>OU343224.1:196683869-196784756 GCA_910596185.1 Chrysanthemum makinoi | reverse complement strand
GCTTGCTTAAGACCGTATAATGCTTTCTTGAGTTTGAAGACATGATGTGGTTTCTCAAAGTTGGTAAAACTGGGAGGTTGAGCAACATATACTTCTTCGTTAATAAACCCATTAAGAAATTCACTTTTAACATCCATTTGAAATAATTTAAAGTCATAAGCACATGCATAAGCAAGTAATATTCTAATAGATTCGAGTCTAGCTACCGGTGCATAAGTTTCATCATAATCAATCCCTTCTTGTTGATTATAACCTTGTGCAACTATCCTAGCTTTGTTTCTAGATACTATACCATTTTCATCCATTTTATTTCGAAAAACCCATTTCGTTCCAATTATAGTTTGATCTTTAGGTTTTGGAACTAATTTCCAAACATCATTTCTAACGAATTGGTTTAACTCTTCTTGCATGACAATTACCAATGATTCATCTTTTATTGCTTCATTTATGTGTTTCGGTTCAATGGTGGATACAAAACAAAAATGATTACTTTGATTTTGGGCTTGTGACCTTAAGGTTCTTTGATTAAGTTGTCCTATGACCTTTTCTAAAGGATGACTTTTAGATTCTTTGATGTTTAAAATCTCTTTATTTAATGGTTCATCTTCCTTGCTGTTTTTAATTATTTCTTGACTTTTTATAATTTGACTTTCAACTAAGTCATCATCTACCAAAGGTGATGTCTTAGAGGGAGGTGAACTTTCGTCGAATGTTATGTTCAACGATTCCTCGACTATCATTGTTTCTTTGTTTAAGACAATGTAAGCTTTACTAGTTTGAGAATAACCAAGAAATACACCTTCATAAAACTTTGGGTCAAACTTGGTGAGATAATCTTTAGTATTAAGAATGAAGCATTTACATCCAAAGACTCTAAAATATCCTAAAGTTGGCTTTTTACCTTTATAAAGCTCATATGGTGTTTTGTTTAGGAAAGGACGTATTAAGACTCTATTCAAAATATATGTAGAAGTGTCAACTGCGTTACACCAAAACTTTTGAGGAATGTTTTGTTCATTAAGCATTGTTCTACTCATTTCTTGAATTGTTCTATTTTTGCGTTCTACTACTCCATTTGATTGAGGTGTTCGTGGAGCCGAAAAGTTATGTGTTATACCATTTGAATCACAAAAGTTTCCAAATTGAGTTTCGTTGTCAAATTCACGACCATGATCCGTTCGGATCGACACAATTTTAACACCTAATTGATTTTGAATTTTCTTGCTAAGAATTTCAAATTTATCAAAAGCTTCATTTTTAGTTTTCAAAAACAACGTCCAAGTAAACCTTGAGTAATCATCTACTATGACCAAAGTGTATAGGTTGCCTCCGTAGCTTCTTATAGCGGATGGACCAAATAAGTCCATATGCAATAATTCTAGACATTTAGATGTGGACACCATATTTTTAGATTTATGACTACTATGGGTTTGTTTACCAATTTTGCAAGCGTCGCAAAAGTGTTGGTCATATTTTAGTTTTGGTAAATTCCTAACTAGCTCTTTTGAAGATAGGTTTTGTATAAGTCTCATATTAGCGTGACCTAAGCGTCTATGCCAAAGAGATGAGCTATCATCTAATGTTGTTAGACAAAGTTTGTCATTAGATGTTTTATCTATTTTCATGACGTATATGTTATTTTTCCTAACTCCTTTAGCTATGGTGATACCATCTTTTAGTATTTTACTACCATTTTCATCAAATAGTACTTTATACTTTTTATCACATAATTGGCTAATACTAAGTAGATTAAATCCTAACCTATCTACATGAGCAACATTTTCAATAGTTAGGGAGTTATGAGCGATCGTACCTTTGCCAATGATTTTGCTTTTGAGATTGCTACCAAAAGTGACATTACCTCCGTCATACTCTTGGTATGATGAGAAGAGACTTTTGTTGCCCGTCATGTGCCGTGAGCATCCACTATCTTTTATCCACTCATCAGGTTCCAATCCAACTTTCAAGCATACCTAAGAAGCAAATAACTCAAGCATTTGGTCCCCAATATCTCATGGGTCCGTTTGGGTTAAACATACAATTTATTTGATTCATGTATGGAAACGATGGGTAAGTGTTCCATGACATGTAATCTGGAGTTTGATATGGTATAGGAAAGTTTTGATTCCAACCGTTGTGTTGGTAGTTGGGTTGTATGTCGTGGTTGCTCCTAGGAAAGGGGCGTTTGGCAAAAGGTGTTTTATGTCGTTGACGAGTAGTTTTTTTTATCTAAATTCATTTCTAGCAAGTCCTACTCCTGATGTAACAGCTGGTTTTAGTTTAACATTATCCTTGGTTTTCTTTGTTACTTTAACAAATTCATTACGGTCCGTATCACAAACATTCTGTCCAGCTGAAGTACCCACGGCACCATTCTTTTCAACGGACGGAACCCTTATTTTGGTTCCGTCTGGTCCGTGCTGTGCTGTAGCAGTTTTGAAAGTTTGTTCGTCTTTTTCGGCCGTTTTGTTTTGACTCTTTGGAATTAATACTTCATTAAAACCCAGCCCATTCATGTCTCCTGGTGTTTTATGTATTTTAACTATTTCATCGGCAAGAGCGATGTTTTTGTTAAACCTTTTAAATATAGAATTATGTTCGATTAGAACATCTTGCGTGAGCTTTAGTTTTTCTATTTCAAGATTAAGCTCTTGACATGATTTGCAACCATCGTCATTTGCTTTTCCCTTTTCTAGTCGTTTTGCTTTTTCTTTTAACTCATAGACTTCATTTTCCAAAAATTCCTTTTTAGTTTTTAAAAAATTATTTTTAGTTATGATTTTTAGACTTAGCTCACACAATTGATTGTATTGTTTTTGCAAAGTGTCATCATCAATAGAAGAGTAAGAAGAGTCGGAATGTACCTCGTTTGACTCATGTGCCATTAGAGCGATCTCTTCCTTGCTTGACTCTTCATCATCTTCACTATCACTCCAAGCACCACTTACAAAAGCTCGTTGAGTTTTGCTTTTAGGTGGCTTGGGACATTCTCCTATGAGATGACTTGCATCACCGCATCTAAAACACTTTCTTTCACCTTTACCCTTTTTGTCATCCCGATCTTTTCGAAATGGCTTCTTTTCTTCTCGAGGTTGTTTTACAAACTTTCCTCTTCTTCTAAAGAACTTTTTAAAGTCTCTAACGGCCATGGCATACTCCTCATCTTCACTACCGGAGCAAGATTCGTCATCATCACTTGATTCCGCCTTTGCTTTTAGAGCAACGGATTTAATCTTCTCCCTTCTTCCTTTGATGATCTCCGAATCTTTCTCCATCACCATTTCGTGTACTTTGAGGTTACCGATTAGCTCGTCTAGTGACATTTTTGAGAGTTCTTTTGATTCTTCAATAGCGGTACTTTGGCTCTCCATTTTGGATGGAGTGCTCTAAGAAATTTCCTGACAAAGTTCTTACTACAAAAAAGATTCATCAAGTGCTTTAAGTGATGTAATAATAGTATTAAAGCGAGCAAAGCCACAATCAATGGTTTCATCTTCAGGGATAACAAATTGTTCATATTGTTGAACAAGAAGATCAATTTTGTTATCCTTGACTTGTGAATTACCTTGATGTGTAACAATCAAAGATTCCCAAATATCTTTGGCGGTTTCACACATAAAAATTCTTTCATATTCTTTTCTAGGCAAAGCATTATAAAGCATCATTTTAGCTTCATTATTTTTAGCAATTAATTTCTTTTGTTCATCAATATAAATATCCTTTGTTGTAGAACTAAAATCCCCGTTAACAATAACAAACCAAAGATCTATATCTTTTGATTTTACATATGTTTCAAAACGGTTTTTCCAATAGATAAATCCATTGGTCTCAAAGAGTGGTGGTCTTTGCATAGATTGCCCTTCTTTAAAGTTTTCAGAATCCATGGATCGTTTCAAGTTTATAAAATACAAATTATTTTAGAAATTCTTGAGCAACGAGGCTCTGGTACCAATTGTAGAAAACTAGAAGGGGGGTTGAATAGTTTACCACTTAAAAACTTTGTTTTGAAACTTATTGATATTGATCTTAGATATGTAAATGAAATATGTAAGAAATATGTAAAGAGTAAATAAGGAAAGAAATGATCAAACCACAACAAGTTGTTTATAGTGGTTCGGTCTACAAGGACTCTTTTTCCTTGCCCTACTCCACTCCCCGAGTCTCACACTCGAGAGTTCAACTTCACTAGTCAACAAGCTCCTTTCACCGGTGGAGAAACCTTTACACTTCGCTTGCACTATTTCCGACACTAAGCTAAATGTCGAGTTCTTTCCAAGGGTACAACCACTCCCACACACAATGTATTTTGAGGACTAAAATACTAACCACTCACACTCACAAGATTATGATGGTTTAGTACAACAATGAAGTATGAATCAACACAAGATCATACAACACTAAACAAACAAGACTTCCAACTTCTCGTTGAAGCTTGAATGTGACTTGATCTTCTTTGCTACAAAAGAGATCACTAATATGATATGAAATTGAGTTAGAAAGGTTAGAGAGAAGATATGTATGAGAGTATTATAGAAAGGATGAAAAACTACTTGGTTTGGCTTTGCTATTTATAGCCAAAACCATCAGCAGGCACCACGGACGGCGGAACCCTTGAAAGGGTTCCGTCCGTTATACATTTTGGTGCCGCCGGGGTCTGACAGCAAGATATCAAGATCTTGCCAAAGTCAACCATATCTATGCAAGATTGTGTAAGATATGAAGAGTACAAATCTACACAAAATATCTAATGAAATCTTCCAATGATTTCCATGATGCATCACATGATGTCATGTGTTGTTTTTCTATTTTTAGAAATATGCAAATACATAAGTAATGTTTAGCTTTTAACAAACTAAACCATTCTAAAAACTACTATCATACATTATGGTTAGAATCATATTAAGATATGATTAGTCACAATGTAAATGCTTAAATGATGAAGATATTGTTTGAAAAAGCTTGTTTTAATATCTATTAAACTTGACAAGCTTTAAGCTTTATAAAAATTAAATTTACTTTTGTCGTTAACAAAACTTAGGTAAAGATCAAAAATATAAATAATGTTTAATGACGATATTTGTATTAACAAATACCTTAGTGTTAAGTTTATGAATCCCAGAGATTTCGTAGTCATTAACCTTTGTAGCTTCAAAGAGTTAGGGATAAACGCACACCCTATGACCTTAGAAACACAACGCGTTAAGAATAAGGACGTGACAATTCAACCATCAATAGGAGATAACTAGGGAGTAAAAAAATCTAAGTAAACGCATTTTTAATCATCATACGAGCACACAACAATAGACATAGACTACCCCTAGCTTAGTTAATTAGATTAGATAATAGTAGAGTAATCGGTAGAAATACCAACCCCCAAATCCAAACCCCGAGATTCGTACCTTTCCATTTTCTAAAAAATATAAAAAAGATAAAAAATAATCTTCCTCCACCCCAACCTTAGCGTAGTAACTTCTTACTAGCATTCCTATTCCCCTAGATAACGATATCAATACCCGTGGCTTACCCTAATACTACACTACAACGATTAGGTTCACTGCCTAGGATGTTGAAAAACTTGCTCGACGAAAGGGAAGTTCCTTTGACCCTGAACGCGCATTGTAAGCGTATCAAGTTTTTGGTGCCGTTGCCGGGGAATAGAATAGCTAGTTAGGAGTCCACCTCGTTTAGGTTTCCTTGCTTGATTTCTATCAAGTAAGATTTTTTTCTCATTTTTTAGCTTCCTCGTAGTCTATCCCCCTTCTTCGTGACCTTTGTTAGTAATCCCGTCACTTTTCATCTTGGAAGGTGATAATTAACCACCACTCATCAACCCACCACCAAATGACCCGCCAAGAGGCCGTACTTTTGGTGAATACTCAAGACCAAGCCACCTAGGCTATAAAAACACCGTTGAGCTTCCCGACCAAGCCCAAAATACGGCCTTGCGATCCGACACCATCCGGTTGGTGCAAAATGGATGTGCATTCCATGGACTTCGTTCCGAAGATCCTAATCAGCATCTTAAGGATTTCCTTAAAATTGTCGATTCCATCGACCTCGATGCTACTACTCGAGAGACCACGCGTCTGCGTCTCTTCCAATTCTCTCTACGGGACCAAGCTAGTAATTGGCTTGAGCGACTTCCCGCTGGCTCCATCTCAAGTTGGGATGATCTCACCTCTCGTTTCCTTGCTCAATTTTTCCCACCGGGGAGAACTACTAAGCTTAGGAATGATATCTTGATGTTCCAACAACGTCAAGGTGAATCTCTCTACGAAGCATGGACTCGATTCAAGGACTTACTCCATAGAGTCCCTCATCACGGCATTGATCTTTGGCTTCAAGTCCAACTCTTCTACGATCATGTCGACTTCTCCACTAAGCAATCCATTGACCAAGCAGCCGGTGGAAAACTTAGTGATCTCACCGCGGAAGAATCGTGGGGTACAATAGAGGACCTTGCTCTCTATGACAACGAAAGTTGGAATGACCCCCGTGAGTTGCCCAAAACCGTAAAGGCAATCTCCTTGCCTCCCATTGACTCACAATCTTCTGACCGTAGGATGCTCGAGCTTGAAGATCAAGTTAAATTCCTAATGAGCTCCTACGAAAATCCTAAGTCTTCACGCCAAGTGAACAAAGTTTCTTCCTTGTGTGAGTCATGTAGTGGTCCTCATAACACTCGCGCTTGCACAAGACTCCCCGAACAAGCTTCCGTTGACTACGCATCCTCACGTACCAATGGAACGGGAGGAAGATTCCCTACAACACCCGAACCTAGGACTTTTAATGACGCCCGAGAAGCATGGAAGGGCAAGCCCGACTTTTATTGGGGACAAACCAAAGAATTCACATCTAATGATTTCTCATGGCCCCCATCTCACGGCCCTAACCAACAAAACATAGAAGGGATGTTGCAACACCTAGTCACATCCCAAGAAGCTCAAATAGCTAAGCTCTCAGACCGTTTTAACCAACAACAAGCCGAGATGGATAGGAAGATAGATAACCTTTTGAAAGCCATGACCAATAGTGATAGGAAGGTTAATGCTATCTCAACTCCCGAAGCTTCCGGTGTAGAGATTAAGGACCCAAGTAAGTTAGCTAAGCACGTTCAATTCGTCAATACCATCACCTTAGTGAAACCTAATAGAACAAATGACGAAGCGAACCATGAAACGGTACTTGAGGTTAGTGAAACACCTAGGAATGAAACAACCGAGGAAGTAGATGAAGTAGGCAATGACTATTTCAATAAGTTTCCTACGGAAGAAGAACTCTCTCGCCACCCACACTTAGTACGTGACCTCCATCACATGTATGTTAGGAGAAGCCCTAGGATCAAGTTTGGGAACCCTTGGAATCTTAACATTCCATGTTGCATAGGACACCTTTTCGTGGCAAAGGCCTACATTGATCGCAAGTCCCCGATAAATATCATGACTAGCACCTACTATAATTGGGTAATGAAGAAGCCTATCCCAACTAGGCAAGATCCCGATAATCCTAGGGTTAGTTGCAATTTTCTTGGTAGAGTTAGGGGATTGCCCGTTTATGTAGGTAGTTTAACGTTTCCTACGGATTTCATAATAGTGGATGACATTAGTATGGCCATAGATCCTAGCTTGTCCCCCGTAATTCTAGGAAAGCCTTTCATAGATAACACCGGGATGAGTTATGATCCGTCGTTAGGAATAGTGAGATTCAAGGATGAGACCGATGATGTAGCCTACCAAATGTCATTTAAGATTGAAAAACTTTCATCACTATCCAATGATGAGAAAGAACTTAAGCTATCGGTCTACTAAAGGAATGAGGAAGATAAGGAGAAAGGAGTTGATTATGTGATGAATAAGATTTTCGGGTTCTACAAGGATTGCTTGAACTTAGGACCGGAAGATAGAACCGAGTGGGGAGAGGACGACCTCTTAGAAAGGTGCATCATAGGGCACTTCTACAACATGGAATCCCCCAATAGAGACCGTCATAAGGAAGAAGGTGACGGTAATGAAGTCACGTAGGGGCACGACTTCGAGTCTAGCTACAAGACTCATAAATAAAGAAAAGCGCTTCGTGGGAGGCAACCCATGCTTAATTGTTTGCTTGTTTGTGTGTCGTGTATCTTTTATTGATTGTTTATTCTCATGTTTAAATTTGTAAAAATGCTTTATTTTGTCTTTAACCTCGTCTTAATTACATATAAATGTATTTTACATAAGGGATAAGTGTAGGGAGGATTACACACGTTTTCAAAAAGAACGTGAACATGAGAATTACGATTATTTAAAAGATATACATGTGTGTTTGTTCGAGTCAAATGCTTGTATCGAGTCATAATGGATGTTTTGCAGGAAATTTTTCCAGATTTTAAAGATAAAAATTTTCCATAATTTTTTCCAGAAAATCGCAGACCAGTTTCTGTCATGATAACCTGACGGCGTCAGGATCGCAACCTGACGGAGTCAGGAGGAGTAGAAACAGCTTACTAATTTTTCTCGTTTTCTGAGCTACTTATAAATTTTTGGAATTTTCCAGGTCTTAATTTTCCAGAAAATCTGTAAATATCCATTCCACAAGCATTATATCCTAGTTTAGTAGAGTCATATATATATGGTTACCGCCGATTTTACGCGAAGGTTTTGTTTGTTTTCTTCAAGCGTGCAGGTTTAATTTGTCAAGAAGAAGATACATAAGATGAGAAGGAGCTTTTCATGCAAACATTCTTCTTGAAAGAAAATTTAACCACTACTTCACACGGATCCTACCGAGCTAATCAGGGGAGTACTAGTTTCTTTCGTTTTTTTAATTACCTTCCATTATCATAACTTTGATACTTTCGGGGAACATTGGGGACAATGTTCAGTTTAAGTGTAGGGAAGGAAAATAAAACGGGAACTTTGAAACTATGCTTATCCTTGACTATTTGCCTTGTCCAAATTCATTTGTGTAATAAACCATGATAAATATCAGTTAGGGTAATTTTGGCACCAAATTTAAAATTTTTCATGACATGTAGGAGTGGGCCATTAGTCTTAATAAAGCGTCTCATGGATAGGAAGTTATATGACTAGCACAAAAACCCTTTACCACTTAAATTCCACCCAAAATGTGAGGATCGCCCTTAGATTTGTATGAATTAAAGCATTCGTCTTTAATGCTTAGAGTGTGAACCGGTAGTATAATAGATTCTAGAACTTGTTTTGTGATGCATTCCGAGATCGCTAGTAAGACTACACTTGTGTAGTTAGGAATAACTAAATGATAAGAGGCATTAGAATAACCCTTGTTTGATACCTGTAATATAATTACTTCTTCCACATCGGTTGAGTAATTCCCCCACACCTTTGCGTTGTACTAATCTTTAGTACACGATACCCCTAGTTAACCCCTCAGAGCCTATCCTTTTAATACATAACGTAAAATGTAATACATAACGTAAAATGTATAAGTTACTTGTAATTTGCAATGTTTTTGCTTTGACGAAAAAATCCCCTTTATTGAGAGCGTCAAGTTCTCCTAGTGTGTTTTGAAAATCTACAAAACAAAAAGTTAGTGCAAAATTATATTCGTCCTTGGACGAGTAAGTCATATGATGCACTTTATAAATGTTTGACGGAAGCTCCCCCTAGCTCGAGGGCGTCAAGAAGAACCTACAAAACAAATTTAGTGTAAAATTCGTCCATAAATAGACGAGAATCCCATACACATCAAAGTGTATATATATGAACCTACAAAGAAAGGATTAGTGTCAAAAAGAGAATAATCCTACTACTTGCATCATCATGGTTGGTTAGAGGCTGTAAGGTTTGTTCAAGGTAAGAGAAAAATGTGCTTAGGGATGAGACACATTTCATTACGAAATTCACTTGGCTATTGACAACATATATGTTTGTGAAGGATGGTTGAGCGACCATGAATTGTAGTGGTAGTGAGACACTTGTAGGATGTGGTAGAACATGAGACATACTTCATCACGTAGTTCATGAACTAGACCTTGGACACGGTGATAATGATAGAAATCATCATTATGACTTAGAGGTATGGAACTTGTGGTAGAGGTGATGAAAGGTATCAAGGTTAATCTTTGATTTGGTTGATGACTCAATAAAGGTGGTAGATATGATGACTTTGTGAGTAGTGATAAAAGTGGAGTAAAATGGTTAGGATGATGCAAGATTAGGAATAAAAAAAATATGCGAATGAGCACAACTTGACTTGATGATGAAATCGATCATTGTCATCCTACAAGAATCCAAAAGAGTTAGTACAAAAGGAAAACATTTATACAAATGGATAAATTGTTCACATAAAATCATGAAACGAAAAGAAAGAACACGTAAATAATCATATAAATGCAACTCATTTATAAACATATAAGAAACTGATAATCCTAAGTGTTGAACAAGTGCTTGTGTGGAAAAAGGAAATTTGAAATGATTATCTAAAGAGATAATGTACCTACTGTTCCACGGTTCCTCTGGTTCCCTCACTAGAGGGATCCGACTAACTTAAGTCTAGGGATTCGGCTAACAGATAGACTTCGGCTAACAGATGAGGTAAAAAAGAGGTGATTGGGTTCTATCAAGGTCTAGCACATACATATCCTAAGTTACTCAGTCTATTAAGTGTCTTACATGAAGATGGACCTGAATGATCAAGAGAAAATGATTGATGGTAGCTAATGATTGCCTTTTATAGAAAGAGATGGGGCTTTATGAGCACCAGTGGATGATCAAAGATGACACTAAGAAATTTGAGAGTGTAAAGTGGTGTTAAATGATCCTAGAGATCAGATGATAACTTAAGAGAGATTTGGAAAATTCCTTAAAAATCATAAGAAATTAAAAGCTAGTTTTTGGCCTATTTTGATGTAAGGATGACTAAAATCAATTTGCTAAAATTGAGAGAAATATCAAACTAGGTGTTTTGAGATGAGAGGAGCAATGTGTAAACATTGGAGCGGAAAGATGGTGAGTTTTGAAGTAATGATAAATCAAAAATACTTTGAATGTGATCCTAAATCATCCATGAGTGAATGTGAGATCAACTAAGCCTAAGGAAAGTTTAAGTGATCCTAATGTAGTATGTTTAACTAGTCCAATAAGGTCTAGAATATTGGATTGATGCAAGGAGGCTAAAAAGGAGCTTCTGTCCACCCAGATCCCACGGATCCTTCACTTGAGGGATCCATCTAGTTAAATCTAAGGGATCCGGCGTCAGAGACAGATTTTCTTAACAGAATAGTTGCAGAATTTTGCTCTATGTTTCGAATTATGAAACTAATGATTTCTACAGCAAGTATACATGTATACACATTAAGCAAAGCAAGGAGAGCATGTAGAGATAACATATAGGCAATCAAATGAGATCGAGCTCACAAATGACACAAAGGTTTAGCAAACTTAACAAGCACTATTCAAGAAGCCCAAAATAGATTTACGGTCTAGATTAGTAAATCATTTACACTAACAATGACATGCAAGGTATGTGTCTAAAAAGAGCACATGATGGTGTTCAAGACAAAAGAGTTGTGAGGTGCTAGTTTAGGACAATCTAGTCATGATGGATGGTGATTAGCATAAATAAGCTTCGTCCATGAAGTCATGTAGCTCTTCTCGATCAAAGCAAGATAATCGCTTGATGAGGCAAGTGGTTGTGATTAACTAAAAGAAAAATTAATTTTACAACTTGTTTGATTAGTAATCCTAAGACAATGCAAAGTATTTCCATTGTAAACTTACTTTAGGAAAACATAAGAGTATAAATTTCTCAAGTGAGAGAATGAATATGAGACTATTACTAGTGGTGCTCAATTACGGCTAAACACAACCATTTTTTCGGGCGATTCCACATACCCAACTTCTATCAAGGAAGCAATTCAACCGTTAAGTCAAATTGAGTTTCTAGTGCAATAAGTTCTCCAGTATTCATTCTCAAGTTAGAAAAATTTATATTCCTACAATGGCCTATCGAAGAGTAACAATGATGATACTTTGCTTCGTTTTTATTAACATTATACTTGAAACAACTAAGGTGACGAAGGTGTCATGTTAAAAAAAATTGTCCATATGGTGAACAAAAAAATGGTTGGATGAGCTAGTTCAACATATGTTGTTGGAAAGCTCGAGTTTGGACTTTCAGATATGAAAAATTATATTTGCGTTGCAAAATAATTTACTTGAGTATATCGGATGAAATAATCAAGTTGTCAATCCTACTATGAAGCTTGGAAAGCGATCATGAAGAGGAAAACAGGAGAGTACATCATCAACACAAGTGTAGGTTATGATCCGATGTACAATCCTGTTGGTCTTAGAAAACGATACAAGAAAACATGAAAACATATAAGCACATAAAAAATTTATGTTGCACATATGACAAACTCAATCAAAAATCCATCTAGTTTATTACATGTTTTAAACATTTTTCAACTTATATGACTTATCTAAGTATTTAACCTAACATTTTCGACACAACTATATGTTATCCCAAACACTCCTTCAAATAACACATTGATTAGTAGAATATTACTAAATCGACAAACAAGAGAATGAATAGCAAGGTAAGGAAACCACATATGTTATTCAATCAAACAAGCACAAAATCCATTTGAGATAAGCAAGTAATCAAGTAATGCAAGGAACACAATTTATCATATAGCATAGCATACGAAAGTTCTTTTCATCGCTTTGTGTTAAATATAAACATGTATACCAAGCTTGATTAGTTTCTTTTATATTTATAAATATGATCAAAACCTTAATTTCAAAAGAGGACACATTGTTATTGAAAAACGAAAACATCCGTCTCCAATTAGATCAAAAGTTTGTGCAAAAGTTATGACCGAAAAATGAGTTTCTATTATAAATCAATGATTCTGTAATTTTATGTTTTGAATCGGTTTATGAAATCATTTTTAAATAAAATTAGACTCAAATACCTTTAAAATGATAGGTGGCACGACTTCTAACGACTTACGGTTAATTAGTTATGAATTTTTGAAATTCAGACAAAAACTGTCTTCTGTACCATGGATCCCTTGCCTGAGGGATCCGTCCAGTGTAACCTGAGGGATCCGCGGATCTGACACAGAATTAAAAAAATGCACGTTTTGACCCGACGAAAAGGTATAACCTTTGTAGACTTTTTAGTGAAGTTATATTATCCATTTTTACCTTTATTCAAGCTTGATTAACAAGATATCTAACAACAAAACTTCAAAGAGAAAAAAAAAACAACAAAACACTTTTCATATTATGCTTGACTTCACCAAAAATTTGATACAAGGATCTTACTCGTTTTGAAAACCATTTGTTTTAAAAACTAGAACCAACCCGCTCTGATACCAATTGTGAAAACGTAGAGGGGGGGGGGGTGAATACGTTTCCGTTTAAAACTTAAAACTTTTGTATCAAATATAGTATAAAACATTGCATTTGCTAATCTCGACGCGAGGATGCATTTAACGCATTACGTCATATAAGGCCAACCCTTTAATATCACATAAGATTCCGCAAGATTAATGGTTCATTATAAATCAAGTTTCACCATTATTAGTCCGGTTGCTTTTTCTTGATCAAGCGTGTCATAATATGTAATGTGTTAAATATAGTTTATGACTATATGAAAGACCAAGTATGTATCACAAACATAGACATCAACCACATAGAAAATAAACAATGTAATGCAAGAATAAGAGTAAAGCGATAAGTAAAAGGATAGACAAACCAACACGAGGATTTATAGTGGTTCGGCTACAAGGACACCTTCCTTGCCCTACTCCACTCCCCGAGTCACCTACTCGAGAGTTCGTAAACACTACACCAACTCCTTATGACGGAGAAGCCTTCACAACGTCGCTTACACCTTTTTCCGGTACAAAGCTAAATACCGAGTTCTTTCACACCAAGGTGAACCACACCTAACACAATGTCGGCTACCCTTTATCCGGTGCTAGGCTAACCACCGAGTTCTTTCACTCCAAGGCGAACTAATCCTATCACAACGTCGCATACCCTTTATTAGGTACTAGGCTAAGTACCTAGTTCCATTTCAATGGAGGAACTACTACCCAACACTACACCAACACCTATACCCCTAAGGAGACCAACTCCTTATTACAACACCATCAAGGATATCAATATCCTTGAATCTAATACTACTCTATCTTGTACATCGAAACACACCATATCAATTGTACACCTTAGGCACCTTTCACTAATGCCCTTGGTTAGATTACTCGACACCCTTCACTAATGACTTCGACACATCTATGACACCCGTTATGTTTTGTGGCCCAACATAACAAACCTTGTGTTTTATGGCACAAACACATAAACCATCTAGTCTAGTCATAGATACAAGAATATGATACTAGACAATATCCAAGACAATGTGTCTAATGGATATGAAATCCTAAACTAAACATCAAGAACCCAAAGCATGATGTAGTTAGTCTTCTATGAATGAAGATGACAAGTTTCCCAAGCTTGTTGTAGAAGATCTTCATGTGCTTGTATCTTGTGATGGGTGATCACTTCAGTAGGTAAGGAAGCAAGATCTCTAAGCTTGCTTTGGAGGATCACTTCAGGAGTATGCTTACAACAAATGAGAGTTAGAAGCATTATGATCATATGAGATGAGGGTGGTTTACATGTTTCCTAATGATCTAAATATCCTAGAAATGGTGGAGAGAAACTATGTGTGAAGGTGTAAAGAAATGGTAAGAAGTGGCTTGCTATTTATAGGCAAAAAGACCAAAACCATGTTCTGCCCCAAGGATCCCTTCTGGAGGGATCCGGCCCTTGTAATTCCAGGGATCCGTGGGCACTTTGAGGGATCCGTAGGACGCTCCCTTTTGCCCATGGGTTTTGGGTCATGGGTCATGGTTTATGGGTTGGTCCATGGGTATTTCATTAGATACAATGTATCTAATAGATGCAATGCATCTAGTCAAATGGGTATGAGTCTTGGGTCATGGGTTTTACCCAACACGTTTACTTATGTTTACTTAAGTGTTTTGTAAACTATTTAACTAAACATGTTTAATGGTTTGTTAGGGGTTTGATTATAACGCAACATAACAAACATGTACGAACCTCTGTTGTAGCATACAAGGACTTGAGTCGTCGAGAGCTGTTGAGAGTATGTTGAGACAAAATACAATTACAAGTAACTTATACATTTTACGTTATGTATTATAAGTTACATGTTTGTCATCAACAAAACAAATGAGAATGTATAGATTAAATATCGTAATATTTGCACTAACACTATGCTTTTGCAAGACCACTCGTTCCTCACAGATCTTTTGTCGATCAAGCTTGGAAGTTTCGACGTTGTGATTGGCATGGATTGGTTATCTAAACACCGTGCTAGGATTGTATGCGACGAGAAAACCGTTCACATTCCAATCAATGGTGAAACCTTAGTTATCCAAGGGGATCAAATTAGAAAGTACTTGAGCATCATATCCTGTGCGAAGTCGATAAAGTACATGGAGAAAGGATGTTATGCCTTCTTAGCTCAGGTAACGAAAAAGAAGTCGGAAGAGAAACGACTAGAGGATGTGCCTGTAGTTAGAGAATTCCCTGAAGTATTCCCGGAAGATTTTCCTGGACTTCCACCTGCTTGACAAGTTGAATTTCAAATCGATCTTGTACTTGGAGCTACACCCATAGCACGAGCACCATACCGTTTAGCACCCTCTGAGATGCAAGAACTGTCTAAACAACTACAAGAGCTATCTGACAAAGGATTCATTAGACCGTGTTCCTCACCCTGGGGAGCACTGGTTTTGTTCGTCAAGAAGAAGGATGGATCATTTCGGATGTGTATCGATTATAGAGAATTAAACAAGCTCACAATCAAGAACCGCTATCCCTTGCCAAGAATCGATGATATGTTTGATCAGTTACAAGGATCGAGTGTATACTCGAAAATTGAATTAAGATCTGGATACCATCAGTTAAGGGTGAAATAGGAAGATATTCCCAAGACCGCATTTCGAACTCGCTATGGTCATTATGAATTCCAAGTAATGCCATTCGGTTTAACCAATGCGCTTGTTTTATTTATGGACCTCATGAATAGAGTCTGTAAGGCCTACTTGGATAAATTCGTCATTGTGTTCATTGACGATGTTCATTGCCATATGGTGCAACCACAAAGTGTACGATATCAAAAGAATTAGAAAAAAATGAAAACAGAGGAGTGTTTAATGTATCCCATCTAACACTAATTTTTGTGCTTATTAAGAGCATATGAAGTATCCTTTATGAAGAACTTGTTTTCATTGGATTTATATTAAATAGTATATATGTATGTATGTACTCATGTATTGTTGAATAAAAGAAATGCAGGCCAGAAACTCACCAACTCTTTCCTTTCCTCAAGTAAGGTTGGATATTCTTCTTCAAGTTTTTTAAAAAATGAGTAATATATCGGGGGCTCTGCCTTGGTATTGAAAAAATTTACAATCCATCAACAATATGAAATGATCTGCTATAATATTAATATTAGGATATATTTAACCTAGGAAAATTAATACAAAGTAGGAATATAAAATTATCTAAATAAACGCATATCACAATCCCTACTGCTTAGCCCTGAATTTTATTGGTTTGATATGATGGGGGATGAACTCACAATTTTAAGTTTTACAGTACATTCGTAATTTCACTTCCTGAAATAGGATACAAACTATATTGACATGTTTTAAGAGAAAATTAAATGTTTTGGCAGAATACCTTAGTGCCCATAAATTCAGGTATGAATTTGTTTTTGATACCGCCCCAATTACAAACTCTATTGTATGGATGAGTTGAGGAACAAATACTTCAGTGAACTCAAATTACTCATGACTATGCGGATCATGATTTGCCTCCACCTGCATGGATTCATCTATTCCTTCAAAGGTGTGTAAGCCTGACCTTGATGTGTCTGAGATACATAAAAACCATGGTGTAAGGAAAAAAGTAAGGTAATATGATCGTCATGTACCAAGCCTAAAACTAATGTTTGAGATAGTTGGAAAAACGGACATACCTTGTAAATTATATTTAAGAGAGTTTAGTTATTGATTTTATTTTAATTAAATGAAATGATGAATATTTTGTAAGTAGTATACCTGCTCAAGAGGCCTTCTAGTATGACAAGGTACAACGTGCACGTTCTGCTCATATATATTCTCCAAGTATATATTAATAAATTCACATCATAAAACAAATGTACTATGCATCACCTGTCAAAGCAACTAAGGAGAGAATAAACACATGTACTAATGCCGCACCTGTTAGAGTTGTTATCACCCCAATTATGTCCAAGGCCTATATTAAAAGCAATACCCCGAAACATATTAATTGTAGGTTTAGTAAATTATTAAATGTAAGCATGACAATACACGAAACTTAACAATCCCAAAGAGCGTCCTAAGTGTACCTTAAGCATTAGAAGAAGTAAAGGCGGAGCATAAAGAATCCCATCCATCTTCATTGAAATAGCTACGCTGCAAATGAAAAAGCAAAACCAAGTCGAAGGCTTTCGATCCTTTCATTGTTTTGTTAATCTCAAACCATCAGAATGAGTTTTTTTATATTGGCTAAAAAATTGTTAAGCTATCCCAAATAGTCCTCTTTGTAAGTAGTGTTAAGAAACAATCCCAAACAACCTTATTAGCAGTTGCAATACAATCACAACTGTAATAGCTTATGGCAACCACTTATAGGGCGTATGAGACTCTTTGGGATGACTTCTTGAATAAACTAAACTTCGCTTGCTCAGTATTTTTCACTGAATGATCATGATTGAAATATCCCCTTTTGTCTTGCACTACCAAAAGCACCAGTATTACACAATTCTTCACAAATTTTTTATGGTTTCGAATCAGATTCAAATATCCCATTTTTTCATGTATGAATTGCAAGGTCTTTGCTATTTGTAACAACAATCATTATGATTAAGATTTAGTACCAACACTTAAAATGATACAATAGCTTAAAGATGTAAAGTAAACTGTAACACTGCAAGTTTCATTTCAATACAAAGCATATAATTCGGTATATTAATATGAGAATCTAACGTGAAAAACTCAGCCATCGATTTTGCAACTAATACAATATACATATAGCCATCGATTTTGCAGCTAATCATTGACAAATTATCAGATAGTCATTAAAAATATGAGGTTGCTAAGAAAATATAAGACCTAAGAAAATAATAATCAAATCTAAAAGTGAAAATTTAAGTATACTTTAGGAAAAACGGGTGAAGTATGCCTGTTAAATATTGGTATAAGCTACTGATAAGGATTTAAAAGGTACCTTTTTGAGGGGTCATTTAAGCCCTTAATTGATCACTTTTATATCCGTTATTACTTAATTTCGTTCCTTTTCACTTTTTAGGTCTCTTGAAGGCAAATTGCTGGAATGACACTTATTCGGACGAAAAGGCGCGAATATACGAAGAAAATGGCCAAAGTCAAGAATCGAGACACTCAATCTGCTGAATTGAAATGGGGACGGCGTCAGGTCTTATTTGTGACGCCGTCGCGACACATCTTGTGACGACTCAGAGAGCAAATTGACATTTTTCAAGTGACGGCATCAGGTTTTAAAAGAGTAGGGCGTCGCAGCTCAGACGGCCTAGATTTGATCCAGACGGCGTCAGAGACTGAAGGCGACGGCGTCACGGGCATAAGGTGACGCCGTCACAGAGTTGACGTGGCCAAGACGAAACCCTAATGACGGCGACCCCGAAGGCGTCACAATTAAAGAGTGATGTCGTCGCAGTTTGTAACACTATATATAGAATCCGAATTTTTCAGTTTTAGGTAGGTAGTTTTGTGGAGTAAAAAAACCTAAACCGAACCAAGGCTGTCTTGTACAGTATTTTAGGGTTCCATACCCTATTTTACATCAAGATAAGTGTTTTACTTCATTGGTTCAATTATGTCTTCAATTGATTATGTGTATGCTTGCATGTTCTCCATGTCCGGCTAATTTACTTGTGTGTTTGCTTAGGTAATATGAAACCTAGTTATTGAATATTGATTGGTTGTCTCTTATCTTAATTGTGATTGACCTAGTATTGCAATAGGTCATTCGTTGTGTTATTAATGCTTGATTAATCTTTGTTGAACCTTAGCATATAGTTACTAGTGGAATTGTAGGCTAAACATCCAAAGAATACCTTAGTGTTAAGTTTATTAATCCTAGAGATTTCGTAGTCATTAACCTTTGGTAGCTTCAAAGAGTTAGGTATAAACGCATACCCTACGACCTTATAAACACAACGCGTTAAGAATAAGGATGTGACAATTCAACCATCAATAGGAGATAACTAGGGAGTAATAAAATCTAAGTAAATGCATTTTTAATCATCATACGAGCACACAACAATAGACATAGACTACCCCTAGCTTAGTTAATTAGATTAGATAATAGTAGAGTAATCGGTAGAAATACCAACCCCCGAGATTCGTACCTTTCCATTTTCTAAAAAATATAAAAAGATAAAAAGTAATCTTCCTCCACCCCAACCTTAGCGTAGTAACTTCTTACTAGCATTCCTATTCCCCTAGAGAACGATATCAATACCCGTGGCTTACCCTAATACTACACTACAACGATTAGGTTCACTGCCTAGGGTGTTGAAAAACTTGCTTGACGAAAAGGAAGTTCCTTTGACCCCGAACGCGCGTTGTAAGCGTATCAAGTTTTTGGCGCCGTTGTCGGGGAATAGAATAGCTAGTTAGGAGTCCACCTCATTTAGGTTTCCTTGCTTGATTCCTATAAAGTAAGATTTTTTTCTCATTTTTTAGCTTCCTCATAGTCTATCCCCCTTCTTCGTGACCTTTGTTACTAATCCCATCACTTTTCATCATGGAAGGTGATAATCAACCACCACTCATCAACCCACCACCAAATGACCCGCCAAGAGGCCGTACTCTTGGTGAATACTCAAGACCAAGCCACCTAGGCTATAGAAACACCATTGAGCTTACGATGCTAAAGAATCCGGTAACGCAACGCAACACAACACAACAAAGGTGTTAATACAAATAAGCCGTAAAAACGTTTATTTATATTTTACGATCTTCTAATGTTTTGTCGATAACAAACGTAAAATCATTTTAACAAAACAAATAAAATACGTAAATAGTTTGAGCCAATAGTTTTCTAACACACTTAACGTTTTCACATAAAACACTAAAACAAGTATAAGTGATTTTATGATTTAGTAATATATATGTACAACAACTAGTGTTTACATATTGGGAAAAATATATACACAACTAGTATATATCATATAAATGGGTAAAAACTACAACCCATGGAAAATATCCATAACCCATGGTATTGACCCATACCCATTTGACTAGGTACATTGAACTCATGAGATACATTGTATCTAATAAGAAACCCATGGATCAACCCATAACCCATGACCCATGACCCATAAACAAAATACCCATGGGCAAAGAGGAGCGTCCCTCGGATCCCTAGCTTTACGCTAGATGGATCCCTTGTGGGAGGGATCCGTGGGATCCGGGGAACAGTGGCAAGTTTTGCCTATAAATAGAGAGCCATTTCTTCCTTTTGGTTTGCCACTCTCACACATACTTTCCCCAAGCATTGTACCTCTCTAACCACTGATCCTAAGGGATCTTTCAATGTAGTTTGTCTTTTGTTTTTGTGTGATTCTCTAGGTTCCTCTTAAAGGTGAGATCACCACTTCTTGAAGTAGAGCAAGCTCAAGTCCATGAGTTGCCATGCTTCGTCATCATCAAGACAACTGAAGGTTCTCTTGTTGATAGTTCTTTCTTCCTCTATAGATGTGTTGTGTTGAAGGAATTAGTGAAGAATGCCAAAAGAGTCAAGACGAAAGCATTAGGGAAAGGTGCTTAACGTCCGTGTCAAAAGCATTAGTGAAGAATGCTAAAGGTGTCAAGACGAAGGCATTAGTGAAAGGTGCCAAGCGTTGTGTCAAAGGCATTAGTGAAGGATGCATAGGAATCAAATCAAGTGGCATTTGGGAAGAATTCCTAGGTTGTATAACCGATGAGGTGCATCGTTATACATATAGTATTAGTTTATTTCCAAGGATGGTGATATCCTTGATGGTGTTGTAATAAGGAGTGGATCTCCTTGAGATTAGGTGTTGTGTTGTGTTAGGTAGTAGTTCCTCCATTGTAATGGAACTAGGTACTTAGCCTAGTACCTGATAAAGGGTAGGCGACGTTGTGATAGGTGTGGTTCACCTTGGTGTGAAAGAACCCGGTGGTTAGCCTAGTACCGGAAAAAGAGTAGGCGACGTTGTGAAGGCTTCTCCGCCATAAGGAGATTGGTGTCGTGTAGTGTTTACGAACTCTCGAGTAGGTGACTCGGGGAGTGGAGTAGGGCAAGGAAGGTGTCCTTGTAGCCGAACCACTATAAATACTCGTGTCGTGGTTATGTGCTTCTTACTCTTTATCTTTCATTACACTTTTATATATCTATCTATCAACATCCAACATACACATCAAAATAGATTGACATAAGTCGATCTAAATATTTAAAAGAAAGTTTTAAATTGGTAAAACTATTCAACCCCCCCCCTTCTAGTTTTCCACAAAAGGCTTGACACTGTAAGACTCCCTTAAATCATCAAGTAGTGATGCATGTTCTTTGTTTGCTTTAAGCCTAAATCTAAGCCAACTAAACTCCTACAATCATATACATGTAAAAATGAATATCCGTATGCAAATATCGTTAATAGCGAACAATATATGGGTCATAAAAGTCAATAGCATCTACTAGTTGAATGATTCGTAGGTAATACAACAGTAACATAACAAACCTTTTAACAATACATCAATTGCTAGCAAAAATTGCTAATAATGAAGTTCAATCTCTTTAAATTCCTTTTCAATCCTTTAGGACGTATAAGATATGGCACAAAGTTTCAACAAAGCTCATATAGAAATATAAAAATGGGTGATACTTTCCTCATTCTAACAGTAAAGAAAACAACCACCATTAATAGGCCTCAAACCCATTAAGAGAGTGTTTGGAAGTTTAACCCAAACGCAGATAATAAAATCAAGTGCAAAACAGACCTAATTGATTTCACATTATTTCAATAAACTTGATTAAATCCAAATTAAACATGTTGCAAAACGAAATGAGGACCTTAATCAATCAAAAATACTGTTAACTAATTCTTGATATTCATTCAAGTGAACAATAAATTGAGAAATTACCTCCATCGAATGACGAATTATCTCCACTAAATGATAAATTTCCTTTGATACATGAATTTCCTTAATATGAACCGTCTCCTCTTCATCGTGATTAAAAAATATTAATAGAATATCGATTTTTTCGTATCGTGATTAAAATGATGAATTAAGATAAGACTGATTTTCATTTTTGATTGATAAGGTGCTATGATGATTGATTAAATTTAGGGTTATAATTTTTGGATACTGATTTTGAAGATATGAGATCCGGTTTTTGGGAAACATTAATAGTGTGTATTACGATTTAGAACATGCAATGGGATTTAGGGTAGAAAGTATGGGCGGGAGAATGTTTTAATCGGTCGGTCATGGATTTTAGGGAGTAGTGGGGGACACGTGTAATATTTGTATAGTTTTGAGGGAGATGTGATTTGAACAAACCCTCCTTTATATGGAGTGGTGATATGTATTATACTTGAATATTTAGTAAAGTATTTGTTTAGTATAATGAGTTAGAACACTATTGGCTCGAAAACTTACGTATTTTATTTTTCTCGTTAAAATGATTTTACAATTTTTATCAACAAAACATAGAGAGATCATAAAATTTAAATAAATGTTTTTACGACTTATTTGTATTAACAGTTTGTAATCCATCGAAATGATTATACTTAGTAATAGTATCAGAGTCGTGGATTCGCAACTAGACATACGGATGGTCTAAACTCCCCATCCCAAATCAGTATAAATTGTTGTGTCGTTTACTCACTTTATATTGTGATTGTGGTTGTTCTTGTGATTGTTGTATAAACACTTGGTGATCTTTGAGACTATAAGTTTGTAAACTTCAAGTTAGTCGAAAAGACTATATTCACCCCTCCTCTACGATTATACAAAATGGTAGTTAGGGACTTTGTTCATGCAATAGAACATTAACATATACCCAATTGCTCACTAGAATATTTCTTCTTCTTTCCCTCACTTTTTATCACTCGATACGCACATAGACACAACATTTCTAAAATGTTGTAAAAATGGGGAAAGTGTTAATTAATTAATTCGGTATGAGTTTTATGATATGGCATAAATGGTTCCTCATGTCTCATTATTAAGGTTTAAGCAACATATAACTTTATATAACCATTTTACTTACCACTTTGATTTTGGGTTAGACTTTAAACGTAAATTTCATTAACCAATCATATATATCAAGTTTATGAACACGTAAATGTTATAGTTAAACTCATAGGGTATTTTAATAATAAAAATACTTAAACTAGTTTTGGGCGTAACAAATCTCCCTCCTAAATATGATTTCGTCCCTGAAATCTATTTGTTAAAGTTTGTGACCGGTTGCAACGCTTATCTTAATTCTCTACATACCATCCATGCTTATGATATTCAGTATTCATTCTCAATTTACTAATACAACTTTCTTGGTCTCATAAACTTAGTCATATCATTTTATAGTCATTTCAAAAATCTTAGCACACTTTTTTAAAACCGCAATATGTCACATTGAATTCCTACAAAATTTTGTCCCTTATGACATTATATTCCCTTATATTGTATGTTACTAATGGATAATCTACCATTTCCTCATTTTTTACTAAAGATAACGTGTTTGACTTGCATACATCTTTTAATCTCTAACAAGAGAACTTGTTGCATATCTTAATTCTTCACATTTGACTTATATAAATCAAACTTGAATACTTCTTCCCACAATATCTTTCATCGTGCAACACGAATTAAAGTCAAACTAGGTCATTCTATGCATTTATGTCATACGATATTTTCTAAGAATTTCTTAATTCGAAATCCATTTAACCACAAATTAACCAGGCTAATGACGGAATATGCTCAAGGCATATTACATAATTATACGGCTAAATATATAGAAGCCTACGGGGTCACACCTAAATACACTTAGATTACTCTAAGTTATAATATTAATAATATATTAACACCAAAACGATTTATAAGTCACTTAACGTATGTATTTATTATATAGTGTTTTAAAAGATAATAATGTTAAATAATTATTAGTAAATTATTGATTGTATTAGTAAAAACAAACAAATAAAAATTAAGGAAACCTTAATTTGTCCCTACAGGAAATCGCAGGGGGTGGGGAGTCCTTAGCTTGGTGATCAAGTTAAGAATGATCTAGAATAATTGTGTTAGCATAAATACAAAGGCATTATTCATGATCCTTATAACTTAACACAAAAACTCTGTCTCTCCTATCCTCTTCTTGTGGTTGGTCGAACATAGCTCCTAAAAGGGTATTTGAATTTTGGTTTTAGTCTTGCAAGGTTTAAGGCTAAGACATATTCGAATTATTCGGACTAGCATTCATAGAGTAATGGTGAACGTGTAGTGTGGATCAAACTTAGCGAATAATAACACTTTGATATTTTTTATCATACTGAGCAAATAAGGTAAAGATTTCTTACTATTTATTATAAGATTAATTGTATAAATCATATAGATCCGAACTGGTGTTTTTGCGTGCTTCCGTTTACTGGATCTAATATATATAAATGTATTATATGTTAATTACTTGTTAAAAACATTTTATAAATTCATAAAGACCAACATTGGTATCACGAGCCTCTTATGATTTTATTAAACGATGATCTGGCGTTTTTGTAAAAAGGTTATATTTTTATTGCGTTTGGTTCCACTATTGAAAATCAATACTTACGGTATTTTGTATTCTATATTCTATGTGGGGATTACTATGATAAAACGACTAAAACTATAGAATAAAGTGATTTCTATATGTTGTTTTTTACCAGCTTTACGCACCTGTAGCAAACGGGTTTTTTCGCTTTGCTACTGGGCCGTTTTCTCTAAAATTTAACAGGTATATACACGACATATAGGGCTACAACTTTGTAGAAGAGTGTTTCAGTTGGGGAAGATTGCTACATGGAGTTTTTTGCCACTGAATTCGCTACGAAAAGTTGGTCAGAAACTCGAACTTTTTGGCATTAAGTAAATCTTACTTGATTAACATGTGATATTAATGCAATTGGGCTTTTATTATGGAACAAAATTGCCAAAATATACTCCTCTCAAACCAAAATAACCCAAATCGACACTATTTTTTCACTTTACGTATCTCTACATGGCGAGCAAATATATTTTCCCGCCAAACTCATTTGCTCGCTACTTTATACGTGTCACAATACCAATCAAATGTTTATTTGATAAATAAAAAAAAAATGTTAAGGAAAATAATGGCTAAAATTCCCTTATGTTTTAATGATGACGAAAATATATTAGAAAACACATAAGACCACGAACGATAGCCAAAAAACGAAAATGCACCATCACCAGACCTCGCGTCGGGGGCTTTTTGGTGTGCTTTCAGTTTCTCCAAGTCGACTATCCTCATACCCAACTAAAGTGGATTTTTCAATACATGTTCGTGCATGATATTTGAGATGTTAGGTAAACTCGCAAAAATATTTGAATTTACAGAGATGACCAAAAAAAGTCTTCCCGTTTAGCGAACCGCCAACTAAAAAATATTTTCTAAATGCCATTATCCAAGGCCAAAATGAATTTCTCAAACCTAAGAGATTCATACTTTCACTAAATCTTTAAATGAAAGTATTCAAGTGACCATAATTCTTACGTATGTCTTTGCTAATCACGTAACGGGTTTACTTCCTTATTAGTCAAAATAAAACACTCTTCTGCAAAATATTTTTTTACTTTATATGTGTTTTGGATATTTCTTTAAATAGATGTTAAGTAATCTTAATTTATAAATATATTTTACTTTATTTATTAAAATTATATATACTCATTGCATGGACATGAAAGTCATGAGAATTAAAGATAAAAGTGCAAAATTCAGACAACTTTGTGGTGTGCTTTCAGTTTCTCCAAGTCGACTTTCCTCATACCCAACTAAAGTGGATTTTTCAATACATGTTCGTGCATGATATTTGAGATGTTAGGTAAACTCGCAAAAATATTTGAATTTACAGAGATGACCAAAAAAAGTCTTCCCGTTTAGCGAACCGCCAACTAAAAAATATTTTCTAAATGCCATTATCCAAGGCCAAAATGAATTTCTCAAACCTAAGAGATTCATACTTTCACTAAATCTTTAAATGAAAGTATTCAAGTGACCATAATTCTTACGTATGTCTTTGCTAATCACGTAACGGGTTTACTTCCTTATTAGTCAAAATAAAACACTCTTCTGCAAAGTTATAGCCCTACGTGTCATGCATTTGTACATAAAGTTTCAGCCAAAACGGACCAATAACAAATCGGTAAATCCCGATTTGCTTCAAGTGCACAAAGTTGTCCGAATTTTGCACTTTTATCTTTAATTCTCATGACTTTCATGTCCATGCAATGAGTATATATAATTTTAATAAATAAAGTAAAATATATTTATAAATTAAGATTACTTAACATCTATTTAAAGAAATATCCAAAACACATATAAAGTAAAAAAAAACATTGAAACTTTTTATCTGCTATGCATAAAAAACACACATAATTCACATATTATCATGTTAAATCTCTATTGGCTTGCTCCATGGTAAAAGGTAAAGATGCATATCGAACCATGGATAAAAATATAAAGACGAGCGAAAATATAAAAAAAAGCCAAAAACAGAAGCCTAAAAACACAAATTTAAGCATTTAATCCACGTGTAATGCTTTGCAAAAATCTTATATTAATTTATGATTTGTTAGTTCTTGTGTTCTATCATAAAAAATCAAAACCCTAAAGTTTTGATTTTGATAGATCGAACCCAAAGAGTACCAAAAACATAATAAAAAATTAATTTTTTCTACATAAAAACATAAGATAATCATATAATTAACATAAGAGGCTCGTGATACCACTGTTGAGGTTTAATGGTTTCAGATTACACTTTTCATATAAAATAAATGTTAGACAAGCGAATATATTTAATAAGAGATTAGCGGAAGCATTAGAAAAAACACCAAACAGGTCCTTATGTTTATATGAATAATCCAAAGATAATAAGAAGACACGTACCTTATTAACACGATATGATCTAAAAACTAATATAATCAAAAGTTGAGTATACTCTATAGTTGATTGACATTACACATACACAATACCCAAGGAATGCTAGTCCTAACACCAATCGAGTAAACACCTTTTCGTCCTTAATCCAAACAATATAAAAGTGAAAACCCGAAAACCCTAGAAAGGTTGCTTGGACGATCGACCAAGAAGGAGAGAGGACAAGAGAGATTTCTTATTTTATGTTACGGGATTATGGGATTAGACTTTTGTATTTATACTAAATTCAAAGCTCCTAAATTTAATCACCAAGTTATGCAACCTCCTCTTTTGTTTTCCCTTTAGTCGACTACCACACACGTAGATTAAGGATTTCCTAATCTTTGATTGATTGATTTATTTATTAATATAATACTAATAAATAACTAATAACTAATAACTATTTTAACATAATATTTATTAATACGTATTATTTATTAATACGTTATATAATAAGTATACAAGTTAAAATGATTTATGAATTATTTTGGTGTTAATATAATATGAATACATTATTACCAACGGGCTTGTGTCCTAATCGTACCTCATGTTATGTGAGAAACTCCTCAACTAAATAGTCGTAAGTTCAGGTCATGTTTAAGACATGTGAAATAGATTTGTGATATAAACAGTGTGAGATACTTAAAAAGATTGTCGTTCAAAAAAAAAATATATAAATACATTATTTATATTATCATTTTAAGTATCTAAATATATTTGTGTGTGACCCATAGACTTGCATATACTTGGTCGTATAATTGTATAATATGCTTTGACCTTATTCGATCACATTATAGAACACATTAGATGAAATACAGCAAATGTACACATTAGACGAAATATAGCAAATGTACGACATCTTTAAATGTATGTATATCACCTAAAGTATAAAGCTATGATATATCGTAATCAACAAACGGTTAAAATGATAACTCACATATAGCGAGATGGCTACGAACGACGAGCGTCCCTAGCAATTGCTTGCTAATGAACATCTTCATTTGCTGGCTCATTTGAAGAGTATACCGTATCTCTTATTATAATAAGAGAAAATACATAAAGTGAAAAATCATTTGAATCATTTTGATTGACTAATAGAAATCAAAATTTGCTTTAATTTTATTAAACAATTTTAAATTTCATCTAGAAAAATAAATATATATAAAACATATACTACGTATATGATTTTGTAAAAGAAAAACTAAAAAAAAGATTAATTTATATGAAATTAAGAAGAGGAAATAATCCCTGCAGTGAACTGCATGGAACCTGTCTGCTGCAAGGTATACACGGGGGATCAATTGTGTAAAATTGTAAAACTTGAGGGCTGTATGTGAAAATGTTAAAATCCACTTTTCAAAGAAAAGCAGGTAACAACAAGCTGCAAACAGCAGCAATGTTATTCCCAATTAGAGGAAATAATCCCTGCAGTGAACTGCATGGAAAGTTTATCAATTTACACTTATTTATTGTTTTTATTTTTATTTTTTAAATAAAGTTACAAATTTAATAAAGACTCCTTAGATTTTATATATTATTTTAATACTATTGTCACTATATATTATGTTAATGCATGTGCAAGAAATTATGAATTGTAAAAATAAAAGCACGAGTTAATTTTATATGTACATTGTTGGAATCACTCCTAAACCTTAATTCAAGTGTTAGTTACTCATATGTAATAGGTAGCTTATTATGGCCTTTATGTTTGTTATTAGCCTTAAGCTTATGTAGAAGGCCCATAAGCTTAGACCCAAGCCCATAGGAGAAAAGAAGGGACTAGGAGTGTTGCCCTAGCTTCCCTCCTATAAATACTATGTAATAACCCTCACTTGAGGGTTGGTTGTTCAAATTTTTCTTTCACTCATGCCCTACGCATAACCGTTTCCTTTATATCGTGTGTGTGTGTTTGGATACTTGTTCAATCGCCTCTCTATCTTTCTATTAAGCTTGTGTTGTAAATCTAGTGACCTAACAGTGGTATCAATCGCCAAATAGTTGGGTGAAACGTTTTGTTTTTGAAGTTTGTGTTCTTGGTCTTACGCGTAAACGTGGATGATACTTTGGGTCGCTTAAAAACGCCTTTTTTACACTTTTGAATCCAAGATTCTTGTACTTTCAACGTTTTAAGGTGTTAAAATACGTGTTTTTGGCAAAAAGTTTCAAACTTTATGCGTGGACCGTGGTTTTTAAACTAGTTTTTATACGAGGGTTTCAACCTACGCATAACTGTTTTAAGAGCTTTGGATCATCAAGTTTCACACTTTTGTGTCTTTTGGTGTTATTGAAGCTATTTCATCACACAAAAACTGGTTTAGAAACATCTTTGGGCATTATCATTTTTACAAGTAATCCTACGCGTAGCAAAACCCTAAAACTACGCGTAAGGTTATCCTTGGTTTGATCTTCGTTTTCGTGGTTTACTCCGTGTTTTCTTGCTTGGATAAGCCTGAAAATACGTCGACTTTGGATATCTTTTGCACTGTGAAGTGTAAAAGATCACTTGGGATAAAACCCTAAAATTACGCATAAGCATAAAGCTTACGCGTAGAAATCCTACGCCTAAGATTCATCTTACGCCTAAGCCTAGTCTTACGCATAAGATAATCCTACGCCTAACTTTGTGTCTACGCATAACTTTAGCGTCTTTTCCCTACTTACGCGTAAGCTAAATCTACGCGTAACTCTTGATTGTTACGCGTAACTTTGGTGTTTTTACGCATAAGTGTTACTTGGCTATTGTGATTTCTACGCCTAAGGATACTTCATCAACAAAGGTTCATTCGACTACAAAGATCCATTTTTACCAACACAAGTTTTCAACATGTCACAACCACCATACTCTAACTATTTCCCTTACACTTATTCTCAACGTCCACAACAACTTACTCCACAACATCAACAATGGAATCAACAACAAGCAATTTATCAACAACAATTTAATCAACAACATACTCCACAACTTGCTGCAATTCCACAACCTCAAATGGTTCAACCACCACCAAGTCTTCAAGTTCAACCGTACACAAATGACTTCAATCAACATCCATCAAGGAACACTATGAAGGAACCCACTTGGTTTGCAAAGATGTTTAAAGCTTTAAGCAGCCAACAATCAATTCATGAGGCCGGATCACTTGATAGACCTCCAATGCTCACTCCAGGAAACTACGAACAATGGGTGATAAGGTTCTTTAGGTTTTGTGATCTAAAGAAGCCACATGGAAAGTTCTTAAAGAAGGTTATCTTGAAAGGTCCATTTGAGATGCCTACTGTCATTGTACCCGGAGATCCAAATGCCATTCCACCAAGAGATGAACAAACGAACATTGCTACTGTTGCAGACTTGAATCCTCAAGAACTTCTACACTATGAAGCAAATGAGCTTGCAATGAAATATATCCTCTTAGGATTACCAAACCCAATTCTTCGTAGTGTTGATGCTCAAAAGACTGCAAAGAAATGTGGGATCATATTCGTCTTCTTATGGAAGGATCTGTACTCAATCAGGAAGATTTGGAATCCAAAATTTACTTGGCTTATGAACACTTCATGATTGAACCTGGAGAGACACTCGAGTCCTATCATCACCGATTTTCAGACATCATCAATGATTTGGATAAACACAACATCATCATGCCAAGAATTGCAGTGAATACTAAGTTCCTGAGTAGTCTTGGTCCTGAATGGGAGAAGTATGTCATTTTTCTCCGTCAAGCGAAGAATTTGCATCATTCTACATATGGATTGTTGTACGATTACTTGAAGCCTCATGAAAAGGAAGTTGATAGGGAAAGAATTCTCCGTGCTCAAATTGCTCCACCGACACATCCGGAAAATCAACAACTTGCCTTATATGCTCAAAACAGTTATTCTCCTCAACCAGCAACTCAACCAACTGCTACAATCACACCACATGATCCTTCACAGCCTCAATCTCAACAAACTCAATTGGTTCCATACAATAACAACAATGCTCAAGCCCTTGTCAGTGAAGCTAATGAGGAATCTGATCCGTTTGAAGCACTGCAACAAGGATTTGCTATGATTGCTAATGCCTTTAGCCGTTATACCAACAAATCCAACAACCGTATTCGTTCCTCATCTAATACAAGGAATCAAGCTGTTGTGAACAATGGACGAGTTGAAGTTCAGAATCGTGGTTATGGTCGTCAGATGGGCGGTGGTCAAGGGTTTAATGCTGTGGGTAGGAATAACAATCGAGCTCCAGTGGTGGAACAGGGAAATGCTCCGAATGGGTTGAATGGTCTTCGATGCTACAACTGCAATGAGAAGGGACACCTGCTAATGCATGCCCAAAGCCAAGGACTAGGGGCAGTGCTTATTTCAAAGAGGCTCTTCTTTTGGCTCTTAAGGATGAAGCTGGTGGAACTCTCACAAACAAAGAACAGAGTTTTATGGCAGATGCAGACTCAGATGATGATATGGAGGACTTGCAGGCCAATGCAGCTGTTATGTTGATGGCTAATATGCATGAGTTACACATGAGTGACACAGGCCCAGTGTATGACACTGATGGCTTGTCTCAGGTACCCGAACAAACCATATTTATCTCTGATCTCATATCTCCGCCAACATCTGAATCCGGCAAGGCTCAGAATGTTCAAAATGAGTCGTCCACATTTCATTCCGACGATTTTCAACTAGACCCCGTCGTTATATTTGACGATCAAGATGACCAAATGGTTTCCTTTGATAATCAAATTGACTCCGTGGTTATACTTGAGGATCTCAGTAATGATCATGTTGTGACTCACGTTGAACACGCCGAACTTTTGCCTCCTCCAGATTTTGCTCGTTTAATACAAGACCATCAGACCATAGTGGAAAAATGTCATGCCATTAATCAGAACTTGAAAAGCAAAAATGCACTGTTAACCAAGGATTTTTAATGTTTACAAAAGCAACTCAACTTTTTCAAAACTCAAGAAAAACGTGAAAACGGTTTTGAAGCAGCCTTTGCCAAATCTCATCAAAACAAAAAATATTTAGAGAGACAGATGCGTGATCTAGCCGCTTCGAAGAATGCTTTGTTGTCTGAGATAGAACAACTGAAACATGAACACAAAAAGCAAATTAACGCTCTCACCTTGGAAAATCAAAAAGCTAAGGCTGAGTTGTTAACTTGTCAAAAACAGTTCTCTACATACAAAAAGCATTCAACGAAACGAATAGATGATCATCTTGAAGAAATCATCGGCTTGCAAAACAAACTTAAAGAGTTTAAAACTGTTGTTTACAAACATGGCGAGTCGGTCACAGCCATTGAAAAGTTTACTTTAAAACCCAATCCAAATGGATATGGACCGAATCTTGCTGATTACAAACCTAAGCTTTCAACCAAAGCATTCAAACCAAATCCTGAAGTTTCCAGTGCAGAATATAAAATTGATAATTCTGTTATGAGTGTTGTTGAATATCATCGTCAAGAGGAATTAGATGCAGAAGACGAGAGTCGATCAAAATTAGAAAAAGTTGTTTACAACAAACCTTTTAACTATTCAAAAGCGGTCACTTTCGTCACACCAACGGATTCTTCTAACACACCAAGGATTATCATAAAAATGTCTGAGTCTTCTAATGATAATCCCAAACCAGATTATGCACAAACTTATGGTCCTTTACCTTCCATCAGTGAAGTAAACTCAAAACCCGAAAATCGCAAAATTCTCAGATATTTTGACATTTTCATGGCTGACCTCAAAACTTTACAACATGAGATAGAATATCATTCTGAAATCAAAGTTCAACACTTTCAATCGCCTCTAGAGCGAGAACAAAGAGACATTTTTCAGAAAAATCTTTTACCAAATGTTAAAAATTTGAAAAGTTGTGCATTGTCTTGGGAAAGGGACTTTCATAAGGAACTTGGATTAATGAAGGTCGTTTTCGAGAAAACAGAAACATCTATTTCTAACACTAAACGTAAAAAGAAACTGTTGAGAAAAGATGTTGATCGACTCTTGGAAGATGTCATCTGTGCTGATGTCCATAATGTTGTGTTATTGAATTCTTTGTCATATGCATTTGATTATATCTCTGCCGATACTGTTGCTTCTGTGGTAAATGTTGAGAACACTGATAATGTGCTTCAGATCGAGTCCTTAAAAGTTGAAAACAAACGATTGTCAAACGAACTTTCAAATGCAATACGTCGTCTTAATTGGTGTCAAAAAGATATTCACGATCAACAACTTGCTTTTCAACACAAAATCGCCCAGTTGCGTGCAAAATCTTCTGATCCTAAAATTGAGCAACTGGATGATCAAAACGTGTCTTTTAAGTGTCAAATCTCAAAATATGAACAAGAACTTGTAAAAGTTAAAAGGAATATGGTGTCATATTTGATTTACTCAAAAAGACTCGTGATGAAGCATCAAATGAACTTGATCATTATCTTGCACACATTAAAGAAGTTATGCATTTTCTTTGCCGAAATATTCGCTCTGAAAATCAAGATCTGATTCACACTATCTTCAAGTTAAGAGAAATGTTAGGAAAGTATGAACAACTTCCGCCTACCGTGATTAAGAGAATAGCACCAGTAACACTTAGTAATCATGAACCTAGAATCCCTACTGCCAAATCACAAGTTGCTAACGTGCCTCCTTCTACTGAAACAGGAATAGTTGCGTCTTTTCCAAACGTCCGTACTTCACAGCCTAGGAGCACTACATCGAAGAATAGGAAGTTGCGACCTAAGAAAAGATCAATAAGGAATGCTAAAGTAGAAGAACACCCTAGGACTATGAATAAGACTCACGTTGCCTCCACTATAGATATTGCGTCCGGCAAATGTAATAGAAATAGTGATGTAACGAATGCTAAACCGTTAAGTACTTTTGATATTCAGTCTGATGCACCTTGTGTTATTTGTCGTAAAAGTATGAATTCTGATTGTCATGATAAATGTGTTGCTAAAGCTATCATCTCTCGTTTAAGGAATCCTAAGAACCGGAATACCTCTAGGCCCACTAATCTTTCTAAGTCTGTGCTTGGTAGACCGCCCTCTTTAGATTCTAAGAAACGCATTGCTATCCCTGTAGCTCCAGTTTCACCTCCTAGGAATGTAGTACCACCTAGTGCATTCACTAAGACTAAAGCAAATACTAGTTGGAGATGGCAGAAATGGATATATAACACACTAGGATTTAAGTGGATACCTAAAGCTATTGATGTGTGTATATCTACTATAACTGCTACGGAACCCTCTAACATTTCGGGTTCCACATCTACTTCTATTCCATCTGTGTCGTCTGTGTGTAATGCAGGTGATACAGATCATTCTCTGGATTGTTGATAGCGGATGTTCCCGACACATGACAGGAATCTTAAACTGTTATCAAACTTTATTGCAAAGTTCATTGGCACTGTCAGGTTCGGGAATGATCACTTCGCATCTATCATGGGCTACGGAGACTACATTAATGGGAACATCGAAATAAGCAGGGTTTATTATGTGGAAGGCCTCGGTCACAATCTGTTTTCAGTAGGTCAGTTCTGTGATGGAGATTTGGAGGTTGCTTTCAGGGAGAAAACTTGTTTCATTCGTGATCTACAAGGAAACGACCTTATGTCTGGCTCGCGCAATTCCAGTCTTTACACTATCTCTATGCAAGACATGGTTGCATCTTCTCCCATCTGCTTACTTTCAAAGGCAACATCAACAAAATCCTGGCTATGGCACCGTCGTCTCTCACATCTAAACTTTCAAACCATCACCAACCTTGCTCGACACAAACTAGTTGAAGGACTCCCACGGTTTCGGTATTCTAAAGATCACCTTTGCTCAGCTTGTGAACAAGGCAAAAGCACTCGTGCTCATTTTCCTTCAAAGGTGGAACACAGCTCTCAGCATGTGCTTCATCTTCTTCACATGGATTTGTGTGGCCCGATGCGCGTGCAAACGATCAATGGCAAACGCTACATCTTAGTAATTGTTGATGACTATTCACGCTGGACTTGGGTCTACTTTCTTCGAAGCAAAGATCAAGCTCCACAGATGATCATCACCTTTCTCACGAAAATACAAGTTCAGCTACGAAACACCGTTTATCAGAACAGATAGAGGCACTGAATTTGTTAATCAAACTCTTCGTGAATTTTATGACACGTACACCAGAACAAAACGGAGTTGTTGAAAGACGAAACCGAACGTTAGTGGAAGCTGCAAGAACAATGTTAATCAATGCTAAACTTCCAGATTACTTATGGGCAGAAGCTGTATCTACTGCATGCTATACTCAAAACCGTTCTATGATTACAAAACGCCACAACAAAACACCTTTTGAGCTTGTCCACAACAGAAAACCGAATCTCAAACACTTTCATGTATTTGGATCTCTTTGCTATCCGAATAATGATCGTGATGACTTTGGAAAGCTCAAATCAAAAGCTGACATTGGAGTCTTTATCGGATACTGTGATAATTCAAAAGGTTTCTGAATCTGGAATCGTCGTACAAAACAGGTGATGGAAACGATTCATGCTCATTTTGATGAACTTCCGGAAATGGCTTCTGAGTATAACAGCTTAGAACCCGGTCACAACCGCTTAAACTTTCCCCAAACCCCATCATCAGCTGAACAAACGATTCATGCTCCGCTGTTCAGTGACGATATTGATGAACGTGCTCCAGGTGTATCCGCTGTTTCCGCTGCTCAACCTGATAATACTCTTATACCTGATACACCTGCTACAACAACTACGGTTGAAGAAGCACCACCAGTTGACTCCAACACAACGGTTGAACAAACCGCTTCCAACAATGATGAATCGGCTGATGATGTTCTGAATGAAGTACCCCCACCTGCAGATTTTGATCCAAATGCGTTCTTTAACCCGTTTGCTAATGAGACTGCTGCACCAGATGTCGCAGAATCTTCAACAAACCATTTGAATCCTCAGAATCTGCACAATGTATACCAACATCAACCCTCCACACATAGATGGACGAAAGACCATCCTCTGGAAAACATTATTGGCAACCCGAATCAACCAGTCGTTACGAGACAACGTCTTCACACAGACGGTGAACATTGCATTTATGCACTCACTGTCTGCCAATCTGAACCTAAAAACATCAAAGACGCAATGACAAAAGATAACTGGATTGAATCCATGCAAGAAGAACTCAACCAATTCAAACGTCTTGAAGTATGGGAACTGGTTGAAAGACCAACAGGGTTCTACGTCATTGGTCTCAAATGGATTTGGAAAAACAAATTGGATGCTGAAGGAAACGTTATCAGAAATAAGTCACGTCTGGTGGCTAAGGGTTATCGTCAGGAAGAGGGAATAGACTTTGAAGAAACTTTTGCTCCGGTCGCTCGTCTTGAGGATGTTCGGATATTTCTCGCGTTCGCGGCTCATATGAATATGATGGTCTATCAGATGTATGTCAAAACTGCGTTTCTCAATGGACAACTTAAAGAAACGGTTTATGTCACCAACCGATGGATTCGTTGATCCTGAGTTTTCGAATCACGTCTACAAACTGAACAAAGCTCAGTATGGTCTCAAACAAGCTCCTCGGGCATGGTACGATAAGCTATCATCTTTCCTCATTGCTAATAATTTCACCAAAGGTTCGGTTGACCCAACTCTTTTTATACAATATCACGGGCACATATCTTAATTGTTCAAATTTACGTGGATGACATCATTTTTGGGTCTACACATAAAAGTTTTCAATCGCTTTTGCAAAACTAATGAAGAAAAATTTTGAAATGTCCATGATGGGTGAACTCACGTTCTTTCTCGGACTGCAAGTTCATCAATCACCCCGTGGTATTTTCTTGAGTCAGTCCAAATATGCCCTTGAATTGTTAAACAAATTTGGAATGAAAACCTGTGACACCTATGCCACACCAATGGCTCATACCAAGAAGCTAGACGCTGATTTACATGGGAAATTGGTGGACCCTACAAAATACCGTAGTATTATTGGGTCTCTCATGTATCTAACAGCTAGCAGACTTGATATTGTCTTTGCCGTATATCTTTGCTCTCGTTATCAGTCGCGACCAACTGAAACCCACCTCTCTGAGGCTAAAAGAATCCTCCGATACATAAAGGGAACCATTAACTTGGGGATCTGGTATCCGAAGGATTCTGGTTTTGAACTAATCGCTTTTTCAGACGCTGACCACGCAGGATGCTTAGACTCACGGAAAAGTACTTCAGGAGCTTTACAATTTCTTGGTGATAAACTGGTGTCATGGCAATCGAAGAAGCAGGATTGTACATCGCTGTCCTCAACCGAAGCAGAATATGTAGCCATGTCAGCGTGTTGTGCTCAAGTCATTTGGATGAGAACACAACTCAAAGACTATGGTTACGTATTTGACAGAATCCCGATGTACTGCGACAATCGGAGTGCCATTGCGATCTCGTGCAACTCAGTTCAGCATTCGAAATCAAAGCACATCGATCTTCGATATCATTTCATCAAGGATCACGTGGAACAGGGTACTGTTGAATTATATTTTGTGGGTACAGAATACCAATTGGCAGATCTTCTCACCAAAGCCTTGCCTCCCGCTAGGTTTAATGAGTTGGTCCACCGGATTGGTATGAGGTGTTTGACTCAAGAGGAATTGGATGACCTCCTAAAACAGTCTTAAAAACCTGTCAAACACCAAAATCTCTTTTGTAAATAATTTTTCAAAAACAAAATACAAAAATATAAAATCTGATAAAACAACAAAAATATTCTTCTAATCTATTTTGTCTTTCAACATGGCAAGTACATTTCTTCCGTCAACACTCTAATCTTTCAAAATTTAATATTTTTCCGATCAAGTGTTGAGGGGGAGAAAATAAATACTTAACCGTTTCAAATCATCCGTGTACTTGCATGTTGTCATATCCCGGTTGTTTCTTTTGTCAATGGTGGTAAACTTTTCTGGTTTAAACTGACACTCCTCGGACTAAAATTTTTAATCTTTCATCATTTATTAAGTCGAGGGGGAGTGTCGTCAAAGTTCCTTTCTTAAAATCTTTGTTTGATAACCAAAATGGAAGTTAAATGGCTTTATATGAAAATGGAAAAGTTGGAGGGACCAAAACTATCAAAAGTTTAAAGTTACTTTTAATAAAAACACCTCCCACCTAACTATTTCATCACATTTATTACTTACACCAATAAGATCCTACGCCTAAGAATCATTTGACAAATCCGTGTTTCTGATCATCAATTTGTAAGTTGTTTCATGATCTTAACATGTTTACAAACATAGGTTTTGATTTTTACACGAATCCAACGGTCAAATTTTTGTCTATGATTGTTTTTGTGTTCTACGCATAAGCGTATGAACTCATAATCAAGAATGGGTGTTTGTGGTTAAAAGGATTGTGTCAAAACATGTCGTTAACATCAATGATACTAAATTTATCCTCTAAATCCACCCAGAAACACGAATTGAAGGTTTTTCAAAATTAGGGTTCTTAAGTCGAATTGGGTGTTTTCAAATGTGAAGGTTTTTGGTCAAAAAGATTGTTGTGTGATGTTCATATCATGGTGTATTAATGATTTCCAGGCCCTATAACAACCCAGAAACACTAATTAAGTCAGAATTAGGAATTAGGGTTTAAAGTTCTTGAGTTTGGGTATTTTCGATTCACCACGATTTAGATGTTATAACTCCGTTTTTAGACTCTCATAACATCCATGACCTACCAGAATTGAATTGGTGCTAATCCTATGGTTAAAACTCTTATGCGTAATTCATAACCCTTAGGGTTTTGACCTACGCGTAAGTGTTTCTTCGCATAAATGTTTAACAAGCTTTCATGCCATGATTTGATTTTAGAATGAATATATGTGTTAAGATTGATGTTATGATGATTTTATTTCAGGCTTGCTACTCGTAAAACTCAGAATCAAGGTCATTGAATCTCTACGCATAAGGATCACCTTAAGCGTAGAAGGTTATGCGTAAGAGTAATCTTACGCGTAGCGTCTACGCATAAGGTTCTACAATGGGACTACGCGTATCCTGTGAAGGATATGCGTAAACAGTGACCTCTACGCATAAGGTCTACTCTTACGAGTAAGCCTTACGCGTAAGGTTTATATACGCCTACGCGTAAGCTCTACGCATAAGGTCCCCTTTTCCTACGCGTAACATTTCTTACTCGTAAGTTAGGATCCTTCGCATAAGCTTTCGTCTACGTGTATGTTATTATTGTTTACGCTTAACTTTGCCAATACTACGCCTAAGCCTTGATTGACCTTCATTATGAATTGTTACGTGTACAAACTTGTAAATAAACTAATCATAACGTCACGAATCCAATAATGTCACTAATAAACTTAATCGTTTGATATGTTGTGAACAATAAGTGATAACATAAACTTTAAAACTTAAAGTTAACTAACTCACGAAACATTTCACGACGTCATTGGACTATTGGACAAACAAGTGACTTAGGACTCGTAACAATCATTGTCACTTTACATTCAATAACTAGACAATAAGACCTTCTGTTGACTAACATTATGTCTTTCGATATGTTGGTTCTTTTGGCTAATGTTATTTCAGATCACGACATGGCTGCTCAAATGAATGTGGATGCACCTGAGGTTCTCACTATTGCTGATATCTTCCCAAATGGCTATCCGAGAAAGATTGGAAAGAACAACCTTAGGGTTGACTTTGACACCCTCACATGCTCAGAATCTTCTTGTCTCATTGCTGTGGATATTCTAAGGAATCATCCCTACCAGAACATGCTCTCACACTCTGCTACAGTACCGGAAATCTACATTCAGCAATTCTGGGACTCTATGCAGAGGATCACTGGTCAAAGTGCAGTGACAGTGACACTTAATCACAAACAAGTCACCATCACTCCTGCAGACTTACGGGCTGTTCTTATCATTCCAGACATCGTGCCAACCGACTTCTTTGCCACACCCACTGAAGAGACAGTTCTGCAATTTCTACTTGATATTGGCTATGATGAAGCGTCAGGAATTATTAAAAAGCACTCTCACGTGGATCTTAAGAACATTCCTCAACCGTGGAGAACACTCTACATCATCATCACTAAGTCTGTCTCTGGTCGTGACAGTGGCTATGAGCATCCCAAGCTCATGGAACTGCAAGTCTTCTGGTCATTGATCAATAATAAGGACATTGAAATCGCAAGCGATATGGGATGACATGATGACATTTCACAAGAAACTTGGCTCAAAGATTCCCTATGTCAGATACACAAAGCTTTTGATACAGAGAGCACTTGGACTTCATCCTGATATTCCCAAGAGGCTCAATGACCCTGACAATCACGACGTGTTGTCCGAACCTATCCTTTCTATCAGAATCAAGGAATCGACAACAAAGAAACAAGGTGCCGTGCTGCCTGATCACCTTTTGACAAATGAAATCAAAAAGCTTGAAACATACAAAAGGTATCAAGTAGCAGTACGAGAAGGCAAAGTTGGTCATCTCGATGAAAAGCCTTCTGGAACTCCTACTCGGAGAACCAGAAGAGGAAGTGCTGGAAGTGCAATAAGCACAGAGAGTCAAAGGAAGGTCCCAAAGAGGAAACCTACTCCAAAGAAGAAAGTTCCCTCCAAGGAAGCTGCTCCTATTCCTACACCTGAACCGCAGAGAAAGCTAATGGACGAGGACTCGAGGCTATGAATCAGATGAAGAGATTTCTACTCTGAATCTGAAACCAGTAACACCTCCTTCAAGCAGCTAAACCTCCAAGTCCACCAGCTGACAAAGGAAAAGGGAAGACTCCTGTACTTGTGCCTTATGATGAAAGCTCAGATGAAGAAGAAGAGCAACTGGATACCTCATACAGGAAGAAGTTCAAATTCCTTAGACTCCAACACGTGGCAAAAGAATTTGCAAAAGAACAAATGGGTGGCCCCTGAGGGTCAAGTGGTGCTCAACCTTCACCAGATCCTGATGCGGTTAATCAACCCGATAACGGATCTGGTACCACCACTTTGGAGCAACAACAAAAGCCCGTGGAAGAAACTATTGAGTATGAATTTGAGGTACCTGTTAAAGAAAAGGCCGAGAAAGATGAAGGTGACAAAGAGAAGACTGAGACAGAAAAGACTGAAGAGAAAGATAAGTCTAAGATGACACGATTATGATAAGTTTCTTGCTAGATAGTCCTGCCGCTCAGAGGAAAAACCTCTGAACCACCGAAGGACCCAGAGTCTCCTCACATCTCATCATCACCAGATTCTTCTTCTCACTCTTCACCACCACCATCAAAGAAATCAACCAAATCATCATCCAAATCAGAGAAGAAGCCAACTCCATCTTGGATCTCTCAATCTAAGAATCGAATCGTTAAAGCTGTCCAACAAGTCAGAAAGAAGGACATGCTCTACAAAAATTGAATTGGTTTGCCGACCAAATACAGATCTACATGATGAGAATGACAAGATGCAGAATGAAAGGGAGTATGTACAGAAGCTCATGTAGGATGATCTACAAGGGAAGATGGACGAATGATCGAAGGCTACACTCACAAGTACCTTCTGGATATCGTTCCTAAAGTTACTAAGGAGATGTTTACCGACAACTTATATCCAATCTTATGCAGATAGCCAAGCAAACTATAAGATCAACACCCTTAACCGTCACAATCAATCCATCTGATCCCGTAGTTTTCTCGGATAATGAATTGGTGGCCAAGCTTGTCACACAAATGTCTAAACGATCCGGGACATTTACTTCTGATGAAGGAAAGTTGTTTCAAGCATTGCTGGACTACCAACTTCCAAGAAGCATGCAGATTCGAAGCTGAAAGGTCTAAACGTCCTAGAGACGATGAAGATAAGGATCGGGATAAGAATGATGAAGCTAAACGACCGAAGAAGTCCGGTGAATCATCTTCCATGCCACCACCTCCCCAACGGCCTCCTGCTCAACAAAGGTCTCCTCCTCGTTCTTCTGCAGATAAACCTCGTGATTCTTCCGAATTACCACCCCCGACTCAAAAACCGGTGATTACTTTGAGTATACGGGTGGTGACGATGAAGAAGTCCATGAGCCCCTACAACAACCCACCTCTCCCAAACAAGTAAAGAAACCAGAATCCTCATCTAGGCCTAAGAAACAGAAGAAAAAGGCACCCAAGGAAGACGTCCTATCATGGCTAGATGAAGACACCACAGAGGAATTTGAATGGTTTTCTACACTTGTCAATTCCACTCCCTACCCTGAAGAAGTTCAAGATTTGGTAGACAAGAATACATTGGAGCATGCTAAGATTATGCAAGAAAAGTTCCATGTGAAGAAGATGACGAAATCTGAGTTGAGGCGAATCAAGAGTGAAGCTTTTCAACTTCTAAAAGATAGCTCGAAAGTGCCATCGAGGTCGAATATCACCTTGATAACATTGCTCGAGCTATGTCTAATAACATGGATTGGCTCAAACCGAAAGCAAACATCGACTTCTTTACGGGACAACCCTCCATATTACACCGATGGTCTAAACCACTACCAACAACGGCCAACCAGATGAAGCCTAGGAATTCCTTTCCGATATTTCTTCAACAAAGACCTGGAATTTCTTCTCCATGGTGGCGATGGTTCAAGGAAATACGCTACATCATTGACTCTTCCATTCCCCAGAAAATACTCAAACTGCATAGCTATCGAGGAAAGAGCTAATCACTTGTTCTCCAACAAAGTGGAAGCATACGACCGAGATGCACTGTATGGGATTCATCATTGGCCGGAACGCTGAAGAATCTACTACAGAAGCCGCCGTTCGTAAGTCTCAACATGCAGTTTAGTTCTAAAAGTATCGTTGCCATCAAACACGCCGATCTTTCATCTAAGTGGGACTACACCTTCCTAAAGAATATCGTGGTCAAACGACAAGATGAAAGGGATTATGCATTTTCCGAAGCTGACTTTGAGAATTTGTCTATCAACGACATCGAAGACATGTACCTTGCCAAAGTACAGTGTCGTATGAGACAATTCTCCATCAAGTACAACGTGAATTCATCAAGTCTGCTCATCTTCATCAGACGCATAGTTATCAAAGAACGTGTAGAAGATCTCCAGCTGGCAGTTGAATCTTATCAGACCCGTGTCAACTTCACTCCACCGCAGCTTGATCTACCCGACATCAACCACCTTCCACAATATACGCTCATCAGGAAACCTTTCGGCGTCGTTTACCGCAGTGAACTTCAAAGAAATTGCTTGATGGCGTGCAGAGATCTTCATAAGTTTGGAGATCACACTTTGAAGATGGTTAGGGACGGATTGGCTTACCGGTTGAAGGATATACACCAAAAGATCGGGTCTCCTAAGCGATGGAATTCTCAGGATCGAAGGGATGTGAAGAGGATCATCACGATGATTGATGAACGGTTGTATAGAAGGGATCAGTTCAGAAGACTGGAAAGCTATGTTGGTGGTCGACCCAGGAGAAACATCATCGTCTTTCAACGCCCGACTCACACTCCTGGCAACATCTCCGACTACCCGGTACCCCTTGAATGCGCTTTCATTATAAATTTGGATGTATGATCTAATTATGTCAATGGCTTGTGAACACATAACAGTGTACAACCCGTACTTGTAAATAAAGGACCATGTGGTATGCTTCAGTGCCACAATCCTTATAAAAGGAGCGAAAGCTTCTTACTTTTGAGTAAAACCTATCAAACCTTTCATTTTTCAAGGTTTTGCTCAAAAGAACAAGTACTTTCCCTTATGATTTTCAAAACCACAACCGCTTATATCACGTTGAGGGGGAGTACTTGAATTAAAACTTTGTTCAAAAATTGTTCACAGTGGTCATTCTTCCCGCAACACTCGAAATGGTCATATTTATTCTCAACTTTTCAAAAATAACATCATATATGCCATTTTTGAGGGGAGAAAATAAGTGATAAGAAATATGTTGTGTAAATGCAAATGAATCATTGTGCTATAGACTTAACCCATGAATTGACGAGATCTTAACTGTTAGTAACTCGAAAAGACTTGTCCGACGGGTAATAATTTCAAGCTAGTTCGCTAGTGATGTAAACGTGTCTCGCAAAGGACTTGTCTGAGTAGAATGTACCATTCGAGAAACTCTTGGTAGACATGAACTCCGACGGGTTTGACAACCTTTCGAGGATTGTCTACACCTTCAAGGTAGTTATTAGAGCTAGTTGTCACCTAAAAGCTGACAATGCAACTCTTTAACTATGCCACGTAACCGTGTCTCATGGGGAATGTCTATCTTGAGTTGATCAATTCAAAATGTGCGCGCTCTTTCCTCACTGTGCATTTTAACCGTTAAAACTCTTAAGCACATGTGGAGGGGGAGTATTTATGCAAAATCTTATCTCAACAGTGGTACTAAAATGTTTTTCATTCACAAACACTTTGAGAGATTTTTCACAACAGTGGTTTTTATGGCAACATAGGTTAGTCATGGAGTTATAAGGTGACTAAGGTTAGGAATAACCGTCCTATGATCCGCCAGAGCCGGAGGGATCTACCCAAGGACACCACAAATAGTTAGTATTTAGAAGTCCTTAGGTATGATTGTAAAAAGGAGAAAATGAGAATCGGAGAAAGAAGGAGTTGAAGAATTAAAAAGAAATGCAAAGAAAAGGGTGAAAAGAAATAGCCCTCCAGATTATTCAACTTAGGGCAGACACCGGGTTCAATTCATATGCTACTGGTTGTCACTTGATGACACCGGTATTGAAGATTAAAAGTCGTCATGGACCCAGTGACGCATGCACTAAACCTTCTTAAGCCACTCAAGTTTCTCTCAACAGAAGCTTGTTTCATTCTCACAGGGAACCCTACATAATCTATCGGCCTTCTCTTAGAGATCGCTGGATATTGAAGAAGGAGACCCTCTCCCTAGTCTCCGCTCAGGAAAACCAAAACGCACTATTGAGTCTAGAGCCACGAGATTCATCAAAAGATCTCTTAGGTACACTTGACATTTCATCACTTGATATTCAACAATAAGAATTTCAGTGGTACATTATCGAGTCCTTCACAGATCTTAGCATTCTATCGAGAACATTTATGAGAGGCTCACATTTGTGATCCTCAGTGATTGAATGGAAACTCCTGCCGGGGTCAACATCAAACGCCTGACATACAGTCGCTTCGGCAACTCCCCGTGGATTGCGCTTAGTGGTCTCAAATGGCCTACAGCCGTGAGGTGATGCTTCGGTGTACCTCAGCGACTCATCTGAATCGTAGGTGTACTTCGGTACATCGTGTTATCTCACTTGTGGGACTCCGATTCAGGAACGGCCTTTGTAAGAATTAGAGTTGTGTTTTCACACTATGCTGTTAACACTCTCGAAGTTCAAACTTGTAAGTGTCGGAATCCGCTTATTACTAACCGTTTTTATGTTTTCTTCTTATGGAAGCTCTGGAGCGGAATGATCGTGCAGATTCTTCTCATGTTCACGCCAACATCATCACTAATGGAAGTTCTATCCAAAAGAAACACAACAGTCAGAATGATTCTTCGTCAAATCAAAGAATCTACAAAGTTAAAAATTTAAAGAACTTCATCAAGATGAATTCCAACGTCAAAGAGCGTGTGAGCATGTTGAAGAATGATGTGGAGACACTGGAGCAGCGAAGCAGACCTGAGTCAGACTTGATGCAGATAACAACATACTATCACTTTCATCACAAAGAACAATGATCAAAGAACAAAGTTAAAGATGACGTCAAAGCATAACTGTTCAAAGAAAACTATCTTGCTACACTTGGGAAATGGTTCGAATCAAGGAAATTCTTCTCACAAGAAAGAAGAATGTCAGAAGACGTCAAAGCTACTATTACATCAACGCCTTCACCGTTTTTCATCACCAACACTTGAGTGTTTGTTACTCATATGTAATAACACTTGAGGGGGAGATTGTTGGAATCACTCCTAAACCTTAATTCAAGTGTTAGTTACTCATATGTAATAGGTAGCTTATTATGGCCTTTATGTTTGTTATTAGCCTTAAGCTTATGTAGAAGGCCCATGAGCTTAGGCCCAAGCCCATAGGAGAAAGGAAGGGACTAGGAGTGTTGCCCTAGCTTCCCTCCTATAAATACTATGTAATAACCCTCACTTGAGGGTTGGTTGTTCAAGTTTTTCTTTCACTCATGCCCTACGCATAACCGTTTCCTTTATATCGTGTGTGTGTGTTTTGTTTACTTGTTCAATCGCCTCTCTATCTTTCTTGTAAGCTTGTGTTGTAAAACTAGTGACCTAACATACATGAATACACGAGATTGTAGATATACGAACAGATGTTAACTACTCATGTTATTCTTCTTTATACGGTTAATCTGCGAGTACACGGGTTTATAAATTAAGTATGACACATGTTATACTTCTTTGTATTCATGAGTCATTACGTGTTATTAAACATGCTTAATGTCTAAAACATAGTGGTAGCGAAGAGAGTGTGCAAGTGGTGCGGTCGCACAGGGCTCCATAATTTAAGAGGCCTCACTTTGTGTACTTATATTATTTATCTGACTACTTCTTCTTTGTAAACCCTATTAGTTAAATACAACTCATCTTGACACAATAAATAAAACGTCATTAAGGGGCCTCATTATAAGAAATTGTTATAAATGAACATTTTTTATGCACACCTTTAAGTTTTTTTTTAGTTTTGATGGTCCTCTTTTTAGTTTTCGCCCGGAGCTTCAAATTCATTTGACGGCCCTGCTAATCGTTGCAGATGTTCTCTCTCGTCAATTAACAGGGAAATGGAAGTAGGTTCTTTATCGAGTATCAAAATGGCGCATATGTGTCCTGTTATTTCACATATTCTTTTTGCAGATGATTCGTTGTTCTTTTTAAAAGCTTCTCAGGTTGAATGTAGAAATCTTCTAAATATTTTTGATTCCTATTGTTGGGCGTCAGGACAAAACGTTAACTTTGAAAAGTCGTCTGCCTTATTCTCTCCTAATACCCAAATTACGTTGCAAAATAGCATTTGTGTTTCCTTTATGGTTAAATTGATGAGTCCAAAAGATAAATACTTAGGACTTCCATCAGTACATGATCGAAAAAAAGGAGATTTCTTTGGTTTTGTGTTAGAGAAAGTTCTTCAAAAATTGAAAGGATGGAAGCAGAAAGTTCTTTCTCAAGATGGTCATGAGGTGTTAATAAAGTCTGTTATTCAAGCTATTCTAACTTATGCAATGCAATGTTATCTGCTTCCAAAGAGTTTCTTAAACAAGCTTATGACATATGTCCGTCGATTTTTTTGGGGTGGTGATTCTCATGTACGACACATCCATTGGAAAAATTGGGAAAAGCTTACGAACCCAAAAGTTGATGGTGGTCTCGATTTTCGTGATCTATAATCCTTTAATACAACTCTCCTAGCGAAACAAGGGTGGAGACTTCTTATGAACCCTGGATCATTTTGGGGTAAGGTAATTAAAGGTCTTTATTTTCCTCGTTCAAACTTTCTTGTTGCAAAGCGAGGTTCCCGTCTGTCATGGCTTTGGAGCAGCCTTCTTCATGGTCGAGATTTGTTACTTCATAGAGTTAGATGGCAGGTAGGAAATGGACAAAGCATTTCACTTTGGACACAAAAGTGGATTCCTTCTAATGAAGATTTTTATATTCCTTCACCACTGGGTCCATTTCCAAATTGTGGTAAAGTATCAGATTTTATCGAGAATGGTATTTGGAATTCTAGGATGCTTTGAAAGTGTGTTTCAAAAAGAGAGGCTGACATCATCTCGGAGATTCCTATATCACAAACCGGAGCTCCAGATAAACTCGTGTGGCATTTTGATGCAAAAGGTCAATACACGGTAAAATCTGGATATAAGCAAGCTCTTTTGTTGAAAAGATCTGAAGCTTCAAAAGCAGATTTAAGCTTTACGCCTCCAAAAAAATTCTGGATGAATATATGGAATATCCATACACAACCAAAAGTTAAGCTATTTGCTTGGAAATCCATTACTAACTCTCTTGCGACCATGGAAAATCTTTTTAAAAGAAGTTGCTCCCCTTGTCCAAAGTGTCCAATATGCAATAGCTCTGTCGAAACAATTGAACATTTGCTTTTTAAGTGTGCATGGACTCGGCCTGTTTGGTTTGGTTATTCGCTTGGTTTTCGATATCATCCTTCAGGTACAAGTGTTTCTCTTCGCTTTCAGAGTTTTGTTGATATTTGTAAGTCAAATTATGAAGTTTCTTGTATTCTATCTATCGTGGCAACGATTTGTTGGTTCATTTGGCGATCCCGTTGTGCCTTTATTTATGATAATGTTGATCTTTCTCCTGAGCACACCTTAACGTCGATAAATGCTCAATTGAGTGATGTTGGTAAAGTAATGGACTAAAATCTTATTGAAAAAGTGGATTGTCCTTATTCTACATCTCAGACTTCAATGTGGTGGATTCCCCCTACAGCTCTCAGGTGAAGATAAACTGTGACGCAGCGTTCATGGACTCCAAGGCCGCTTTAGCTGTTGTAGTGCGTGATTCCACAGGTTCTCTCCTTTACGTCGATGATATGCCTTGTTCTTCTATGTCTCCACTTCAAGCAGAAGTTTTAGCAGTGCACTATGCGTGTCATTTGGCATTTCGTCGTGGTTGGTCTCATGCTATTGCGGAATCCGATTGTCAGACGGCTATTACTCTCTCTTCTACGGAAATGGCACCACCATGGAACCTTGCTGCTCTTGTAACTGATATTCGCTCATGGTCGACGAATTTGAAGCTATCTTTCTTATGGACTAAGCGTGAAAACAACAAAGTTGCTCATTGGGCTGCTCGGTTTGCATTTTCTTCTGCTTTACCTATTAGTTGGGATGTTTCGTTACCTTATGAACTTTCCTCTCTTTCGAGGAGTGATATGTATGAATCTTAGTTTGTTTCTTTTTATAAAATTTAAAGTTCAAAAAAAAAAAAAAAAAAAAAAATGATATCAATAGTAAAAAAAACATCATCCTCGATACAATGAGTGTTAAACAAAGTCAAATCATTCGGCTAACAAAAATTTATACACAATATTAATCGATATTAATGCATAATAAAAAAATCATGTAAAATTAACACGTGCACGGGCATTATAACTACACAAATATAAATATTTTACATAATTGTATAGAAAATCATATTTATAGGTGGGTAAAAACTAAGGGCACATCAATAAGTTTTAGATCTTTTGAGTTAATAAACCTATTTTTTACTATTGTATAAACATTTTAAAGTTTTATACAGTAATTATTTCACTCAACACATGTATTAAATGTCTTGAGATTACAAAGATCTCTAATATTTACTTTTCATGTCACGTAGGTATAAAATAAAAATAAAACTCCACTATGCCTAATATAAAACATAAACTTTCAAGCTTTTTGACCCTATTCTTAGACCTCTAGATGCTTTAATAGTACAGTAGTTTATGACGTAAATATTTGAATTAATTGCATTGTAATTAATGTTCAAGGCTGTGATATTTTATGATTAATGGTTCATAACAAGCTGGATTGCCCGCGCGTTGCTGCGAGGCGGCCGTGTTTATGTTAAAACATTTAGGCAAACTATAACTTAAATTCTTGATATATACGCATGCCAAAACAACACATATGAGTATACTATAAGTTAAACTCTTGATATATATGCATGCCGAACACAACACATATGAGTATGACAATTAGGTATGAAGCAAAGGAAACTAATATGTCAGTAGCTCCCACTTTCGTTCACATAAAACTAAAGAGAGTAACGACACTCATCATACCTATAGATTGATTCGTTACAGGAGCAAATAATCAAGTCATTTCCAATTATTGGTTAACTAAAAAGCAGTAGTTTGTAGGTCAAGTATGGTTTAAAGATCACAATATTGAGCATGCCTTCTAACCCTTTTTCTTCTTTTTATCTTCTGCTTAGGTGGATGTAGAACAATTGTTATGCTGCATCAAAAACTGCCTTTATAACCATGATATCATCCAAAACTGAAGCATTTCCAGGGCAGCAGCCAAACTCATGGTTTCCATACGTCAATAACAATGGCTACAATTCAACGATCATTTCATCAGAATCATTTTAAGATCACCAATCTCTCGAACCACCACGATATGCATTTTTTCATCAGGATCATTTCAGCGATTTGTGTACGTTTAAGAAGGAGATATCATTTCCAAACTCCTACAAAAGAGAGTTTTATTGCTGTCATAATAACACATCAATTGCTTAAATTTTCATTATTGTTACTATTATTATTTCATCTACCGTATCACATTCGATATATTGCGGGTATATAAGTAATTTAGGCTACCAATGTTTTAAAAGATACTGTATTATTGATATTTTTTTAAACTTAGGCCATATTGAATATATGATGTTGACAACTTTGGATTTTGTTGACAATTTTACTAATGTGGATATACATACAGGACAATATGTATGTTTTTATTCAATAATTGGGTGCAAGTATCTAAGTAAATGTTTTTTAATTAATAAATTGCTAATATCCTTAAGTACCTGATCTCATAACTTTAACATGTCCTTCGTTGTTGCACAATCAATTTTCTGTTTTTTTGCCTTGATCCCTTCTTATTTGTTTGTCACCAAAAGTTGATAATATACTTAAGCCGTTTCTCTAGCGACGACTGTTGTGTTGGCTTCTCACTGAATCGGTTCTGGCTGCAACAAATCAACTGAAGTCATGTTAAACGTTGTCAGCTATGATCAAGAATGGTTTGTTGATACATTATAAGCTTTTTAATAAGCTACTAAACATCCCTTATACATGAGAAAACACCACCCAAATATAAAAGATATGTTGTTTTGAGGGCATTTGGGATTGGGCATCTAATTTGCAACTCCAAACAGATAACTTTAAAAACGATGACCACTTTAATAAGCAGTTCCAAACACCCTTTTTTTCATCCCTAACGGTGTGAACCATTTATAAATGCAAGCGAAACAAATGAGTATGAAATTACCTCGGCCACTGATATGCTACTTAGGTGTAACGGACCATCGCAACAAAATTTCATAACGCCTGCATAAGAAATAAGATTTACCTCGGCCACTGATATGCTACTTAGGTGTAACGGACCATCGCAGCAAAATTCCATAACGGCTGCATAAGAAATAAGATAACTGTCATCATCAAATTTGACACTTAGTTATTTTGAAATTGGAAAAAAAAGTGATTTGGCTCAATAACGACTGAACAAAAAGTGTTTTGGAGGGCATTATCACACGTGCAAAAGTGACTAAATTATCTAACAAAATGCACAGCCAATCATGTAACGACACGTCATCGATATATACAATTGTGAGAGGAGCACCCTACGCTCTTTAGTATATACAGATAATGTAGATTGCCAAAGTTTAAGATAAACTATAACAAAATCTACCAGTCAAAGTATTAACCTGTTATACCCTAATTCAAACGGGGAAAAACTTGATACTTAAAAATTTGCAACGATTATAATAAAGATATGAGCTTTACCTCTGCTTGACATCCTCAATGGTTAACCCATCATAAAAAGTACTCTATGTGTACCAACTGAATCAATTTTCAAGATTGATAAATTGACTCATGTTAGAACCTGCACCACTTTTAGAAGCTGATCTTACTTTGTTCACACACTTTATCTGCAAGTCGCACAAAAAAAAATGTTTTAGCATACTTTTTCTACTATCTTAATAAACATACTAAAAAGAATGTATTGTCTTTAAAACTGGTTGTGAGTACTTAGTTGTAGTGATGTCGCAATGCATGAACGCAAACGATTTGTAAACAATCGACTTCAATGAGGGTAACTTAAGATCAAGCAGATCTTAAGTTGACCAATCCTGAACACCCTGCCATAATACATGTATACATCAACTTAAGATCAAGCATATTCATAAGCACATGACTAACGAATCCCAAACACCCTTCAACCATAGCAATGGTTGCCCATCCATTTTTCCGGTTTAGTACCATACAACACGAAATATGAAAAAGCCTTTTGTTAAGCTAAAAGTAAGAATAAGCTATGCCTCTCTAGTGTCCCCTTTGTGAAAGACGAATCCAATTTTTCCGTTTATCCATTTCAAGCATAATAGACTTACCAGACAATGCAACTTGTTCCTCTGCGACTTTCAAATGAGTCATAAGCGGCTTCACTAAACATGATGCAAGCTTCTCAGTGTTCCCATTGCCCGAAATATATAGTTGACATCTACATAGAGAAGCAAACAAAAAAAGACATCTAAGGGAGTGTTTGTGATTGTTTATTAGAAGTGGTTACATAAGAAGGAAAAAAAAGTGAATCAAGAAAGCTCGAAACTGCTTACCAATCAGCACCATGAGGCTGAAAATTGGCATTGTCTTTCGCTAGCCCAATTGCAATATGCTGACCACACCATTGCTGCAATATAACACAATGGGTACCTTAAGCAACTATCACAATGAATATAAATTATATATAGCTGCACACACAGGTTAAACCAAAGAAAGGAAAAAAAAAAGGCTTTGAACACACAGGCTTTAAAGCAAATAAGTTTCATTACATACCTACTACAAAATCTGTAATTGACCAACTAAGTTTTTGGATCGTATAGGATATACCAATTGATATTTCTTTTCCAATATATTGATTTAATAACTGAAATGCAATTTAGTTTCATCGGCCATTCTGAGCACATGCGTGGCCAAATCATTTAAACTGTAAAGAATGAGTAAATGTGATGCTTATGGAGATTCTCAAGATACTTAATTCTTTTACTATGAGGATATACAAAAACTTTTTAACTCCGTTCAAAATTATTATATGTATAGATAATTATGACCACAATTTAGTTATGTAAACATATAGTTGTAGCAAATTGAATCCACATGTTCTACTTAATAAGCATATCCTTATTTTTTTTTAACTTCTTATATATATTTTTTTTGGATCCTACATGTAAATGTATACAGTTATGCAAGTGATGCAGCATAACTGAATGGTATTTTCCTCCTTTTGCACGAATCATGGTGTGACACTTAAACCTTACACGAACTATTCCAAAAAAAAAACCCCAAGAGGTACCCGGGTTCGCACTTGGGCAATGTTGTGGCCAATGCCCTGGTTGATGACACTTAAACCATTTACTATTTGCATGAGTATTTTGACCTACTGTATCGACGCCACTGGTAAATCTTCCCTCAGATCTACCATACTGACAAACGGTCCCCACTTTCATAACAACAAATTTTGAATAAACATGACACACCTAAAAGACATTACACCCAAAGTTATTTCAACATATATTCAAGAAAAAAATTTGTTACCACAACCTATCTCAAACATATCTGAAAATCAGCTTCCTTAATACCTAAAATCAGTAAGTGGCTAAAGTAGCATACACAAAGAATTCCTAAGTGTCTAAAGTGTGCTTCTAATTACTTGGAAAATAATCCATTACCACATGAAACATAACGGATTTGATATATCAGCCGCACCTCAAATCCCCATGTGCCTAATTACAAAAACCAATCAATACCACTCATTTCAAAACCAACTTAGAATGTCCTTCCTTAGTCGCTCGTAACAAAAATATGCAGCGTTACTCCATTTCTATCACGAAAAATGGCCTACTTACTCCCTAAAGCGATTATCTGATTATTTCACATTTTCATTTTCAAGCCAAATAAGTTTATAAGCCTACCAAGTTTAGCTATATCCAAATACTCAAAAGTGCCTATCACCTTAATACCTTATAATCTATATCCAACCCATATATCTTCTTCTAATTACTTGACACATGCAAAACTGAGGTGTGTCCTTCAATAACAACATTAAACAAAACATAAAAAACCTAACAATATCACAATATCCCAGGTTTATGTAAAAAAGATAAATTAAATATTTAAAAGGTATGCGTAGGCCATACTAAACGATTTTTTTAGGCATCTTGTTGATTCATATCGGCCGCACCTCAAATCTTCCTGCACCTAATTATAAAAACCAATCAATACCACATCATAAAATCATCTTAATTGCATAAGAACCAAAAAAAAAAAAAAAAAAATAAAAGAAAAAAAAATCTTTGTGTTCATACCTGGTTTTTGAATCAGCCCAATTAGTCAGCAGATATAGGATGTATCGCCTTTGTTGAACCCACCGGAATCCTTGGTACACTTTCAACAACAATCCGATCACTTCTTCTTCCCATCAGATATAACAAAACCGCCGGCAATCCAAGGTTTTAAGAACCCTTCACTGATCGCACTTATCTCTTCTTTTAATTAAATTAAATTATAATAGTTGATAATTATATGATATGAAGAGAGGCGGTGGGAGAGGCGGTGGGTTATATGATATGAAGAGAGGGGTGAAGAGAGGCGGTGGGAGAGGCAGTGAAGGAGCATTAAATGTATATTTCAGATGCATTAAATGCACAGCCAATCATGTAATGACACGTCATCGATATATACAATTGTGAGAAACCCACCTCCTGCCTTTTAGTATATATAGATAATTTCATATTTACTTATTGATGATATCATAAATGTGCACATAATTAATTCAACCATAACCTTAACCAAAAATTTTGAAATCTGTAATAACATTATATGAATTGATTAATGACCATTTCTTTTCCATTTTTTTCGGAGAGCAAGATGCATACATTTTTGTAATTGAAGAAGCCAATAATTACCATACACTGATACACGAAATTATATGCCTCTATCCACCTATGTGATAACCATCTAAACATGGAAACTCATTGACCATCTAGACAAAGTACTCAAGATCCACATGAAGGCTTGAACTATGAGGCGCGAGAACCCAGCATATCCTCGCGATAACAAGATCGGTTTGAGTTTGAGCATTTGATAGGCCATGTACTAGCTATAGATGAAGAATGAAGGCAATACTATCAAACAACTCTAGCTAATGGACAAGCTAAAACAGTAAACATATGGCAAACCTAAGGTTTTATCACGTATCCAACCCTATTAGTCAACATGTCGATCTCTTTTTACATGACATGCTTGCTCACTTCTTTATATTTTCTATTTACGACACTGGTTAACATTCTTTTTCTTTTAAATATCCGAACACGAAGCTTTCAATATTGAAAAAAATAAACATAACAACTGTTGGAAAAACAACAATATCAACCCAACATCATAAAATTACCATTAATTCAACATGATAAAGTTGCTCTATGAGCAATCCAATTCACATAAGCCAAGGTTTGGAGTACAAAACTTCGAGGGTCCTGAGCAACAATAGCACGGAGATACTCCTAGACATTTCTGCGGCGGCCCAGGAAAACAAACACCGTTGATAAGTGATTGTTGGTTTAAATTATCACCCTTGATGTTCGCTATTGTAGTATCCACTTTTGTGTCGACGTTCTTTTCCCCATGAATACCTATAAATTAAATCATGAAACCATAAATAATTGCTGAAATAATAATGCAATAAATATGCAACATTACGAACATACAAGAGATTATTTAAGCATGTGAAACTAAGTTTGTTATGTATTTCTTTTTCGATAAAATAGTACTTGAATTGCAGTTTATACATAGAATAATTTGGTCTCTATTACAAGAAAATGGGTTTCAACTTTGCAACAAGAATTAATAAATTTCACAGTATCAAAGAATAGAAACAACCACTCACATAAAAGGAAGAGGCTAAAAACTACAAAAAAATGTAGAGTCTGCTTGTTGATAAACATTTTGGTAAAGAATTAGAGATGGGGTTTTGAGAATTGTGATGTAACTATTTATATTTACAACTAGCGTGGCAAATTGCAATTAATGGGCTTTGCATATGTTTTTTTTTAGCAAAATGGGCTTTGCATATGTTAAGATGCAACATTTAACATAGCTCCTAAAAGGGTATTCGAGTTTTGGTTTTAATCTTGCAAGGTTTAAGGTTGAAGCGTATTCAAATCGGTTGTTAGAGCAATCACAATGGTAACACAAGTTATAAAATAACACCCTCCACGTCAGCGCCACGTTAGCGCCACATCAGCTTTAGCATTTCACCTTAACAACCTTAAAAAACACCCACATCAATAACATCCTAATAACATCAATAACATTTCATATTTTCAATTTCAACCCCTAAACTAAAACAAACACTTCATTTATTAAAAAACATATCACATTTAACATTAAAACACAAAGTACATTAAACGTTAAACACGAATTACATTAAAAATTAAAGATACAACGCATACTGATGAAAATAAAACTACTAAAACTTAAAAAAACGAATCATCTGAGACCCAACCCTCAGAGCTTGAAGGGGAATTAAACTCCCCATTAAAGAACCGACGCTCCATTATGTCGAAGTAGTTGTCTTGGAGGTACTGAGCTTCTCGTGCTTCTTGCTCACGGCGAGCAACTTCTTCACGTGCCTGCTCTTCCATAATCTCCCTACCGTTTTCTTCATCTTGTTCTAGTTGTCGGAGGGAAGCCTCACTTAACCCGCTGGGGTGGTTTTGAAGATCCACCTGTGGACTGTTCACAGGTGGAGTTGGAACAATTGGGAGGTATGGGATGTTTTCAAAACCCACCGGGAAGACATTTTCCGGTGGTGTTGAGTAAACTTCAAGTTCAGGTGGAAAGCTAGTTGGAGGAAACTGTGGTGAAGCTGAAAAGCTAGTTGGAGGAAACTGTGGTGAAGCTGAAAAGCTTGTTTCCGGCAGCTTTTCTGGACTTGGAAATTGCTGAGAAAAATCTTTGCGAGACATTTTTTGTGTGTCTGAGTTGTGTGTGTAACTTGTGTGTGTTGTGTGTTCTAAACAACTCTGGTAGAGTTGTATATATAGGCAGAGTTGATTTTCAGTTTGAATAAATCCCGCTCATATTTGATTTTTAAATTTCAAATTTGAATTTGAATTTATCCCGCCCAGAATTGACCAGTATAATTTAAATTTGAATTTGAATAGGCTGAGGAGGTGTAAGTGAAAATTTATTTGAAATAGTTTGAGGGGGTGAAATGATTTTTTTTTTTTTTTTAACGTGCGTTGCTTTCATAACGCCGAGGGACTAACGCCTAAATAACGCGGATCCTCCAACGGTATAACGCCATTGTTGGGAATTCTGCTAAGTTAGAATTCTGCTGATATTACTGCTGAAGGAATCTGCTGAAGTACATGGATTCTGCTGAAGGAATCTGCTGAAGTACATGGATTCTGCTGAAGAAGGAATTCTGCTGAAGTTATATTACAGTATAGTTGGTTTCTACGGATATAGATATTCCGTATATTTATTAGTTTGTTAGGATATGCATGAGCTATTTTAGGTAGTGATATGCATTTATTTTATATTATTGTTTATTTAGGGTTCCTTGTGTATAAAAGGAACTGTGGACTTTTGTATTAGAAAACTCTTGAGAAAAACATTCCAGGAAAAACACCTTTAGAGAGAGTGAAAAAAGATCCATAGAGGATCATTGTTTTATGAGAAAAAACCTTGTTGGTAACTTTGATTGTGTTAATTATTCTTCCGTTGTGCATTCAATCATTGTTACCAATTGTAGAATCCAAGATCCGGACTCAACTAAGGTATAATAATAACAATGATTGAATGCACAGCGGAAGAATAATTAACACAATCAAAGTTACCAACAAGGTTTTTCTCATAAAACAATGATCCTCTATGGATCTTTTTCACTCTCTCTAAAGGTGTTTTTCTGGAATGTTTTTCTCAAGAGTTTTCTAATACAAAAGTCCACAGTTCCTTTTATACACAAGGAACCCTAAATAAACAATAATATAAAATAAATGCATATCACTACCTAAAATAGCTCATGCATATCCTAACAAACTAATAAATATACGGAATATCTATATCCGTAGAAACCAACTATACTGTAATATAACTTCAGCAGAATTCCTTCTTCAGCAGAATCCATGTACTTCAGCAGATTCCTTCAGCAGAATCCATGTACTTCAGCAGTAATATCAGCAGAATTCTAACTTAGCAGAATTCCCAACAATCCTCCCCTAAACTGGAATTTGACTTGGTTAAGTTCCAGTTTCTTGATAGATCTTCAACGCTTCAGAGGATTGTACTCGAACATCAGCAGCAAAGAAACAAAACAATAACATCTCTATGATGACAAAACTTTGAACCGCCAGATCTTTGCAAGCAACAAATGACAACATGTACATCAAAACATATTAGTTTCATACTATTCTCATCACATCCAGGAGTGTTAACTGCTGTGAGAGGTGAATCATTGAAAATAATGGATTTGATGTCTCTTTACCAATAGCCATCACTACTGGAGTAGCCAAATGTTTAAGTTCGAAAACTATGGTACACCGAGAACCATCTGATTTATTAGCAAATCAGCAACCATATAAACGGATTTGATATGTCTTTACCTGTAGCCGTTTGCTCAGGACTAGTCAATCCTTTGGTCACCCAATAGGGCAGCAACCATGGTGAATTGATGACCATTTCAACTCTCAGCAATGAAGCATGGGTGAGTTGAGTACCCTATGATTTTGAGCAAACCATTACAGCTATCAACGGAATTGAGATGTCTTTACCAAAAACCGTTTGCTTTTGGACTAGCCAACTCTTTGATGGAATGTCTTCATCATCATGGTGAGTTGATTACCATTTATGGATTTCCGCAGCCTTTACCACATGCCATAATCCTGTGGGCTAGTCAACTCTTGTGTTAGTAAGACATGGTGAGAAGAAAACCATGAGTTGTGTGGTAATTAACCAACACCAAAACCTGCAAGCAAGAAAGAGTAGAAACTGAACACGGACAGGTTAGAGTTTTTTTTTTTTTTTTTTTTTTTTTATTTTTTTTTAACAAACAAAAGAAATAACTTTTTTTTTTTTTTAATAAAATAAAGAAAGAATAAAAAAATAACCAAAACATGTAAAATAAACCATCAATCAGCAGGAGAAACCAAAGACAATTGTAGTGTCAGCAGAAACACTAAGCCTCCCCTTAGGCGTATGAGGATCCAACAGCTGCAAAAATGGTTAGAATACAAAAATACAACAATAAGCCTCCCCTCAATCAATGCACCTGACAAAGACTATTTTTCTTGGGTACCCAGAATAAACCTTTCCTTTGAGTTTTCCAAGAATAACCTGTTGAGGGCTTAACAGCAGTTGCCATTCTAACTCCACCATGTGCCATAGTCATATGAGATACATAAGGTGTATATGACTGAAAATAAGAACTAGTAGGTCTATAGTGCATAAGTCTAGCATTTTTGTTCCACCAACCAGTAGTAACTGGTGAAGAATATCCTCCACCAGAGGGAACTGGAACAGGCCTATTAAGCCTATCAGCTAGAACAGATGCATACACCTTTGGCTTACCAGTAGGAACTGGTTTACCTGCTCTCACATGTGCAGCTTTGGGAACAAATGGAGGAATACTAGTAACATTAGTCCATGTGGGTCTAAAGGTCTGTTGGCCATAGGAAACACCCATCCTTTTCTCATGATAATCACATTCTTTAATAAGATGGAGTTTACTACCACACACAAAACAAGATTTCTTCTTAACAGACTTATTCTTAACACAACTTTGTTTATTACATTTAAACTTATCAGAAACATAACTAGAAGCAAAATTGTGTTTAACCGAATAAGTAACTGGCTTTGTTTTGGGCTCAGCAAAATTGGGCTCAGCATCAGCTACTTTGGACTTGGGTGTGGTCTTGGGTGTGTGCTCAGGTGAGTCAGACTTTTCACTTGAATCACATGAGGCATAGTCAGTGGACTTTAGGTCTGATGACTTGTCACTTTTAGAACAAGAGATAGAGTCATTAGTTTTGCTACTAAGGTCTGGCAAGTCACTTGACTTTTTGCCATATAAATGGTGTGATCCATCAAAGTCAACAGAAATGGAAAGGTCAATGGGCATGTGCTCACCTCTAATCGGCCCACGTACAGCATGTAAATCACCTTCTTTGATAAAATTAGCTAAGCCAGCTGGTGTAGATTTACGCGTGTCATCCCTAGCTTCTAACCCTACATACTTCTTAAAGCCTAAACCTATAGAAGTATTAGGAGTTTGACTAGCATAGATGTGACTAGCTAGCTTATTTCCATTCAATAACCATTCATTATGCCTAGCTACCTCCTCATCTAGTTTCTGTTTCAACTCTAGATTTTCTGACATTACATCTGTTCTTAACTTCTCAGATCTTCTTAACTTATTTTTAGTACATTCTAGATCACTCTCTAACACCCTTAATTTTTTATCATAAGCTATTTGATTCTTCTGAAACCAAATCTTTTGTCTTTCTAATGTTTTTAAAGCCTGTTTATAAGCTTCAACTTCAACATAGCATTCATTATATTTAGGTTTTAAAATATCATATGCTTCCTTAAGTTCATTATAACTTTCACCACAACCAAACACACAATTTTGTACCTGAGAGATGCCCATGAATGAAAATTGTGGACTGGGCAAATTCTCAGCATCACCTTTAGCATAAGCTTCCTTGCTCATCTTCTTGAATTCAACCTTTCCACCATACCTTTCTTTGAGTGCATTCCATATACGACTTGCATCATCCATATAACGAAAATCTGCTACATGATCAGCAGGAATAGATTTAAGCAAGGTAGTTCTGGCCTTTGACTCTCTTTGTACAGCAATGTGTTCATCTGTAGTCGTTGGAGGATGAATAAAGAGTTGTCCATCTTGATCACATCCAGTCCTTTTCAAGCTGTTGCCATTTTGGATCACCTTCTAGATATTCATATCATTATTCATGATCCAGTGTTCCATCTTCTTAGCCCAGACCTCGTACTCATCATCAATCAAATAAGGAAACACATCATCACTATTATTATCAAATTCTGCCATTTAAAAGGTGTGAATTGATCAATTCTTCGTGTACCACTTTTGCGAAGAAAACTTCACCAATAAAAACAATGGATGATCCGTGCCGAACAGTCAAGTCTAATCACACAAACTGGCCACTTGTGAATGACCAGCCGTAACAGGCTTAAAACAGTTCCGACACAAATGCAAATGAAGATCAGAGAATACAGAGGATTCCCGGGTCGTTAAGTCCCACGGAGACTCAATGGTGTGTACAACACTGATTCAGACGATAGAATGATCACTAATGATAGCGATCAGAAAGGATTTGGATAGGATAATTACACTAAAGAAAAGATTTATAAATAACAGCGACTTAAATGCAAATTAAGAAAATTAAAAGATAAAAGATATTAAATAAACGCTATCACTATATTTAAAGTGATGAACGTTTAAAACCTAAAACTTACGTTTAAATTAAAACTACGTTAACGTACAAAATAAAACGTGAAAATAAAGAAGGAAAATACCTATGAATATAGAAAATACATTTTTACAATCCTAATTATATAAGAAAATTATTAGAAAAGAAAAATTATTTTTATAACTATTTAATTAATTATTATTAATTAAAAACTATTTTAACTATTTAATAATACTCTAAAATAAAAGAAAATATGAAATAAGACTAGAAAAATAAAATTAAGACTTAGAAAAATCTAAAATATGATAAAACTAATTTTAAAACAGAAAATATATTTTTTGACTTTTTATATATTTATTATTAATTTAAAACTATTTAAAACTAATTAAAATGCTAGAAAATACTATTTAAACCAAGAAAATTATGGAAAAATACTTTTTATGACTTTTACATTTATCTTAACTTAAGAAAAATGAAAAATTATTTTTTTGAAGCTTTTCTTAATTTTTTTATATTTAAAGCTAATTAAAAAGGCTTAAAAACTAAATTAAATCAGGAAAAATAGCAAACAAGATTGGAAAATTATGAAAGTTTCAGGAAAACTCTAAACTAATATTAGGAATAAAGGAAAAATAGAAAAACAAGGTGCTATGTGGAGGAAAATAGAACTGATGTGGAAAGGGGTTATCAATAAGCTCTTGGAATAAGCTAATGAGCACCAAAGTGAACCAACTGATAACACAAGCTAGAATAAGCTAAAGGAACACAAATTCAACTTAAATCAACAAGCTTGAACCTCTGATTCACAGGATACAACAGATTTGATGTTTGAGCTTATAAGCTAAGACAGATTTCTGTGGGCTACTTGCAGCCACAAATTAAGCAATCAAATAAGCTGGACACTAAAAACAAATTATGGGGATCCAAGGATAACCTGGCTAAGAACATGTAAACCAAATATTAGACCTAGATGAGCCATGAAAAGCTCTGTGCAAGGGCTTTCATAAGCTGAGAAAACTCAGCTTATGCTGAGTTTCAGGAGCAGGGCAATTAAGCCATTTTTGAAAAGCAGTTTTGAAACTTAAGAAAAATTTGCAAAAATCTGGAAAAATGCTAATAATAAACAAGACCAACTGAAGATTTTAAAACATCAAAAATCACTTGATTTGACCTAGAAATGAGTGCATGAAAAATCCTTCTAGTAGAGCTCAAAACTGAGATTGCAAATATTTGACTTTTGACAAAAATTGAAAAGTTGACTAATATGAAGTTTGATCTTGATGTAAAGGTTGAAAATGAAATATTATGATGAGATAAACTTAAGGAAAGCTAGTTCTATGAATTTAAGACACAAAACAAGTTTTTGATCTTGCAAAACTTTCAACAGTAAGCTGCAAGATTACCTGAAATGGAGTTTTGACTTCTGAGCTTAAAAGGCACAAGAGAGTGACTCAAAAGAGTATATTAAGACTAAACAAACTACAGACATCAAGAGTATGCAACTGAATAAGCTTCTGAGACAGTTATAACTGCAAATCCAAACACACCTTAAAACTTTGATAAGAACTCAAAACTGAGAGAGACACTTACCCAACTTGTACAGACAATCAAAATAAGTTTAAATAACTTAAAGACAACTAGTTAAGCATGTTTTAACAGTATATAACCACAGATACATAAATAACCATAAAATGCTAATTGACTTGAAAACTGAAAATGATAAGATTACTAACCACAGTCCAACTGCTATGCAGGCTAAAACCAGAACCCAATCTACTCTAACCTAAGCTATTCTAACCCAAATCCATCCTTTGCAACAACCCTTTTCCATTTCTGAACCAAGAATTGTCACCAGTTGACTTTTGTTGACCAAGGGTTGATTGAGAGTATAATCTAAATAGAAGCTTATATAAGCATTCAATAAGCTATATGAGGGCTTATCAGAGCTTATGAGAACTCAATAACAACTGAGAATAACATTCAATTTAACATGAAAATCTTTTGAAATTGAAATTTTACATAAACCAAGAATGGAAAAGAAACTTGAATTTTATTATTGATAAAGGATCACTTACACTCAAAAACACTTAAACAATAACTTGAAAGTTAAAACATACACAGGAAAACATGAAAATATAAAAACGACATTAACTAAAACTAAACTACACTACTCTCCTCCTCATCTCTTCTCTTTCTTCCTTTTATACCCAAATGTGCTTCCACTTGTATTCTGAATAGATCCCACTTTCTTTTGTAGCCATTGGATGAGTAAAAGTGATCATGGCCGTTGGATTGATTTTTGGCGCCAAACAGGTGTCCGTTTGACTGGCTTGTTTGACTGGGCAGGCTAATAATCAAAGGGGGGTTCAAGTGGGATAAATGACAGGGGGTCCAGAATTGGTAAGGGTCCAAAATGGTTTAAGGGTTTAAAACTCAAGGGCTTAATGTGTAAATTCTGAAACTTGAGGGGCCTAAGCTGCCAATTCATCAAACTTGTTTCAAGGGACCAAAAGTGACACTCTCAGAAAGTACAAGGACCAATGTTGCCATTTTCACATTTTCCAGGGACCAATTCTGCCAATTTTTGAACTTGGAGGACCATTTTTGTAATTTTCTCAAAAGATTTATTCAAGGACCATTTTTGACAAGTTAGAATAATTCAGGGACCTTGAATAACATTTTTCTTTATTTTGTTTTACCAGGGACTGCTTTTGACAACTTTTGAAACTTGGGGGACTAAAACTGCCAATTATGCAAACTTTATACGCTTTTCACCAGATTTTGATATTTTTGCATTTAAAACACATAAAACACTTATTTGTGATATTTTTATCATTTTGATGCATTTCTGAGTGTTTTCAGATGCTTTTGCAGTTCAGATTTGACCAAAAATGATGAGTATTTACACACTCATCAATCCCCACACTAAGATATTGCTAGTCCCTAGCAATGTTTTGAGAAAAATTAATGGATTTTATCTCTTTACCAAAAGCCATTACTTCTGGAGTAGCCAAATGTTTCAGTTCAAGTAAGAACCTTGGTACACCGATAACCAAATGATTTTGCAAGTATAGTGGTAAGTATTCCCGCCTGTCACGCGGGTGACCCGGGTTCGATCCCCGGCAGCGGCGCCAAAAATTTGATGCGCTCCAGAACAGTCAAGCTTTATCACACAAGCCCGCCACTTGTGAATGGCGGACCGTAACAAGCTTAAAACGGCTCAGGCACGAAATCAATGAAGATCTGAGGAGTATAGTGTTTCCCCGGGTCGTTATGTCCCAGCGAGCTGTGCAATGGATTATCAAACGTATAGTGATCGGGAGATTTGAACGGAAAAGGAGATTGGTGATTATTACTACAGGAAAAGCCAACAGATTACAATGGCTTAAATGCAAATTAAAGGAAATTAAAAAGATAAAATCTATTAAATAAACGCTATCACTATATTTAAAGTGATGAACGTTTAAAAATTAAAACTAAAAAAACTTACGTTTAAATAAAAATTACGTAAACGTCCAAATAAAAACGTGAAACTTACACAATATAAATCCTAAAAATATGAAAAATACATTTTTACAATCCTAATGATAAAAGAAACTTTTTAGAAAAAGAAAATTATTTTTATAACTAATTATCTAATTATTATTAATTAAAAACTATTTTTAACTATTTAATAATTAACCAAAATACAAGAAATTAGGAAACAAAGCTAGAAAAATAAAATTATGAAATGGAAAAGTCTAAAATAACAAACTAGAATTTTCAAAACTATCGCCAAAATTTGATCCGTGCCGAACAGTCAAGTCTAATCACACAAACTGGCCACTTGTGAATGACCAAAGCCGTAAAGCTTAACAATTCGACACAAATGCAAATGAAGATCAGAGAATACAGAGGATTCCCGGGTCGTTAAGTCCCACGGAGACTCAATGGTGTGTACAACACTGATTCAGACGATAGAATGATCACTAATGATAGCGATCAGAAAGGATTTGGATAGGATAATTACACTAAAGAAAAGATTTATAAATAACAGCGACTTAAATGCAAATTAAGAAAATTAAAAGATAAAAGATATTAAATAAACGCTATCACTATATTTAAAGTGATGAACGTTTAAAACCTAAAACGTACGTTTAAATTAAAAACTACGTTAACGTACAAAATAAAACGTGAAAATAAAGAAGGAAAATACCTATGAATATAGAAAATACATTTTTACAATCCTAATTATATAAGAAAATTATTAGAAAAGAAAAATTATTTTTATAACTATTTAATTAATTATTATTAAATAAAAACTATTTTTAACTATTTAATAATACTCTAAAATAAAAGAAAATATGAAATAAGACTAGAAAAATAAAATTAAGACTTAGAAAAATCTAAAATATGATAAAACTAATTTTAAAACAGAAAATATATTTTTTTGACTTTTTATATATTTATTATTAATTTAAAACTATTTAAAACTAATTAAAATGCTAGAAAATACTATTTAAACCAAGAAAATTATGGAAAAATACTTTTTATGACTTTTACATTTATCTTAACTTAAGAAAAATGAAAAATTATTTTTTTGAAGCTTTTCTTAATTTTTTTATATTTAAAGCTAATTAAAAAGGCTTAAAAACTAAATTAAATCAGGAAAAATAGCAAACAAGATTGGAAAATTATGAAAGTTTCAGGAAAACTCTAAACTAATATTAGGAATAAAGGAAAAATAGAAAAACAAGGTGCTATGTGGAGGAAAATAGAACTGATGTGGAAAGGGGTTATCAATAAGCTCTTGGAATAAGCTAATGAGCACCAAAGTGAACCAACTGATAACACAAGCTAGAATAAGCTAAAGGAACACAGATTCAACTTAAATCAACAAGCTTGAACCTCTGATTCACAGGATACAACAGATTTGATGTTTGAGCTTATAAGCTAAGACAGATTTCTGTGGGCTACTTGCAGCCACAAATTAAGCAATCAAATAAGCTGGACACTAAAAACAAATTATGGGGATCCAAGGATAACCTGGCTAAGAACATGTAAACCAAATATTAGACCTAGATGAGCCATGAAAAGCTCTGTGCAAGGGCTTTCATAAGCTGAGAAAACTCAGCTTATGCTGAGTTTCAGGAGCAGGGCAATTAAGCCATTTTTGAAAAGCAGTTTTGAAACTTAAGAAAAATTTGCAAAAATCTGGAAAAATGCTAATAATAAACAAGACCAACTGAAGATTTTAAAACATCAAAAATCACTTGATTTGACCTAGAAATGAGTGCATGAAAAATCCTTCTAGTAGAGCTCAAAACTGAGATTGCAAATATTTGACTTTTGACAAAAATTGAAAAGTTGACTAATATGAAGTTTGATCTTGATTTAAAGGTTGGAAATGAAATATTATGATGAGATAAACTTAAGGAAAGCTAGTTCTATGAATTTAAGACACTAAACAAGTTTTTGATCTTGCAAAACTTTCAACAGTAAGCTGCAAGATTACCTGAAATGGAGTTTTGACTTCTGAGCTTAAAAGGCACAAGAGAGTGACTCAAAAGAGTATATTAAGACTAAACAAACTACAGACATCAAGAGTATGCAACTGAATAAGCTTCTGAGACAGTTATAACTGCAAATCCAAACACACCTTAAAACTTTGATAAGAACTCAAAACTGAGAGAGACACTTACCCAACTTGTACGCATAATCAAAATAAGTTTAAATAACTTAAAACAACTAGTTAAGCATGTTTTAACAAGATATAACCACAGATACATAAATAACCATAAAATGCTAATTGACTTGAAAACTGAAAATGATAAGATTACTAACCACAGTCCAACTGCTATGCAGCTAAAACCAACCCAATCTACTCTAACCTAAGCTATTCTAACCCAAATCCATCCTTTGCAACAACCCTTTTCCATTTCTGAACCAAGAATAGTCACCAGTTGACTTTTGTTGACCAAGGGTTGATTGAGAGTATAATCTAAATAGAAGCTTATATAAGCATTCAATAAGCTATATGAGGGCTTATCAGAGCTTATGAGAACTCAATAACAACTGAGAATAACATTCAATTTAACATGAAAATCTTTTGAAATTGAAATTTTACATAAACTAAGAATGGAAAAGAAACTTGAATTTTATTATTGATAAAGGATCACTTACACTCAAAAACACTTAAACAATAACTTGAAAGTTAAAACATACACAGGAAAACATGAAAATATAAAAACGACATTAACTAAAACTAAACTACACTACTCTCCTCCTCATCTCTTCTCTTTCTTCCTTTTATACCCAAATGTGCTTCCACTTGTATTCTGAATAGATCCCACTTTCTTTTGTAGCCATTGGATGAGTAAAAGTGATCATGGCCGTTGGATTGATTTTTGGCGCCAAACAGGATTTTAACAGGTGGAGGGTTTGAGTGTTAAGAGAAGAGGATCATTTAATGTTTCTTGTAGTTTAGGTGAGGTGGAGGAGACAAGAAGAGTGATATCAGGAGGAGGGGATGGATGTTGAGTGGAGTTGCAGGCAGTGGTTGGGAGGGAGGAGAAAAAGGCGCCAAGTGGGTGTTCTGTTTGACTTGTAGCTTTGACCAGGCAGTTATTAATAAGCCAGGGGTTCAAAAGCAAAAGGGTCCAAATGGCTATTTGGCAGGGGTCCAAAATAGGTATAAGGGAGTTAATAATCAAGGGGCCTTATGTGTAATTTCTGAATTTCAAGGGACCTAAACTGCCATATCTGAAAAGTTTCTCCAAGGACTAAAACTGACAATCTCAAAAAGTACAAGGACTAGACTTGCCATTTTCCAATTTCCAAGGGCCATTTTTGCCAATTTTGAAACTTGGAGGACCAAACTTGCAATTTTCTCAAACTTTTGATATTTTTCACCAAAGGACTAAATTTGACAAGTTATGACTTTAAAAAGGACCTTTGGTGATTTTACTTTTGAAATTATGTGCTCGAGACTTTTGGACAATTTTGAAACTTGGGGACTAAAACTGCCATTTTTTGCAAATTTGATATGTTTTTCATCTGATTTTGATAATTTTGCATTTAAGACACATAAAACACTGATTTGTGATATTTTGATCATTTTGATGTGTTCTTGAGTGTTTTCAGATGATTTTGCAATTTATTTTGTACAAAAATGATGAGTATTTAGACACTCATCAATGGACCTGAATGAAACAAATACAGTAATAGCCAAGCAATGGGACCTACGGTCTGCTCCTATTCCCACGTGCACCAATCACTTGCACCAATCTTCAATATGTAATATACTCAATGACAAAAGAGATAGCGCCTATGATGAGTATATGATGGACCCACGTGACTATTCGATCCAATTTATATTAGTCCTAAATAAGTCAACCAATCACAAAGCATGAGACACCATAACAAACATGAACCTTGCCACACTAAATCATATACTATGTGATGAATTAATAATGCTTACGTGAAGCTTCAGCAGAAACCCAAATACTGCCGACCAATCAGAAGAAACAAGATGCAGGACCCACGTCAGCCAATCAATCTCTTCCCCCACGTGAACAAGCAGCAACTTTAACCAATCGCAATAATAGACGAGATTCAAGACCCCACGTTGAATTTAACCCCACGTGCAGATCAAAGTAATCAAAATGCCAATTCAATTTGTGATCACTTGATAACCAATCATAAAATAAACATCATGTGACGACATAATAATTACTTTCAATCAGGAATATTAGATCCAAGATATATACGAATGAAAGACAAATCAAACCCACGTGCTTGAGATCCAATAACCGCCAATAAAAAAAAATTAATTACCTCGTAGTAAAACTGCTTCAGTCGGCAACATAAAACCTTCAATAAACCCTAGATCGAGAGCCACCCGCTCTGAAATCAATTGTAAAATCCAAGATCCGGATTCAACTAAGGTATAATAATAACAATGATTGAATGCAATGCAAGAATAATTAACACAATCAAAGCTTACCAACAATTTTTATCCTCTATGGATTTTTTTCACTCTCTAAAGGTGTTTTTCCTGAATGTTTTTCTCAAAAGTTTTCTAATATTAGTCCACTGCCTTTTATACACAGGAACCCTAAATAAACAATAATATAAATAAATGCATATCACTACCTAAAATAAATTTCATGCATATCCTAACAAACTAATAAATATATTTAATATCTATATCCGTAGAAACCAACTATATCTGAATATAACTTCAAATAGAATTCTTCAGCAGAATCCATGTACTTCAACAGATTCCTTCAGCAGAATCCATGTACTTCAGCAGATTCCTTCAGCAGTAATATCAGCAGAATTCTAACTTAGCAGAATTCCCAACAGCCATAAACGGCGTTATTTCTTCCTCTAACGGCGTTATGCCGTTATGATTGTGTTTGCTCTTAGGACTAGTATTCTTAGAGTATTGGTGAACGTGTAGTGTGGATCTACCAAAGAGAATAATCACACTTTGATTATTTTTTATCATACCGAGCAAATAACGTAAACATTTCTTATTTAGTAGTATAAGATTAATTGTATAAATCATATAGATCCGAATTGGCGCTTTTGCGTGCTTCCGTTACTTGATCTAATATATATGAATGTATTATATGTTAATTACTTGTTAAAAACGTTTTATTAAATCCACAAACACCAACAGTGGTATCACGAGCCTCTTATGATTTTATTATATGATCATCCGGCGTTATTGTAAAAAGGTTACTTTTTTATTGCGTTTTGGTTCAAACTATTGAAAATCAAGACTTTATGGTTCTTAATTTAGGTTATAATCATAAGATTTAATAATATTTAACAAAATATAAGGGTTGTATAAGAACATTTCCCATTATTATATGCTTAAAATTTGAGATTTTAGGCGTTTTGACATGTTTCTTTATTTAATCGCGCATCTTTATTTAATTTTTTCCATGGTCAAGAGTCAAGACTTGCTTCTTGAACCATGAAGCATGCCATTAGAAACATTGTTATGGTAGATTGTATTCTATACGTTCTAAATGTGCATTACTGTAATAAAAAGCCTAATACTATACCATATAAAGTGATTTGTATATGTTGTATTTTACCAGCTTTACGCACCTGTAGCAAATGGGTTTTCCGCTTTGTTACTGGGCCGGTTTCTCTAAAATTTAACAGGCATATACACAACACATAGAGCTACATAAAGTTGGTCAGAAAGTGGAACTTTTTGACATTAATTAAATCTTACTTGATTAATATGTGATATTATTGCAAGTGGGAGTTTATTATGAAACAAAAATACCATAATCTACTCCTACCAAACCAAAATAACCAAAATCGACAGTATATTCTCACTTTACGAATCTCTACATGGTGTGCAATTATATTTGCCCGCCAAAACCAATCAAATGTTTATTTAATAAACAAAAATATGTTGATGCAATAATGGCTAAGACTCATTTATGTTCTAATGATGAAAAATATATATTAGAAAAAACATAAGATCACGAAAGATAGCCAAAAACCGAAAATGCACCATCACAGACCTGGCGCGCCAGCGCATCGAGGGCTTTTCGGTGTGCTTTCAGTTTATCCAAACCGGCTTTCCTCCTACATGATTGACTTAGTCCTTCATGTGCTTGACTTGGTCCTTTTGAATAAAGTTTCCTGGCTTCCACTAGACAAGTTGGAAAGAGTATTTTACTTCACTAGACAAGTTGGTATGAGAATTTACTTCACTAGACAAGTTGAAAGGAAGGACTATTTACTTCACTAGTAAGTCATAATATTTCTCACCTAGTTTGAAAATAACTCACGGCACCTTTTGTGTAGTCAAACATAGTCCGAGTCACTTTTGCTTCGCACAATTACACAAAAACCTACCAATCTCATCTCTTCAACTTATTTATTTCTCACAAGTTATTTACTTTATTTACATAGTTAACTCTCCTCTCAACAATATTGTTCATGTAACTCATACACCATGGATGCACAATCTACAAACTCAAAAACTAACAATCGCAACTGTGCGGTCTGTTACTCAAGAAAAGTATAAGGCTATTCAGAATGGTATCACGCCGGTGACCCTAAACCACCAGTTCGACCAATGCCAAAACTACATGCATCGAATTGTCAATGTTGTAAAAATACATTTTAGGGTCGTGTGGAACTACGCGTGTTTAAAGTAAAGGCGCGCCACATGTGGATATCGATTAACAACTTTATCGTGCAACTCACGGTGGAACGATTCAAAAAACCATGGAAGCTTTCCTATCTATATTTCAAGATATGGTTGTGCTTCTTTATTAGTTTGCTTTGTTGACTTTTAGTTTGCTTTAATTTAAGTTTTTACTATGTTAATGTAATATGGTTTTAGAACATATATGAATTTCATGTATACGTGTTTTCATCAGTTTGCTGTAAAAACAATGGGTGATTCGATATGACTTGTTCTTTGACTATGTTTGTTGAAGTGTTTGTGATAGTTCCCGCCATTTTTGATTTTGAAATATTGTGGTTGGTGCTTGTGGAATTGGTAACGAACGAAAGAAAATTTATTTCATAATTGTGTTTTTGATGTTATTGTGATCATAATTAGGTTAATTTGGTTGAAACTAAGGGTTAAAATTGATGGGTGATGTGGTGGGATAAAATTAAAACGTATTCAAAATAAAATGAGAGGTGGGATAAAGACGAGGGTAAAATAGTCATTTCAAGATAGGTTAGATTGTTGACACATAATCTGGCGCGGGCTGGATTCGACGACTCTCCCTGGGCCGTTCGTCGTCTTTTCGAGCCCTAAGTAGACCTGGTCAACAAAGAGAACTCGTTAGAGCGGACCCGAGGCCGTAGCCCCGGGATCCACCTCCGACGGTCAAGTTAGTATCGATGCGATGTAGCCTACAAGAGTTAGGGTTGGTGTAACCTGTCATGTTCTCCCTTCAAGAAGGAGATCCAGCCATATATTTATAGGGCATGGATTAGGGTTTAGGTGTAGAGTGGGTCTGTTGCCGGGCCTGACCCATTCCTGGCCCAGTCCGGACTATACGTCCACAAGCCCCCCAAGTCTAGTATGAGATAGTACATGGCTATGTTGTGCTAGACTTAAGTTCTGTTCATGGCGCGAGGCCCAATCAATCATGACGGCATGTCCCATGTGTGCGCAACTCAAGTGTGCACATGGGACCAACCATATCAAGCGCAGCCCAAATGCGACAAGACGCGACTTGACCCATGGCGCTGTCGGCCCCGTTTAGCCCATTAGACTATATCCGAATCCGCGACCTTGTAAGCGCGTCCGTGGAGACCATGTTCCATCCTCGAGTAACACCCGCTCTTACATGACGGGAGGAATGCGCATATGCTAAGTTTCCCGCCACAGTGGACAAGAAGACCCCATGAAGAACACGTAGTTCTATATTGGGTCAGTAACAAAGGATACTGCGATTGTGAGAGTCTCACAATGGTGAAAGTGGATCCCGTGATCCCGCATCCCGGTAAGGGCGCACCTTTTGTACCAAGTAGCGACGCGAAGATGGTGCTTACGTAAGACGCGTCAGAGCAGTAAGCGCGCAGGCGACAATGAGTGCGACGAAGACGGCTTCAGAAGTATGGCGCGCAACAAAGAGTGCGACATAAGACGGCTTCAGTAGCGAAGTGGCGCGCGCATTACATCCGCCTTTACAACCGACGAGGACGTCTCCCCTGCGGCAAGATGGTGCGAATATTTAAATCCGTCTTTGTACCGGGCTTGCGATACCTCTTACATACGACCGCTTCCAAATATGCCTCGAATGACGCTGCACGGAAATAGTGGTATTATATACCCCAGAGCCCCCAAGTGTGATGGTGCTACTCGTGTAGGAGCATTAAACTTATTTATTCAACAAAAAACACTTAATGCAAATATTAGAAGTATATGCCACGAAGCGAAACATATAAAACCTAATGAAGTGAAGCAATATATAGCACATAGCATGTGAACTTAACACATAAGAGAAGTGGCAGTGCGAATTACCCCTATCACGAGGTTTTACAAACTACATAAATAATTAATTGTTTTTTTAAAACGGATGGATCGCATGCGCCACCGCGACTAATAGACGCAGATGGATATATCGTGACCGCATAGACTCGAACGTTTGTGGATGATCGCAGATGAACATAACATGACCATGACCTTTGTCCAGTGCGCTCATGGCGATTGACTAGCATCGTGGTATTTGCTCCTAGCTAATCTGCGAAGATGTCCGAACGCACGGCCTAACGCGGGTAGATTTATCGTGACCTAGCGTTGTTCGATCGTACAAACAAGCGCCGAATGTGCATACCAACCGTAAAAAAGATCTGCACGAATTAATTCGCAGCTAAAAGATAAAATAGGTCCGATCATGCGGACTTTTTCTTTTATCTGTCTTAGTAAAAGACTAGACTATTATACACATTCTTGTATCTCATGTAAAGAAATATTATGATTCTTATACTTGTTATTTTCCAAATTGGTACCGTAACAACTTGGATGGCGTTAATTAATTAATAAACAATATGTCCCGTTTAAGCTTGGACAATACTATATACGATTTATCATGTTTTAACATTTAGCCAAATCACATGTGTGAAACACGATTTGATAAGTCGAAGTCTACCGACCTGAATGAGTGTATTCATAAATGATTCGATAAGTCGCCCTGCTAACCTTAATGAGTGTATTCATACCGTAAGTCCGTGTGGTGACAATATATGGTGGCATACGAGACAAAATATTTTGTTCGGGTCCCACGGATGGCTTCAACTTGTTGACACATAACTGGCGCTGGCCGGATTCGACGACTCTCCCTGGGCCGTTCGTCGTCTTCTCGAGCCCTAAGTAGACTTGTCAACAAAGAGAACCCGTTAGAGCGGACCGAGGTGTAGCCCGGGATCCACCTCCGACGGTCAAGTTAGTATCGATGCGATGTAGCCTACAAGAGTTAGGGTTGGTGTAACCTGTCATGTTCTCCCTTCAAGAAGGAGATCCAGCCATATATTTATAGGGCATGGATTAGGGTTTAGGTGTAGAGTGGGCCGCTGTCTGCCGGGCCTGACCCATTCCTGGCCCAGTCCGGACTATACGTCCACATAGATCATTGACTCACGAGATTTTTTTAACGATCGTTAGGCCGAGGGACACAATTGGGAGCGAAACATGCACAGTGATGGCATAACTTGCAAAAAATTCTTTTTAGTGGCGTAACTTGCAAATTAGGTATTACTCTGGGACATTTTTGCAGTTTACTCTAATTATATCATAACCAAGAATATTAAATACACAAATAAATCACTGGCTGCAGTAGCGAGTATGGGCAGCCAATCTCGCGTGGCCCTTGCCATTTACCTCGCCACTGCACCGGTGGTACACCTCGCTAAAACCCAAGCCACTCGAGTGGCGTGCGTAAGATTGAAAAGTGTTTAATTATTTGAATTTGTTAATACAAATAAGCCATAAAAATGTTTATTTATATTTTACGATCTTCTAATGTTTTGTCGATAACAAACGTAAAATCATTTTAACGAAACAATAAAATGAGTAAATGGTTTGAGCCAATAGTTTACTAACACACTTACATTTTCATATAAAACACTAAACAAGTAATATTGTTTACATCTTATAGAAATGCATATGTATAACAACTAGTATTTACATAATATGGAAATGTGCATATAATATATATATATATATATATATTGTAATGGGTAAAAATTTAAGTCCTTAACCCATTAACTAGATACAATGAATATTGTTGGGTAAAACCCAAAATCCATGACCCATGCCCATGGAGCTTGATCTATAACCCATGACCCATGCATGAAGTCATGTTGGGTATTATCCATGATCCATGAACCAAGACCCATGACCCATGACCCATGACCCAATGTCTAGATACATTGCATCTTTTTGGGTATTCATAATTCATTACCATAACCCATAACCCGGTTTGCAACCCAAAATCCGGATTTAAGCTGACCCAGCTGCCGGATCCCTTGGATTGCACTAGCCGGATCCCTCTGGGGAGGGATCCGTGGGAACCGTGAAACATTAGAGAAATTTTCCTATAAATAGTTAGCCATTTCTCACTTGCTACTCACCCCTTTTGTTAATACAAATAAACCGTAAAAACGTTTATTTATATTTTACGATCTTCTAATGTTTTGTCGATAACAAACGTAAAATCATTTTAATGAAACAAATAAAATACGTAAATCGTTTGAGTCAATTGTTTACCAACACACTTAGGTTTTCACATAAAACAACTAAACAAGTAAAAATGGTTTTATGATTTAGTATTACATATGTACAACAACTAGTATTTACATATTGGGTAAATATATACATAACTAGTATATATTGTAATGGGTAATATAAATGGGTAGAAGTTTAAGTATTTGACCCATTGACCAAATACATTGAATGTAGTTGGGTAAAACCCAAAGTCCATGACTCATACCCATGGAGCTTAACCCATAACCCATTGCATGACATCATGCATAAGTCATAAATGGGTAAGGAAGGTGTCCTTGTAGCCGAACCACTATAAATACTTGCTTTGTGGTTTTGTGCTTCTTACTCTTTATCTTAGTTCTTATTTATCTATTTTGCTTGTCTATCAACATCCAACACACTCGTTCGAATAGATTGACATAAGTCGAGCTAAATAGTTTAAAACTAAGTTTTAATTGGTAAAACTATTCAACACCCCCCTTCTAGTTTTCCACAATTGGCATCAGAGCTTCGTTATCAAGTTTCTTAGAGTATGTTGTACTCTAAACACTTGATACGATCCGTGTTTAATTGAAAACTACAAAGAAGGTCTTTTACAAAAATAAACACCATGTTTTAAAAAACACTTTTGTAGGATGTTGATTAGATGACAACAATTTTTTTTCTCTCTCTTATTTATCTTACTAAATTGCACTAACCTTCCTTGTCATCTTGCTTAGTTAAAGCTCATACTTATCAAGCCATAGGAATTGCTTAGTAACAATATTATCTTCCCTAGGAAGGTATCTTAATCACGAAGGAACCAGAGTTGTCTATTGACTTTTTTCTTGTCATTAGAAAGACACTCATAAGTGCATTAGAGGTATGTTTTCCTATTTCTAAATAATATTAGCTTAGAAAATTAAGGTTGCTTATATATAGGAAAATTATATGATTTTTTTTTTCATACTCATATATTACACGTAGCTTCGTTAGGAATCTTCTCTTGCATACGTGTTACCCTTCCGTCTAGAGTCTAGGTTTATAAACGTGTGTTTTATTTTACTTAGTCCAAAAGTCATATCTTTCTAATAATAAAACAAAACACAGATCTCAAAAATTCCTCCTTCCCCATAAATATCCCTTCTGATCGTCTAACTCCACCAAACCCTCATTTTTCAAATCTTCCACTTTCAAAAATTACCTCTCATTCAAACTTCATCTTCCTTCTCATCTCATCTCATCTCAAATCCAAACCAAGGAAGAACTTCATCATCATGGTGTACATCATTCGCTCTCATCGTCTTGACACTCATCGCTTCCTCGCGGTTCCTCTCGTGATTAAGTTTTCTTATGGAGACATGTAATTTGAGTTGTTAATCTACATTGGTGTTATATACCCAATCCATTGTATCATCGTGCTTTAGCATTGAAATGAAATATTACTAATGTTTTAGTTTATCTAGTTCATTCTTCATAATGTGTTTGTCATTTCACTTTTGTCTTTCTGTACTTTTGGTCCAAAGATACTTTAGAAACCGACAATGCATGCTAAAGTAAACATTACAAAATACATATCTTTGTATAAACCTATAAGATGCAAAAATCTATTTTCCGACAAAAACCTTTTTCTGTCACTACAGATCCATGGATCCCTGTAGTTCAACTAGCCGGATCCCTCATGGAAGGGAACCGTGAGAACCGTTCTTCTGGAAAATAGTTTCTCATGGATAACATCAAATTATCCTGAATATTAAGTGTCAATTTCCCCCGTAATGCTTGTAATTTATATCATTTATATGGATTTACGCTTGTTTTCCATTATATTCCACTTTCAGGTAAATCACGAGCATTGGAGCTAAAGAGACGCCTAAATTGAGAATTATTAAAGATTTATCATAGTATGCTCACTTTGAAGAAGTTACTACAGTAACTTCATCTCTTCACATTACGCCGAACTAAAGCTGACTCAAAGCCAACTTATCGAAGATTACACGTAACTCTCTCAAACGACATTTACACGTAACTATATTAGGTCAAATGAGGTCACTCACCCGATAATTACCGTAACTCGTGCATAAACTACGATCGCAACCAGAAATTATTAAAGATACCGGGTAACTACTTCTAAGGTTATGCCGTAACAAGTAGATCTAGTGCAATTTATTAAGAATTAGATGATTACTGCAGTAACTATTTTATTAGTTACGCCAGAACCAAGATCTCGGTTTATAAATACCCCACGATTTCCAAAGATTTGTAGCATCCCATTTCACACACCACCACCAAAGAACGTGGGAAGAAGCCAAAGGCAGGTCTAGAGGAGCAGACAGAGCTATCTCCAAGGGGGAAATCACTCCCCTACGATAAGCATTAGCATTTTATCTTTTCTTTACTTTCGATTCATGTATTTCGTAACATTAAATATTGAATTGATTTGTATGGTTAATATGAGCGGCTAAGCACCTCTTGGTTCTGGCCTATTTATGATTCCTTAATTGTTTCGTTTGCTGATAACGCTACACGCGTCGTTCGGGGTCAAAGGAACTTCCTTTTCGTCGAGCAAGTTTTTCAACACCCTAGGCAGTGAACCTAATCATTGTAGTGTAGTTTTAGGGTAAGCCACGGAATTTATATCGCTCTCTAGGGAATAGGAATGCTAGTGAGAAGTTACTACGCTAAGGTTGGGGTTGAGGAAGATTATTTTTTTTATCTTTTTAAGTTTTATAGGAAATGGAAAGGTACGAATCTCGGGGTTTGGATTTGGGGGTTGGTATTTCTACCGATTACTCTACTTATCTAATTATCTAATCTAGTGGTGTATGTAGTCTATGTCTAATTATTGTGTGCTCGTATGATGATTTAAAGATGTGTTTACTTAGGTTTTATTAATCCTTAATTATCTCCTATTGATGGTTGAATTGTCACGTCCTTATTCTTAATCGCGTTGTGTGTCTAAGGTCGTAGGGTATGCGTTTATCCCTAACTCTTTGAAACTACCAAAGTGTATCGCCTACAAAATCTCTAGGATTTATAAACTTTAACTCTAAGGTACTCTTCGGATTGTTTAGCCTACAACAACTCTAGGTATTATAGACTAAGGTTCACAAAGATTAATCAAGCATTAACTACACAACGGATGACCTATCGCATTACTAGATCATTAACAATTAAGATAAGAGACAACCAATCAATATTCAATAATTAAGTTTCATATTCCCTAAGCAAACACACAAGTAAATTAGCCGGACATGGGGAACATGCAAGCATACACAAAAGTAATTGAAGACATAATTAAATTAATGAAGTAAAACACTTATCTTGATGTAAATTAGGGTTTGGAACCTAAATCTTGTACAAAGCAGCCTTGGTTCGGTTTAGGTTTTTACTCCAAAAGACTACACACTGAAAACTATAAAATTCGGATTCTATATATAAGATTACATATGCTACGGAGTCACCCTTTGATTTGTGACGCCGTCGGGTGGCCGTCATTAGGGTTTCGTCTTAGCCACGTTAGTCTTGCGACGGCGTCACCTTATGCTTGTGTAGGTCCCCTTCATCAGCGGCGTCGTCTGGATCAAATCTAGGTTAGTGCGAGTTGCGGCGACCTACTCTTTAAAACGACACCGTCACTTGTAAATAAGCAATTTGGGTAATGAGCCGTCACAAAAGTGATGCGACGGTGTGCAGAGATAACACTGACGCCGTCCCGGATAACACTTCGTAGCAGTTCTAGAGCAAGTGTCTCGATTCTTGACTTTGCCATTTTCTTCGTATATTCGCGCCTTTTCGTCCGAATAAGTGTCATTCCAACATTTTGCCTTCAAGATACCTAAAAAGTGAAAAGGAACGATATTAAGTAATAACGGATACAAAAGTGATCAAATAAGGGCTTAAATGACACCTCAAAAAGGTACATTTTAAAACCTTATCAAATATCCCTACGTTTGGTATTTGCTTGTCCTCAAGCAAATGTGCTTTTAGCCAATTAATTTATAAGTTAGGGGTCATGAAGCATTGGTTTAGAACAATCCACAACACATATAAGCCCCTCAAAAGTCATAACAAGCACGGAAATTACATACTAGCACCTCACAAGGGGTGTTTGGATACTCACATCTCGGTGTATATGAAATATAACAAGTTGGAAATGGAAGATAAACACTCATTAACCGGTCCTAGTACATAGATTACCATAGGCTTGAGACTAGATCAAACCTCCATCGCTTTGGCGTAAGCACCTAGGAAAGACTATCCAAGAGGTCTTTTAAAGGGTTGTAATGATAGGCTTACGGTAGGGAAACAAAGGGTTTGGTGGGATAGGCTATTTAGTGGTGGCAAGTCAAAAATCTTTATGTTACAAGCACGCGAAGAATGGCGTTGCTAAGCCAAGACTCGACACTCTAGACTCTAGATAACTGAAATAAACAAACATAAATTAAAGATAGATGTAGGATGGTAGCCCGTATGTTTTTTTTTGCTCTATTTTTCTTTTCTCTTTTTCTATTTTTTTATTTTTTTTTCATACACTTTTACTCTACCATCCTCTACGATAACATCAAAATGATAAGGATTTATAAGCACATCCCTACACTTGAGTTTTTATTACTCTAACACTGACCGAATTGAAAAGATCAAAACACTTGGAGTACATTATTATGCAAATAAAGGGAATTTGAATTTAACGTTCCCTTCCGTCATTTCATAAACTTTAACTTTTCCCATGAGTCCCAATCGTCCCAAAACTGTGTACAAAGGATATGACTCAACTTAGCAACTTATGCAATCAACTAGATAATTGAACTAAGGGTTTTAGGGTGATAACAATAATGCACTATAAGTGAGTGCATACAAGGTAGGCTAAGGCGATTTGGGTGTACATTTGGGGGTGGGGTGTAAACCATGCTCTTCATTGATATTAAAAAGAAACATCACGGAAGCGAAAAGGATAGGCTCTGAGGGGTTAACTAGGGGTATCGTGTACTAAAGATGAGTACAACGCAAAGGTGTGGGGGGAATTACTCAACCTGTAGGACCTTGTTTTTACATCAACCTTACACGTACACAACCTTCACACAAGATGAACACACGTAAACCAAACACAATATATGCGTAAAGATTAAGAAGAAGAAAGGAAAGTGGTGACTTGAAGATATATGTTATGCGTATGTTAGAGAGAAAAAGATGAAGAGAAAACTTATATTACTTGAAAGAAAACACACAAACACACTCAAGCACACCCCTCAAATGAGACTTTGAGGGGTATTTATAGTACAAATACAAATGCCCTAAAGGGCTTTCCATGGGCCTCGTGGATGGACTTGGATTGGATTGGGTTAAGTGAACTTATACAAGGCTAGCTTAACTAAACGTTTAACCATTTAGCTTAGCCCAATCCACGAGCCGTTGACTATTCTAGTATGATATCTAACACACATTACAAAGTTCCTAAACGTGAATGACCATCACTTCTATTAATTACTATTAAGGCTAATCTCTAAGGGGTGGTCATTCAAAAGATGCTCCACTTGATAAGATCTTTACTTTTCTCGAGCTTGAACTTTGTGTGTAGATATAAAATAGTCTTGTTTCATTGTTCCTTCATGCTTTGTGATCAGTTAATGTGGTTGTCTGCCGTTGTCAACTTCGTTGGTTAGGTGTCTCCATGTCTTTCTCCACCATGCTCACACTTCTATTTGACTTTTAATTACCAATGATGTAGTTCTCGAGTCTTTATACTTTGTAGATTCTTTGACATTGACGAAGAATCATCTTTAACTTTGTGTTGCCTTTGATTTCGATGAGAACTTTTCATGTGTTGTTGGTACGAGCATGTGGAAAATCTGCACGATCTCTTCCTCCCGCAAGCATCCATAAGAAGAAAACATAAAAACATGGGTTAGAAGTAATCCAGCACTTACAAGTTTGAACTTTGAGTGTGTTAACAGCATAGTGTGAAAACACGTCTCTAATTCTCACAAAGGCCGTTCCTGAACTGGAGTCCCACAAGTGAGATAACGTAATATACCGAAGTACACACAGTTCGGATGAGTGGGTATACCGAGGCATCACCCCAGACGTAGACCGTTTGAGACACACTAAGCCACTCAGGAGTTACCGAAGTGACCTCTCGGCCAGGCGCTTGATGTTGACCCGCAGGAGTTTCCATTCAATCATTGAAGATCCGCAGTGAAACTTCTCATAAATGTTCGGGATTGCTAAACCTGCGAAGGACTCTAGAATATATCACTTGTGTCCTTATTGATGATCAACAAGCGATGTCATGTCAAGTGTTCCTATGAGATCTTTTGATGAATCTCGTGGTTCTAGACTCAATAGTTCATTTTGGTTTTCCTAAGCGGAGACTAGGGAGAGGGTCTCCTTCTTCAATACCAACGATCTCTAAGAGAAAGTCGATAGGTTATGTAGGTTCCCAGTGAGAATGAAACAAATCCTTTTAAGAGTAATTGAGTGGCTAGAAGGTTTAGTGCAGTACGTCACTGGGTCCATGACGTCTTTGTCTTCAATACCAGTGTCATCTTAGTGACAGCGATAGCAGATGAATTGAACCCGGTTTCTGCCCTAAGGTTGATTATGGTGGGCTATTTCTTTTCACCCTTTCTTTTACTTTTCTTTTTAATTCTTCAACCCCTTCTTTCTCCTTTCTCACATTACTCCTTTTTCCAATCATTCCTAAGGACTTCTAATGCTAACTATTTGTGATGTCCTTGGGTAGATCCCTCCGGCTCTGGTGGATCATAGGACGGATTTCCTATCCTTAGTCACCTTATAACTCCATGACTGTCCCATGTTGCCATAAAACCATTTTTCTTGAAAATATCTCAGAGTGTATATGATTGAAAACATGTTTGAAACACTCTGAGAGTTTTTATATTTTCAGAAACACTTCCCCTTCACATATGCTTATAAGTTTTGACAAAATCTGCAATTGAGGGTAGAGTTCACACTTTTTGAATTGATCGGCTCATGATAGACAATTCCCCACGAGACACGGTTACGTTGCTCAGTTAAAGAGTTCCATTGTCAGTTTTTAGGTGACAACTAGCTCTAATAACTAACTTGAAGATGTAAACACTTCTTGAAAAGAAGGTTAGACCCATGTAAGTTCATGTCTATCACAAGTTTCTCGAAATGGTACGTTGATTACTCGTCAATTCATTGGTATCAACTGAGTCGAGCTCTTTTGAGATTTAAACACCGATCATTAAACGTTTTTGATCACATTTTAATCACGTCTTCTCCCCCTAAAAAATAGCATAATCGTGATATTTTTGATATCAACGGATTAAACAACATTTATAAAATCTTTAGGGGAGACAAACGGATTTGATTTAAGCATGAATTGGAACATTTTGGTTTTATACTCCCCCTTTAATAAAGCATAATCAATTAAAGGGTTTTAGAGGGAGTTATCTTGAGCACAAAATATTTTGAAAGATTTTAAAAATCTTGAAAAAGGTGCTCAAGATGATGATGATTTCTCACCAGTTTTAAATGTAGTGCACTGAAGCGTACACTTGATTTTTCTTTGAAAACACGAGTTTTGATCTGAAATAATCAAAAGTCATCATTTTAGTCGGGTTTCAGATCTGAAGTATCACGAAAGCCATTTTTTAAGAAATTTTTGAGAAACGACATGTTTTGGAAAACATTTAAAGAACTCTCGCTCAAGCATCGTATACATATGTATCATTGTTAAATGACATTTCTAGAAACGTTCAGAATATCGATTATACGAGAGACATGTCGTGAGAAGAATATTTTTGGATTTTTGATTTTATATTGTTTTTGAATTTTTTTGAAAGATTTATATTTTTATATTTTGCTTTTGTTGGTTTTTCAAATTTTGTATTTTGTTTTTCAAAAATATTTACAGCGAAGCTTTTGGAAAATCATTTTCAAGAAGATTCGAGAAGACGTTCTAACTCCTCAGGGGTTAGGCTTTGCATTCCAATTCGTCGAACTAAATCGTCAAACCGTTCTTTTGGAAGGGCTTTAGTAAATAGATCGGCGAGTTGGTAATCAGTCTTCACGAAGAATAATTCAACAGTACCTTCTTCCACATGTTCTTTTATGAAGTGATAGCGGACTCTGATATGTTTAGTCTTTGAGTGATGAACATGATTGCATTATATGGCTATGGCACTTTTCGAGTCACAATACATAGGTATTTTATCGAAAGTAAAGCCATAATCCGTGAGTTGTGTTCTCATCCATAGAACTTGAGCACAACACACAGATAGAGACACATACTAGCTTCAGTGGTTAGTCAGTGCAATCTTGTTTCTTTGAAGACGAGCTTACTAACTTTTCACCCAAAAATTGTGCTCCTCCGGATGTACTTTTTGCTGTAACTTGATCACCTGCGTGGTCCGCATTTGAAAAGGCAATTAGATCAAATCCGGATTCCTTTGGATACCAAAGACCCTTGTGAATGGATGTCTTTAGGTACCGAAAGATCCTTTTAACCTCTTTGAGGTGCAGCTCGGTAGGCTTTGCCTAAAACCGTGCTAATAAGCAAACAACAAAATGAATATCTGGTCGACTAGCAGTAAGGTACATGAGAGAACCAATCATGCTCCGATATTTCTTTGGATCGATAGGTTTCCCAAACAAATCGGCTCCAATTTTTGGTGAAGTTACCATTGGTGTTCCGACAGAGTCACACTTATCCATACCATGATTTTTCAAAATCTCAGTTGTATATTTAGCTTGATTGATAAAAATTCCACGTGGGGATTGATGAATTTGTAAACCAAGAAAAAATTTTAGTTCCCCCATCATGGACATTTCAAATTTGCTTTTCATGAGATTTTCAAAATGTTTTGAAAGATTCAGATTAGTGGACCCAAAAATGATGTCGTCCACGTAAATCTGAACAATCAAAATGTCGTTATTGCATTTTTGTGTAAATAAGGTAGGATCAACAGTTCCTTTGTTGAAATTGTTTAGGATAAGGAAAGAGGACAGTTCGTCATACCACACTCTCGGAGCTTGCTTTAATCCATAGATTGCCTTTTTGAGTTTGTAGACGTAGTCTGGATGTTCCAAGTCGATGAAGCCTTCTGGTGACTCACGTACACTTCTTCTTTCAGAGTTCCATTCAAGAACGCGGTCTTAATGTCCATCTGATAAACCGTGATGTTTTTGTGAACAGCGTAGGCTAAGAAAATCTGGACCTCAAGTCTAGCTACCGGCGAATGACTCTTCAAAGTCTATTCCCTCTTCATGTCTGTATCCTTTGGCCACAAGACGAGCTTTGTTGCGAATTACAGTCATCTCTTCATCCCTTTTGTTCTTCCATAACCATTTGAGATCAATGACTCGAATGTCAATTGGTCTTGGAACCATATCCCAAGAGTCATGTAGACGGTATTGGAGAAGTTCCTCCTGCATCGCTTCTATCCATGCGGGTGCTGCCATTGCCTCGCGAATGTTCTTTGGCTCTATATTGCTAATTGAGCAAAGGTAAATGCACAAGTCGCAATCGGTGGCAAGTTGGTGTCTCATCTGAATTGGCCTTGAAGGTTCACCAATAACTTGTTCAATTGGGTGGTCTTTTGTCCACTTCAGAGTAGAAGGATACCGTATGTTATACGAGTGCGAGTTAGATGGTTCTCGTAAGCTTGAAGATGATTCAGATTCTGTAGCGGGTTTTCAAATAAGTCTAACGTTGCATCGTTACGGTTTTGAGTAGGTTCTTCTTGAAATGATATGTTTGATTTTTCTCATCATCATGCGGTAAAACTGTTTCTAGAATTGGAGTTGCTGGAGTAGATGTAGATGATGTTGATGGAGTTGGTGCATTGGTTTCGACCGTAGTAGATGCATCTTCTGGTGGTGGTGGTGGTTGATGTTGAGCGGGGTGCAGTGGAATGATGGTTTGATGCATTTGTCGATGTTCCACCATAGTATTCATCGAACATTAACTAGAAGAAGTTCTCCCATTCTTTTTCATGAGGTTTGTCAGCAAAAGTTGATGGAGCTCTTTGTTGTACGAGTCCTGAACTGTTGTGTCCAGAAGTCTGCGGGTTTGGTGCGGGTTCTAATCTGTTTTGATTAGAAGCCATATGTGAAAGTTCATCAAAATTCACATTCATCATCTCCATGATCCTCCTAGTTCTCCTGTTATACACCCTGAATGCCCTCGAGTTATCTGAATATCCAATGAAGATTCCAATATCACCTTTTGCTTTATATTTTCCAAGATCTTCTCTGTCATTCGTAGGATAGCACAAAGCGCCAAACATGTGAAAGTAAGAGATATCAGGTTTTCTGTTGTTCACTAGTTCATATGGGGTTTTATTGAATCTTGGATGAATTAGGGATCGGTTCGAGTGAAACAAGCGTAACATCATCATCCCATAGAAATAACGGTGCACTAGAATAAATTAGCATTGTGCGAGCAGCTTCCACAAGAGTACGATTTCTTCTTTCAACTACCCCATTTTTCTGTGGAGTTCTAACAACGATGTGATGAGTTATTCCAACATCTTCAAAATAAGCTCTTAACTCGATTTGTGAATTCGTGCGTTGTGCATTCTTACAACCCTAGGAGTTTGAAGAAGTACTTGAATACGTTTCAAAAGGTGATGATGATGCGGTGCTTCCCGATCTCGAAACCTAACCCATGTATATCTTGAATAATCATCGACGATAACAAGAATATACTTTTTCCCATTAATGCTTTCAACTCTCATTGGGCACATAAGTCCATGTGCAACATATGCAACTTTGCTTCGAACTAGGTATGCGGTTTAGTTTATATGATGCTCTTTTTTTTCCTTGTTGCGCATGATGGACATAAGTGATCCTTGGTGTATTTGAACTTTGGAAGTCCGTTGACGATGTTGTCTTTGGCAAGTTTGTTGATGGTGTCGATATTGAGATGGGATAATGTCTGCCACAACCAGGGACTTTGTTCCGGATGCTCGTGTCATAAGACATATTGGTGATGAAGAGGCCATTTGGTTTATATCTATAGCATACAAGTTTGTATCGATTCCCTTAAGAGATCGATGTCATCCAAGTTTCTAACGAAGCAAGCATTTTTCCTAAAAGCAACCTCTAAATCGCATCACAGAACGCCCGACCGAAAACAAATTGTGTCCCAACCCTTTAACATAGTAAACCAGTGATTAAATAATTTCCAAAAGGTAGATCTCCATAACCCATGATAGCTGCTACATGATCATTTCTAAGACGAACGGTTCCCATGATTTCAGACGAAATTGATCAGCACTTGATTCGGTCATAATGCTTGGAGCAACCCGAGTCGACGATCCAAAGACATATTTCGATAACACGCCAATAACGGAAGAAGAAGATTTTGGAAACCGTTTTGATTTTGGTTCCTTTGGGTTAGAGGTAAAATCCTAATCACACTCAAAGAAGTTTTCACGGTTGGTCATCTCATTGTACCATTCAGGTGTGAAAGTTCTACGTGGGTTTCCAAATGTCATCCCTAAAGTAAACGCTATGCTTCCTCAGTAGTGTAAAGCCTAAGTCTTGCAACTAGTCTTCCTATTCGTTTAGCATAAGTTCTTTTGGGCGTTCTTCTTAACAGCTTATCATTCACATTCTTAGAAACACAATCATCTTGAACATTAATTAAAGATTTCTTGCAAGTTAAACAAAGAGATTCAACACATTCATTAGACTTAGCAAGTTTCATAGGTTCATTACATTCAGATGAAATGTCTTTCTTATTATAAATCGGTAAATTCCTAGGGTGTTCTTCTACTTTCTTCTCTTTATTCAAGCTACTACTCTTAGAGGCATCCGAGACTCTATTGTTCCTTGTATTGCTCTTAGGCTTTAGTCTGCTGCTCCTAGAGGTGCCTTCTAGTCCTGTAGAAGGTAAGGCACACGCATTAGGATTCACATTTTTATCTCGAGAAGTGGTTTCAGCTTTCCTAGTCTCTTTAGAGTGCTTTTCTAAACTTATGTCGTTTGTTCCATATGTTTTAGATGTGGAGGCAGGCGCATTAGTGGTACTCATCTTAAAAAGGCCAGGTGCTAAAACTTTTGGTTTCTCGATAATCGCTTTTCCCTTATCAACATTTTGTTTAGGCAAGGCAGGTGGAGTGACTGGTTTTATAAATCATTTTCTCATTGACTTTTGGAGGAGGCATGAGACATTTTGGTTTGGCCGGTTTGGGAACATTTGCTTTCTCCCGGTCAATGGTTTTGAAATCTTAGTATCCATGCCTTTCCTTTTGACATTCCTGAGCCCTCAAAAGATCATTTTTCTCTTTCATGTCATTGTAGGCACGCTCATACGACAGTTTGTCATACTTTCATTCCCAGTTTTCGATCAAGTTGTTTAAAATATGAGACATTTTCTTTTTCAAGTTTTTCAAGAGCTTTTTCATATTTTGAAACAATTTTGGAGGTTTCAGACTGGAGTCTTTCATGATCTTCAACAGAATATGTTTGTAAAATAATAGACATAATATCAGTAGTCAGAACATCTTTGAAGAGAGAGTCATTTAAATTTTCCAAAACGTTGATGTGTTCAACACTTTCATTAGCTTGCTTTACCAGGGATTTATGTTCCTTGACAAAGTCAGTACTTGCTCTTTAAAAAATGCTTGTTCAAAATGAATTACCCTTGAGTTGATGTTATTCAGCTGAGTGGCAATTTCAGTTTCAAAAAAAAAATTATTTTCATTATCAAAACTAGAAAACCATATATTAGTTGTAATATTGGTTTTAGATTTAACAGTCTCTTGAAGATCCCCAATTCTAGTTTTAACGTCATCTAAAATGCTTCTAGCATCACTCATGTTAAAAGGATTGTTTGAAGACATTTGTTCGATTTTTGAAAGAGATTTTGAGACAACTACATGAGTTGAAACTGGTTTTGAGACTGGTGTTGACACACTGTTTGAAACACCGGGTGTTATGGAAAACTTTGACTTTTCTTTTTGTGATACAAAAGTAATTCCATTAATTTTGTTCCATTTGTTATAATCAATTGGTTTTATTTCTGAATTATTTTGTTTCATTTTTGATCTACTCTCATCAGATAGTTCTAACGTTTCAAGAGAATCATGAACAATTATGGGTTCATGCAAAGGTTTTCCATTGTTCAACACATTCCGTTCTTTCTGAGCTTTCTTGAGGAAACAAGGAGGTGTGTTACCAAGAGCCATTTTTTGAGTTGTATGAAAATACGGATTTGTTTGATTAATCAGCATATTGGTTGATTTGGCTGAATGACCCGTTGTAACAAGCAAATTTTCCAAATTTTTAATCTTTTCATTCTTATCAAGAATTTCATCAAGAAGAGAATCTTCTCGTTTTGAAAAATCAGCAATCAACTGTTTCTTCTCTTTTTCAAGATCAGAAAACAGTGCTTTTTGTTTAGAAAGTTGGTTTTTAAGATCAGAAATTTCCTCGTTTAAAGATTTTATTTTTAAGTTCAAATTAACATCAAGTGTGTTATACTTGATTTGCAATTGTTGTTCTTTTAAAACGGAATCTCGATAACCAATTTCTAATCTCGATCTTTTGTTTTTGTGAAATTCAAATGCTTTTGCATTCTCCTTGTAACTCTCAAGCTCAGCGGTCAATTTAGCATTCGCGGCCTTAACTTCGCGATTGACCGTTTTAACTTTTTCGATTTCAATGCCACGCTTATTGATTAATGTTTCAACATAAGCACGTGTTTCCTCATCAGTCTCAGTATTTTGTGCCACACAGCCTCCACTAGGATCCACATCCGGAGTTTCGAGTAGTATTGCTACAACTCGGATTGTTCATGTATGTATCATAAGTAGGTGCTGGCGTCACAGAATGCTGTTCGTCATGAGTAAACACATCAAATATGACATTGTTATAGCATGGATCAATGATTGGTACCTCAGATACTGCATTGGCGTCATAAACAGGAGGTGCGTCAGAGTCAGTGTCGTACTTAGTCTCCTGAAGATTTGCCATGAAAATGCAGTTTGAATTGATGTCCTCTCGGTCTTCCAAATCATCCATAATAGCCATAAAGTCATGTTCCTCAACACTCAACTGAAGTCCTGCTTGTTCCTTTTGTACCAACATGATAGCTTTCTGAAGATACGCAAGTTCCTTCTTTTTCGGCTTAGTAGGATAATTCCTTGCCATGTGACCCACTCCTTGACAGTTGTAACACTTAACCTGATTACCCTGATTCACATTTCCATAATTCCCAACGACTGAAGCTACAACATTCCCATTCGATTACCACTGCTCTATTCCCAACATTCGACCCATCGATTCCCAACATTCTTGATTAACCGATACGGAACCGCTGATTACCCATGTGAAATCCAGTAGCATATCCCTGCTGATTCCCAATAACTCCAACCATTTTTCCTTGATTACCCATATTCAAACCGGTAGGGTGCAATTTGCCTCATATGAAGTGTTTGATGAAATCCTTTGGTTGTTGTTAGTTGGTGTGGAATAGCGACCTCTGAATGCTTTAGTCAAAAAGGAAAATGCAGTTGACAAAGCCTGTTCTTGTTCAGTTTCAAGATCAGTGATTCCTTGTTCATGGTATTGTGGATACTGTTGTTGTTGAATGACTTGTTGTTCTTGTGGATAGATTTGTTGTTGAGGGATAATAGCTTGTGGTTGATGAATGTATTGTTGCAAGTTGTTGTTAGTGGAAGATGATGAAGCTTGTTGTTGTGAGTTCACTGGAGTTGGAGTCTTAACAATGAGTGCCAATGGATCATGATTCTTTGCCAATCTTTCTTTCCTGACTTCATTCACTTCAGTTTGGTTTTGTTTCAGAAAATCGTTGAGTTGATCAAAGTTCATCTGATGTAAGTCTTTTGTTTGGTTGACAATAGTGACATATCGTCCCCATTCTTCTGGAATATTGTTTAGAAATTTGATGTTGCTCACGATAGTTCTGGGTGTCAACTTGTTTCTGATAAGTTCATTCATTAATGTGCAAAACCTTCCATAGTAGGATTCAATGGATTCTCCTAGAGTAGATGTAAACTTCTCCCATGCAGTTAGCAACTTGTTCTCCGTGTCTTGTTGGCCAATTTCGTCCATAACAAAGCCGTCTAACACGTTCCCACATATCGAAAGCAGTTTCACAATTGTCTACTGCAGCAAAGATGTCTCTTGGTAAACCCAGTTGGACAATGTGAATTGCCATGTCATCTGCTTCGACTTGCTTCTTATCCTCTTCAGTGTATTCTGATTCATATTGAACACGAAACGATGGTGGGGCGGGAGGAGTTGCATCAGATTTCCAGGTTTTGGACTTGTCGAGGCTGGAAGGGTCCATTCGTAATGGATTGAATCATGAGTTTTCCATTAGGTTTGGTCTTAATGTAGCGGAGCATACGACTTGTCCATTGAAGATATCCACATTTTTCTAGCATAGGAGGACGGTTTTCGGCACCGACTGCAAGAATGTCTTGTTGAGTAGCCATTGATGAAGGTATTTTATGATAAAGTTGATGTAGGATTGATTCAACGATAAAGGAGTTGTGTTTGATGAAGATTAAGCTCGGTTGTTGTTGTGAAAATTTGGTTTAAAAACTTAAAAACCTCAATAACTTCTTTTCGGAGCGTTTTTAGGACTTGAAAGTTGACCCAAATGAACTTTGGCGTGCCAATCTCCTTGTTCTCACGGTCGTTTTGATGGGTAGAACGCTGAAAACGGAGTTACGGTTCAAAAGTTATGTCCGTTTGAAGTTTTGCTCCAAATCTTACTCGTAAACCTGTTCTTAAGCGTAGAAATTAGTGCTTATGCGTAGACACTGCTTATGCGTAGGATTCCTTATGCGTAGAAAGCTTAGGCGTAGGATTCCTTATGCGTAAAACCCAACTTACGCGTAAACTTAAGGTTAAACGTAAGTCTTATTCGTAAACTTTATACTTAGAAGTAGAGTACCTTTACGCGTAGATATAACTTATCGCGTAAAGTGCTTACTCGTCAAATTTGTCGCTACATATGCGTAAGATTAGGTTTAAAAGCAAAATCCTTCACAATTGTCCAAGTGTGAAAGATATCCACAAGTCGAAGTGTTCCACAAACTTATCCAAGTGAGGGAAGCACTGAGTAACCGTTGTTGCACGAAGATGGTTCACCAAAAGCTTATGCGTAAAATTCAAATCTTACGCGTAGACTTTACGCGTAGAAAACTAGGGTTTTGACTTTTTCTTACGCGTAAAAAGAGGGTTTTGACCAAAAGTTGCTTACGCGCAAAAAATGCCCAGAAATGCAAAACCACGATTTTTTCACCAAAAACACGTTTCCAAACGATTTCTATTGCACAAACTTCTTTCAAAACACTTAAAGATCAATAAAGTCTACAACTTTAAGCTTACCAACACGTAAAAATCAAAACTTTATGCAAAAAAGGCCACGTTTATAGGAAAAAACGCAACTTTTCTTGTAAAGCTTTAACAAAAAACGAACACAAACACTTCTAAACCATTGTTAGGCGATTGATACCAATTGTAGGACCTTGTTTTTACATCAACCTTACGCGTACACAACCTTCACACAAGATGAACACACGTAAACCAAACACAATATATGCGTAAAGATTAAGAAGAAGAAAGGAAAGTGGTGACTTGAAGATATATGTTATGCGTATGTTAGAGAGAAAAAGATGAAGAGAAAACTTATATTACTTGAAAGAAAACACACACAAAACACACTCAAGCACACCCCTCAAATGAGACTTTGAGGGGTATTTATAGTACAAATACAAATGCCCTAAAGGGCTTTCCATGGGCCTCGTGGATGGACTTGGATTGGATTGGGTTAAGTGAACTTATACAAGGCTAGCTTAACTAAACATTTAACCATTTAGCTTAGCCCAATCCACGAGCCCGTTGACTATTCTAGTATGATATCTAACACACGTTACAAAGTTCCTAAACGTGAATGACCATCACTTCTATTAATAACTATTAAGGCTAACGCAACCGATGTGGAAGAAGTAATTATATTACGGGTATCAAACAAGGGTTATCCTAATGCCTCTTATCATTTAGTTATTCCTAACTACACAAGTGTAGTCTTACTAGCGATCTCGGAATGCATCACAAAACAAGTTCTAGAATCTATTATACTACCGGTTCACACACTAAGCATTAAAGATGAATGCTTTAATTCCTACTAATCTAAGGGCGATCCTCACATTTTGGGTGGAATTTAAGTGGTAAAGGGTTTTTGTGCTAGTCATATAACTTCCTATCCATGAGACGCTTTATTAAGACTAATGGCCCACTCCTATATGTCATGAAAAAATTTAAATTTGGTGCCAAAATTACCCTAACCGACATTTTCACATGGTTTATTACACAAATGCAATTGGACAAAGCAAATAATCAAGGATAAGCATAGTTTCAAAGTTTCCGTTTTATTCTCCCTCCCTACACTTAAACTGAACATTGTCCCCAATGTTCCCCGAAAGTATCAAAGTTATGATAATGGAAGGTAATAAAAGTTGAAAGAAACTAGTACTCCCCTGATTAGCTCGGTAGGATCCGTGTAAAGTGGTGGTTACATCTTTCTTCAAGAAGAACGTTTCCGTGAAAAGCTCCTTCTCATCTTATGTATTTTCTTCTTGATAAATTAAACCTGCACACTTGAAGAAAACAAACGAAACCTTCACGTAAAATTGGCGGTAATAATATATATAAGACTCTACTAAACTAGGATATAATGCTTTTGGAATGGATGTTTACGAATTTCGGAAAATTAAGACCTTGAAAATTCCAAAAATAATAAGTAGCTCGAAAAGCGAGAAAAAGTAATCAGTTGTTTTTGCTCCTTCCTGACGCCGTCAGGTTGCGATCCTGAGGCCATGGGTTATCTGACAAAAAGCTGGTCTGCGATTTTACGGAAAAAATTCGGAAAATTTACATCTTTAGAATCTGGAAAAATTTCCTGCAAAACATCCATTATGACTCAATACAAGCATTTGACTCGAACAAACACATATGTATATCTTTTAATCAATTGAAATTCTTATGTTTACGTTTCTTTTGAAAACGTGTGTAATCCTCCCTACACTTATCCTTTATGTAAAATACCTTTATATGTAATTAAGACGAGGTTAAAAACAAAATAAAGCATTTTTACAAATTTAAACATGAGAATAAACAATCAATAAAAGATATATGACACAAACAAGCAAACAATTAAGCATGGGTTGCCTCGCTTTTCTTTATTTATGAGTCTTGTAGCTAGACTTCGTAGATCGCATTACCCTACGTGGTCTCGTTACTGTCACCTTCTTCCTCATGACGGTCTCTATTGGGGGATTCCATGTTGTAAAAGTGCACTATGATGCACCTTTCAAAGAGGTCGTCCTCTGATCGGTTCTATATTCGGTCCTAAGTTCAATCAATCCTTATAGAATCCGAAAATCTTGGCCATAACATAATCTACTCCTTTCTCTTTATCCTCCTCATTCTATAATAGGACCGATAGTTTAAGTTCCTTTTCATCATTGGAGAGTGATGAAAACTTCTCCATCTTAAACAGCATTTGGTAAGCTATATCATCGGTCTCATCCTTGAATCGCACTATTCCTAATGAGGGATCATAAGTCATCCCGGTGTTTTCTATGAAAGGTTTTCCTAGAATAACGTGGGACAAGCTAGGATCTATGGCCGTACTAATATCATCCACAATTATGAAGTCCGTAGGAAATGTGAAACTACCTACATAAACGGGCAATCCTTTAACTCTACCAAGAAAATTGCACCTAACCCTAGGATTATCGGGGTCTTGCCTATTTGGGATAGGCTTCTTCATTACCCAATTATAGTAGGTGCTGGACATTATGTTTATTGGGGACTTGCGGTCAATGTAGGCCTTTGCCACGAAAAGGTGTCCAATACAACATGGTATGTTAAGATTCCAAGGGTTCCCAAACTTGATCCTAGGGCTTCTCCTAACATATATGTGACGGAGGTCACGCACTAAGTGAGGGTGGCGAGATAGTTCTTCCTCTGTAGGAAACTTATTGAAATAGTCATTGTCTACTTCATCTACTTCCTCGGTTGTTTCATTCCTCGGTGTTTCACTAACCTCAAGTATAGTTTCATGGTCCGCTTCGTCATTTGTTCTATTAGGTTTCACTAAGGCGATGGTATTGGCGAATTGAACGTGCTTAGCTAACTTACTTGGATCCTTAATCTCTTACCGGAAGGTTCAGGAGTTGAGATAGCATTAACCTTCCTATCACTATTGGTCATGGCTTTCAAGAGGTTATCTATCTTCCTATCCATCTCGGCTTGTTGTTGGTTAAAACGGTCCGAGAGCTTAGCTATTTGAGCTTCTTGGGATGCGACTAGGTGTTGCAACATCCCCTCAATGTTTTGTTGGTTAGGGCCATGAGATGGGGGCTATGCGAAATCATTGGAGGTGAATTCTTTGGTTTGTCCCCAATAGAAGTCGGGCTTGCCCTTCCATGCTTCTCGGGCGTCATTAAAAGTCCTAGGTCCGGGTGTTGTAGGGAATCTTCCTCCCGTTCCATTAATACGCGAGGATGCGTAGTCAACGGAAGCTTGTTCGGGGAACCGGGTGCAAGTGCGCGTATGAGGATCACTACACGGCTTACACGAGGAAGAAACTTTGTTCACATGGCGTGAAGACTTAGGATTTTCGTAGGAGCTCATTAGGAATTTAACTTGATCTTCAAGCTCGAGCATCCTACGGTCGGAAGATTTTGAGTCAATGGGAGGCAAGGAGATTGCCTTAACGGTTTTGGGCAACTCACGGGGTCATTCCAACTTTCGTTGTCATAGAGAGCAAGGTCCTCTATTATACCCCATGATTCTTCTGCGGTGAGATCACTAAGTTTTCCACGGCCGATTGGTCAATGGATCGCTTGATGGGGAAGTTGACATGATCATAGAAGAGTTGGACTTGGAGCCAAAGATCAATGCCGTGATGAGGGACTTTATGAAGTAAGTCCTTGAATCGAGTCCATGCTTCTTAGAGAGATTCACCTTGACGTTGTTGGAACATCAAGATATCATTCCTAAGCTTAGTGGTTCTCCCCGGTGGGAAAATTGAGCAAGGAAGCGAGAGGTGAGATCATCCCAACTTGAGATGGATCCGGCGGGAAGTCGCCAAGCCAATTACTAGCTTGGTCCCGTAGAGAGAATTGGAAGAGACGCAGACGCGTGGTCTCCCGAGTAGTAGCATCGAGGTCGATGGAATCGACAATTTTAAGGAAGTCCTTAAGATGCTGATTAGGATCTTCGGAACGAAGTCCATGGAATGCACATCCGCTTTGCACCAACCGGATGGTGTCGGATCGCAGGGTCGTAGTTTAGGCTTGGTCGGGAAGCTCAATGGTGTTCCTATAGCCTAGGTGGCTTGGTTCAGTATTCACCAAGAGTACGGCCTCTTGGGTGGTCATTTGGTGGTAGGTTGATGAATGGTGGTTGGTTATCACCTTCCATGATGAAAAGTGATGGGGTTACGAACAAAGGTCACGAAGAAGGGGATAGACTACGAGAAAGCTAAAAAATGAGAAAAAATTTACTTGATAGGAATCAAGCAAAGAAACCTAACGAGGTGGACTACTAACTAGCTATTCTATTCCCCACAATACCAAAACTTGATAACGCTGCACACGCCGTCCGTTCGGGTCAAAGGAACTTCCTTTTCGTCGAGCAAGTTTTCAACACCCAGGCAAAGTGAACCTAATCTTGTAGTGTAGTATTAGGGTAAGCCACGGGAATTGATATCGTTCTCTAGGGGAATAGGAATGCTAGTGAGAAGTTACTACGCTAAGGTTGGGGTTGAGGAAGATTATTTTTTATCTTTTTATGTTTTTTAGGAAATGGAAAGGTACGAATCTCGGGGTTTGGATTTGGGGGTTGGTATTTCTACCGATTACTCTACTTATCTAATTATCTAATCTAGTGGTGTATGTAGTCTATGTCTAATTATTGTGTGCTCGTATGATGATTTAAAGATGTGTTTACTTAGGTTTTATTACTCCTTAATTATCTCCTATTGATGGTTGAATTGTCACGTCCTTATCCTTAATTGCGTTGTGTGTCTAAGGTCGTAGGGTATGCGTTTATCCCTAACTCTTTGAAACTACCAAAGTGTATCGCCTACAAAATCTCTAGGATTTATAAACTTTAACTCTAAGGTACTCTTCGGATGGTTTAGCCTACAACAACTCTAGGTATTATAGACTAAGGTTCACAAAGATTAATCAAGCATTAACTACACAAAGGATGACCTATCGCATTACTAGATCATTAACAATTAAGATAAGAGACAACCAATCAATATTCAATAATTAAGTTTCATATTCCCTAAGCAAACACACAAGTAAATTATCCGGACATGGGGAACATGCAAGCATACACAAAAGTAATTGAAGACATAATTAAATTAATGAAGTAAAACACTTATCTTGATGTAAGATAAGGTTTGGAACCCTAAAATATTGTACACAAGATGGCCTTGGTTCGGTTTAGGTTTTTACTCCAAAAGACTACACACTGAAAACTATAAAATTCGGATTCTATATATAAGATTACATATGGCCGGAGTCACCTTTGATTTGTGACGCCGTCGGGTCGCCGTCATTAGGGTTTCGTCTTGGCCACGTTAGTCTTGCGACGGCGTCACCTTATGCTTATGACGCCGTCCCCTTTCAGTCATCGACGTCGTCGATCAAATCTAGGCCGCCCGAAAGTTGCGACGACCTACTCTTTTAAAACCGACACCGTCACTTGTAAATAAGCAATTTGGCTATGAGCCGTCCACAAAGTGATGCGACGGCGTCGCAGATAACACCTGACACCGTCCCCTTCAGTTCTTGCAGCCTGAGTGTCTCGATTCTTGACTTTGGCCATTTTCTTCGTATATTCGCGCCTTTTCGTCCGAATAAGTGTCATTCAAGCATTTTGCCTTCAAGATACCTAAAAAGTGAAAAGGAACGATATTAAGTAATAACTGATACAAAAGTGATCAAATAAGGGCTTAAATGACCCCTCAAAAAGGTACATTTTAAAACCTTATCATTTACGTTTACATTACTTCCGTATAATTATTTCCAAGTGTATGCATGCATATTTTATTGGTAGCTACCCTTGTTTCGGTAGATTTGAATGGCGGTAGAGGCTAGTTGCTTAGGAGATATGACCAACTGACCCTAAGCGAAAGACCGAGACGGGAAGGGTAAGATATGACCAACTGACGACCCTTTCTACTTGTGCGATTTGACCAACCGATCACCTACCGTTTGGATGAACTTAAGAATTAGGGGGTGAGTGTCTAAGATGCTAGCGCCCGGTCACTCACTATTATAAGTCTAGCATGTAGCGGAACTTAATGACTCGGCTTAGGGGATCAGAAAAAACTAGACTTATGAGGGGACACCTGACTTCTCTAGTGGTGGCATCTTTGCTGATAGGTTAGGGCGAACTGACCAAATGTTGTCCTCTCGACTTTGACCCCACCTGAAGTAATTGGAAGTAATTATTAGATGTAGACATTACTAGCTAGGATGAATAACTAGGTTAGCACGAATCTCCTCTATTGATTACACCTTTGCCTTTATTTGCTTTATTAGTTAATTAATTAAATCATCTAAAAATCTGTGACACCTAGACTTAGTATTAATCCAACACACATAGCTCTTGGGACGACCTCGATTTTACCGAATACTACACTACAAACGACTGGGTACACTGCCCGTTAGTGCATTAGGGTAGAGTGTAGACCATAGGTATAACGAGACATTATAAATATAAAAACCTGGTCAGTAAAAATGCATTAAGTTTTTGGCGCCGCTGCCGGGGAGTTATATTAGGATTGCTATTAAGTCTTTCATTTTTGTTTTGTTTTAAAATTTTCTCAAATTCTCACGATCACTTTTCAAGTTTTCAGGTACAATAGAAGTTGTTAACATTGATGACCTCACTCTTGAGGAATATTTAGCGTTAACAAGAGCAGAACAAGGGTCGGGTCTCGTAAGACCGACAATTGGAGCTGATGTTCGTTTCAAAATTAAAGACCAATTTATGAGGGAGCTTCGTGCTAACCCTTTTTCTGGAAACTGGGACGAAGATGCGTATGAGCACATTGAAAATGTCTTATACATCGCAAGCCTTTTCAAAATTATGGGTGTGCCTCATGATGCTGTTATGCTAAGGGTGTTCCCCATGACTCTTACTTGGGCTGCCAGAAGATGGATTGAAAGATTGCACCACGGCTAGTTAATACTTGGGCTCTACTAAAGAAGCACTTCATTTAGAGGTATTGTCCTCCGTCGAATATTTCTAACCAACTCTTGGAAATCCATAATTTCAAGCAAGATGACGATGAAACGTTGTATCAAGCCTGGGATAGATACAACGATCTCCTTTACAAATGTCCTACACATGATCTGAACAACCAGCAAAAAGTCAACATCTTCTACAAAGGAATCAACGTGATTACAAGACAGATGATAGACTATCAAGGACCGATCCCAAAGATAACTCCTACTTTAGCAATTGAAGTCATTCAAAAAATGGCTGATCACTCCCAAAAATGGCACGATGGAGGAAGCAAAAGAAACCAAGGTGGAAGTTTTGACGGAATTGCAGCCATCGCTAGCAAAATTGAAAATCTAAGTCGAGATATGCTCAAAGTCAGAGAAACCATTCATGCCACCCAAGTGGGTTGTGAAGGCTGTGGGGGAGGACATCTCACCAAGAATTGTCCTCACGTTAACGAAGAAAACATAATCGAAGAAGCTAAATATGGAGAAAATCGACCATTTTATGGAGATAATCAAAATAGTAACGGGTATCGTGGAAATTACAACCGTGAGCCTTATGGAGAAAGAAAACCCAACCTTGAAGAGACAATAAACAAATTCCTGGAAATTTCAGCCCAAATACAAAAGGAACAAGATGAATGGCTAAAAGAATTCCAGGAAAACACTGACAGAAGTCTTTCCAATCACGACACAACCCTAAAAAACCATGAATCTATGGTGGAAAAGCTTAGTGAGAAGGTTAGAATGAATAACACTAAACCGGAAGGATCAAAACCCACAATGGAATGTAAAGTCATTTTTGCTGATAATGACTAGAAGATACAAGCTAATTCTCACACCGAAGATGCGGATTCTGGTGGAAATTCCGTCGACAGATTGGAGTTACGCCGTAACCTGTCTGAAGAGTTACGGCATAACTATGTTTTTGATAGCGATCGTGGGGTTATGAAAGATATTGATAAGGATGACTCAAGCGAGTTACGCCGTAACCAAACATCACAGTTATGGCGTAACTAGGATACATGGGTAGACATATTTCTCGAAGTGGACGAATCAGGAACACATGTAATTAACGGATGGTCCCACGACATTAATTTATGCCCTTTGTCCCCATCTAAAAAGAAATATCACTGGTGCAAAAAGATACCCGTAGGTAAGGGGGACTGGTATGATCTATGGGCTTCGTATGACCCTAGAAATGAAATTTGTGATGGAGGAAGCGATAAAGATAGGGTCAAAAATAACAAATTCATGTGGGCTGCATATACTGATGAAGAAAGATTGGAAAAACTCTCCTTCGAGGAAGAAGAGGAGCCGCCTATCACTCACTGGTGTACTCCGATAATCATAACTAACGATGAATCCACACGAGCATGGCCTACGTGCGACCCCTTCCGCGAGTATTGCAACGGTGGTGGTAGTTTAAAAGAAGAAGAATAGACGTGCCCTCACAAAGACATGATATCAAATTCGGATATTTGACATTTGATGATTGGTACGTGATACAATTTGGGAATGCTAAAATTAACCCGAATCTTCTTAAAAAGCTCAAGATTGACTACGAGGATCATTATCAGAAAAAGGAATTGGTTAATAATGATATCTACTGCGTGGGAGGTCCTTTAATCAGCATTGGTGTGAAAAGATGAAATCTCACGGGAAGTCTTCTGGGCATCATGCAACCCTTATGACGATAAATGTAATGGGGGAAGCAGCTTAATGAGAATGGGAGAGGATGAATTCTTTTGGACCTCAACCAACGATAAGGAAAGGACAAGATTTCCTTGGTTAGACAACTTGGGATTTGACAGTTGGGTAAAAATCAAGTATGGACAAGTAGATGCATTGAAAAGGGAAAAGATTTGAAAAGAATACA
>OU343224.1:196641626-196683769 GCA_910596185.1 Chrysanthemum makinoi | reverse complement strand
TGAGTAAAGAAAATCCGAACGATGAGAGTCCTAACAACTTGAGTGAAATAACAATTGAGGATGCCAAAGAGTCTATAGGAAATGAGAAGGAAGAATGCAAACGTGTACTGGTGGAAAATTTTCTCGACGAGGAATGGTTTAAAGGGACCGAGTCTGACGACGATGACATAGAGGGGATTTTAGATTACCTTGATTTGCAAGGAAATGAGGAATTTAATGACCCCGATGATGAAGCATATGAGCAAAGGAGGTGCAAACTCATTGGGATTCCCTATAAGAGGCCACCATCAATTATTGCTGAAAAATATGAGTTTACTAGATACCACTTGGGGTCGGGTGAAATTTTTTGCAAAATTCAGAATATCGAGACTAAAGAGTACCTCCGCACTGCCACAAATGTCGCTTGGGTCAGGCATAACTTGATGAAAGACATGGAGGAAGTTGGCCAAGTCCAAAGGCAACCATAAAGCCCCGAGGCTCTGAGTCTAACTTAAAGACTCGTAAATAAAGAAAAGTGCTCTTTCGGGAGACAACCCAAATTATCCCTTTCTTTTGTTTTATTTCCAATTCTGTTAGGTTTTGTGTTTTTAACCATTTTTGCAGGAAACGATGAGAAATTGCTGTTGCAGCATGCTGATCTGACTATAGTTACGGCGTAACTCATCTCAGTGGTTATGCCGTAACAAACCCCTTGCAGCAGAATTTCGGATGCACTACCAATTACGGCGTAATTCCATCTCAGTGGTTACGCCGTAGCTACACTCTTGCAGCATATGCCAGGTTTTGCCTAGTAACGACGTAACTCCTTCTAAGAGTTACGACGTAACTATTCTCTGCACTACTTCTTTTATTTTAAACACAATAACCTTGTATTATTATTTTAAATGAACTTTGTGGGTGTGTTCCCTGTAAAACTTCACGAGACTTCACTTGTCCACTTAGGACACCAAGTGGTTTAAAAGGCTTGTTGCATATGCTAAATACAACCGTTATTCCTACGAAAGTGAGTTAGGTTTGTTTTTCATTTTTCATTTTTTATTTTTAGAATTATGCTTGTCGGTAGTGTGATTTTAGTGATTGAATTTTGCTCGTGGATGCTTATACGAAGGCACGACTCTTTTTCGTGGGCCTTCTTTCTTTTTGGAGCAAATTTCAGGGAAGTTCTCGCTTTAATTCTACTTTTCTCTTCACCTTTATTTAACGCTTAGTACAAATTACAAAAGAGACTTTGTACAATTCAAGTGGGGGGACGGGAGTAGAATTATCTCTTGAACTTTATTTTGCCCTTGTTTTTCTAGTTTATTTTGAAAAATTATGCCATTTTTAAAATTTTGACATGTTTTTCTTAACCTAACTAGATTAGACCTTAGCCGAGCACATACAACCCTTGATATTATATGGTGAGATTAGCCTTATCCGTTTCCAATATTTTACCCCAAATCCACCAAATTATGAGTGTGCCGGTAGCTTGTAAACTTTAGAACTTAGCCTTTGCATCATTTCGAGACCATAGACGAGGTATGTTGAGTTAGCTCGATGTATTTGGACTTTTTGGTTTAAAAAGGCAGTATTATAGGATTATCACCTAAATAGCCTACCATTGTGTGTCTATCGATTAGTCACCTCGACTTCTCGACCCCTATGTGAAACCCTTTTGCTGCACTCACCTTTAGTGCAAGATACCCTAGATACGCTCATCTGAGCCATTCCTTTCATTTTGTTAACCCAATATATTGTTTCGTTACACCTATACACCTTAGCCTACCCTGTAGTCTTTATTTGTGATTGGGAAGTCATCATTTGCCTAAGTTCAAGGTTCAAGTGGAAAGGTTCGGGAATCACGCTTTCGTCGACGACATATTCTTAAAAATCATTGAAGACCCCCCGAATTCCCATTGTTCATCTCAAGTGGGGGGATGTTATGTTTAGTTTTTATATTTATGTTGATTAAAAAAACTAGTTATGTTATTTAGTTTATTGTAAAGTGCGATGTTATAAGCACTATGTTATGAGCTTTATATAGATTTAGTATCGAGGAGGCCACCTCGGTCACATGACAAGATTTGAGTTGGTAACTGCGCCAACAATTGAAGAAAATGTAGTGTGTCCATCACGACGTCCTCTAATGACACATCTACCTAGTATTTCATAATCCGGTTTCTTAACTTCAAAGCTTGAACTTTGGGCGGATGGTAAGTGATGATGACTTGGTTATAGATTTAGACTATCTGCTTGATTTTTATTTTACACCATTTATATATCCCATGTCTTATCCTACCCTTTAGTCATGAAGCGTGTCTAGGTGATGCAGCGAGCAATCTTTGGTGTCTTGGCCATGGATTTGGTCATGTATCATTGATTTTGTCCACTTCGCCGTGACATGTTAGTAATGACGAGTCACCCTTAACCTTTGTCGTTCTACCCATATTGCCTTCAAAAATTGTTTAGCCCTTAACTCTAGTGGTGGAGATTTGTGTAACCGCCAAGCTTATGATAGAATACATGTTATAACTGTGCAATTGAGTGATCACCCCGAAATTGACACTTAGAATAGTTGAGAGATTTAAGTGTTTCGTTCCCATTTCGTGAGGTGTTCGGCTTTGTTTTATTCTAGCATAAGGGATTTGTAACTTATATTTTCCAGGTTATGGGAGATATCTTTTTAGGAATCTATCTAATAAGGACTACTTGAGGGCAAGTAGAGTTCAAGAGGGGGGATATTTGATAACATCAAATTATCCTGAATATTAAGTGCCAATTTCCCCTGATAATGCTTGTAATTTATATCATTTATATGGATTTACGCTTGTTTTCCATTATATTCCACTTTCAGGTAAATCACGAGCATTGAAGCTAAAGAGACGCGGAATTGGAGAATTATTAAAGATTTATCATAGTATGCTCACTTTGAAGAAGTTACGGCGTAACTCATCTCTCACATTACGCCGCCGTAACTAAAGGGTGACTCAGAAAGACAACTTATCAGAAGATTACGGCGTAACTCTCTCAAAATATTACGACGTAACTATATTAGGTCAAATGAGGTTCCGCGCCGCTGACAATTACGCCGTAACTCGTGCATAAACTACGGCGTAACCAAGAATTATTAAAGATACGGCGTAACCACTTCTAAGGTTACGCCGTAACAAGCAGATCTAGTGCAATTTACGAAGAATTAGATGATTACGATGTAACTATTTTATTAGTTATGCCGTAACCAAGATCTGGCCTATAAACACCACGATTTCCAAAGATTTCGGAGCATCCCATTTCATACACCACAACCAAAGAACGTGGGAAGAAGCCAAAGGCAGGTCTAGAGGAGCCTACAGAGCTATCTCCAAGGGAGAAATCACTCCCCTACGATAAGCATTACCATTTTATCTTTTCTTTACTTTCGATTCATGTATTTCGTAACATTAAATATTGAATTGATTTGTATGGTTAATATGAGCTGCTAAGCACCTCTTGGTGCTGGCCTAGTTATGATTCCTTAATTGTTTTTTTTTTGCGTTTACATTACTTCCGTATAATTATTTCTAAGTGTATGCATGCATAGTTTATTGGTAGCTACCTTGTTTCGGTAGTTTTGAATGGCGGTAGAGGCTAGTTGCTTAGGAGATATGACCAACTGACCCTAAGCGAGTAGACTGAGACGGGAAGGGTAAGATATGACCAACTGACGACCCTTTCTACTTGTGCGATTTGACCAACTGATCACCTACCGTTTGGATGAACTTAAGAATTAGGGGGTGAGTGTCTAAGATGCTAGCGCCCGGGCACTCACTATTATAAGTGATGAGTGTGTAAATACTCATCATTTTTGTACAAATTAGACTGCAAAAACATCTGAAAACACTCAGAAATGCATCAAAATGATAAAAATATCACAAATAAGTGTTTTATGTGTTTTAAATGCAAAAATATCAAAATCTGGTGAAAAACGTATCAAGTTTGCATAATTGGCAGTTTTAGTCCCCCAAGTTTGAAAAGTTGTCAAAAACAGTCCCTGGTAAATCCAAATAAAGAAAAATATCATTTTAAGTCCCTAGGGATTCCTAAGTTGTCAAAATTGATCCTTGAAACTTAAAATTACAAAATTACAACTTTAGTCCCTGAACTTTGAAAATTGTCAAGTTTGGTCCTTTGAAAATGAGAAAATGGCAAGTTTGGTCCTTGTACTAATGGAGTTTGTCAATTTCAGTCCTTGTGACAAAGTTTGGAAAATTACAGGATTGGTCCTTCAGATTCGAAAGTGCAAATCTAGTCCTTGTCATAATAACCTAAGCTAAACTTGTCAAAACCCATTTGACCTTGTCAATACCCAAATAGACCCTGCCTAAACCCTTTGTGACCCCTGTCAAAACCCATTTTGACCCCTTGGTCAAACAGTCAAACAGATAAAAAGCGCCCCTTCCCTTCTTCTTCCACCTCCTGCTTCCCACTTGTTTGCTCTGGCAACCCATCACCTCACCACCTTATCTCCTTACCACCATCCCTCATCATCACCTTACTCCACATTTAATGCCACCCCCCCTAGTGCTATATCGGACCCTCAAGTCAAATCTCCATTTCCGCCAAAATGAGCTAACACTCAAAACACTCCCATTGGTCAGGATAAGAGGTGGGATTCTCTCAGAAAGCCACGTGGAAGGGTTCTAAAGCATAAAAGAGGAAGAAAGGAAAGAGATGGAGAGTAGTTTTTTTTTAATTTTCTCTTATGTCGTTTTTATTATTACTGTTTTAGTTTCATTCAAAAGTTGTATTATTGTGTTCCTAAGTATTAAACTCAAGCTATATTTCCAGTTTATTCAAGTCTTAATCAGTAATTCCAAGTTTCATTTATTTTCCATCTTTATGTGCCCACTGTTGAGAATTTAAGTTTTCATGTCATAAATTCAAGCTTCATAACTTCTTTTCAAGTTTGTATAAGCTTATATAAGTACGGTAAGAGCTTTTTATAAGCTTTAAGTCAAGTGTCAATCACTTTTGAATTTTGGTTAACAAAAGTCAAAGAGGAGCAAAAATTGATGCAGAAGGATTTGGGATGGTTCAGGGCTTGAAATAGGTTGATTTTGTGTACTTGGGTTGGAATTGATAGGGTAGTAGTTCCTGTTTCATTAGTTTCTGTTGCAAGCCACTGTGGCTTAAGGACCATTTGTAAGTGTTATTCAAATTTCATAGCATAATCTGCTCTTATGGTTTATAAATAGTTTTATCTGTGCAATTAGTAGTAATTAGGTTAGTAGAACTTAGTTTGATGATTAAAATGAGCTGGGTTAGTCTCTAGTTCAGTCTTACTTTGCAAATTCATGTTTAAAGGGGTGTTTGGTTTATAGCTTAACTTGTACTTAAGGTGTGTTCAAGAGTTAAAACCTTTTGGTTCATGATTGTTTAGTCTAGTTGTGTTCATTTGAATCATTAACTTGGGTCTGCTAGCACTGAAAGTCAACATCTCAGTAAATCTGTCTCATTCAATCACTGTTGGAATTTTAGGATTAGTAGATCATGGTTTTATGTTTAGAAGTGTTAAACCTTGCCTGCTTTGTGCTCATTACATCATATAACACCACTATCAGTCTTTAAATTGAGATCAAACTCCATCAAAGTCAAAGTTTCAGTTTTACTACAAAAGTCAAAAAACTGAAACTCTAGTTTTGAGCCTACTGAAAAGGATTTTTCTTGGGTTCATTCTTGGACCAAATCAAATCAAACTTTGGGATTATTAAGTTAGCCAGGTCTACTTTCTTATTGTTATTTTAGTAGAATTTTATTAATTTTCTTAAGCACTCAAAGAAGCTCATTAAGCAGGGCTCATCTGCCCTGCTCACAAGCTCAGTCAAAGCTGAGCTTTTCTCATGCTTTTGCTAAGCTTTTCCAGAGCTCCACAGAGCTTCTTAGGATCTGATTTTTTGTTTAAAAGTACTTAGCCAGGCCTAGTACAGTTCCCAACTTTTGCTTTTCAATTTAAGCTTATTGATAAGCTTGTGCTTAAGCTCAAAGGTAGCACCCTCACCTGTTCTAGTACTAATCTCAAAAAGCCAAATGTTGAATTAGCTTATCAGAGGTTAAAGGTTGTTGAAATAAGTTGCATTTGGCTACTTTTAACATATTTGAGCTTCTTTTCATTTGAAGCTTGTTTGTGTTCATTAGCTCAATTGAAGTGCTTATTACATAAGCACTTACTATAGCAGTTCCAATTTCTTCCAAACAACACCATGTTTTTATATTTTCCTAGATTCCTAGTATAATTTTAGAGTTTTCCTGAAATTTTCACATTTTTCCATAACAGTTTGTTATTTTTCTTAATTAAAACAGTTTTTTTTTAGGATTATTTAAATAGCTTTTAATACAAATAATTCAGAAAAAGTCCAAAAAAATATTTTTTTAATTTTATTAAGTTAAGATAAATATAAAAAGTGAAAAAAGTAATTTTCCAGATTTTTCATAGTTTATTTGGTAATTTTTAGTAATTTAATTAGTTTTAAATAGTTTAAAATCCATAAAAAATAGAAAAATAATCAGAAAAATACAAAAATAGTTTTGAAAATTCTAGTTTGTTATTTTAGACTTTTCCATTTCATAATTTTATTTTTCTAGCTTAATTTCCTAATTTTTTTGTATTTTAGGTAACTATTAAATAGTTAAAATTAGTTTTTAATTAATAGTAATTAATTAATTAGTTATAAAAATAGTTTTCTTTTTCTAAAAAGTTTCTTTTATCATTAGGATTGTAAAAATATAATTTTCATATTTTTAGGGTTAATATTGTATAAGTTTCACTTTTTAATTTGTACGTCACGTAGATTTTAAATTCAGTTTTATAAAAACATAAAACAAAAAACATCATTTTAATTATAGTGATAGCGTTTATTTAATAGATTTTAACTTTTTAATTTCCTTTAATCTTCTGTAGTTTATAAACAACTCAAAAACCTTACTGATCACTATCCTTAGTGGTTATTCGACATCTGATTGTGTTTAACACCAGTCAACCTCCGTGGGACTTAACGACCCGGGAATCCACTGTATTCTCCTGATCTTAAATTGCATTTGTGCTCTGAGCAGTTTTAAGTTTCTTACAGTTGGTCATTCACAAGTGGCCAGCTTGCGTGAGAAAACTTGACTGTTTAGTACCGATCAAATTTTGGCCGTGCCGGGGCTAGGCTGTAAGCGTGTTCTAAACATTTTTAACCGTACTTGCACATATACCACAGTTTGTAAAAAGGTCATTTTTTTGTAAAGTTATAACAAAATCAAAAAGTTCATTAACACTTTTCCTAAAGTGTTAAAACACCAAACAAAATATAAAACAACAAAACAATCGTAACGTTTTCTGACTTGTGTTTCTTTTAAGGTGATTCTTAAGGAAATACGATTTGGTTAAACGAGACGATACCAAAAATATTGTCCAAAAGTTTTTTAAACCCATCAGCACAAATCATTACCTACGTCTTTTCAAGATGATACTTAATATACATAAAAATCAACCACCGCAAATCAAGGCGTGCACTACCTAACTGGGTGCGACCATAATAAGTTCCCGAACATCAGATTTAAAACTTGCCTTTGTGTCCCTGTGATTTGGTGTACCTTTTTCAAAGAAGCCATTTCACTTGTGATTATTGGTTAAGTTCACTTGTCGTTTTGCCTCGCATTTGTTTTGAAAACTGATTTTTATACTTAGTGCATGCGCACTCGTTCTTCCAGTTCTACAAGTCCATTGTCAGAACTTGGAAAGATTCCTCGTAGACGTAGAGGACGTTCTGCTCCTTCAGCTGTGACTGAGGAACGTCTACCACCACCATCACCCATCGAGGGTTACGGAGATGCTATTGTTGTCCCAGCCATCGCGTGGGCTGATACTTTGAGCTCAAAACGGGTTACTTAATGCAGTAACCCAAAGCCAATTCTATGGTTTTGAGCGGGACGATCCTCATGCACACATTCGATGGTTTAACAAGATTGCATCTACCATCAAGTATAAGAATGTCCCACATGAAGCTATCAAGCTTCTTCTGTTCCCATTTTCTCTAGAGGGCAAGCCCGGAATTGGCTTGAGAAACAACCCCTCGTTCCATGAGAAATGGGAAGATTTATCTGGTCCAAAGTTTGTGAACGAATTCTATCCTCCATCCCGAACTACAAGTCTTAAGAATGAGATAATGAAATTCTCTCCAGATTTGAGGAATCATTCGGGGAGGCATGGGATCGTTACAAGGACTTGCTCCGCAAGTGTCCGCATCATGGTTTTACCGAGTTAATGCAAATGGATACTTTATACAATGGTCTGAACAGGTAATCAAGACTCTCTAAATGCCTCGCGGGAGGTAATTTTGAGCAAGACCACAAAAGAAGCCTTGCAAATCATTGAAAACAAGTCCCAGGTCCGCCCTTTCCACACAAAGACATATCATATCTCGAGTCTAATGCTGGACGTTCTACTTCATCTCCCGTGAGTACATCTAGCACCGATGCTAAGATTGACAAACTCACGGATATTGTTCAAGCTTTGGTTCTTGCTAACCAGAAGAAAGTCACTTTCACACAAGCACCATCATATGGTGAAGTGAAGAAAGTTGAAGTTTGTGTTACTTGTGGTGGTCCTCATGCATACTACAACTGTACCGCCACCGATGGTAGTCCTTTTGAAGCTAATGCTATAGCCGGTACTTCAAATCAAGGAGGTAATCAATACCGTCCTCAGAATGAACCAAACTACCGAGCTAACACTTATCAGGCACCACCCGGTTTCAACCAGAATCCTAACCGGAATCAGAACCAACCAAGAATGAACCAAGGTTATCAAAACCAAGGAAATTTCTATTCCGGACCCAACCAAGGTTTCCAACAACAAGGAAATCTTAATCAAAACACTTACAATCGAGGGAATCAATTTCAGGGGAATATGAATCCTAATCAAGGGAATTTGGCTATAACAGAACATACGGCCTCAAATTGTTCCCCCTCCTCCTCCTGTGTCAACATCTGATGAGCTTTTAAGGCAATTCATGAAGACTCAAGAGGAGACAACAGTTGTTGGTCAGTCGATCGGCTGAATTAAAAAATCTTTAAATGATCGACCCTCGGGCTCAGGTACTTTACCTAGCAACACGATCGCTAATCCGAGGGTCGATGCAAAGGCGATCACAACGGAAGTGGTGTTTCAGTATGATGGACCATTATTCCTACTACCTCTTCTTCTTCTCTCCCGAGGTAGTGGAAAGTGAACTGAGGCGACAAAGGACAAGGAACTTCCTACTGATAACGGAGGAACCAGCACTGTCCATCCTCAGGTTGTCCAGAAACCAAAATCCAATCCAGGAGTTGTTTTTGAACCTCCTGTAGCTCCCATTGGAAAATCCAAATCTTCTATCCCTTACCCATCACGTTTACATGAGCAAAGCTCCGCAAAAAGTCGGTCATCAAATGGAAAAATTCTTTCAAATTTTCCAAGAACTTCATTTTGACATAAGCTTTGCGGATGCTATTATGTTGATGCCCAAGTTTGCATCAACTCTCAAACACATGTTAAGCAATAAGGAAAAGCTGTTTGAAATGGCAAAAACTCCTCTGAACGAAACGCTCTGCGATCTTGAAGAAGCTTCCCGAGAAGCTTGGAGATCCTGGAAAGTTCCTCTTACCTTGTGTATTTCCAGGAATGGTTGAATGCTTTGCCTTAGCCGATCTTGGTGCAAGCATAAACCGATGCCTCATTCAAGATATGGAAGAAACTTTCTCTTCCGGATCTTACTCCTACATGCATGACTCTTGAGCTTGCAGATCGTACAATATCCCGTCCTCTTGGAATTGCCGAGGGCGTATTTGTGAAAGTAGGAAAGTTCCATTTTCCAGCGGACTTTGTAGTTGTTGATTTCGATGCTGATCCACGGGTTCCTCTCATTGTTGGAAGAGGATTCCCGAGAACGGGCCGTGCTCTCATTGATGTATTTGAGCAAGAAATCACATTACGTGTTGGTAATGAAGCTGTCACCTTTAACCTTGATCAAACTTCGAGGTACTCCCAAACTATGATTCTGAGTCGGTTAACCGAATCGATATCATTGATGCTTATGAAGAGTACTCTCAAGAAGTTCTGGGTTATTCTCATAATTCTGTGAGTGGGAATCCCACCACATCTTCTCAACCTATCATAGCCAATTCTACTCCTCTTCACTCCGTTTGAGGGCTTCATCTTGGAAGAGATTGAAGCATACTTGGCTAGTGATTCTGTTCCAATGGGAAATTGATCACGCTCCAATTGACATCGAGGGGGACATACTTCTCATTGAGAAAATGCTTAAAGATGATCACTCATCAACCCCTCACACTAGTGATGCAATTCAAGAAGAGATTAATCACCATGAGATTAATCCGGAAGGAGATATTCTTATTCTTGAGAAGTTGTTAAATCATGACACTTCTCCTCCACTCCCTCCCGTCGAACTTCATAACAAGGAAGTCAAGTCAGTTGAGAAAACCGAAGAATTTCCTGAAGTCGAACTTAAGGACTTACCGCCTCATCTCGAGTATGCATTTCTTGAAGGCGATGATAAATTACCCGTCATTATTGCTCGAGATTTGAGTAAAGATGAAAAGACTGCTCTCATAAAGGTCTTGAAGTCGCACAAGCAAGCAATTGCTTGGAAACTCTCCGACATTAAGGGTATCAACCCTGAATTTTGTACTCACAAAATCTTGATGGAGGATGACTTCAAGCCAGCAGTTCAACATCAGAGAAGGGTGAATCCAAAAATCCATGATGTTATCAAACAAGAGGTTATCAAACTTCTTGATGCAGGATTGATTTACCCTATCTCGGATAGTCCTTGGGTTAGCCCGATTCACTGTGTTCCAAAAGGGTGGCATAATGTTGTACACGAATGAAGAAAACGAGTTAATTCCAACTCGGCTGGTTACGGGATGGCGTGTGTGTATTGACTATCGCAAGTTAAACGACGCCACCCGTAAAGACCATTTTCCTCTACCCTTCATGGACCAGATGCTTGAGAGATTAGCAGGGAATGAGTACTATTGTTTCCTTGATGGTTTTTCAGGATATTTTCAGATCCCCATTGATCCACAGGATCAAGAGAAGACCACATTCACCTGTCCATACGGAACTTTTGCCTACAAACGTATGCCTTTTGGCTTATGTAACGCTCCCGCACGCGTTCCAACGCTGTATGATGGCCATATTCCACGACATGATCGGGGAAACAATGGAGGTGTTTATGGATGACTTCTCAGTCATCGGGGATTCATTTCAGACTTGTCTCTCCCACTTAGACAAAATGCTTAAAAGGTGTGAAGACACCAATCTATGTCTAAACTGGGAGAAGAGTTACTTTATGGTCAAAGAAGGCATAGTCCTTGGCCATAAGATTTCAAAAAACGGGATGGAGGTAGATAGAGCAAAAGTTGATGTTATTGCTAAACTACCTCATCCTACTACCGTCAAAGGTATTAGGAGTTTTCTTGGTCATGCCGGGTTTTATCGCAGATTCATACAGGATTTTTCCAAAATCGCTCGGCCTATGACACATCTTCTTGAAAAAGAAGCTCCTTTTATCTTCTCTCCGAGGTCGTGAAGCTTTTGAAACACTAAAGAAAAGGCTTACAAGCACCCATTCTAGTTGCCCCCGACCTGGATTTACCCTTCGAGCTCATGTGCGATGCAAGTGATTTTGCTATCGGTGCAGTCTTGGGGCAACGCAAAACAAAGCATTTTCAGCCTATACATTACGCAAGTAAGACTATGACTGAAGCTCAAACCCATTACACCACTACAGAAAAAGAACTATTAGCTGTGGTGTATGCGTTTGAAAAGTTTCGGCCATACCTCATCTTGACCAAATGCGTAGTGTATACGGATCACTCGGCTCTTAAATATCTCTTTGCAAAACAAGATGCAAAGCCGAGATTGCTCCGTTGGGTTCTCCTCCTCCAGGAGTTTGATATCATTATACATGATAAAAAGGAGAGAACCTAGTCTTGATCATCTGTCCCGAGAGAACCCTCACCAAGATGTTTTCGAGAAAAGGAAATAAATGAAACATTTCCTCTCGAGACACTCAATGCGGTTTCTTTTCGTGGAGACTCTTCTACCCCATGGTTTGCTGACTTCGCAAATTACCATGCGGGTAACTTCATAGTGAAAGGGATGTCGTCCCAACAAAAGAACAAATTCTTCAAGGATGTTAAACATTACTTCTGGGACGACCCCTACTTGTTCAAAATATGTGCGGATCAAGTCATCCGGCGATGTGTATATGGTCAGGAAGCTATTGACATTCTCAAAGCTTGCCATTCGGACCTCTTGGGGACATCATAGCCCCAACTACACAGCCAAGAAGGTGTTTGATTCCGGATTCTATTGGCCCACAATCTACAAGGATGCCCATGAATTTTTCAAAGCCTGTGGACGCTTGTCAACGTCACGGGAATATCTCACAAAGGAATGAAATGCCACAAAATGCCATTCAAGTGTGTGAGATCTTTGACATCTGGGGCATTGACTTTATGGGGCCATTCCGCTCTTTCCGCGGAAATAAGTACATACTCGTGGCGGTGACTACTTGTCAAAATGGGTCGAAGCTAAGGCTTTACCACCACACGATGCCCGAGTTGTAGTGAAATTCTTAAAATCCTTGTTTGCTAGGTTTGGAGCTCCACGAGCCATAATCAGTGATCGTGGTACGCATTTCGCAATGACCAGTTTGAAAGAGTCATGCGAAGTATGGTGTAACTCACCGTCTCTACTCTGCCGTACCCACAAACAAGTGGGCAAGTGGAAGTTTCTAACCGGGGATCAAAGAATTGGAGAGGACGGTTGGTGAAAACCGTGCCTCTTGGTCGGATAAGCTAGATGACGCACTCTGGGCCTTCCGGACAGCTTATAAAACACCCATCGGGTGTACTCCATACAAGCTTATGTACGGGAAGGCATGTCATGCACTGTTGAGTTAGAACACAAGGCATACTGGGCCTTGAAACATGCCAACTTTGATATTCAGATAGCTGGTGATCACCGGAAAGTTCAAATGAATGAATTGGCGAACGGAACTCCGTGATCAAGCATACGAGAACTCTTTGATCTATAAAGAAAAGACAAAGAAGATTCATGACTCAAAGATCAAAAACCGCGTTTTCAACGTTGGTGATCGAGTCCTTCTTTTCAATTCAAGATTGAAGATTTTCTCGGGAAATCTTAAATCCCGCTGGTGTACAGACCATTTACTATCACTAAGGTTTATCCTTATGGCACCATTGAGTTATCTCAACCCGATGGTCCTGACTTTAAAGTGAATGGTCATCGGTTGAAGCATTACTTTGGAGAGGACATTCCTCCTGTGATTGTCCCGGATCTACAAACTTTCCCATGAACCAATGAATGCGGGGATCGAGTCAAGCTAGCGACTCGGTAATCAAAAACAGTAGCATGCCATATGGGTTTTCACCCGTATTTCTGACTTCTTTCTATTTTCTACCACCTAAGTGTGGGGGTGATGCCCCACATGTTGTGTATATAAAGTTCAAAAAAAAAAAAAAAAAAAAAAAAAAAATCCTTGCTAAATAATGGCCTTAGTATTTCCCTTTTACGTTCTATGTTTCGGCATAACCGCCGGTACTTTGAATATTGAGGGCAATATTCATTTCTAAGTGTGGGGGGGAATTCTCACGAATTTTATCATATAATTATACCGCCTAATTCCCCCATTTTTGGCCAAAATTTTTTTTTTTGGAGTAAGTGTTTTGCACTTACTCATTTGGTTATCAGTCCGCCTTGTCTAATAAACAAAAGGATTGGCTAATCCAGGAGCAAACGGCTCTTGGTAAAGATATCTCAAATCCGTTGACGGCTTGCAATTTGCCCAAAATTGTATGGTATTCAACTCACCATATCCTAAAAAGTGAAGAGTTGGCTAGCCGCAAGTTTATGGCTTGTGGTAAAGGCAGTTGGAAAACCATAATTGGTAATCGACTCACCAAAGATAATATCGATAATTTATCTAAGAGTTGGCTAGTCCATCGGAGGTACGGCCGGTAAAGACAAAATCAAATCCGTTGAAAGCTGGTGGTTTGCTCAAAATCACATGGTTATCGGTGTACCAAGGTTCTTACTTGAACTGAAACATTTGGCTACTCCAGAAGTAATGGCTTTTGGTAAAGAGATGAAATCCATTAATTTTTCTTAAAACATTGCTAGGGACTAGCAATATCTTAGTGTGGGGGATTGATGAGTGTGTAAATACTCATCATTTTTGTACAAATTAGACTGCAAAAACATCTGAAAACACTCAGAATGCATCAAAATGATAAAAATATCACAAATAAGTGTTTTATGTGTTTTAAATGCAAAATATCAAAATCTGGTGAAAAACGTATAAAGTTTGCATAATTGGCGGAGTTTAGTCCCCAAGTTTGAAAAGTTGTCAAAAACCAGCCCTGGTAAATCCAAATAAAGAAAAATATCATTTTAAGTCCCTAGGGATTCCTAAGTTGTCAAAATTGATCCTTGAAACTTAAAATTACAAAATTACAACTTTAGTCCCTGAACTTTGAAAATGTCAAGTTTGGTCCTTTGAAAATGAGAAAATGGCAAGTTTGGTCCTTGTACTAATGGAGTTTGTCAATTTCAGTCCTTGTGACAAAGTTTGGAAAATTACAGGATTGGTCCTTCAGATTTCAGAAAGTGCAAATCTAGTCCTTGTCATAATAACCTAAGCTAAACTTGTCAAAACCCATTTGACCTTGTCAATACCCAAATAAACCCCTGCCTAAACCCCTTGTGACCCCTGTCAAAAACCCATTTTGACCCCTTGGTCAAACACAGTCAAAACAGATAAAAAGGCGGCCAGCTTCCCTTCTTCTTCCACCTCCTGCTTCGCCCCCACTTGTTTTGCAAACCTACCGACCCATCACCTCAGCCTCACCTTATCTCCTTCCCACCATCCCCTCATCATCACCTTACCTCCACATTTAATGCCACCCCCCCTAGTGCTATATCAGACCCTCAAGTCAAATCTCCATTTCCCGCCAAAAATAAGCTAACACTCAAAACACTCCCATTGGTCAGGATAAGAGGTGGGATTCTCTCAGAAAGCCACGTGGAAGGGTTCTAAAGCATAAAAGAGGAAGAAAGGAAAGAGATGGAGAGTAGTTTTTTTTAGTTTTTAATTTCTCTTATGTCGCTTTTATTATTCTGTTTTAGTTTCATTCAAAAGTTGTATTATTGTGTTCCTAAGTATTAAACTCAAGCTATATTTCCAGTTTATTCAAGTCTTAATCAGTAATTCCAAGTTTCATTTATTTTCCATCTTTATGTGCCACTGTTGAGAATTTAAGTTTTCATGTCATAAATTCAAGCTTCATACAGCTTCTTTTCAAGTTTGTATAAGCTTATATAAGCTGGTAAGAGCTTTTTATAAGCTTTAAGTCAAGTGTCAATCACTTTTGAATTTTGGTTAACAAAAGTCAAAGAGGAGCAAAAATTGATGCAGAAGGATTTGGGATGGTTCAGGGCTTGAAATAGGTTGATTTTGTGTACTTGGGTTGGAATTGATAGGTAGTAGTTCTGTTTCATTAGTTTCTGTTGCAAGCCACTGTGGCTTAAGGACCATTTGTAAGTGTTATTCAAATTTCATAGCATAATCTGCTCTTATGGTTTATAAATAGTTTTATCTGTGCAATTAGTAGTAATTAGGTTAGTAGAACTTAGTTTGATGATTAAAATGAGATGGGTTAGTCTCTAGTTCAGTCTTACTTTGCAAATTCATGTTTAAAGGGGTTTGGTTTATAGCTAACTTGTACTTAAGGTGTGTTCAAGAGTTAAAACCTTTTGGTTCATGATTGTTTAGTCTAGTTGTGTTCATTTGAATCATTAACTTGGTCTGCTAGCGAAAGTCAACATCTCAAGATAATCTGTCTCATTCAATCACTGTTGGAATTTTAGGATTAGTAGATCATGGTTTTATGTTTAGAAGTTTTAAACCTTGCCTGCTTTGTGCTCATTACATCATATAACACCACTATCAGTCTTTAAATTGAGATCAAACTCCATCAAAGTCAAAGTTTCAGTTTTACTACAAAAGTCAAAAAACTGAAACTCTAGTTTGACCTACTGAAAAGGATTTTTCTTGGGTTCATTCTTGGACCAAATCAAATCAAACTTTAGGATTATTAAGTTAGCCAGGTCTACTTTCTTATTGTTATTTTAGTAGAATTTTATTAATTTTCTTAAGCACTCAAAGAAGCTCATTAAGCAGGGCTCATCTCGCCGCCTTGCTCAAGCTCAGTCAAAGCTGAGCTTTTCTCATGCTTTTGCTAAGCTTTTCCGAGCTCCACGAGCTTCTTAGGATCTGATTTTTTTGTTTAAAAGTACTTAGCCAGGCCTAGTACAGTTCCCAACTTTTGCTTTTCAATTTAAGCTTATTGATAAGCTTGTGCTTAAGCTCAAAGGTAGCACCCTCACCACTGTTTCTAGTACTAATCTCAAAAAAGCCAAATCTGTTGAATTAGCTTATCAGAGGTTAAAGTTTGTTGAAATAAGTTGCATTTGGCTACTTTTAACATATTTGAGCTTGTTTTAGTTGAAGCTTGTTTGTGTTCATTAGCTCAATTGAAGTGCTTATTACATAAGCACTTACTATAGCAGTTCCAATTTCTTCCAAACAACACCATGTTTTTATATTTTTCCTAGATTCCTAGTATAATTTTAGAGTTTTCCTGAAATTTTCACATTTTTCCATAACAGTTTGCTATTTTTCTTAATTAAAAACAGTTTTTAGGATTATTTAAATAGCTTTTAATACAAATAATTCAGAAAAAGTCCAAAAAAATAATTTTTTAATTTTATTAAGTTAATATAAATATAAAAAGTGAAAAAAGTAATTTTCCAGATTTTTCATAGTTTATTTGGTAATTTATAGTAATTTAATTAGTTTTAAATAGTTTAAAATCCATAAAAAAATAGAAAATAATCAGAAAAATACAAAAATAGTTTTGAAAATTCTAGTTTGTTATTTTAGACTTTTCCATTTCATAATTTTATTTTTCTAGCTTAATTTCCTAATTTTTTTGTATTTTAGGTAATTATTAAATAGTTAAAATTAGTTTTTAATTAATAGTAATTAATTAATTAGTTATAAAAAATAGTTTTCTTTTTCTAAAAAGTTTCTTTTATCATTAGGATTGTAAAAATATAATTTTCATATTTTTAGGGTTAATATTGTATAAGTTTCACTTTTTAATTTGTACGTCACGTAGATTTTAAATTCAGTTTTATAAAAACATAAAAACAAAAACATCATTTTAATTATAGTGATAGCGTTTATTTAATAGATTTTAACTTTTTAATTTCCTTTAATCTCCTGTAGTTTATAAACAACTCAAAAACCTTACTGATCACTATCCTTAGTGGTTATTCGACATCTGATTGTGTTTAACACCAGTCAACCTCCATGGGACTTAACGACCGGGAATCCACATATTCTCTCGATCTTAAATTGCATTTGTGCTCTGAGCAGTTTTAAGTTTCTTACAGTTGGTCATTCACAAGTGGCCAGCTTGCGTGAGAAAACTTGACTGTTCAGCACCGATCAATAAGTCTATCATGTAGCGGAACTTAATGACTCGGCTTAGGGGACCAGGAACAACTGGACTTATGAAGGGACACCTGACTTCTCCAGTGGTGGCATCTTTGCAGATAGGTTAGGGCGAACTGACCAAATGTTGTCCTCTCGACTTTAACCCCACCTGAAGTAATTGGAAGTAATTAGACATAGACATTACTAGCTAGGATGAATAACTAGGTTAGCACCACTCTCCTCTATTGATTACACCTTTGCCTTTATTTTCTTTATTAGTTAATTAATTAAATCATCTAAAAATCTGTAACACCTAGACTTAGTATTAATCCAACACACATAGCTCTTGGGACGACCTCGGTTTTACCAAATACTACACTACACACGACAGGGTACACTGCCCGTTAGTGCATTAGGGTAGACCATAGGTATAACGAGACATTATAAATATTAAAACCTGGTTAGTAAAACCTGCATTACTCATGCAATATAAAAACCGTTTTCTTCCTAAAAGAAATTTTTCACAAGAATGTTAAATACTAAGTGAGATAATTGTCATTGTTAATAGATATCATGTAAAAACATTAGGTGATCATCTTTTCGTTTTAATGCATCTCATCTTATTCTTTTTACTTCCATAGGTCACGTCATGTCTCATGAGTATGAGTTCGACTTTTCACTCACTTATGAGTTATGTCTACATTCCTAACATCTCTCTTGAGCCCACGATACTTGGCAATAATGTCCGTGGGTTCAATAATCTCGAAACTCTTCACTTCCATGAAGGACGTATTGTCGACACTCCTCTACAATACGAAGAAGGTATCAATACCTCTTTTCGAACCATAGGACTGGAATGTCTTCTCAGAATTTACGAGAAAATCTGTCCGAGGTTTGTATTGGAATTCTTCCGTCAAGTTGAACTCGTTCGTAACGAGGATCGATCTCTTTCTCTTTGGTTTTGGATCAAAAACCAAAAGTTTGTTTTAACCCTTGGGTAATTTGCTCACATTATCCGAATTCCAAATCATGGACAATGTGCCTTCACTGAAGATTGGTCTCTTGATTCTCTCTTCAACCATCGTGAAGAAAATAGTCCATATTGTTCACACATACCTTACCCTCAAGACTTCACTCGCATGTTATGCAAACCTCGACCCTATTACTCTGATCCAAACATTATCTATACATGGGATATCCGAGATGAGTACAAGCCTCTCGCACTCATCCTACGTGAAAATGTTTGGAGTCTTAGGGGAAATCGAGAAATTCTTCCCGCTTGTTGTGCTCACATAATGTATTGTTTGCTAACACAACAACCATACAATCTCGCCTATTTCTTAGTAAGGCAAATTGTAAACCTTCAAGGCAACAAGAATAAACTAATCCCTTATGGAATGTTCTTGACACGCCTTTATCATCACATCATGTACTTCCACCCTCAATTTCAAAGTCCGTTATGCGTATTTCTTGTGAATAAGATGATGGAACCTCTAAACACATCTCTCATGAAGTCCTTCTTCATTCCTGAATCGGCAAATACTCATCAACCATTTGACAATCCATCTAGCGAAAACGCTCAAGAAACTTAGTTTCTTCTCAAAATAGGGTCAATCCTTAGTACTCATGCTTTATCATTGTAATGTAATTTCTCTCATGAAATAAAACATTTAACATTTGATGTCTCAACTATACTATTGTTCAAACTTCTTAGAAAACACTAGCTTTGAAATATGATGCCTTGTGCAACCCTTGCATACCTTTTGTAAAGGTATTGTTTAGCAAGAGACGGCTCCCTCAGTTTGTGCTAGACGGATCCCTTTACTTAGGGAACCGTGGGATCCGGGCAAACAAAAATGTAGTTGCAATACTTCAAACCATAACCTTAGATCACTTCACACTAGCTAAAAATAGTGCCTTAGGACCAATTAAGTCTTTCTCATGCTTAGTAAAGTTTCATACTCACTTAGGATCACACTCAAGGCGCTTATCAATTTATCATTTCACCAAAACTCATTACTCTTGCGCTATTATACTCACACATCATCTCTCACATATCAATACATCTAGTTTTATAAATCTCTCAATTTTAGCAAACTGATTTTAGTCATCCTTGCCTCAAAATGGGTCAAATTCTAGTTTTTCCATTTCCTATAACTTTTAAGATATTTTCCAAAATTATCTTAAGTTACTATCTGGTCTTTAGGATCATTTAGTTCCACTTGACACTTCAAAATTTTCTAGTGTCATCTTTGGTCATTCATTGGTACTCATAAAAGTTCTATTTTCTTCCATAAAAAGCAATCATTAGCTACATCACTCATTGCCCTTGATCATTTAAGTACTCTTTCATTTAAGACACTTAGTAAGACTGAAACACTCAAGAGGTATAGGTATTAGACTTCACAAACATCATTTTTCTCTTTTCTTAGCTGTTGAGAGCCGGATCCCTAGGATTAGCCTAGACGGATCCCTCATTGGATGGAACCGTGGGATCCGGGTGACAGATTCATCTTAACTCTAGTTAAAACAATCATTTCAAGCTCATCTTGCTAACTTGAACACTCCATCTCATCTTAATTAAGTTCCTAGATCAGTGCAACTCTGAAGTTGACTCTTGTGCATGTCAATAATCATATTCCAAAGGATCTTAGTGGCTTAAGTCTTAAATGCAATTGCCAAATCTCCTTCTTTATAAACCACCTTGCTAAGACTTCTAAAGTCATCATCTACATCCTCATTCTCAGCACTTAGAAACTTTCACAAACCTCTTTTAATCATCTCATCATGAGGAAAGCTCCTAGTGGTAACTCATCCACCAAAGGACCACCCAAGAAACTTGCTCGTGTTGTTCACGAAATTTCTTCAAACCAATCCCCAAAAGGATTTTTCCCACAAAACTACCAATGCCAAACACCAACATTCTCCTCTTTAGGAGGAATAGCGGAACAAAATCAAGGTGTTGAGTCAACACTAGCTCCGGCTTCTTTTTCTCCGTCACCCTCAAATAATCCCTTTTGGATTATGAGAAATCATCAAAGTCAACCACCCGACCACATGGAAGTTGACACATCTCTACCGCCACCATCATTCTTAGTTGAGCCATATTTGAATGCGCCTCCGCCAATCCCTTCTTCTTTTGAGGCTTCTCAACCCTCTTCACTTGATCCTTCACATCAAGCCATTTCCTTTCTTCCATCACCACTACCGAGCCATGACAAAGATTGTTATCATTGTCAACATGTTGAAAGTTTGATACATGAAGTACGTGAAGATCAACGTTTCATGTTTTATCACCTCCTCGAACGTTTCGACGAGATCAAACCTAAACAAACTTGAGCTAGAGGATTCAAGTAGTGTCCTAGTATCAAGCGCGGCTTAGATAGTCTAGTAATCCAAAGTCATGTATTTTCTATTTTCTTAGTTTTTAGAGTCTAGTACATCATATCTCTAGTTTTATTAAATGAAATTACATGATATTTGCCATATTGTTCTGAGTATATGCTTGTTGTTCTAATACATATCTCACTTTGATGTTAACATCATTTCTTACATCACCTTTGTCTTTGTATTTTGTTTACGACAGAGGGATCCCTACGTTTTGCTAGACGGATCCTCAAGGAGGAAAGTAGGATCCGTGCTGTGGAAAAGTAGTTTTCTACTAACTTGAGTCTTATTTACAGGAAATTATGTATTATATACTTGTTTTCTAACATTTGTTTTGTAGATTCAATATACACATGAAGACTTTGACACCCTAAGCTAGGGGGAGCTTTGTGTCAAAGCAATACATTGCAAAATTATTTGCAATATAATTCTCATTAGGATTACATTTCATGACGTCCCTTTACAAAGTTGCAATCATCAAAGGGGAGTATTTTCGTCACATAGACGAAATCTCTTGCTAACATAGCTGCTAATGAACTAGTTTAATATTTCTTCTTGCTTGACGCCCTCACAAAGGGATGGACTCGTCAAGGGGGCGTTAAGACGAGAACACTTCTCGTCACTTGCTCTCTACTTTTTCACATTATCTTTCTCCTTTACATGTTTTTTCTTAAAACATTGTGTTGGTTTCTTTTTTACGCTCTTTTTGTTTCGACAAAAAAGGGGAGAAGAAAGTAAAAAACTACAATTCAAACTTTTACGAATTTTAGTTTTTCCTTAAAATAATTTTATGTTTTGTCATCAACAAAAAGAGGGAGATTGTTAATACAAATAAGCTGTAAAAACGTTTATTTATATTTCACGATCTTCTAATGTTTATCGATAACAAACGTAAAATCATTTTAACGACACAAATAAAATACGTAAATGGTTTGAGCCAATAGTTTACTAACACACTTACGTTTTCACATAAAACACTAAACAAGTAGTAGTGCTTTTATGATTTAGTAATACATATGTACAACAACTAATGTTTACATATTGGGTAGATATATACATAATTAGTATGTATTGTAATGGGTAATACAATGGGTAGAAGTTTAAGTATTTGACCCATTGACTAAATACATTGAATGTGGTTGGGTAAAACCCAAAGTCCATGACCCATACCCATGGAGCATAACCCATTACCCATTGCATGACATCATGCATAAGTCATAAATGGGTATTATCCATGACCCATGGTTTTAACCCATGACCCATGGACTAGATGCATTGTATCTTGTAGATACATTGTATCTACTTGGATACCCATGGTCCAAAGACTAGGACCCATGACCCATGACCCAAAACCGATGGGCAAAGAGGAGCGTCCCATGGATCCCCAGGAATACACTGGACGGATCCCTCAAGTGAGGGATCCGTGGGATCCGTGGAACAGTAGCACTTTTTCCTCTATAAATAGTGAGCCATTTCTTCATTGCTACTCACCCCTTTCACATAGATTTTCTCTTTGAGTTGTAAACTCTCTAACCACATATCCAAGTGATCCTTGTATGTAGTTTTGTTTTTGTGTGATTCTCTAGGTTCCTCTTAAAGGCGAGATCACCACCTTTTGAAGTCGAGCAAGCTCAATTCCATGAGTTGCCATGCTTCGTCATCATCAAGACTACTGAGGTTCTCTTGTTGATAGTTCTCTTCTTTCTCATTAGAAATGTATTGTCGAAGACATAAGTGAAAGATGTCTAAAGGGTCAAGACGAAGACATTAGTGAAAGGTGTTGAACGTCCGTATTGAAAGCACTAGTGAAGGGTGCTTAGAAGTCAAGGCTAAAGGCATTAGTGAAGGGTGCCTAGAAGTCAAGTCACAAGGCATTAGTGAAGGGTGCCTAGAAGTCGAGTCAAAGGCATTAGTGAAAGGTGCCTAATGTGTACATTCGATATGGTGTGTTCGATGTACAAGATAGATTTGTATTGGGTCAAAGGAGATTGGTATCCTTGTTGATGTTGTCATAAGGAGTGGATCTCCATAAGGATAGGATTTGTGTAGTGTTGGGTAGTAGTTCCTCCTTTGTATTGAAACTCGGTATCTAGCCTTGTACCGGATAAAGGGTGGCGGCGTTGTATTTTGTGATAGGTTTGGTTCTGCCTTGTGGAAGAACCCGGTATCTAGCCTTGTACTGGATAAAGAGTAGGCAACGTTGTGAAGGCTTCTCCCCCACAAGGAGTTGGTGTTGTGTAGTGATTACGAACTCTCGAGTAGGTGACTCGAGGAGTGGAGTAGGGCAAGGATGGTGTCCTTGTAGCCGAACCACTATAAATACTTGCGTTGTGGTTTTGTGCTTATTACTCTTTATCTTAGTTCTTGTTTATCTATTTTGCTTGTCTATCAACATCCAACACACACGTTCGAATAGATTGACATAAGTCGATCTAAATAGTTTAAAACTAAGTTTTAATTGGTAAAACTATTCACCCCCCCCCTTCTAGTTTTTCACACCTTTTACACATACTCTCTCCTAGTATTGTAAACCCTTTAACCTCATATGAAAAGGATCTCTCTATGTAGTTTTGTGTTTGTGTGATTCTCTAGGTTCCTCTTAAAGGAGAGATCACCACCTCTTGAAGTAGTGCAAGTTCAAGTCCATGAGTTGTCAAGCTTCATCATCATCAAGACTACTGAAGTTATCTTGTTGATAGTTCTTTCCTCCCTCCTTAGAAGTGTTGTGTTGAAGGCATTAGTGAAAAGTGCCAAAGGGTTAAGACGAAGGCATTAGTGAAAGGTGCCAAAGGGTCGTATCGAAGGAATTAGTGAAAGGTCCCAAGGGAGTACATTTGATATGGTGTATCGATGTACAAAGATAGATAGTTTGGTTAAAGGATATTGATATCCTTATGATGTTGTAATAAGGAGCGTGTCTCTTTTGGGGTAGTCGTGTAGTGGTGTAGTGTTGGGTAGTAGTTCCTCCTTTGTAATGGAACTCTGTATCTAGCCTTGTACCGATAAAGTGTGTTAACGGCGTTGTGATAGGTTTGGTTCTACCTCGTGGAAAAACCGGTGTCTAGCCTTGTACCGGATAAAGAGTAGGCGACGTTGTGAAGGCTTCTCCGCCACATTAAGGAGCTTGTGTTGTGTAGTGCTTACGAACTATCGAGTGGGGAACTCGGGGTGGAGTAGGGCAAGGGAAGGTGTCCTTGTAGCGAACCACTATAAATACCGTGGTCGTGGTTTTGTGTTCCTTACTCTTTATCTTTGCATTACGTGTTTATATGCTTTATCTATCATCATCCAACACACACATTAAAAAGATTGACATAAGTTGATCTAAATATTTTAAAACAAAGTTTTCAACAGTAAAACTATTCAACCTCCCCTTCTAGTTTTCCACAATTGGTACGGAAGAGTTGCCAAGTTTCTTAGAGTATATTGTACTTTAAAAACATGATACGATCCGTGTATGTTTGAAAACTACAAAGAAGGGAATTTCTTAAAACAAAAAGTCATGGTTTTAGAAACCATTATATTTTAAATGTTGGATAGTGATAGATCATTCTAACATTTTCTTTTGAGAATTCTTCATGCTAGGATTCGGGTATTTTAAAAGCTCATGAAGAATTTCGCGTCTATGATTTTCAAAAATCATAAAAAGAATATATAGCAAAGGTATGTTCTTCTATAAATTACTTATAGATAAATTATTAATGTGTGCTTCCTAGTTTTATTAGTAATATCATTACTTATAGCATGTAAAGAATTGTAGACTTAATACGTATACTCCAATATCACAATTCTCCAAAAGGTTGTTATCTATATTAACACATCATCAAAATAGCATTCTTGGTTGATCTTTATAGACAAAACTACAAACTAGTGGTATACATAAATAATGATAACCAGCTCATTCAAAGATTAGGTCATCATTTCTCACATAAGGATATTGGCATTACATTGTAATCTATCAATAATATCCATATAAAACTTTTCATCATGATAAAATAGTATTTTGTCATGATTCTTAACTTGTAATTTATGATTCATTAAGTAAAGGAATACTCGTCAAAGAGGACTAGTAAACCACGAAAATAGTCAAACCTCGAACCATAAACAAACCTTAAGTTATAAACAAAACCTTTTAACATTAATCAAGAATTAAAACTCATGTGCCAAAATTATCAAGATTCCTTAGGCACACTTCTGTAGCGTCTGTTGGATCCATGATTGAACTACTTGGATCACTCTTTCAACGGATCATTAGGAACTGCATGCATATGAAGTCAGAATAAGTGCTTAATTATAACAACCCGTAAAATTTCGGATTATTATAATATTTATCAAATCAGAAAGAATTTAAATCAATTATTTCTTGACAAAATGCAATATCTAAGAATTTAAAAGCGAGAAGTCATTTTATTTCTTTAGAAATAAGACACCACACATACAATACTTGTAGTATATGTGAATTTATTATTATCAAGCTAAAATGTGAGCATACAAAGCAATCCAACTATTTGAAAGTTATTAGCATCTGCGTAGCAGTAGCATACAAACTAAAATAAATAATGAGATAAGTAGAAACATATACATTTTATCATTCAATGATAATTTACAAAAAGCGAGTATCGTGAATTGAATGCACACTTGCAGCGTACTGACTTTGGGATTAATAATGGCAAACATTTGCAATCCTTTCTACATAATAAGAATGTCATGTATTATACAGTTAATGTCGTTTCCAAAAACATAAATTCTATATTTTTTAGATGCAAGGAAGATCTCAATTTATAGAGGGATTAAAAAAAACAAGTGCGATCTATCATATGATTTAATGATAATAAAAACAAAACTTAAATCTTCTACCTATCCTACCTATATATCCCTTTTCACCCCATCTGTTTCTTTTTTTCCCTTTTCTCCGTCTTAACCCTCAAAGGAGACAAGCAAAAAAAATTCATATCACTCCCTCCCGTCATCCATGAGCCATCATTATCAATTCGGTGCTATAGAAAATCCGAACATATGTTGGAAGGAACTACTAGAGCGAGTCGGAAGCAACCTATGAGCTAGGTCAAGAAAGAAGATTTCAAGCTTTCCATTTGTTCATGTATAGATAGGCTCAAGTATTCATGATTTCTTCACTTTTCACTTTTCCTCGCATTAGGGTTCTTAGAAGTTAGGGTTTCTCTCAAAACCAAGGCTTTGATGAGTAGAGGTTTTGGATGCATAAAGAAGAGAGTTCCCAGTGGTTGATTTCTCCAAATTCATCTCAAGTCCCTTCAATAAGGCTCTTGGTGTTAGTTTTCCTGCCCATTCGCCTCTTCTTGATTTACGTTGTAAGCATCATTTCCTTGTTAATCGAAATTCTTTGCGTTATAATTTAAGGTACAAAAGAAAACAAATGATAAATTTGTTATCTTATTTTTCTGCGATTGATATAAATTATAGTGAATATTGATTTATGATGAGTTAAAAATAAATGGTAAAGGAATGATGTTATATTGTTGTTATTGTTGTTGCTGTCGAACACAGGGAAAACATGTAATCTTAAAACAATGGATGTTGTGAGATTTTCTTTAGAATAATCATCTTTGTCTTAGATTAGGATAAACTAATATAACCAGCGTACTCATAGCCAAATACATTAATTTATTGTCTATAGCACATCATCACTTGGCATACTTAATTGGATTAAGTTAGCTTAATGGCTTGGCCATATCCGTGCATACTGACCGCTGACCGTGACCTTATCTCATTCGATTTAGTAGTAGGGTCTAGTTAAGCAGTTTGGAGTCTTTGACTCATGATCACCTCGCATTATTGTCAAAATGTTGTTTGACATCCATTTTGATCGAAGGTGTTACGTGGTAGTAACATGACAACTTGTATCATAACCTTGGGGCAAGTAGTCATATTAACAAATCGATGCAGAGACACCCCAAAGGGTATACTTGGTTATTGTCGATATAGGCTACATGGTGAGTAAGACTTGTCTGGGTAGTGTCTCATGTAAATTCATTATTTCCACACTAAGCGACCCTTTATAAACACTCTTTGTCAAATTCCAAAAACAAATCTAGTCTTTTGTATTTTGGATTTGGCTTTAAAGTCATCCCAAGTCACCCCGAAGGAGACTTGAACAGTGCTTGTATCAGAGCTTGCCTCAAGACCCACTTGAGATAGTGGGGAAAAGTTCAGTAGTTCCCAAAAAAACATAAGAGTCAATAATATAACGTTGTTATGTGGAGTGAAACATTCTCGTCAAACATGGTACAAGAAAATCTGACTCATTAGTAAATGACATGGGCCTCAAAGCCCAAATTATATATGTAGGCATGTGTTACTCCTTTGGGCTCACAAACCCCTCAGTTCCTAAAGGATGGAATGGTTTGAGCTTATTTAAACAAGCACATAAAGGTCAGTTTGGTCTCACAGTCAGCCCGCTTTGGGCGATAAGCTCATGATCATCCTGAATATTCATTCAAACTGAAACCCGCATGGATTATTTGCCATCTATTCACGGATCTACTTGCCATCCCCGACGTTTCCATTGCCGTGTATACAAAGATTTTGGCGGTATCAGAAAGTAGTTAATGCATTGATAGTGTTTTGAACCTGCAAGCATTAAGAGCAAGTTAGACTATCACGATAAAGAACTATTCTCGCAAACTTGGTTCAATTATGTATAAACATACTATTTTTTACTTTAGAAGCGATAATAAAATGTCTTGTATATACTTGTGAATGCTGCTATATATATATATATATATATATATATATATATATATATATATATAGATATATATATATATAAATATACATACACTTTACTCATAACGATAAAACATAAGTGTTATTGTTTCTAAAATGACCACGACTTGATATTTTTATAAACCTTAATGTAGACCATCGGAGGACACATATATACATATAATATCATGAGTAAATATTTACTTTACTTCAAACGTTATTTAAGCCAAATTTACTAAAACTATATTATATATTTTCTATAACAATTGGAATGATTATGTTGACCCTTACTTCATTTTTCAAAGTACAACTTGATCATTTTTGCTTAACCACTCTTTTAAAAGTATATACATTTATATTAATAACACATGAAGGGGATTTACTAATATATATACATGTTATAATGTACTTGAGACTTTTTGTTATACAATTATTAGTAGCGACATAAACATATATATGTGAATTATATATGGGTATATATATACTTCCTTCATCTATGATATCCCTTAGTCCGATAAGGTCCAAATAGATGTACCAACTTTTCGTACATCATATACGTTTACCATCAAACCAAAGCCTTGTTCATTCTTGATATCTTTTACTGCGTGTACCCTTTCAAGTATTCTCCTTGGGTCACCATTAAACCAAAGTCGTAATTCCTTCTTCAAGACTTCCTTCCATGTCTTACACTCGTGAGCCGAAATCCATCCAAATCTTGTAAACTGTTTTTGATGCCACAAGCAACAACAACAACAACAAAAACATTTAAAATCTATAAAGTTAGCTAAACTTTATCGAGTCTTAAACATAAAGACTAAATTGCCGTATTAATTAGGTTCGTGTCGGAGCCGGTGTCACTCTTTGATTTAATTCCCTTTAGACTTCATATTGCACATTGCCAAGGTGAGTTTCATAGCCCCTACTTTTAACTGCTTTATACTTGTTTTGGGGGAAGACACATGCTCATTTTACATAAATCATTTTACTTGTGCATTCCATGCATACTATGCTTTTACATGTTTAAAGTTTTCATCATACATAGATGTTCTATAGAGCATACCAAAAAGTTTGACCTAGAATAAATACAGACTTAGCCTAAGTCCTCAGATCCCAAATTGCCCTCTTCATGAACCGTCAATTCCTGCTGGAAAGCGCGAATGTTATAAATAGATCTATTGAGGGTGACTCCTCTCGGTTGACCAGCTTGGGTCAAGGCAAAACATATAATGTCGGACCGAGTGTATTGGGATGAACACTCGCCATGGGCTCCGTATTTGTATGACTTCTCTGTGCATACAAGAACTATCGTAGTTTCGGTTGCATGAACTTAGTGCTAGCATAATAGATTCAATATATGACATTATATTCGTTGTAATGTACATATACCCTACTTATGGTCCACTAATGAAATCCCTTTTATGAAATCCTTTTATGAATTGAAACCATAAACTTTATGACATTATGCAAGACGTAATGATCATCAAAAACCAAATTTGAAACAGTGTATGAAATCCCTTTTAAATAAACCTATGAACTCACAGTATAAAAGCGACCCCTTTAGCATGTATCTTCGGTTTTGAGGTGATAGCTTATCTTTGGAGGCGCAAGGCAAAGGCATGGCATGGTCATAGATGACTCTGATTTATGTATTGGGACCACTTTTTTTATAATGGGCCATTTTCCGCACTAATCAATAATGTAAACATTGTTTTTAAGAATGAATAAAAGTTTATTTATGAAAAACCAATTGTTCTATGCTTATGTTGTGATATCAATTTAGTAGCACCCCAATACTTGAGTGCTTCCGCTGAGCCATTTTGGGGGTGTTACATTAATGATCACTATGGAGTTTTACTTTCAACTTTACTCTCCCATATACGAACATAAACCCTAAATTACTGTTCATAGGAGTTCACCCCTCATCATTCCAAGGGAAGCAATCACTTGTGTAAGTATTATCTTCACTACATTGTAATTTCCATCCACTAGTTCCTGGTAGCACAATTTTTCATCTTGAGAACTTTGGTTCAAATGGGTTTATCACAATTTGTTCTCACATTGTTTTCTAAGATAAACTAATCAAAGAAACAACATTGTTAATACAAATTAAAAAACTCATTTTGAATTCAATATAGATGTGTTGAGCAAAATTGTAATGAACCTCATTAAGGTACTATTCATATAATTGACACCACATTGTGGTTTTGGTGTTTAGGGTCAACCATGCCGAGCTCTAGGCAACAAGACTATCAAGATACGACACACTACATACCGATGTATCATAGAAAGGAAGGTCTTAGTCCCGAAGACCGAAAGGCCTTCAAAATGTTACAAAAGAGGTTTTCCACGAGGGTCGTGTAGTCGAACCTTCATTTCTCAACAATACCGACATCCCCGAACAAATATGCCCGATATTTGTTCTTGAGTTCTACAAGAGTATAAGGATCATAAGGAATGAGGATGGAACCATATCAATCGCTTTTGTCATCAATGAACACAACTATACCTTCACCCTTGAAGAGTTTGCTCGGATACTTCGTATCCCTTACCAAGGAGTATGCTTGTATTCAAATGAATGGTCACTAGCCCACTTTCATGACATGGTCGATGAGCATCCGGTTTATTCCACACCCCTCCCGGATCCGACTACGGTAAGAGATACCGTGTTCATTCAAAGAGCCTCCCCGTCTCGGGTCACTAGGAAATCAAAGGTCATTGATTTGTGCAAAACCGTCAAGTTTTCTCACGCGAGCTAGCCACTTGTGAATGACCAGCTGTAAGGAACTTAAAACACTCACACCAATTGCAATTTAGATCAGAGAATCGAGTGGATTCGGGTCGTTAAGTCCCACGAGGATGACTGGGTGTTCAATCGGATGTCGAATAACCACTCAGGATAGTGATAGTAAGGATTTTGAGTTATTTTATAAACTACAAAGGTTTAAATGCAAATTAAAGGAAAAAGATAAACTATGTTAAATAAACGCTATCACTAATTTTACTGATGTTTTGTTTTGTTTTTATAAAACTTGAAATTAAAAACTACGCGACTACAAAGAAAGCGTGAAACTTACACAATATTAATCCTAAAAATATGAAAATGATATTTTTACAAACCTAATGATAAAAGAAAATTTTAGAAAAATTATTTTTATAACTATTTAATTAATTATTATTAATTAAAAACTATTTTAACTAATTAATAATAACCTAAATTACAAGAAAATATGAAATAAACCTAGAAAAATAAAATTATGACTTGGAAAAATCTAAAATGACAAAAAGAATTTTCAAAACTATTTTTATATTTTTCTGATTATTTTTCTATTTTTTTTGAATTTTAAACTATTAAAAACTAATTAAATTACTAAAATTACAAAATAAACTATGAAAAATCTGGAAAATTACTTTTTTACTTTTTATATTTATCTAAACCTAAGAAAAATGAAAAATTATTTTTTGAACCTTTTCTGAAATTTTTTTGTATTAAAAGCTAATTAAAAATGCTTAAAAACTAATTTAAATTAAGAAAAATAGCAAACTGACCTAGAAAATTTTGAAAAATTCAGGAAAACTCTAAAATAATGTTATGAATCTAGGAAAAATAGAAAAACATGTGCTTGTGTGTAGGATATTGAAACTGCAGTTATAAGTACTTATTTATAAGCACTTGAATAAGCACAAGTGTACCAAATGGGCACCAACCCTTCACAGAAGCTCTAATAAGCTATAAGTACTCAAAAGTGACTCATCACCACTGTCCTAAACCTCTTATTTGTAGATTACACAGATTTGACTATATGAGCATATGTGCTTAAAATAGTGAGAGGGTACTACTTTTGAGCTTAAGCATAAGCCACCCAATAAGCTAAAATGGAAAAACAGAAGTTGGAACCTCAACTAGACCTGGCTAACTGATTCTAAACCAAATTACAGATCAAGAAAAGCTCTTATGAGCTCGGGTAGGCTGCAATAAGGTGAGATAACTCAGTGTCAACTGAGTTGAGTGAACAGGGCAAATAAGCCCTGTTGGACAAGCTTATTTGAAGCTTATAGAAAATTTTCAAAAATCTATAAAAATGACAACAAGAAAGTAGACCAGTTGAGGTTTTAAGAACAAAAAGTCTCACTTGATTTGGACCAATAATGAACCTGTGAAAAATCTTTCTAAATTTGGGCTTAAATTGCAACTTTTGACTTTTTAAAGCTATCTTGATAGTTTGACTTTGGTGAGATTTAAGCTAACTTCAAGGACTGAATATGATGTTAATGGGTGAAATGAGACTAACACAAGCTATGTTTCTCAATTCTAAACACAAATCAACTTTTTATCATTGCAAAATCTCAACAGAAGGTTGAAGCAGTTGAAAAATTTTTGACTTTGGAGCTTTCGGAGCACAGTGTTGAGAATATGAGTATAACTTAGCTAAACAAACATAATACTACAAGTCCTAACCACTGAATACACCTAAATAACAGTTATAGCAGCAATTCCAAACCACACTTTTTAACGTTTGGTAAATTTAAACTATACTAACCAGTTTAACTTATTCCCTTGCTTAAACTAACTCTAATATGCTAATTACTACTAATTAAACCTGCTAATGACCAATTCAAAGAAATGAGCACAATATGAAACTGCATAAAAAGTGAAAATGATGAGACAAGCTCACAAAGGTCCACTTGGTATGCAGGTTACAACCAATCCCAAGACCACTACAGAAGTATATCCAACCCCATCTCTGATACCCATTATCCAATTTCAAGCCTGCTTGACCATTTTGCTTCCCTGTTGACTTTTGTTGACTTTCAATCCATTGTGCTTGAACTCAGGCTTATAGAAAGCTATATTAAGCTTGAATAGCTGGTGTGACTAATATAAGCTATAAAATATAGAGTTTAAAATTGAACTTTTGAAACAAGAAACATGAGAATATGCAATTTATGTAGAAACTTGAATTACCACTTGAAAACAGTTCTAATATATTTCAAATACTTAATTTGATATCATGGAACAAAAGATTACAACTTAAAGTTTAATTAAAGACTTAAAAGTAAATTACGACATTCAAAAATTTAAAAACTAAAAAAACTGCTCTTCTCTCTTGTTCCTCTTCCTCTTTTAAGCACCAAAAATCATCCACGTGGCCTTCTGAGCAGATCCCACCTCTTTTCTTCACCAATGGGAGAGCTTAGAGTGTGTTGCCTGGTTTTATCAATTTGGCGGGAAAAGACATTTTGACTTGTAGGCCTGTGTTAGCTGCTAGGGGGGGGGTGGCATTTAATGTTGTGGTTTGTGATGATGAGGGGGTGGTGGGAAAGGAGAAAAGTTGATGGGAGAGGGCCTGTATTGCAGGCAAGCAAGTTGGGGAAGACAGGTGTACAGTGGGACAGTGTGGCGGGGAAAATAATTTTAACTTGGGGTTCAAAGGGGAGGTCAAGGGGTCACATGGGCTAAGTGGCGGGGATCAAAATAGTGCAAAAGGCTAGGCTTAGGTTTATTAAATGACAAGGCTTATTTGCAAATCTGAAATCTTGAGGACCAATCGTAATTTTCCAAAGTTTTACAAGGGACCAATATTGACAAGTTCCAATATTACAAGGACCATTTTGACATTTCAATTTTCCAGGGACCAAACTTGACATTTTATGAAAGTTCAGGGACCTTTTACGCCATTTTAAAAGATTTATTCAAGGACCATTTTGACAATTTAGAATATTTCAGGGACCTTGAATAACATTTTTCTTTATTTGGTTTTACCAGGGGACTGTTTTGACAACTTTTGAAACTGGGGGACTAAAGCGCCAATTATGCAAACTTGATACGTTTTTCATCCGATTTTGATATTTTTGCATTTAAAACACATAAAACACTTATTTGTGATATTTTTATTTTTTGCATTTAAGTGTTTTCGGATGTTTTTTTGATCTAATTTGTACAAAAATGATGAGTATTTAGACACTCATCAATCCCCACACTAAGATATTGCTAGTCCCTAGCAATGTTTTAAGAAAAATTAATGGATTTTATCTGTTTACCAAAAGCCATTACTTAGGTAGCCAAATGTTTAGTTCAAGTAAGAACCATGGTACACCGATAACCACATGTGATTTTGAGCAAACCACCGACTTTCAGGTTTTGATTTGTCTTTACCGGAAGCCGTTTGCTTACGGACTAGCCAACTCTTAGATAAATTATCAATATATCTTTGGTGAGTGATTACCAATTATGGTTTTTCACTTTACGCAAAGCCATAATCTTGCGGGCTAGCCAACTCTTCTTTTAGGATATGGTGAGTCAATACCCATACAATTTTGGGCAAATTGCAAGCCGTCAACGGGTTTGAGATATCTTTACCAAGAGCCGTTTGCTCCTGGATTAGCCAATCATTTTGTTTATTAGACAAGGCGGACTGATAACCATAAGATGAGTAAGTGTAAAACACTTACTCCAAAAAAATATTTTGGCCAAAAATGGGGAATTAGGGTATAATTACATGATAAAATTCGTGAGAATTCCCCCCCACACTAGAAATGAATATTGCCCTCAATATTCAAAATCCAGCGGTTATGCGAAACATAGAACGTAAAAGGGAAATACTAGGCCATTATTTGCAAAGGATTTTTTTTTTTTTTTGAAACTCTTATATATATACAACATGTGGGCAACCCCACTAGGGTGGTAGAAAGGTAGAAAGAAATCAGAAATATGGGTGAAAACCCATATGGCATGCTACTTGTTTTTGATTCCCGAGTCGCTAGCTTGACTCGATCCGCATTCATTGGTTCATGGGGAAAGTTTGTAAATCCGGGACAACCACAGATGGAATGTCCTCTCCAAGTAATGCTTCAACCGATGACCATTCACTTTAAAGTTTGGACCATGGGCAGAGATAACTCGATGGTGCCATAAGGATAAACCTTAGTGATGGTGAATGGTCGGACAGCGGGACTTAAGCTCGAGAAAATCTTCAATCTTGAATTGAAAAGAAGGACTCGATCACCAACGTTGAAAACGCGGTTCTTGATTTTAGAGTCATGAATCTTCTTTGTATTTTCTTTGTAGATCAAAGAGTTCATGCTTGATCACGGAGTTCATTTAATTCATTCATTTGAACTTTCGGTGATCACCGTAGCATCTGAAGTTGGCCATGTTTCAAGCCCAGTATGCCTTGTGCTCTAGCTCAACCGCAGAATGACATGCCTTCCCGTATACAAGCTTGTATGGAGTACACCGATGGGTGTTTTGTAAGTTTGTCACGGAAGAGTCGTCATCTAGCTTATCCGACCAAGAGGCACGGTTTTCGCCAACCGTCCTCTCCAGAATTCTTTAATCCCGGGTTGGAAACTTCCACTTGCCCACTAGTTTGGGTGGTATGCGATAGAGAGGGTGAGTTACACCATACTTCTGCATGACTCTTTCTGGTCATTGCAGAAAATGCGTACCACGATCACTGATTATGGCTCGTGGAGTTCCAAACCTAGCAAAGAGAGATTTCAAGAATTTCACAACAACTCGGGCATCGTTGGTAGGCAAAGCCTTAGCTTCAACCCATTTTGACAAATAGTCAGCGGCCCGCAGTATGTACTTATTACCGCTGAGAAGGAAATGGCCCATAAAAGTCAATGCCCCATATGAAATATCTCACACTTGAATGGCGTTTTCGCGCATTTCATTCCTTTGTGAGATATTCCGTCTGACGTTGGCGTCACAGGCTTTGACATATTCGTGGGCATCCTTATAGATCGTGGGCCAATAGAATCCAGAATCAAACACCTTCTTGGCGGTGTAGTTGGGGCTATGATGTCCCCCGGTAGGTCCAGAATGGCAAGCTTTGAGAATGTCAACAGCTTCCTGACCATATACACATCGCCGATGACTTGATCGCAAATTTTGAACAAGTAGGTCGTCGAGTAATGTTTAACATCTTTAAAGAATTTGTTTTTCTGTTGGGACGACATCCCTTTCACTATGAAGTTACCCGCATGGTAATTTGCAAAGTCAGCAAACCATAGGGTAGTAGAGTCTCCGAAAACCGCATTGAGTGTCTCGAGGAAATGTTTCATTTATTTCCTTTTCTGAACATCTGGTGAGTTTCTCTAATCGAGACGGATGATCGGCCGGCAGGTTCTCAGCTCCTTTTTATCACGTATAATGATATCAAATTCACGGAGGAGGGCGGAGATCTCGGCTTTGCATCTTGTTTGCAAAGAGATATTTAAGAATGAGTGATCATATACACCGCACATTTGGTCAATATAAGGTATGGCGAAACTTTTCAAGCGCATACACCACAGCTAATAGTTCTTTTTCGTAGTGGTGTAATGGGTTTGAGCTTGATCATCTTGCCGTAGTGTATAGGTTGAAAATGCTTTGTTTTCGCGTTGCCCCAAGACGCACCGATAGCAAAATCACTTGCATCGCACATGAGCTCAAAGGGTAAATCCCAATCGGGGGCAACTAGAATGGGTGCTTCCGTAAGCTTTTTCTTTAATGTTTCAAAAGCTTCGGCGCTCGGGAGAAAGATAAAAGGAGCTTCTTTTCAAGAAGATGGGTCATAGGCCGAAGCGATTTTAGAAAAATCTGTATGAATCTGATAAAACCGGCATGACCAAGGAAACTCCTAATACCTGACGGTAGTAGGATGAGGTAGTTTAGCAATAACATCAACTTTTGCTCTATCTACCTCAATCCCGTTTTTGAAATCTTATGGCCAAGGACTATGCCTTCTTTGACCATAAAGTGACTCTTCTCCCAATTTAGACAAAGATTGGTGTCTTCACACTTTTAGCATTACTGTCTAAATGGGAGAGACAAAGTCTGAAATGAGTCCCAATGACCGAAGTCATCCATAAACACCTCCATTGTTTCCCCGATCATGTCGTGGAATATGGCCATCATACATCGTTGGAACGTGCCGGGAGCATTACATAAGCCAAAAGGCATACGTTTGTAGGCAAAAGTTCCGTATGGGCAGGTGAATGTGGTCTTCTCTTGATCCTGTGGATCAATGGGGATCTGAAAATAACACGAGAAACCATCAAGGAAACAATAGTACTCATTCCCTGCTAATCTCTCAAGTATTTGGTCCATGAAGGGTAAGGAAAATGGTCTTCTGGGTGGCGTCATTCAATTTCACGATAGTCAATACAGACACGCATCCCGTAACCAATCGAGTTGGAATTAACTCGGTTTCTTCATTCGTGACAACAGTTATGCCACCCTTTTTAGGAACACAGTGAATTGGGCTAACCCAAGGACTATCCGAGATTGGGTAAATCAATCCTGCATCAAGAAGTTTGATAACCTCTTGTTTGATAACATCATGGATCTTAGGATTCACCCTTCTCGATGTTTGAACTGGCGGCTTGAAGTCATCCTCCATCAAGATTCTTGTGAGTACTGAACTTCGGGTTAATACCCTTAATGTCGGAGTTTCCAGCAATTGCTTGCTTGTGTGACTTCAAGACCTTTATGAGAGCAGTCTTTTCATCTTTACTCAAATCTCGAGCAATAATGACGGGTAATTTATCATCACCTTCAAGAAATGCATACTCAAGATGAGGCGGTAAGTCCTTAAGTTGACTTGAAATTCTTTAGTTTTCTCGTGACTTGACTTCCTTACAAGTTTGGGAGGAGAGGGAGGAGAAGTGTCTGATTTAACAACTTCTCAAGAACAAGAATATCTCCTCGGTTAATGATGATTAATCTCTTAGGATTATCACTAATGTGAGGGGTTGATGAGTGATCATCTTTAAGCACCAATAGAAGTATGTCCCCTCGATGTCAATTGGGCGTGATCAATTTCCCATGGAACAGTCACTAGCCAAGTATGCTTCAATCTTTCCAAGATGGTCGCCTCAAACGGAATGAGAAGGAGTAGAATTGGCTATATGATAGGTGAGAAGATATGGTGGGATTCCCACTCACAGAATTATGAGAATAACCAAGAACTTCTTGAGAGTACTCTTCAGAAGCAACATCAATGATATCTATGCGGTTAACCGACTCAGAATCATAGTTTGCGGAGTACCAGGGTTTGATCAAGGTTAAGGTGGCACTTCATTACCAACACGTAATGTGATTTGCTTAAATACATCAATGAGAGCACAGCACGTTCTCGGGAATCCTCTTCCAACAATGAGGAACCCGTGGATCGGCATCGAAATCAACAACAAAAGTCAATTTGGAAAATGGAACTTTCTACTTTCACAAATACGTCTCGGCAATTCAAGAGGACGGGATATTGATCTATGACTCAATTAAGTCAATGTAGGGAGTAAGGTCAGGAAGAAAGTTTCTTCCATCTGAATGAGGCATCGGTTTATGCTTGCAAGATCGCTAAGGCAAAGCATTCAACCATTCACGGAAATACACAAGGTAAGAGAACTTTCAGGATCTCCAAGCTTTCGGAAGCTTCTTCAAGATAATTGCGAAGCGGTTCGTTCGAGAGGAGTTTTAGCCATTTCAAACACTTTTTCCTTGTTGCTTAACATGTGTTTGAGAGTTGATGCAAACTTGGGCATCAACATGATAGCATCCGCGAAGCTTATGTCAAAATGTAGTTCTTGGAAAATTTGAAAGAATTTTTCCATTTGATGACCGGCTTTTTCGCGGAGCTTTTGCTCATTCAAACGTGATGGGTAAGGAATAGAAGATTTGGATTTTTTCAATGGGAGCTACAGGGAGGTTCAAAAACAACTCCAGGATTGGATTTTGGTTTTCTGGACAACTGAGGATGGACGATCTTTGGTACTTCAATTATTAGTAGGAAGTTCCTTGTCCTTTGTAGCCTCGGGTTCACTTTCCACTACCTTGGGAGAGAGAAGAAGAAGAGGTATAGGAATAGCAGGTCCATCATATGAAACACCACTTCGGTTTGGATCGCCTTGCATCGCCCTGGGATTAGTGTTGCTGGAAGTAAAGTGCCCGAGGGTTGATCATTTAAAGACTTCTTTAATTCGATCGTGACCAACACCTATTTGTCTCCTCTTGAGTCTTTATGAATTGTTTTAAAAGCTCATCGAGATGTTGTGCAAGGGAGGAGGTGGAGGGACAATTTGAGGCCGTATGTTCCGGTTTATAGCGAAATTCCTTGATTAGGTTCATATTTCCACGAAATTGATTCCCTCGATTGTAAGTGTTTTGATTAAGATTTCCTTGATGTTGGAAACCTTGATTAGGTCCGGGATAGAAGTTACCTTGGTTTTGATAACCTTGGTTCATTCTTGGTTGGTTCACGTTAGGATTACGGTTGAAACCGGGTGGTGCTGATAAGTGTTAGCACGGTAGTTTGGTTCATTATGAGGACGGTATTGATTACCTCCTTTGAAATCTAGGCTATAGCATTGCTTCAAAAGGACTACCATCGTGGCGATCAATTGTAGTATGCATGAGGACCACCACAAGTAACACAAACTTCAACTTTCTTCACTTCACCATATGATGGTGCTTGTGTGAAAGTGACTTTCTTCTGGTTAGCAAGAACCAAAGCTTTGAACAATATCCGTAAGTTTGTCAATCTTAGCATCGGGTGCTAGATGTACTCACGGAGATGAAGTAGAGGTCGGCCATTAGCTGAGATGATATGTCTTTGCTTGGAAAGGGCGGACACAGGACTTGTTTTCAATGATTTGCAAGGCTTCTTTTTGGTCTTGCTCAGAAATTACCTCCGCGGAGGCATTCAAAGTCTTGATTGGTGCGGATTCGGACCATTGTAGAAAGTATCCATTTGCATTAACTTCGGTAAAACCATGATCACGGACACTTGCAGACAAGTCCTTATAACGATCCCATGCCTCGAATGATTCCTCAAATCTCTGAGAGAATTTCATTATCTCATTCTTAAGACTTGTAGTTCGGGATGGAGGATAGAATTTGTTAACAAACTTTGTGACTAGATCTTCCCATGTCTCAATGGAACGAGGGGTTGTTTCTCAAGCCAATTCGGGCTTGTCCTCTAGAGAAAATGGGAGCGAGAAGAAGCTTGATGGCTTCATGTGGGACATTCTTGTACTTGATGGTAGATGCAATCTTGTAAAACCATCGAATGTGTGTGCGAGGATCATCCCTCAAAACCATAGAATTGGCTTTGGGTTGCAGTTAAGTAACCGGTTTTGCGCACCAAAAGTATCGACCCAGCGATGGTGGGACAACAATAGCATCTCCGTAACCCTCGATGGGTGCTTGGAGAAGTTCATTCATCGGCTTATCTTACGCCATTACGGTGGTGGTGGTGGTGGTAGACGTTCCTCGATCCGCGCGAAGGAGCAGAACGTCCTCTGCGATCTCACGAGGAATCTTTCAAGTTACGAAAGTGGACTTGTAGAAGCTGGAAGAAGCAGTGCGCATGCACTAAGTATAAAAATCAATTTCAAAACAAATGCGAGGCAAAGCGACAAGTGAACTTAACCAATAATCACAAATGAAATGGCTTCTTTGAAAAAGGTACACCAAATCAAAAGGACACAAAGGCAAGTTTTAAATCTGATGTTCGGGAACTTATTATGGTCACACCCGTTAGTAGGTGTCTTGCCTTGATTAGGTGGTTGATTTTTATGTATATAAGTATCCTTTGAAAAAGCGTAGGTACAATTTGTCTGCGATGGGTTTAAAACTTTTGGACAATATTTTTGGTATGTCTGGTTTAACCAAATCAGTATTTCTTTAAGAATCACCTTAAAAGAAACACAAATTGGAAAGCGTTACGATTGTTTTGTTGTTTTATATTTTGTTTGGTGTTTTAACACTTTAGGAAAAGTGTTAATGAACTTTTTGATTTATATTAACTTTCTGAAAAAATTTTACAGCTGTGGTATATGTGCAAGTCTGAAGTGCGAAAATTTAGAACACGCTTCAGACCTCCGTGGCGCTAAAATTTGATTGGTGCAAAACCGTCAAGTTTACCTCGCGAAAGCTAGCCACTTGTGAATGACCGACCGTAAGGAACAAACGACTCACACACCAATTGCAATTTTAGATCGGAGAATACAGTGGATTCCGGGTCGTTAAGTCCCGGGAGATGGTGTTTAACACAATCGGATGTCGGAATAACCACTAAGGATGAAAGTGATCGATGGGATTTTGAGTTATTTTATAAACTACAAAGGTTTAAATGCAAATTAAAGGAAAGTTAAACTATGTTAAATAGCGCTATCACTATTTTAAAAGATGTTTTGTTTTATGTTTTATAAAACTGAAATTAAAAGCTAAAGGCGTCTGAAATGAAAGCGTGAAACTTACACAATATTAATCCTAAAAATATGAAAATGATATTTTTACAAACCTAATGATAAAAGAAAATTTTTAGAAAAATAAAATTATTTTTATAACTATTTAATTAATTATTATTAATTAAAAACTATTTTAACTATTTAATAATAACCTAAATTACAAGAAAATAGGAAATAAACCTAGAAAATAAAATATATGACTTGGAAAAATCTAAAATAACAAAAAAGAATTTTCAAAACTATTTTATATTTTTCTGATTATTTTTCTATTTTTTATGAATTTTAAACTATTAAAACTAATTAAATTACTAAAAATTACAAAATAAACTATGAAAAATATGGAAAATTACTTTTTTACTTTTTATATTTATCTAAACTTAATAAAATTGAAAAATTATTTTTTTTTGAACCTTTTACTGAATTTTTGTATTAAAAGCTAATTAAAAATGCTTTAAAACTAATTTAAATTAAGAAAATATGGCTAGAGCCTAGAAAATTGTGTGAAAATTCAGGAAAACTCTAAAGAATATTTATGAATCTAGGAAAAATAGAAAAACATGGGCTTGTTTGTGAAATTGAAGCTACCAAACCAAGTGCTTATGAAATAAGCACTTAAATAAACCAAAGGGTACCAAATGGAACCACCTGAACAAAGCTTTGTTAGGCTAAAATCACTCAAATGCAACTTATAAAAACAGGTTTTAACCTCTGGAATGCAAGATATACTAGAGATGTGATGTGTTGAGCTTATTGTAAACGGTTGTGAAGGTACTACTTTTAAGCTAAGATTAAACTACCAAATAGTGAAATGCAAACCAAAAAGTTTGAACCTCAGAAGACACGGTTGGCTACTTGTAAACCAAAAGAGATCAATAGAAGCTCACGAGGAGCTTGGAATAAACTCGCAATAGCGGATAAAAGCTCGACTCAATTTGACTTGTGGCGAACATATAAGCCTGTTTGATAGAGCTTGTTTGAAGCTTTGCAAAATTAATAAAAATCAACAAAACTAATAAGAACTAGACCAAGAGAACTTATAAAACCCAAAGTTTGAATTGATTTGGCCCAGAGATGAATCTGTGAAAAATCCCTCTAGTTGGCCCAAAACTGGTTTTTTGCAAATTTATTTGACTTTTAACAGATGAGCAAAGTTGACTTTTATGAGATTTAAAGCTAATTTATAGGTTGAAT
>OU343224.1:196558382-196641526 GCA_910596185.1 Chrysanthemum makinoi | reverse complement strand
TTTTTATTCTACCCTAAAACGAGGTAACAATCATGCAAATGATACAATTCAGGTTCATAATGCAAGGCATGCCAATGACACCCGCACGCTTTATTTCCATGGAGACGACCCAATCGTTAAACACTTAATTTTACCATTCTAACGTCCATAGTGCTAGGCCACAAGTATGAACTCGTGGGCCTGAAATCATACCCCCCAACAGCCCCTTTTTTGGTCGACCATACACACTACTTGGTAACCACCGTACTCAATTTTTAAGGGACCTTCATGACTTACCAATGATCACACATGAAAGCCTACTAAACAACAAGTTTTTAACAGGTTTTAATGAGACCAAAATGACACCAAATGTGACCAATGTCGCAGACCAAATTCTGGACAGAAAATACCTCATTAAACCGACCACTAACCCGACCTGATAGCCCCTATATTCAGTTTGATATCATGCATTTTAAAGTCCTTATATGACTTATTAAAGGTCACGCCTGGAACGCATTCGACAAAAGTAACTGTTATATGTGATGGTTTCATTCGACAAACATGCATTCATGTGACAATCTGTTATATCAATAAATCAATACAAGACCCCTTCGAAATCATTATCGATACATAATAACCAAGATGTATTTGTATGTACATTGACTCCATTTTACTTGACACAAATTCAGTTAAACATGCATGTGATATCATATATAAATAGATGTCAAACATATTCAATATCACATGCACATGGGTCGACATATGTGGGTTGAAAAAGATTCAAACAGATTTTTAATATGGCCTAATATATATGCAGCCTTACATTTGATACTTCAATGTAACCATTACAATTAAATGTCCAATAAAATTAACGAGCTCATTTTATTTTACGGATAATTAGTTGAGGGTATCATAGTCTTTTAACGCGTTCACGGTTTTCGGGTTTTACAACTCTTCCCCTCTAAAAGAAAATTTTCCTCCTCGAAAATTGAAGTGAACACGAATGAAAACAATGGAGACATACCAGATTTCAAACGAAATGAGGGTAACAAATTTCAAACGGTAGAAACTTTACAGAGATGCACGCGTGTCGAGCATTTAAACGTATCAAATCGCATAATGGTAAAGGTAGATTAAATGTATAAGCACAATGATCCCAAGGTCTTGCTAAACGCAGTCAAACTAAATCAGGTGCAAAAATTCTAAGCTTCCAAGGCACTCCTCGAGACATCCTATGATCACAATGAGGGTACTTCATATGATGTAAGTATTATCACGTTGGCCAAGCGTCATAATACCAGCATCATATGAGTATACCTTCATGATGATCGTACTTTATCTCAAGTCGTTAAAATCATCCTATCAACCACCTAACGGTCCATTCTACATCTTAGGGTTGGTCCGAAATGATCATCACTAACGGATTCGATATCAGAGAAACAGAACATATAAGGAACGTAACGGAACATAGCAAGTACCATCGAACTGAAACACGTCGGCAATAGCATCAGGTCTTCCACATTTTGTCAAATCTTCCAGAACAAAACAATCATCCAACATACACAGAATTTATGCAGAACGGAAAAATCATTCAAAGGGAACAAAATGTATTCAAGAGATTTAGAACACAACGCGAGGTCGTAGTAACACCGAAGAATCAAGCCCTAGGACTCCGTCATCCAAACGCGCCCAATCAAATGAAGTAGATGAATCTCCTCAGCATCTCAACGGTTGGACTGTTGACCACATATGCCCGAATCTTTGTAGTATTTTCACCGCATGACTAAAGTACGCCGGTCATAATTTTTCTGCTCATACATCTTCCAAGTGTCCACCAGTTGAATCTCGAATCCGTCTCTGCACCTCTGGTTGATTCGCCCAGCTCCCTCCAGTAGCATCTTCATGTCTCCAGCAGCATTGCAGTCGGTTGCAGCTTATGCTTCACGAACCCCTCTCCAATTAAGGGAACGGTTGCGGCAACATAGGGTCGGTACCATCATCCTTGACTCCACGATTAGTCTCCATCTAAACGATCGATAAAGGAATGTGATACGCGTACAACGCGCGTTCAGGGTCAAAGGAACTTCCTTTTTGTCGAGCAAGTTTTTCAACTCCCTAGGCAGTGAACCTAATCGTTGTAGTGTAGTATTAGGGTAAGCCTTGGGAATTGATATCGTTCTCTAGGGGAATAGGAATGCTAGTGAGAAATTACTACGCTAAGGTTGGGGTTGAGGAAGATTATTTTTTATCTTTTTTTATGTTTTTTTTAGAAAATAGAAAGGTACGAATCTCGGGGTATTGGATTTGGGGGGTTGGTATTCCTACCGATTACTCTACTTATCTAATTATCTAATTATCTAAACTAAGGTGAGTGTAGTCTATGTCTATTGTTGTGTGCTCTTATGATGATTAAAAATGTGTTTACCTAGATACTATTACTCCCTAGTTATCTCCTATTGATGGTTGAATTGTCACGTCCTTATTCTTAATGCGTTGGGTCTTCTAAGGTCGTAGGGTATGCGTTTATCCCTAACTCTTTAAGTCTACCTTAAGGTTATTGACAACCAAATCTCTAGGATTCATAAACTTAACACTAAGGTTTTCTTTGGATTTTTAGCCTACAATTCCACTAGTAACTATAAACTAAGGTTCAACAAAGATTACTTAAGCATTAAAAACACAACGGATGACCTATCGCAATACTATGTCAATCACAATTAAGATAAGAGACAACCAATCAATATTAAATACCTAGGTTTCATATATCTAAGCAAACACATAAGTAAATTAGCCGGACATGGAAAACATGCAAGCATACACACAAACAATTGAAGAAATAATTGAATTAATGAAGTAAATCACTTATCTTGTTGTAAAATAGGGTATGGAACCCTAAGATACTGCCCAAGACATCCTATGTTCGGTTTAGGTTTTACTCCACAAAACTACCTCTCTAAAATACCGAAAATTTGAATTCTATATATAGAGTTACAATATGCGACGACGTCACTCTTTAATTGTGACGCCAGTGTCACCACCGCCATTAGGTTTCGTCTTGGCCACGCAACTCTATGACAAGCGTCACCTTATGCTCGTGGCGCCGCTTCAACCTCTCCGCGCCGTGGGATCCAAATCTAGGCCTTCTGAGTTGTGACGCCCTACTCTTTTAAACCTGATGCCGTCACTTGTAAAATAGCAATTTGCTCTCTGAGTCATCTCAAGATGTGTCGCGACGACGTCGCAATTAAGCCGTGACGTCGTCCCCTTCAATTCCAGCAGCTTGAGTGTCACGATTCTTGACTTTGGTCATTTTCTTCGTATATTCGCGCCTTTTCGTCCGAATAAGTGTCATTCCAGCAATTTGCCTTCAAAAGACCTAAAAAGTGAAAAGGAACGAAATTAAGTAGTAACGGATACAAAAGTGATCAATTAAGGGCTTAAATGACCCCTCAAAAGTGTACCATTTAAATCCTTATCAAATATCCCTACACTTGGTATTTGCTTGTCCTCAAGCAAATGTGCTTTTAGCCAATTAATTTATAAGTTAGGGGTCATGAAGCATTAGTTTAGAACGATTCACAACACATATAAGCCCCGCAAAAGTCATAATAAGCACGGAAATTACATACTAGCACCTCACAAGTGGTGTTTGGATACTCTCATCTCTCGGGTGTATATGAAATATATCAAGTTGGAAATGGAAGATAAACACTCATTAACTGGTCCTAGTACATAGATTACCGTAGGCTTGAGACTAGATCAAACCTCCATCGCTTTGGCGTAAGCACCTAGGAAAAACTATCCAAGAGGTCTTTTAAAGGGTTGTAACATTAGGCTTACAGTAGGGAAACAAAGGGTTTGGTAGGATAGGCGATTTAGTGGTGGCAAGTCAAAAATCTTTATGTTACAAGCATGAGAAGAATGGCGTTGCTAAGCCAAGACTCGACACTCTAAACTCTAGATAAATTGAAACAAATGAACATAAATTTAAAAATAGATGTAGGATGGTAGCCCGTATGCTTTTTTCATTTTTTTACACTCTATTTTTTCGATTTTTTTATACACTTTTACTCTACCATCCTCTACGATAACATCAAAATAATAGGGATTTATAGGCACATCCCTACACTTGAGTTTTTTATTACTCTAACACTAATTTGACCCAAATTGAAATGATCAAAACACTTGGAGTACATTATTATGCAAATAAAGGGAATTTGAATTTAACGTTCCTTCCCGTCATTTCATAAAATTTAACTTTTCCCATGAGTCCCAATCGTCCTAAAACTGTGTACAAAGGATATGACTCGACTTAGCAACTTATGCAAGCAACTAGATAATTGAACTAAGGGTTTAGTATGATAACAATAATGCACTAAAAGTGAGTGCATACAAGGTAGGCTAAGGCGATTTGGGTGTACATTTGGGGGTGGATTGTAAACAATGCTCTTCATTGATATTCAAGAAAACCGAAACATCATGAGAAACACGAAAAGGATAGGCTCTGAGGGGTTAACTAGGGGTATCGTGTACTAAAGATGAGTACAACGCAAGGGTGTGGGGGAATTACTCAACTGATGTGGAAGAAGTAATTATATTACGGGTATCAAACAAGGGTTATCCTAATGCCTCTTATCATTTAGTTATTCCTAACTACACAAGTGTAGTCTTACTAGCGATCTCGGAATGCATCACAAAACAAGTTCTAGAATCTATTATACTACCGGTACACACTCGAAGCATTAAAGTGGAATGCTTTAGTTCCTACAAATCTAAGGGCGATCCTCACATTTTGGGTGGAATTTAAGTGGTAAAGGGTTTTGTGCTAGTCATATAACTTCCTATCCATGAGACGCTTTATTAAGACTAATGGCCCACTCCTACATGTCATGAAAAAATTTAAATTTGGTGCCAAAATTACCCTAACCAATATTTCTCATGGTTATTACACAAATTAAATTGGACAAGGCAAATAGTCAAGGATAAGCATAGTTTTAAAGTTCCCATTTGATGTTCCCTCCCTACACTTAAACTGAACATTGTACCCAATGTTCCCCGAAAGTATAGTTATGATAATGGAAGGTAATTAAAAACGAAAAAAACTAGTACTCCCCTTATTAGCTCGGTAGGATCCGTGTGAAGTAGTGGTTAAATCTTTCTTCAAGAAGAGTGTTTGCGTGAAAAGCTCCTTCCAATCTTATGTATCTTCTTCTTGATATATAAAACCTGCACACTTGAAGAAAACAAACAAAACCTTCGCGTAAAATCGGCGGTAACAATATATATATATGACTCTACTAAACTAGGATATAATGCTTGTGGAATGGATGTTTACAGATGTTTTGGAAAATTAAGACCTGGAAAATTCTAAAAATTTATAAGTAGCTCAAAAAACGAGAAAAGGTAGTAAGCAGGTTCTACTCCTCTTGACACCGTCAGGTTGCGACCCTGACGCCGTCAGGTTATCCTGACAGAAACTGGTCTCCGATTTTCTGGAAAAAATTCTGGAAACTTTATATCTTTAAAATATGGAAATATTTCTTGCAAAATATCCATTATGACTCGATACAAGCATTTGACTCGAACAAACACACATGTATATCTTTTAAATAATCGTAATTCTCATGTTCACGTTCTTTTTGAAAATGTATGTAATCCTCCCTACACTTATCCCTTATGTAAAATAACTTTATATGTAATTAAGACGAGGTTAAAGACAAAATAAAGCATTTTTACAAATTTAAACATGAGAATAAACAATCAATAAAAGATATACAACACACAAACAAGCAACAGTTAAGCATATGTTGCCTCCCACGAAGGGCTTTTCTTTATTTATGAGTCTTGTAGCTAGACTCGAAGTCATGCCCCTACGTGACTTCATTACCGTCACCTTCTTCCTTTACTAATCCTTTATCAAAAGGTCGTAGATGTTGTATGCTTACCGTGGATTCCTTCCCAACGTCGTCTATTATGATAACGGTTTTATTCTTTAGATTAGTTTCTTTCACCGTATAAGGCCCAAACCATCTTGGCTTGTTTCTACCACTTAATGCTTTTATTCGTGACTTGTACAAAAGTACTTTCTCTCCCTTTAAAAATTCCTTAGGGTTCCTTTGTGTTTGTGGTATTGAGGTAGGATTATTTTCTAACTTTTTATCACGCTTCCACAATGTTGCATGTAGTCCTTGAACCATGTAATCTCTAAGCCCTTTTTCCCAATCGTTAATTTTCTTCCTAACCATATTGTTAGGGACTTGTGGATTCTCATCCGTAATCTTCTCGATAATCTTTAGAGGATACCTTGGAAAAATAGGTATCCTAGCGTATCCCTTGCCACTTTTGAGTATCATGATGCCCTCACCGCATTTGATGGTTTCTTTGGCAGTGGCCAGAAAAGGTGTTCCAAGAATGAGTGGCATGTTTCTATCTTCCTCAATGTCTATAATCACGAAGTCCACCGGATAGACAATATTAGCCACCTCTACTAAGACATCCACTATTATTCCTATAGGGTAGACATATGTGTGATTTGCTAAGGAAAGTCTAAGATTTTGGTTGGCTTCTTCCTAGTCAACTTATTATAGACTGATAATGGCATTATGTTCACATCAGATCCTTGATCAGCTAAGGCATTTATATTATCAATGTCACCTATGCTACATGGTATCACGAAGTTCCCCGTGGTTTCTCGTTTTTTAGTTACTGGTTTTTTTAGAACCAACTCATACATAGGTCCTATAGGCATGGTGTCATACTCTTTTTCTGTTATTTTTCTTTCTAGGGCTTTCCTAAGAACCTCATTGTACCTAAAGTTGTTCACTTGGTTAAAAATGGGTTTTTTTATTAATCTCATGCTTAAGGTAGTACTCAATGGTCTCAGGCTCATCATTAGTTTCAGCCTCCTCCCTCTTGCTTTTCTCAGTTTCCTTCTCCTCAACTGTTCCATCTTCATCAGGCATAATGGAAATGGCGTTAACAAACGAAGTGGGAGGGTAATCATTGCTTCTTACTAGTACCTTTTCGGGAACTTTTGTCTTGGTATACTCTTTTACCAAGTTCATCATCTCCGTCATCTTTGCCTGCATCTCCTGTTGGAATCACTCCTAAACTAGAATTCAAGTGTTAGTAATGTAATAGTTAGCTTAATTATGGCTTTTATGTTAGTAATCAAGGTTAGGCTTATGTAGAAAGCCCATGAGCCTATCTAAAGACCAATAAGTAAAGGATGGGAACTTGGTGTGTTGCCCTAGTTCCCTCCTATAAATACCTCTTGTAAACCCTCACTTGAGGGTTGGTTGTTCACATTTACATTTCACCTACGCATAACTCTTCTTATTTCATACGTGTTTTTGTGTTAGTGTGTTCATCCGATCACTATCTTATTTCCTTTCTTATATTGATGCTTGTGTTACAAAGATGGTGACCTAACAGTGGTATCAATCGCCAAATAGTTGGGTGAAGCGATTTTGTTTTTGAAGTTTGTTTTGGTTCTACGCGTAACTCTCGGTCTCAAACTTTCAAACGCAAAAAGCTTTAATTTTTACACTTTCAAATCCAAGATTCTTGTACTTTAAAGGTTATTTGGTGTTAAAGTTTAAGTTTTTGGCAAAAAGTTTCAAACTTTACGTGTATATCTTGGTTTTTAAGCTTTGTTTTAATCGTGTAGCCTGTTCTAAGCGTAAGGTGTATTAAAGTTTTGGATCATCAAGTTTCACACTTTTGTGTTATTTTGGTGATATTGAAGCTGTTTCATCACAAAAATCTGGTTTAGAAACACTTTGGACAGAAAACTCGGTTTTGGAAAATCCTGCAGCGTAGCAAACCCTAATCTTACGCATAAGTTATCCGTGGTTTGATCTTCAGTTTTCTTGGTTTACTCAGTGTTTTCTTGCTTGGATAAGCCTGAAAACACTTCGACTTTGGATATCTTTTACACTGAGATTAGTGTAAAGGATTTTTTGGGCAAAACCCTAGTTTTACGCCTAAGCATAAAAGCTTACGAGTAAAAATCTTACCCTAAGAATTTCCTACGCATAAGCACGTCTTACGCCTAAGGAAAACTTACGCATAAGTTTCTTACTGCTAAGTCTTTAGTTTACGCATAACCTAAGGTTTAACTAACCCTACGCGTAAGCTACTCCTACGCGTAAGTATTCTTCTTACGCGTAAGTTTGGTGTTTTTACGCCTAAGGTTTTCTTTTCCTAAACTTGGTTTCTACGCCTAAGGACTCTTCAACAACAAAGTTTCATTCGACTACCAAGATCCATTTTATAACACAAGTTTCAAGATGTCTCAACCACCATACTCTAACTACTTTCCTCATGTGTATCCTCAAAAACAACAACAACAACTCAGTCAACAACAACAACAATTCAATCTACAACAACAAGTTTATCAACAACAATTTCAACAACAACATTTTCCACAACAAGGAGCAATTCCACCACAAATGATTCAACCACCACCTAGTCTTCAAGTACAACCTTACACAAACTTTAACAATCAACATCCATCCAGGAATACTATGAAGGAACCGTCTTGGTTTGCAAAGATGTGTGAAGCTTTAAGTATCCAACAATCCATTCATGAGGCTGGATCACTTGATAGACCTCCAATGCTCACTCCCGGAAACTACGATCAATGGGTGATCAGGTTCTTTAGGTTTTGTGATCTAAAGAAGCCACATGGAAAGTTCTTAAAGAAGGTTATCATGGAAGGTCCATTTCGGATGCCTACTGTCATTACACCCGGAGATCCAAATGCTACTCCACCAAGAGATGATGTCACCAACATTGCAACTCTTTCTGACTTCACTGCTGATGAACTTCTTCATTTCGAAGCCGATGAGCTAGCAATGCAATACATCCTTTTGGGATTACCCAATCCGATCCTTCGAAGTGTTGATGCTCAAAAGACTGCTAAAGCAATGTGGGAACATATTCATCTTCTCATGGAAGGCATTGAACTCAATCAAGAAGACATGGAATCAAAAATATACTTGGCTTATGAACACTTCATGATTGAACCTGGGGAGACATTAGAGTCTTATCATCATCGAATTTCAGACATCATCAATGACTTGGACAAACACAACATAATTATGCCAAGAATTGCAGTCAACACTAAGTTCCTGAGTAGTCTTGGTCCTGATTGGGAAAAGTATGTCATCTTCATCCGTCAAGTAAAGAATCTTCATCATGCTACATACGGATTGTTGTACGACTATTTGAAGCCTCATCAAAAAGAAGTTGACAAAGAAAGGGTTATCCATGGAGAAAATGTTACACCTTCACTTCCGGATAATCAACAATTAGCTTTGTGGGCTCAAAGCTTGTTATCCTCAATTCCCGACCTTACAAACTGTATTCACAAATCCTCCACAACCCACTGCTCAACCAACTGCCACAATCACACCATATGATCCATCAAAGCAACAATCTCAAGAAACTCAATTGGTTCCTTACAACAACAACAACAACAATGATCAAGCACTTTACAGTGAATCCAATGAAGATGCAGAAGCTTTCGATGCATTGCAACAAGGGTTTGTCATGATTGATAGAGCCTTCGGCCGATACTCTAACAAATCCAACAATCGCATTCGTACCTCATCTAACACAAGGAATAAGGCTGTTGTTAACAATGGATGTGTTGAAGTTCAGAATCGTGGTAATGTTCGTCAAATGGGCGGTGGTCAAGGGTTTAATGCTATGGGAAGGAATAACATGGGTGCTCCACAGAGAGCTCAAGTGGTTGAATAGGGTAATTCTCAGAATGGGATTAATGGTCTTCGTTGCTATAAGCGTAATGAGAAGGGACACCGGCTAATGCATGTCCAAAACCGAGGACTAGAGGCAGTGCTTATCACAAGGAGGCTTTACTCTTGGCTCTCGGGCGAAGGCTGGTGAACCCTCACAAACAAAGAACATCGCTTTATGGCGGATGCGACTGAATGATGATATGGAGGACTTGCAGGCCAATGCAGCAGTTATGTTGATGGCAAACATGCAAGAACTCTACATGAGTGACACATGCCCAGTGTATGACACTGACGGCTTGTCACAAGTACCAGATCAAACCATATTCATTACTGATATGATATCTCCGCATATATCTGCATCCGACGAGGATCAGACTGTTCAACATGAGCCGTCTACATCTCATTCCAATGATAATCAAATAGATCCCGTAGTTATATTTGACGATCAAGATGACCTTATGGTTCACATTGATAATCAAGTTGACTCCGTGGTTATACTTGAGGATCTGACTAATGATCATGTTGAGACTCACGTTGAACAAAGTAAACTTCCGTCTGAGCTCATGACCTTACTTAAAGACCAAGAATCTCGCCTGGAAATATGCAAGGACCTCAATCAGCAATTACACACTAAAAATGCACTGTTAACCAGGGATATTGAATGCTTAAAAAGGCAACTCAACGTTTTTAAAACTCAAGAAAAACGTGAACAAGGTTTTGAAGTCGCTTTTGCTAAATCACATCAAAACAAAAAATCACAAGAACGACAGATACGTGATCTAGTCGCATCCAAGAATGCTTTGTTGTCTCAAATAGAACAAATGAAACATGATCATAAACAACAAATTAACGCTCTTACTTTGGAAAATCAAAAAGCCAAGGCTGAGTTGTTAAATTGTCAAAAACAGTTCTCGGAATACAAAAAGCATTCAACAAAATGAATAGATGCCTATCTTGAGGAAATTGTCGACTCACAAAACAAAATCAAAGAGTTTCGAAATGTTGTTTATAAACATGGTGAATCAATCACAACGATTCAAAAGTTTAGTTTCAAACCAAATCCAAATGGATATGGACCGAATCTTGCTGATTATAAACCTAAGTTTTCAAATAGAGCATTCTAACCAAATCCTGAAGTTTACAGTGCAGAACATAGAATTGATGATTCCATTATGAGTGTTGTTGAATATAATCGTCAAGAGGAATTAGATGCGAAGGCGAGAGTCGATCAAACTTAGAAAATGTTGTTTATAACAAACCATTTAACTATTCAAAAGCTGTCACTTTCGTCGCACAAAAGGATACTTCTAACACACCTTGGGTTATCACACCTATTTCTGAGTCTTCGAATGTTGGTCCCCAACCCAATTCTACACAAATTACTGGTCCTTTACCTTTACTCAGTGAAGTCAAATCAATACCCGAAAATCGTCAAATTCTTAGATATTTTGACATTTTCATTTCCAACATCAAACTTTTAGAACGTAAGATTGAATTTCATTCTGAAATAAAAGTTGAACATTTTCAATCGCCTCAGGCGCGAGCACAAAGAGATATTTTTCAGAAAAGAATTTTACCTCATGTTCAAAATTTGAAAAATTGTGAATTGTATTGGGAAAGGGAATTTCATAAGGAACTTGGACTGATGAAAATAGTTTTCGAGAAAACAGAAACATCTATTTCAAATACAAAACGTAAAAAGAAAATGTTGAGAAAAGATGTTGATCGACTCTTGGAAGATGTTAAATGTGCTGCTATCCATAATATTTTGTTACTTCATTCTTTTGCATATGCATTTGATTATATCTCTGCTGATTCTGTTGCAAATGTTGAGAATACTGATTTTGTGTCACAAATCAAGTCTTTAAAAGTTGAAAATGAACGAGTGACAAACGAGCTTTCAAATGAAAAACGTCGTCTTCAATGGTTGATGAAAATGTGTCTTTGAAGTGTCAAATCTCAAAATATGAACAAGAACTTTCAAAAATTAAAAATGCACATAGTGTCATATCTGATTCACTAAAAAAGACTCGTGCTAAAGCGTCAAAAGACCTTGATGATCATCTTGCATACATGAAAGATGTCTTACGATGAGATGGTCTTACTCGTACTGAAAATCTTAATTTGTTACACACTATCCATGATCTTAAAGCAGAGTTGGTGAAACTTAAGCAAGATAGGAATAGTAACACTGTAGTATCAGCATCTACACAGATTCAAAATGACTCTAGAACATCTAATGACAAACCACAAGAAACTAATGTGTTTCCCTCTACTGAAACAGGAATAGTTGTCTCTTTTCCCAACGCATGCACTTCACAGCCTAGGAGCAACACAAGGAAGAATAGGAAGTTGCAACGTAAGAAAAGAACAATAAAGAATGCTGAAGTAGAAGAACACCCTAGGACTTTGAATAAAACTCAAGTTGCACCCACTTTAGATAGTGCGTCTGACAAATGTAATGGAAAAAGTGATGTAACGAATCTTTGAACCTTTAAGTACTTTTGATGTTAAGTCTGAAGCTTCTTGTGTTATATGTCGCAAAAGTATGCTTTCTGATTGTCATGATAAATGTGTTGCTAAAACTATCTTGTCTCATTTACGGAATCCTAAAAAACGGAATACCACTAGGCCCACTAAAGCTTCTAAGTTTGTGCTTGGTAAACCGCCCTCTTTAGATTCTAAGAAAACCATTGATGTCCTAATAGCTCCATTATCACCTCCAAGGAACGTAGTACAACCTAGTTCATTCACTAAGACTAAAGCAAAGACTAGTTGGAGATGGCAGAAATGGTTACATAATACACTAGGATTTAAATGGATACCCAAAATCATTGATATGTGTGTTTCTACTATAACTGATTCGGAACCCTCTAACTCTTCGGGTTCCACATCTACTTCTATTCCATCTGTGTCGTCTAAGTGTAATGCAGGCGATACAGATCATCCTTTGGATTTTTGATAGCGGATGTTCCCAACACATGACAGGAAATCTCAAACTGTTATCAAACTTTGTTGCAAAGTTCATTGGCACTGTCAGATTCAGGAATGATCACTTCGTAGCAATCATGGGCTACAGAGATTACATCAATGGCAACATCAAAATTAGCAGGGTTTATTATGTGGAAGGCCTCTGTCACAATCTCTTCTCAGTCGGTCAGTTTTGTGATGGAGATTTGGAAGTTGCTTTTCAAGAGAAAACTTGTTTCATTCGTGATCTACAAGGAAATGATCTTAGGTCTGGCACCCGCAACTCAAGTCTATACACAATCTCTATGCAAGACATGATTGCTTCATCTCCCATCTGTCTACTTTCAAATGCAACATCTACAAAATCTTTGCTATGGCACCGACGTCTCTCACATTTAAACTTTCAAACCATAACCAACCTTGCTCGATACAAACTTTTTGAAGGTCTCCCAAGATTCAGGTATTCTAAAGATCACCTATGTTCAGCTTGTGAACAAGGCAAAAGCACTCGTGCTCATTTTCCTTCAAAAGTAGAACACAGCTCTCAGCATGTGCTTCATCTTCTTCACATGGATTTGTGTGGCCTGATGCGCGTGCAGACGATAAATGGCAAACGCTACATCTTGGTAATTGTAGATGACTACTCCAGATGGACTTGGGTTTATTTTCTTCGAAGTAAAGATCAAGCTCCACAGATGATCATCACCTTTCTCACAAAAATTCAAGTTTAGCTCCGGAACATCGTCAGACAAATGTGAACAGAAAAAGGAACTGAATTTGTGAATCAAACTCTTCATGAATATTATGAGAAAGTGGGAATTGAGCATAAACATCAATTGCACGTACCCCAGAACAAAACGGAGTTGTTGAAAGACGAAACCATACGTTAGTGGAAGCTGTCAGAACGATGTTAATCAATGCTAAACTTCCAGATTACTTGTGGGCTGAAGCCGTCTCAACTGCATGCTACACTCAGAATCGCTCAATGATTACAAAATGCCACAACAAAACACCTTTTGAGCTTATCCACAACCGAAAACCGAATCTCAAACACTTTCGTGTATTTGGATCCCTTTGCTACCCGAATAATGATCGTAATGACTTTGGAAAGCTCAAAGCAAAAGCTGAAATTGGAGTCTTTATTGGATACTGTGAGAATTCTAAAGGTTACCAGATCTGGAATCGTCTTACAAAGCAGGTTATGGAAACGATTCATGCTCATTTCGATGAGCTTACTGAAATGGCTTCTAAGCATAACAGCTTGGAACCCGGTCATAACCGTTTAAACTTCCCTCAAACCCCATCATCAGCTGAACCATGCCCCCAGCTTACTCGTCAACAAATGGAAAAGCTATTTGCTCCTCTGTTTAGTGATGATATTGATGAACGTGCTCCAGGTGTATCAAATGTTTCCGCTGCCCAACCTGATCATATTCCAATACCTGATACACCTGCTACAACAACTACTGTTGAGGAAGCACCACCAGTTGACTCTACAACAACAATTGAACAAACCGCATCCAATGACGCTGAACTAGCTGATGATGTTCTGAACAATGAAGTACGCCCACCTGCAGATTATGATCCAAATGCATTCTTCAACCCGTTTGCAAATGAAACTGCTGCATCAGATGTTGCGGAATCATCTACAAGCCATTTGAATCCTCCCAATCTGCAGAATGTATATCAACATCAACCTTCCACACATCGTTGGACGAAAGACCATCCTCCTGAGAACATTATTGGTAACCCGAATCAACCAGTCATAACGAGACAACGTCTTCACACAGACGGTGAACATTGCATTTATGCACTCACTGTCTGCCAATCTGAACCTAAAAACATTAAAGACGCAAGGACCAAAGACAACTGGATTGAATCCATGCAAGAAGAACTCAATCAGTTTAAACGTCTTGAAGTATGGGAATTGGTTGAAAGACCAACAGGGGTCTTCGTCATTGGTCTAAAATGGATCTAGAAAAACAAATTGGATGCTGAAGGAACCGTAATCAGAAATAAGTCACGTCTGGTGGCTAAGGGTTATAGACAGGAAGAGGGTATTGACTTTCAAGAATCGTTCGCTCTGGTTGCTCGTCTTGAGGTTGTACGGATCGTTTTGGCGTTTGCGGCTCACATGAACATCACGGTCTTTCAAATGGATGTCAAAACTGCTTTTCTCAATGGACAACTGAAAGAAACGGTCTATGTTAGCCAGCCAGAAGGATTCGTTGATCCAGAGTTCCCTAATCACGTCTACAAACTGAAGAAGGCTCTCTACGGTCTCAAACAAGCCCCTCGGGCGTGGTATGATAAGTTATCATCCTTTCTTATCGCCAATAATTTCATAAAAGGTTCGGTCGACCACACACTTTTCATACAATATCACGGGGCACACATTTTAATCGTTCAAATTTATGTGGATGACATTATTTTTGGGTCAACACATCTAAAGTACTCAAACACTTTTTCAAAATTAATGAAAAAACATTTTGAAATGTCCATGATGGGTGAACTTACATTCTTTCTTGGATTGTGGGTTTTAAAATGTACCTTTTTGAGGGGTCGTTTAAGCCCTTATTTGATCACTTTTATATTCGTTATTACTTAATATCGTTCCTTTTCAATTTTTAGGTCTCTCGAAGGTAAATTGCTGGAATGGCACTTATTTGGACGAAAAGACGCGGATATACGAAGAAAATGGCTAAAGTCAAGAATCGAGACACTCAAGCTGCTGAAACACAAGGGGACGGCGTCAGGTGTTATCCGTAATGCCGTCGGAGCACATGTTGTGACGATACAGTAGCCAAATTGCTTATTTTCAAGTGACGGTGTAAGGATTTAAAAGAGTAGGTCGTCGCAACTCAGACGGCCTAGATTTGATCCAGACGGCGTCAGAGGCTGAAGAGGACGGCGTCACAAGCATAAGGTGACGTCGTCGCAAGACTAACGTGGCCAAGACGAAACCCTAATGACGGCGACCCGACGGCGTCACAAATCACAAGGTGACGCCGTCGCGAATGTAATCTTATATATAGAATTCGAATTTTTTAGTTTTCGGCGTATAGTCTTTTGGAGTAAAAACCTAAACCGAACCAAGGCTGTCTTGTACAATATTTTAGGGTTCTAAACCCTACCTTACACCAAGATAAGTGTTTTACTTCATTAATTCAATTATGTCTTCAATTATTTGTGTGTATGCTTGCATGTTCTCCATGTCCTGCTAATTTACTTGTGTGTTTGCTTAGGGAATATGAAACTTAACAATTGAATATTGATTGGTTGTCTCTTATCTTAATTGTTAATGATCTAGTAATGCGATAGTTCATTCGTTGTGTAGTTAATGCTTGATTAATCTTTGTGAACCTTAGACTATAACACCTAGAGTAGTTGTAGGCTAAACCATCCAAAGAGTACCTTAGAGTTAGAGTTTATAAATCCTAGAGATTTTGTAGACGAGACCCTTTGGTAGTTTCAAAGAGTTAGGGATAAACGCATACCCTACGACTTTAGACACACAACGCGATTAAGAATAAGGACGTGACAATTCAACCATCAATAGGAGATAATTAAGGAGTAATAAAACCTAAGTAAACACATCTTTAAATCATCATACGAGCACACAATAATTAGACATAGACTACCCTCACCTTAGTTAATTAGATAATTAGATAGTAGAGTAATCGGTAGAAATACCAACCCCCCAAATCCAAACCCCGAGATTCGTACTTTTCCATTTCCTAAAAAAACATAAAAAGATAAAAAAATAATCTTCCTCAACCCCAACCTTAGCGTAGTAACTCCTCACTAGCATTCCTATTCTCCTAGAGAACGATATCAATTCCCGTGGCTTACCCTAATACTACACTACAATGATTAGGTTCACTGCCTAGGGTGTTGAAAAAACTTGCTCGACGAAAAGGAAGTTCCTTTGACCCCGAACGACGCGTGTAACGTTATCAAGTTTTTGGCACCGCGGCCGGGGAATAGAATAGCTAGTTAGTAGTCCACCTTGTTTAGGTTTCTTTACTTGATTCCTATCAAGTTAACATTTTCTCATTTTTAGCTTCCTCGTAGTCTATCCCCCTTCTTCGTGACCTTTGTTCGTAAAACCCCACCACTTTTCATCATGGAAGGTGATAACCAACCACCATTCATCAACCTACCACCAAATGACCCGCCAAGAGGCCGTACTCTTGGTGAATACTCGAGACCAAGCCACCTAGGCTATAGGAACACCATTGAACTTCCCGACAAAGCCCAAACTACGGCCCTGCGATCCGACACCATCCGGTTGGTGCAAAACGGATGTGCATTCCATGGACTTCGTTCCGAAGATCCTAATCAGCATCTTAAGGATTTCCTTAAAATTGTCGATTCCATCGACCTTGATGCTGCTACTCGGGAGACCACGCGTTTGTGTCTCTTCTAATTCTCTCTACAGGAACAAGCTAGTAATTGGCTTGAGCGACTTCCCGCCGGCTCCATCTCAAGTTGGGATGATCTCACCTCTCGCTTCCTTGCTCAATTTTTCCCACCGGGGTGAACCACTATGCTTAGGAATGACATCTTGATGTTCCAACAACGTCAAGGTGAATCTCTCTACGAAGCATGGACTCGATTTAAGGACTTACTCCATAAAGTCCCTCATCACGACATTGATCTTTGGCTTCAAGTCCAACTCTTCTATGATCATGTCAACTTCCCCACTAAGCGATCCATTGACCAAGCGGCCGGTGGAAAACTTAGTGATCTCACCGCGGAAGAATCGTAGGGTATAATAGAGGACCTTGCTCTCTATGACAACGAAAGTTGGAATGACCCCCGTGAGTTGCCCAAAACCGTTAAGGCAATCTCCTTGCCTCCAATTGACTCACAATCTTCCGACCGTAGGATGCTCGAGCTTGAAGATCAAGTAAAATTCCTAATGAGCTCCTACGAAAATCCTAAGTCTTCACGCCATGTGAACAAAGTTTCTTCCTCGTGTGAGCAGTTTAGTGATCCTCATAACACGCGCACTTGCAGCCGATTCCCCGAACAAGCTTCCGTTGACTACGCATCCTCGCGTATTAATGGAACGGGAGAAAGATTCCCTACAACACCCGGACCTAGGACTTTTAATGACGCCCGAGAAGCATGGAACGGCAAGCCCGACTTCTATTGGGGGCAAACCAAAGAATTCACTTCCAATGATTTCTCATGGCCCCCATCTCACGACCCTAACCAACAAAACATTGAAGGGATGTTTCAAAACCTAGTCGCATCCCAAGAAGCCCAAATAGCTAAGCTCTCGGACCGCTTTAACCAACAACAAGCCGAAATGGATAGGAAGATAGATAACCTTTTGAAAGCCATGACCAATAGTGATAGGAAGGTTAATGCTATCTCAACTCCCGAAACTTCCGGTGTAGAGATTAAGGACCCAAGTAGGTTAGCTAAGCACGTTCAATTCGTCAATACCATCGCCTTAGTGAAACCTAATAGAACAAATGACGAAGCGAACCATGAGGTGATACTTGAGGTTAAGGAAACACCGACGAATGAAACAACCGAGGAAGTAAATGAAGTAGACAATGACTATTTCAATAAGTTTCCTACGGAAGAAGAACTATCTCGCCACCCTCACTTAGTGTAACATATTGGATTTCACATACACATCATAACATAAACACAAGAGGCGTACACAATGGTTTTAGAGAGAGAAAGTTAGAGGTTTGGGAACTTTAGTGAGAGAAAGAAAAATCTTATTATGAGCTCCAACTCTCTACCTTGGGAGGTAGAGAGTATTTATAGTCATTACATAAAACGCCACCTGACGGGCTGTGGATCAGGCATAAAGTGGGTAAAGACCCGTCCGTCCTCCACAGTTTAACTTAACTAAATACTACATAACATTAAATAACTACGACTACGAGCTTTCTAAAGATTACATATACTTGAGGTGACCGACACTTTAACTACTGGATTTTCCAAATCCTAACAATCTCCCCCTAAGGGAGGTCACCTCAAACACACATTAAAATTACATAGAATACAAACAGATATATCATTGAGATAGTTCATGAATTCTTGTTCATGTTCTTTGTTCTGTAGCTTGTAGTCATTGATTCTTCATTTTTGCATGTTTGGATAATCTGAGTGGAGGTTTTTAACTGATCCACGTGATACTGAGTTTTGAGTCAGCTTTGAAATCATCAGCGATATTAAATCTCTGACTCATCCATTGTGGTGTTGGTATTATGTGATTTTGTGACATTTGGACCGACATGCTCACATTCTGGTTCATGATATATTCTTATCAGAGTAGCGGAAGCTTTAGTTGATTCATGATATTAATGTGTTGTGTGAGCATGCGGCTATAGATTGACCGCTTCATTCTGATCAGCTTAGGGGTGTACCTGCATAAAAATAGTTAGCAATAAAGAATACGAAAGTGTCTTTGATCACTTTCGTTGAATTGAGGTACACGGCCCACGGTTCCCCGTTGATCAGTACGAGTACTGCCTGTGATCAGGTATAATTCCAAAGAATTTCCTTCACAGGGTTTCGCAGCTGCTCTAGCTGTTCTCAAACCGGAACGTCTCAAAGAAGACAACACGGAGAGAGTGAACCAGCGAAATAAGATTCACTGATTGATGAAAAGAGATTTGAAAAACAATCGTGTACTACTCAATAGAAATTGTTTTTTGCAATACAGCGAAGGTTTTAATGAAAATCAATTATCAATCATAAACACCTTTTATTTTGAGAAATAAGTACACAGTCGATGTGCAAAAGAAAAGAGTTTTTGAGCACAACGACCGGTTTGACAAAGGTATCCGTCAATCCATAACCTGAACCAGGATTGATTCAAAAGATTGAATCGCTCCATTGTTTCTATTCAGTTGTCACATGGTTGATCTATTGAATAGATCTCACATGCCACCTACCAGGAGCTTGTTTGATGTTGGCTCCAGAAGGCTTTCCATCTTCATTGTGAATGTATTTGCATATCACTCAGATGTTCTGGCAATACCACAAGGATAATGCGTAGGACTCATAAGATATAATCTCTCTTTCCACATTGTGTTAAACAGAGAGTCTTCATTGTAAAGTGTCCTAATGATATTTATTGATGATCTCGTGGCTCTTGACTCAATTGTGCATATTTGGTTCCTATGCCGGAGACTAGGGAGAGGGTCTCCTTCTTCAATACCAACTATCTCTAAGAGAAAGTCGATAGATTATGTCGGTTCCCTGTGAGAATGAAACAAGTCCTTTTAAGAGGAACTTGAGTGGTTTGGAAAGTTGAAGTGCAGTGCGTCACTGGGTCTATGACGTCTTGTCTTCAATATCGATGTTACCTTGGTAACCACCAGTAGTATATGAATTGAACCCGGTTTCTGCCCTAAGGTTGAATTATTGGAGGGCTATTTCTTTTCACCCTTTTTCACATTCAATTATTTTTCATTCTTCAACCCCTTCAGTGCTTACAGAGACTTCATTACTAGAACCTTTTTGGGTTTGTTCCAGTACTAGCTCTGTCTCAGATGGCACTCTTCCCATATTCTCATTTTTCTCCTTTTTTCAATATACCTAAGGACAACACTATCTAGTGGATTGTCCCTAGGTAGATCCCTCCGGTTCTGGCAGATCGTGGGAACTAATACCTAACCTCACCATCCTTATAACTCCATACATAAGGTAAATTTGGTTGGTCTTTTGATATAGTTCTTCCACCTTGAAACCAATTGAAAACCATTTGAAAATCAATCAAGATACTTTTGATATAAAATCAAAGCATTTTGTATCTTAATTGTTTTGATATTTTAGAAATGCTCCCCCTCAACATATGCATAAAAATTTCAGAATTTGTTTTAGCACATGGAGGCAAGAGATCTTTGAAATCATTAGATTAAGAATGAAAGGTCCAATATTTTGATTAACATTTTCTAAAATGATCATCATCACTTCCCAATCAATTTGAGTAGATAAAACATTTTGAGGAAGGATGAGGTTTTCAAAAGTTTGCTCCCCTCAATATGTGCCTCGAAGTTTGAAAGAGTTTTGCACATATTAGAGGGAACCTGCACTTAGAGACAATTCAATCACGATTCAATAATTTGAGGTTTAAAGTAGGTGCTCCCCCTCAACATGTGCATGGAAAATTTGAAATCGTTTGTCACATGCGAGGAGGAAAACATGCTAAACACTTATGAAACCATTTATCGAATTATCAGTTTAAATCCAATTTAAATCACAAATTCTCCCCCGATCACAATTATCAAATCATTTGAGATTTGTGATCTCTGTAGATTTAAATTGATTTTGAAAGCTTTTAAGGGGAATTGTGACTTGATTATGAAAACGTTTTAACTGATAAGGATCGGATTTTGAGACTTTAAACTCCATTGATTAACCATGAATAATTATCTTTTGAAAACATAATAATAACCAAGGTCTTGAACCAATTGTGTAACAAATTGTAAAATATTTATAGTAGACCTTGCTCATTTAAGTGCTAATTGTTTGAAAAGAACACTTTTTGATTTAATTGAAAAATCATTCTCCCCCTCAATCAATGACGAAAGTTGTTGATTGATGGATTGAGATTTTGACACTTGATAAGTTCTTTTGATTTTCAAAAATAGAGTCCGAAGTGTTTTCAAAAAAATTATGTTTTCATAAGATTGCAAATATTTTTCAGAGGAATCTTTAGAAGGAAAAATATTTGAGATTAAACATTTGTCTTGTTAATGACAAACATTTGTTTTTAGAATCAGAGCATTAGGTTGGAAACATGAGATAAAGCATGGCTCTGTTCTTTCTTTGAAAAGCAGCTTACTGCCTGAAATGACAATAAACCATTGTTTCTCTTTCTCCCAAAATATATATATATATATATTTTTTTGATTTTTTGGGTTTTTTTTTTATTTTAATAATAATAATAATATTCGAACAATATCTAAAGACCCATGTCATTCTTTGAATGACAACACAAAGACCGTAGATATTTTCGAATTGAGAAAAAACATGACAAAATGACAATATTTTTTGAAAATTTTCAAGACTTTTCAAATATTTATGGATTTTTGAAAGTTTTATATTTTTCTATTTGCTTTTAGTTGGTTTTATAATTTTGTATTATGCTTTTTGAATAAATATATACAAAATATAGATGAAGAAAGACCTTTACTCCTCGTCTTCCTCCTGAAGACGTTTGAGTGTTTCTGGTTGAAGGCTTTTCAAGCCAAGTCGAGGAAGAATAAACTTAAAAACGTTCTCTTGGAAGAGCTTTGGTGAAGATGTCTGCTAACTGGTATTCTGACTTTACAAAATAGAGTTCCACCACACCGTTTTCCACTTGTTCCCTGATGAAATGATGTCGAATATCGATGTGCTTTGCTCTTGAGTGTTGAACGTTGTTGCATGAGAGAGCAATAGCACTTTCATTATTACAGTATAGAGGGATTTTGTTGAATTCAAAGCCATAGTCAGATAATTGGGATCTCATCCAAATGATTTGAGCACAACAAGATGACATGGATATGTATTCAGCCTCTGTAGAGGAAATAGAAGTACTCATTTGCTTCTTTGAAGACCAGCTCACGAGCTTATCTCCTAAAAATTAAGCACCTCCTGACGTACTTCGACGTGTATCTTAAAATCCTGCATGATCAGCATCTGCATAGGCTGTTAGTGACATATTGGTGTCCTTCGGGTACCATAGTCCCATATTGATGGTTCCTTTGAGATACCGAAAGACCCGTTTAACCGCTTCAAGGTGCTTTTTAGTAGGCTTAGCCTTGTATCTAGCACACATGCAAACAGCGAACAAGATGTCTGTCTTCGCTAGTGTGAGGTACATCGGGATCCAATCATACTACGATATTTCGTTTGATCTACCATGATCCTTGAGTGGTCCTCATCCAGCTTAGTACGTTCAATCATGGGAGTGTCAACGGTGTCACATGAATCAAATCCAAATTTCTTTAAAATCTCATTTGCATATTTAGATTGATTTATAAAATGCCTCCGGGATTTTGTGAAATTTGTAATCCCAAGAAAAATGACATTTGTCCCATCATAGACATTTGAAATTTGGAACCCAATTCATTTGAAAAACGATCACATTCATTGGGGTCAGTCGAGGCAAAGATAATATCATCAACATAAATTTGAACGTGAATTAAATGTTTGCCTGACTTCCTGGAGAACAATGTCAGATCAACTGCTCCTTTGTTGAATCCAGTGGATAGAAGAAACTTTGATAGCGTATCATACCATGCCCTTGGAGCTTGCTTTAAACCATAAAGAGCCTTCTTCAAACGATATACGTGAGTAGGATGCTCTGGATTCACAAAGCCTTCAGGTTGGCTGACGTATATGACTTCTTTAAGATCTCCGTTAAGAAATGCCGTCTTTACATCCATTTGATAGACTACCATGTTCTTACTTGCAGCATTAGCCAAGAAGATTCTGATTGCCTCGATACGAGCAACATGAGCAAATGATTCTTCAAAGTCAATACCCTCCTCTTAACGATATCCTTTAGCCACTAACCTAGCCTTATTTTTCAACATATCACCATGCTCATTAAGCTTCACTTTGAAGATCCACTTTAGAGCAATGATCATAGCACAGTCTGGAGCAGGTACTAATTCCCATACATCTAATCGATAAAACTCATGAATTTCTTCTTGCATGGCATTGAACCAGCTGTCTTCATTCATAGCAGTTTTAGCGTCTTTAGGTTCGATCTTAGAGAGTACGGAGTTGAAGAAGCACCATAAAGCATCAGTAGCAAGTTGTTTACGAGTGGATATTGGACGAGAAAGGTTTCCAATGATGTTGTCCAATGGGTGATCATGTGTCCATTTTCTAAGGTGTTCATGTGGTTGTTGTTGTGGAACTGAAGTAGCAGAGTCGATGTCTCCTGATGAAGATGGTTCAGATGATGATTCAGGAGCAAAGATATTTTCAAATGAAGCATCTTCGGGAGTTGCAAAGGGATTAACTTCATCTTGTGAATCAGAAGCAATTCTATGATGTACACTCGGTGATTGAAGGTTTGTTGATGAGACTGATTGATCAGCAGCAGACGCTTCTTGACTTAATGATATTGAGACTGAAGGGTTGACTTCATTCACAGGGATAGGAGCAGCCTCTGTTGATGGAATTGACATTTCATCAGCATTTGGTTCATAGTGTTCATCAAACATTGGATCAAACAATTTCTTTAAATCATCTTCTGATGGTGGTACATAAGGAGTTGCTGGAGAGGGATTAGAAATAAGAGTAGAACTGATAGGACTACTTGATGAAAATTGAGTTGCGGGTCCAGAACTGGTTTGTCCTGGAGCCATTTGACCGGTCAGCTCATCGAACTTAACGTGAATTATTTCCATGATATTTCGGGTTCTTTTGTTGTAGATTCTGTAACCCTTCTTGTTTGGTGCATAACCAACAAAAACTCCAATATCTGCCTTTGCTCTTAATTTACCTAAGTCTTGACCGTCATTCGTTGGATAGCACAAGGCACCAAACACACGAAGGTAGGAGAGATCAGGTTTTCATTTATGAACAAGTTCATATGGAGTTTTTCCATGAGAGGTGTGTATAAGGGAACGATTTTGGGTGTAGCAAGCAGGGCAATGGCTTCAGCCCATAGAAACATTGGAACCTTTGAATAAATTAGCATTGTTCTTGCGGCTTCCACAAGAGTTCGATTTGTCTTTCAACTACACCGCTCGTTGAGGAGTTCGTGGAACACTTATTTGATGACTGATTCCAAAACTTTCATAAAACTGAATTAAGTCTTTGTTAACAAACTCTGTGCCATTGTCTGTTCGAACAATTCTGACTTTATTGTTGAGTCAAACCTGAAGCTGTTTGATTAGTTTGATGATGACATCTGGAGTTTCATCCTTTGTCCTCAAAAACTTTACCCAAGTAAATCGAGAGTAGTCATCTACAACTACTATAATGTATTTCTTCCCATTTATCGTTTGCACTCTCATTGGTCCGCACAGATCCATATGAAGGGTATGAAGAACTTCCATTACAGAATTTGTGGGTTTTGGTTTGTGGGCATATTTTGTGCTTTTACCCAATTGGCAAGCTGAACAAAGATGATCTTTTTCATATTTTAATTTGGGTAAGCCTCTGACAAGATCCTTTCTGGAAAGGTTATTAATGGTGCCGAAGTTCAAGTGATTGAGACGACGATGCCATAACCATGACTTTGTTTTAGAAGCCTTTGACAGCAAGCAGATTGGAGAAGACTTCACCATGTCTTCGATAGAGATGGTGTATAGGTTAGAACCACGAGTACCTCTTAATAATTCCACACCATCAAGTTCTCTAACGAAGCAAGTATGTTTTCTAAAGGCCACCTCTAGATCGGAATCACAGAATTGACCAACAGAGAACAAATTATGACCAAGACCTTCCACATAATATACTCTGGAGATTACACTTTTGCCAACTACATAATCACCATAACCCATAATTGCTCCAAAATGGTCGTTCCCGAATCTAACAGTCCCGATGAATTTACTCACGAAGTTCATGAGCCGCGACCGGTCTCCAGTCATATGCTTGGAACAGCCTGAGTCCAAGTACCACAGAACGATTTGAACGATCTGCAGTTGAACACAGACAAGAATGGATAAGCGGATAATTGGGATCCCCATGCAAGAATGGGTTCCACTTGGTTAGTAACAGTGATTGGAACACCCACATCAGAAATAGAAACACCCATATCAGAAATAGAAGCAATGGAATCATCAGAAATAGATGCAGTGCTAGTATCCATATTTGACCTATTCAAAGTATGTTCACTTCTTAAGGGAATAGTTCTACCAGTAGGCATCCATTTTCTAGTGGGCATTGTCTGAGCAGATTGAGGGCAGAACTGTTTGACCTTATGGCCAAAAGGTATCCATTGATAACCTATATTCCTAAATGTTCTTCCTGTGGGTGTCCACTGTTTTCTAACTTTCTTTCGCTTTTGCCTTTTAGCCTTCTTAGCTTGATTTTTAACATTAACAATTTTAACTGGGCATTTGACAGCATTAGATAAATCATTCATACCAAATTCAAGATTAGTAACAGAAACCACGCAATCATCATTACATGTTTTTCCAAAAGTAGTAGAATTCGCATTAATTACAGTACGCTTAGAGCTAACACTAGAATCAACACGATTCGTTTTATTCAAATTCTCCCTACGGTGATCTTCTACTTTCTTCCAATGCACATTCTTAGCTTGCGAGGTCCTATCATTCCTTGTATTGCCTTGAGACTTTGACTTGCTCGCTTTAATGTCACTGATTACTCCTGTAGAGGGAATGGGAATATTAGTTGGTTTTGCTACTTTTTGCCTTTCCTGTTTTGATGTGCTGGGATGTGAGCTATTTGAAGGCACACTGAGGTTCACTTTATTAATACTGGAGGTGCTGGGATCTGAACTACTTGAAGGCATACTAAAGTTCACATTCATACCATTGGGCATTGAATGACTTGCATACTTGGCACTAGGCATAGAACAGGGTATCAAGGGATTGACTTGCTCACCTAGGGATTTAGGGCATATTGTAATTAAGTATTCTAGAAGTTCTTGAGATCGTTTGGCATATAAGCATGCATGGCCAATTGCATTATCAAGTGGTTTCTCTAACTTATCCTCTTCTACAATCTCACGGAGACATTCTAGGCTGTCCTTAAGGTATGAGAAATATGTTTGAATAGCAAGTTTGTTATTCCTAAGATGAGGAGGAACATATTTCACAGACAAAGCATATTTATTACAGACATGCACCTTTGAAGCACCATTCTCCCCATTGGTCATTGGCATTTTCCCTTTTACCTGACTCTTTAGATTCTCAATTTCCTTTTGCAACGAAGTTATTTTTTCATTATTTTTGTTACGAGTGACTTTTATTGACTCAAATAACTCATTGAAATGACGTTTTACCTTTTCATTTTCTTCTAGAAAACTCTCATTTTCCTTTCGTAAAACATTAACCAAGTTTTGAAGATGAAAGTTCTGAGAATTCCGAGAATCTAAAGAAGGAGGCATTTGGGAGCCAGTTACATTGTTCATTTCACCCTTTAATTGAGAAATTTGGGCTTTCAACTTTCTGATCGTGTTACAGTGAGCTTGAATCTGTTCATCACGTTTGTTTATTTCAAAAACTGCATCAAACTCTGGAACATCTGAGGATATCTTGATGTTTGAGGTTTTAACATTTTCTTTGAGATGTTGATATTTTAGTTGTAAATCAAAATGTTCAACTTCTAGTTTAGAAAAATGTTTTACCAAATTATCGTGATCATCCTGTTCAATTTTCTCACTTAGTTTAGAGTTTTTGATTTCAAGCTCAATGACACGATCATGGGAGACTTTCAAAGCAACAGATAATTCATGAAATTGAGAAGCAGTAATAGAACAATTAGTGGCAGTATAGAACACATCTTGGGAAATACATTCAGAAATAAGAGTCTCATTCAATGTATGCAAGTTCTTCCTCTCAATCTCATTATATTTTAATGCTCGATCATAGTCACTAACCTCAACTATCATTGCATCAAATTCCTTTTCCATTCCTTTAATATCAGAATCCATCCCCTTTTTAAGACTCTCAAATTGATCTTTTAGTTGTTTAAAGAAAGGCATGACCTCAGTTAGATAGCATTCTTTTGTTTGCTCAAAACCCCTTTCCCCTTCAGTTATCCCAGTGGGTGTGATCCTTTTCTTACAAGTTTTCTCAAAATCGACAAATAGTTGAAAAATAACATATTGACTGATTAAGGTCTTGCTCTTAGTGGCAATAGTTCTAGGAACTAAATGCATTGGTGTATTTGGAGGATACACAGTCGCTGCAGGCATTTTCCTAAGGGGAGGGTTTGTTTCAACAAGATTCTCTGCTTTTTGCTTATCTAAATCCTTTTTCCAGAACACTTGTTCGGGAGTTAACAATGTTTGAGGCTTAAACTTGTTCAAGGAAATCCAGTTTTCCTTCTTGTAATCATGGGGTTTGATCGTTATGTTATTCTTTTTACATTCAGGATCTTCTAGCTTCTTATTCATTTTCTCCCTAGATGCATCATCTAATTTTCTATCTTCCTCAGTGCACTCAACGCAACTAGGTTTCTGTCTAGGTTTAAGAATCTCATTTCCATCATAGATCACCTTATTAGCAGCTCTAGCCTTTTTAATGACTTCTGGATTTAGTTCCTCAACAAGGGGAATGCTATGCTTATCGCTTAAAACTCTATGCTTAGTGATCAAGTGAGCAGTCTGAATGGTATTCCCTTGTATGTACAACTTATTCTCTAGCTTGTTTTTCAAAGTTTTTAGATTGGAAAAATCATTCAAAAGTTTTGATTCCTTAGCATTGAATTCTTGCTTAAGCATTTTAACATTTTCTTGAAGTTCCTGTTTTTGCTTAGCAGTTTTAGAAAGCTTTTCTTGTAAGGAGTTTAACTCTTGTTTTAAGACTTCTTCTCTAAAATAACTTTTTCTAATAACTGTACGCATTTGGTCATCCATCTCCTGCTCACGGGTGGTTAATTCAAACTTAGCTCGTTGTTCATAAATAGCAACACGTTCTTTATAGGCATTAAGTTCAGAGATAACCGAATCATCAGGGGCACATGCAGTGTATTCGTCAAAAGCATAGTCATCATTGACTGCATAAGATACATCACTTGGTACAATCTCACTTTCACTTTGTTTCACATATTGATCATATGGGACAACATTGATATTACCCATATTTTCAATATCTGACTCAATAATTACAGTTGATTGTACTTCGTCATGTATCTTTTGCTCATCAACTTCATCGTATAGTTTTAGTACCTCACAAATGATTTTGTCTTTGGATGGACCAGCTTGTGGTGATGAAGAGACTTTAGGAGGGACCATTGGAGAAATGATAGCCATGAAAATGGTTTGTGCAGTAGGTTCATCATCAACGTCAGAGTCGTATGCATCACAATCAGCGACTTGAAAGGCATTCTGATGATTGTGGCCTATCTCCTGAATTGGCTGCTCATCCACATCTGCATCATATGTCTTAGCATTTCCCTCAGCAAGAAACAACAACTCCTCTTCATCCAGAGTTGCACCATTATCATGAGCTTGCACAAGCAACATCTTATCCCTGAAGTACTCTGCATCCTGAGGGCGTTTTAGCGATGTGCAGTTCCTTGCAATATGTCCCTCACCTCCACAGTTGTAGCACTTGATAGGTTTTTCTTGTCCCTGATTTCCATTCCTTCCCCTATTTAGATTTCCCACATATCCTCTACCGACTCCATGTTAGGAATTAGAAAATTCCATGTTAAAGTATCGGTCACCCCAATTATAAGTCTAGCATATGTTAGCTCGTAGACGTGTCGTTTGTTACGTTATTAAGTAGTTTATTTGTTAGTATTGTAGCGTAGTTTAGTTTAGAGCAACACCGTGGAGGAAGGACGGGTCTTTACCCACTGTATACCTGATCCACAGACCGATAGGAGGTCGTATTTCTTGTAACTATAAATACCCCTTCCATCCATGGAAGGGGTGGTGCTTCTCATTCAATCTAATATTCCCTTTGTGTAAACCTCTAGCAAGAACACCCTCTCTCTCTACTAACTCTCTAACTATGGCAAACATGTATTTTGATCATCCAAGACCACCCGAATCATCAACACAATAATATATTCGATCCTACAATTGGTACCAGAGCCAAGGTTGTTGTGTTTTGATGTTTTCTTGTGGTTTTGATTCGTATTTGAAACTGTCATGGGTATATCTGTAAACTGTTTTTTGTTAAATGGTTGGATGATGTTGATATTTTTGTGGTTTTAGTACATGGTTACATGTTTTAGAATGGTTTACGTACTTTTGTGGTCGAATTATCTCTTCCGTTTATTATGTTGGGTTACATGTTCTGGTTTTGGTAAAATAAAATGTCATATGGTTCTTTAACTGTCATATTTGTCTTGTCTCTTTTTGTCCAAGTCAATATATTTATTCACACTTTCGTACCAAATCTGAAGTCTCTTGGGTCATCTGGTCATCTTTAAGGTCAAAACTGATGCAGTTTTCTATGTTTTCTGGGTAACAATGAAGGTGGTCGGATACATGGTCAGAATAACGTCGGAAAAACTCAGAAACCTTGCTAGCGACTTGTAGTCATTCTTCTTAGCGACTTGTCAAAAAGATGTCCAAATACATTGAATCTACCTAGCGAGTTGGGTCACCTAGCGACTTGTTAATTAACAAGTCGTAGCGAGTTGTTAAAGTCAAATGGCTAGCGACTTGTGCGTTTAAAAAGGGTAGCGACTTGGATTATAACGTTAGCGACTTGAAAAATTAGACTTAGCGACTTGTGAAGATTAAAAGCTGTAGCGACTTGACCTGACTCTAGCAACTTGACCGAAAAAGAAAAAGATTGACCACGACCACATTAACTTATACCATATACGTATCTAACTCATCAACCTCAGTTTGTCACAACCATCATCGGTACCAACAACAACGACCCAATCTATCCTCCATCCCATTTACCCTTCATCAAAGACTCAATCTTATCATAAAAAGGATCTCAGATATGATTCACGTTTTATACTTTTTGAGACTTTTCTTTCGTAGAATCTCTTCTTCACAGATCTATAAAGTGTTGAAGCCAAGCTTCTTAATTATTATCCGAAACTAAAAAGAAAAACGATTTACAACAATAATGTTATAATCGTTTTCTTGGTTCGTTCATTGACTCAATTACAAAAACTGAAAACAATTAATCATGCTTACCCGAGACCCTTATAGATCTTGAAGATTACTCTCATTATTAGTACGGCTCAAGCCATCCCTGTGGCCTCTTCATGTGCCTCGTACCATCCCTGTGGTGAGGTCTTGATGAGTATCGAAATGTAGAATCACATTAGTTTGGTTGTGTTCATGATTGGATTGATATCTAAATGTTTGAGACATGTTATTTCTCTTGTGTTGCTTCATCTGTGGAAAAAAGTTATCAAGAGGAGAATGATGAGTTTTTTTGTGTGAGATTATTTAGGTGAGAGGCGGAGGAAATTAGGAGAGTTTAGGGTGCTGTGTGCGTTTTAGTAAGAGAAAGGAGAGAGGCGGATTGTGTTGTGTGTTTAATCTAGGGTTTGTTATGTGGCACGTTATATACCCTTATTATTAGGGTAGAGTGAGGACTTGGATCAGTTATGTGAGTACTGGATCGGACACTAATTTTTCCATGGGATGAATTATTTCATTAATGGGCTGGGTGTTATAGGTATCTTATGGACCGAATTGTAAGTGTCATGGATTTGGTATTTTGTTATTTAATTGGGCCTTGTGGTTACTTTGACAGAAGTGTGTAAGATAACTGTTAATGGGCCTTGATCGAATTATGGGTGCATAGACCTTGTTTGAACCGTACATACAACTTATTATTACTTTCGTTGGTTGATAAGGTCTTATTCTAGTGCATATCACTGAAAGTATTTAGAATTATTTGTAAGATCCTAATATGCGACTTATGTTTATAAGCATTTCAATTGACTGTGTCGACGGATTTGGATGTGTGTAATGATAAGTTATTGATCAAGTCTAAGCTAACGTGTGAGTGAGTTTTTTTGAATCACATTTGGATCGAGTGTTTGAATTTATTATGGGCTGAAATGTTACCGGGATTTGGATTGGAATGGACTTAGATAAAAGCTTGAGTTAATATCCAATGTGCGATTTGAGTCTTTGAAATGGATAATATGAGATGTGATTGGGAAATCTGACAATGAGATCTGACGATGAGGTTGTGTGTTTTGTTGATTAGATTTTAAGATGAGATTCGTTGTATTATGCGGCTTGGCACTTTGGCTTATATGTCTTCACGAAGAATATTATTTTATAGCTTGAAGTGTTTTTTTGGAAAAATGTTGACTACTGGGTTGTTTGAACGGTATTTCTTATTTGAATTTGAAGTGAGGTTTTTCCGGGCGCGTTCACTTATTTCGTCTTCTTTCTTTCTACCCTTCCGCGAAGATGACTTGTTTGAGCATTTATAGAGGGTGATAAAGACTTGGCTATTTAGTTACGGTTGTGATTCTTTCTCGCTTAACCCACAACGTAGCCATCACTTCGGTGTCTCACGCAGTTGAGGATATGTCAAGAGGTTTTGTACATTGGGTACACCGTTTCTTCTTCACAAGGATTAGTACAAGTTTAAGTAACAAAACTGGGGAATTTCACTTCATGCTCAAGTTTGGCATATCGGGTTTACTTCTTCATGTGGTCATTACAATAGCCAACGGAATGCGTGATTGATGTATTTACCAAAGTGTTTAATTGGATGGTTGATGATGGTGTTGATGTTGGTAAATGATTCGTTGATGAACCGATGCATGCTCCCCTAAAACAGATATTCACCGGAACCAAAATTGTCATAACACATTCAAACTGACGTTGTTTGCGATTCTGTCTTGATTTTGTAAAATCCCGTGAAAGAATCTATTTCTCGGTTTAAATCATAGACTTGTAAAATCCCGTGACAATGGAAACATCCTGTTGTTGAGTGCATTTCCGGATCTATCTTACGGTTTATTCTTGGTTTTGTAAAATCCCGCGAAAGAAACTATTTCTCGGTTTAAACTATAGAGTTGTAAAATCCCGTGATGATGGAACCATCCTGGAGAAAGGAAAGTGTATCTCGGGATCTTATCTGATGTTGGTGCTACGATTTCTGTTTCAAAGAAGGGATAAAAGGGTGTACTTCATGAATTGGATATGTGTTTGGGTTGTCTTCATGGCAGTTTGGTTATTATATGGTTCTACGGGGTTATGTGCTACTAACCATGGTCGGAATGAAACCATTATCAAAGTTCATTTAAATGTCAAAGAAGGCTAGATTTGAGTAGTTCAGAAGATGTGGCAACGGCGTTAATTCAGTATTATTTATTTGAGGTTGAAGTGAAATATCACGGGCGAGTGTACTTAGTATCTGAAGGTATCGGGGATGGTTGGATGAAGATTCTTCGAGATCCTTGTTCGAGCTTATTATCAAACACGAAGACATGGAAATCTAGTTATTGTTGGGTGTCTTTTACCTTTTCTTTTACCACTTGGTGGAATTGGGCTCATACCACCACAAAATAACTATCACTTTAAGGAGTTACGTTGTAGTGCTCAGTGTCACATTCAATTGTGGATTTTCAAGAGGTAATGTACGTCTTATACTTGATGGTTGGTTGGTTGAAGAGTATAGAGTACATAGAGAGTAATTAGAAATGCTAATGGAAATCGGCACCGCTCTTTGTTACATATGTGCAAGTTTAAGTCACGAGTTCGGGGTAGTTTACTTCAGGGTCAAATTCATCATATTGGGTTTTCTCCATCAGCTGTCACGACAAAGAGCCTACTGAATGATTATGGTGATGATTACATGTTTTGCTAAGAGAGTTGAAAAGAGAGAGATTATGACGTTTGAACATATCAGTTCAAGCTTCGTACTCTAAAGAAAAGAAAAGTGTACGTTTCAGTGCGCTTTATCTTCCAAAGAAGAGAAATCTTCTTATGACGTTTGTTCACATCAGTTCAGGCCTCGTACTCCAAAGAAAAGAAATGTGTACGTTTCAGTGCGCATTATCTTCTGAAGAAGAGAAATCTTCTTATGACGTATGAACACAACAGTTCATGCCTCGTACCTCAAAGAAAATAAAAGTGTACGCTTCAGTGCGCTTTATCTTCTGAAGAAGAGAAATCTTCTTATTTATGACCATTCTCATCAACATGCTTCATACTTTTTCCATGCGCTTCAATTATCAAGTGAACCGGGCTACCACTGATTGTTTTTCTCATTCCACTTGCTCGATTATAATGAAGATGGCGACATCATGTGCTTATTTTTGCGGGAGAGAAGTGTGAATAGAACATTTGGATTTATTTCACTTATTTAGTCAAGAATGGCATCTCCGTATGCAATTCTTGAGGGGGAGAAGAAGTGTGAATTTTTTGCATTGTTGATTGATATTTGAGAATATAAATGGTCATACGGCTCTAAACTCATGTAAGAACCGAGCTTCTTCTTATCGGGTCATCTTCACATGGAGTTTTGTTTTCTCTTCTAAGAGCCGTTGGTTGACATCTTCACTCGGATTGATGAGTTTATCGACAAAGTGCTTCCGGTTAATGCTTCACGTATACATCAACATGATGATTCCGAACAATCTCTCTGTTATTGTTTGATGTGATTGGTAGTTTGGTGTTACCATCTTGTGTGTTCTTTGCGGCCTGATTGCTGATTTCCTTGATGAACATCTTTCTGTTCTTGTTTGATTGGGAGGGATTTTAGTTAAGGGGATTTGCAAGATGTAAGTTAATTGGGATGCTTTTTGGTGGGAGTTGAAGATGTTAACACTGTATTCCCCATTCGGACAATCTTGAAGAAGGTCGAGTCTACAGTCAGTTCTGCATTTTTCTGCTACATGTTAGAAGACTAAAGACGAGTTGCATTTGATTATTTAAAGACTTCTTCTCAATTCAAGCATTCATCATAAAGATTGTCGGTTTAGGGGAGAGCACTAATTAGGGAAGAGTGTAAAGCCAAATTTAATCCCTAATTAGACTTGCTCACGTTATTCTTCAGCAAGTTGATTCTCACAGATACATCTGAGCTAATGATGTTCTTCTCAAAATATTTCTAGTATACGGACTTACAAAGAGTTGTTGAGTCTAAAGTGTCAAAAACCAGCAAGGGGTAAGGAGACGAGCATCTAAACGCGAGTAAACTTGATGAACTTAATACTTCTAAGTAATTGAAGATATCCCGAGAAGACAAATGTTATTACCGCAGAGAAACTCAAGATTTGACTCATGGCGAGTAAACTTGATGAACTTAATTCTTCTAAGTAATTGAAGATATCCCGGAAAAACAAATGTCATGACCGCAGAGAAACTCAAGGTTTTACTCATCAAGGCGTTTAGTATTCTTATTCCAACTATGTGGGGGAAGCGATGAAAGTGTTAGTTTCTGAAGATAAAAGAGGTACACAAGTGCGTGATGATCTCGTTGTTATCACAATCATCAGAGGAGAGAGAGTGTGTACATTGGGGGCGCTCAGCTGTTTCACTTGAGGGCTTAATCAGTGATTCAGAGATATAATCACTTATTCTGGAGTTGACATCCGCAGAGATTGTCATCCGCAGAGATAATCAGTGACTTGGCCTGCCTCTTCAATGTTATCAGTTATTCCTTCCTTGGGTATTGGTATACTTTGGATACTTGAGCTTCATACACGATCATCAGGGAAGAAAAATGTGAACATGGGGAGGTGTTTTCATTCCCCTTATGATGTGTATTCGAGAGAGCTCTTGGGTATTGGTGTACTTCTGGTTCTTGAGCTTCATACACGATCATCCGGGAAGAAAAATGTGAACATGGGAAGGTGTTTTCATTCCCCTCATGATGTGTGTTCGAGAGAGTTCTTGAGCATTATACAAAGAAACTGACTGCTTCAATTCAACTACTTGGGGGAATTGTTCTCTTGACACCTGGTTGGAATGGATTGCTTCAGACCTTAGTGGAAAAGAAATTTGAGAAGATTATTTAAGTGTGGGATGAAACGTTGCTGATGTTCTATTGGATGATATAACCCTGAATGGAGAATTTCGATTATCGGTCTTAAAAGGAGCAGCGGGATTTATGATAATGGTGTGCTTCTCTGTGCACCTGGCTAAGGAAAGCTTGAAATAGAGCTTCGAATCTGCTCATCACATGGATTTTCGGTTTGGGGGAAGCTGCCAAAGTCTCACTTTCAAGTGGCTCAATCTCTCTCTTCGATTCAAGAGTCTTGGAAGCTTTGGTGATTAAAGTTTTAGGGATGATGACTTATATCTTCTACAACGGGGCTGTTCGATATCCTTATCTCGGTACTCGTATCATCATCTTCTTTAACTATATCATCGATTCTATCCTTGTAAATATATTTTTCAGAAAAACCAAATACAAAAATATAAAACCTGCAAAAAGAAAATAGAAAAATATAAATTCTACAAAAGCCCATAAAAATCAGAAAATTGAAAAATGCCAAAAATATTGTTTCTCAAGATATGTCTTCTGGTATCGATAACATCTACGGTCTTAGAAATGTCATTCAATAATGGCACGGGACTTTAGATGAAGTTCGAGCAGGAGGTGTAAATATTCTTTTTCTAAACATGTCTCAAAATTTATGGCTTACAGTTATTTCTGACTGTAACCCGGGCTTCAAATGATGGCTTAGAGTTACTTCAGACTGTAACCCGTGCTTAAAACTATGGCTTGCAGTTACTTCAGACTGTGACCCGCGCTTAAACAATGGCTTGCTATTATTTCTGATAGCAACCCGTTATTCATGAAAAGAAAGTGTTGCGCTAAACCAATTTTTCAAATATTTCGGGCACTTATCCTAAAACAAAACAAGGAAAGCATGTCGTCATAAAGACTGCTGTTCCTACACAAATGTTTTTCCGTCTAAAATTCTTTGGAAAAATATTTGTTGTGTTTTAAAAAAATGGTGGAAAATGAGTTGCTTTAAAAACAATCAGCTTCAGAGTTCTATTAAATTTGAAAACTCAATCAATGACTTCAGCGCTTTTAATCTTTTCAGAAAATGAGTCATTGATTAAGGGGGAGAATGTTTTCAAATCTATATCATCAACGGGCTTTCTTAATTATCCTCGTGCTTAATTAAAAATGATGTTAACCTATGTTGAAGGACTAGGTTTCTAGGATATGATTGTTAGGTTTAGATGATTAGAGTTTGATGAACACATAATTCCCATACCTTATATGAACTGATTGATATGTTGAATTGACTTTTATTAGTCGATTACTGTTTGGGTGTTGTCGACCACCATATATCTGTATGTGTGTTCACTAACGTATGCAGGTATATTGGTTATAAGAATGTTCCCGATCCGAATCCCACAATTGAAGATGATTGGATGCCGAAAGGAAAGGGTAAATATTTCTTGGGTTGACAAATGAAGAAACGGAGCTTAATTGGACTTCAATGGAGAGTTGGCATAAATGCAACGTAAAAGATCTCACTGCATCAGCAGATGGTTTTCTTCTAAGTGATTGAAGAAACGGAGCTTAATTTGACCTCAGTTGGCATTCAAAATGCAACTTAAGAAGAAGTCTCACTGCATCTGCAGACGGTTTTTCTTCCAAGCCCTACAAAGAACAACAACGAAGCTTCTCAACCACTATTGTATCTTTGTGCAGGATAATTGTGATGATACCATTTTTCTAAAACTTTGCAATGTAGTGTTTTAGAAAATGGAAAAATATTGTTTTGAAAATATATTGGACTAAATTTTGTAAAATCACGGATTTCATTTTTTCAAAATTTAAGTCACTCAATTATCGACTTCGGTCATCGATTGAGGGGAGAGTGATTTAATTTAAAATATTTTCAAACAATATATCTTCAAAAGAGTCCGTTTGTACGAAATTAAAGTGGTGATCTAAAGATTTAATGTTATGTCATGGTATGATTTTCTTTAGAATCAAGATCTTTCAAAATGAAATTTTTTATGTTCTTGTTTGATTGTGAAATTGTTTTATTTTACCTAAAAGATCTCTTAAAACAATCATACCTGACACTAACAATCTTTAATGTCTTAAAATGGTCCTTATCTGTCATTTTTCAAAATTAAATCAAGCCACGTCTTTCCCCAAAATCTTTTAAATGATTTAAATCAATTGGGATTACAAATCTCAAAAGGTTTGAAATTTTGATCGGAGTAGAGATCGTGAGTTAAATCTCTTATCTATTTAAATGGAATTGGTTTTAGTCCTTTAAAGGCACTCCTGCCTCCATGTGCCAAACGATTTCATACACAATGCACATGTTGAGGAGGAGGATTTATCCAAAAACATGATGAGTATTTAAACCAGGCCACATTTTCTCCCATGTTTTCTAAACCTAATTAAATCACTTGGGATCCAAAATCTCAAAGGGTTTGATATTTTTGATCGGGGGAGAATTTGTGATTTAATAATGAAATTTGATAAAAGGTGATCATTTTTTATTTAATTGTGCAGGCTGCTCTCTCATATGTGCTAAACGCTTTCGAATCTCGAAGCACATATTGAGGGGGAGCAAACAAACTATCGAGGTACGAAAGCTTTTTAAAGTGATTTATAAAGTACCTTGATTGAGTTTTTAAATGGTTTCTTAATGGCTTGTGTGTTCGTGGATGTGCTTCAAAAGAACTCTTGCCTCTATGTGTTAAAATGATTTCTCTTATCCTATGCACATATTGAGGGGGAGATTTTACCAAGAAAATCAAATGGCTTTTTTCTATGAAAATTGTGATCAAAGAAAATATTTCAAAGTCCTCTTGCCTCCATGTGCTAAACAATTTCTAAATCATAAGCACATGTTGAGGGGGAGGTTTTCTAAATGATCAAAACTATTAAGGTACAAAATGCTTTGATCTTGTATCACAAGTACCTTGATTGGTTTGTCCAAATGATTTTTCAATTGGTTTCATGAAGGAAAGAACAATACCAAAAGACTGACCAATTTACTTTATGCATGGTGTTATAAGGATGGTTAGGTTAGGTATTCGTTCCCACGATCCGCCAGAACCGGATGGATCTACCCAGGGACAATCCACTAGATAGTGTAGAGTCCTTAGGTATATTGAAAAAAGGAGAAAATGAGATATGGGAAGAGTGCGGACTGAGATAGAGCTAGAACTGGAATAAACCCAACAAGGTTCTAGTTATGAAGTCTCGGTAAGCACTGAAGGGGTTGAAGAATGAAAAAGAATTGAATGTGAAAAGGGTGAAAAGAAAATAGCCCTCCAATAATTCAACCTTAGGGCAGTAACCGGGTTCAATACATATGCTACTGGTGGTTACTAAGGTAACGCCGGTATTGAAGACAAGACGTCATGGACCCAGTGACGCACTGCACTAAACTTCCCAAACCACTCAAGTTCCTCTTAAAAGGGCTTGTTTCATTCTCACGGGGAACCTACATAATCTATCGACTTTCTTTTAGAGATAGTTGATATTGAAGAAGGAGACCCTCTCCCTAGTCTCCGGCATAGGAACCAAATGTGCAAGATTGAGTCTAGAGCCAAGAGATCATCCACAATATCTCATTAGGACACTATTCTTGAAGACTTGCTGTTTCACACAATGTGGAAAGTGAGAATATATTAAGAGTCCTACGCATTATCCTTGTGGTATTGCCAGAACATCTGAGTGATATGCAAACATATTCACAATGAAGATGGAAAGCCTTCTGGAGCCAACATCAAACAAGCTCCTGGTGGGTGGCATGTGAGATCTATCCAATAGATCAAGCTTGTGACAACTGGATTGAAACATTGGGGCGATTCACTCTTGAATCAACCTTGGTCCAGGAATGGAATTGACGAATACTTTTGGAAAAACCATTCGTTGTGCAAACCTTCTTTTCTCTAGCACGTCGAATGTGTACTTATGTTTTCAAACACAAAAAGTATTTCTGATTGAAAAAATACTTTTGGAAAAACCGTTCGATGTGCAAATCTTCTTTTCTCTAGCACGTCGAACGTGTACTCTTTTAAATACAAAAAGTATTTTTGATTGAAAATTGATCTTTCTCATAAAACCTTCGTTGTATTGCAAAACTCTTTCTTCCAAGCAATACACGATTGTTTTTCAAATCATTTTTCATCAATTAGTGAATCTCAATTCGCTGGTTCACTCACTCCGTGTTGTCTTCTTTGAGACGTTCCGGTTTGAGAACGGCTAGAACAACTGCGAAACCCTGTCAAGGAGATTCTTAGGAATCCTACCTGATCACAGGCAGTACTTGTACTGATCAACGGGGAACCGTGGGCCGTGTACCTCAATTCAACGAAAGTGATCAAAGACACTTTCGTGCGTTTTATTGCTAACTGTCGTATGCAGGTACACCCCGACGATTGCAGCTGATCAGAATTGAGGAGTCAATCCAAAGCCGCATGCTCACATCATCCACACTTAATTTGAAGAAGTCATGACTGATGCATATCTACATTACCTGGCTCTGATATTTCATATTATGCTTCTTCTTCGCTGCTGCAAATATCATGAACCAGTAAGGCTTCCGCTACTCTGATGGAAAGATGTCATGATTCAAAAGTGTGAGCATGTCGGTCCAAAAGTCACAACTTCACATGATGGCAACACAATAAAGGGTGATCCAGAGATTTACTGTGGCTGATGATCTCAATGAAAGCTCGAAGATCATCAAAGATGTGGATCAGTTCAAAGGCCTCCACTTAAAGTACAATTCAATGCGGACTTTAAAGAATCACTACAAAAGCACAAAGATGCAGATGTTGAAGAATTCAAGTCTACGAGCGAACTAAAGACAAAGATAGAATGCTAGGATGCAAAATGTATTTCATGGGGTGACCTCCCTTAGGGGGAGATTGTTAGGAATTAGAAAATTCCATGTTAAAGTGTCGGTCACCCCAATTATAAGTCTAGCATATGTTAGCTCGTAGACGTGTCGTTTGTTACGTTATTAAGTAGTTTATTTGTTAGTATTGTAGCGTAGTTTAGTTTAGAGCAACACTGTGGAGGAAGGACGGGTCTTTACCCACTGTATACCTGATCCACAGGCCGATAGGAGGTCGTATTTCTTGTAACTATAAATACCCCTTCCATCCATGGAAGGGGTGGTGCTTCTCATTCAATCTAATATTCCCTTTGTGTAAACCTCTAGCAAGAACACCCTCTCTCTCTACTAACTCTCTAACTATGGCAAACATGTATTTTGATCATCCAAGACCACCCGAATCATCAACACAATAATATATTCGATCCTACACTCCACCTCTTCCTTGTTCGTACTGCCTTTCTTGAACTGGCTGCACCATAACCTTCCCATCTCTGACAGTGGCTTGATTGTGTGGATTGGATGCTGTTCTAAGGTTGTTGTTGGTGTGTGGGAGAGAGTTCATGTTTTGACTAATCATGAGAGCCAGTTGATTAATGAATTTTCCCACGGCTGCATCAGCATCAGCTTGTTTGAACATTGTATCAGGAATGAGTTTGTGATTACCATTACCTATGGGTATAACTTGAGATGCTTTGGTGGTAATTCCAATGTTTGAGTAGAAGGCAGTTGAATCATTTGATGAGCTTGTCTCTCCCTGGTTGGTTTTGAACTGATCAAGAATCCTTTTTTCAAACAAAGCATGTCTCTCATTCTGAAGAAGGAAGGCATATAGTTGCTCATAGTTTGTATTCTTCAATCCTTTGGTTAGCTTCACAGAGGTGACAAACTTGTGCCATTCGGGATTCATGCTGTTCACAAACTTTGAGTTCAGCTGAATGTTTGGCATAGTCATTCTGATGTTCCTCATGTCATTAACAAGCTTGTGGAATCTCACGTAATACTCATAGACACTCTCATCTGGTTTCATCTTGAAGTGCTCAAATTCATCATAGATTTGTGATTCTCTGTCTTCCATAGTTAATTCAGAACCAGAAAGAAGCATCTTGACATTATCCCACACAGCCTTGGCTTCGGTGTTGTGATTGATAAGCTTGTAGATATCTTTTGGAAGACCTTGAAGTATGATGTTAGAAGCCCTGATATCATCATCGAATCTCTTTTTCTCCTTATCATTGAGCTCATCATATGTCTTTGGTCTGTCTATTCCATAGATCATTGTTCCATCTGCAGTTGTATCAATTAAGTCTCTTGTAGTCTCAATCTGATAAGGTCCTTCATCAATCGATTTGAGAATGTTGACCCCATTTTCCTTTCCAAGATAGTACAGTCTGATTCTTTGAGCCCGAGAGTCGTAGTCAGTTCTGTCAAGCATGGGTGGACGAGTATCTGAACCAGCTGCTTGAACATCCTCGGCAACAATGGAGATGATTGTAGGTACGTTGGTAGACATGTTTAAAGATTACACGGTATTTTATAACTCAATGATTAAACCGGGAAATAGATTCTTTCACGGGATTTTACTAAATCAAGAGAAAACCGTATTACACACAAAAGTCAACCAAGTCCCTAAGAATCCTTGAACCAAGTCGCTAAGCACTTAGTTGCTAAGTAATAACAAGACAAGTCGCTAAGTTCCAAATCGCTACAAATTTTGGCAGCAAGTCGCTATGCACCAAGTCGCTAAGATGTCAAGTCGCTAAATAGCAACTCGCTAAGGTCCAAATCGCTAACACCAAGTCGCTACAAAACTTAAAGAACAAGTCGCTATCAAAATTGAAAGCAAGTCGCTACCTTACCAAGTCGCTACCCGTAGTGGAGAATCCACTAAGCGTAATGTTTGTCGGCTTGTCTCAAAAGGCAAGTTTCTATGACCAAGTCGCTACCAAAACTCACTACAATTCGCTACCTTTTACTGAAGCAAGTCGCTACCAAGAAATTCACTCCGAGAGCCAAGTCGCTACCAAGAAAAACTTTAAAAACACACTTTTCAATCCAAAACAAGCTCAACCACAGTGATTCAAGCTTACCAAATCAAAACCCAAGCACATACAATGATCCTAAACACAAAAGTACACCCAAAATTCAAACTTTAACACAAGATATGAGCCAAATGATGCAAAAACCACTAAACTTTTTCAAACTCAAAAACCATCTAAAAACCACTAGAAATCCAAGGATATGTAAGAGATGATCTAACCATGACTCTTGATACCATTTGTAACATATTGGATTTCACATACACATCATAACATAAACACAAGAGGCGTACACAATGGTTTTAGAGAGAGAAAGTTAGAGGTTTGGGAACTTTAGTGAGAGAAAGAAAAATCTTATTATGAGTTCCAACTCTCTACCTTGGGAGGTAGAGAGTATTTATAGTCATTACATAAAACGCCACCTGACGGGCTGTGGATCAGGCATACAGTGGGTAAATACCCGTCCGTCCTCCATGATGTTACTTAACTAAATACTACATAACATTAAATAACTACGACTACGAGCTTTCTAACGATTACATATACTTGAGGTGACCGACACTTTAACTACTAGATTTTCCAAATCCTAACACTTAGTGCGTGACCTCCGTCACATGTATGTTAGGAAAAGCCCTAGGATCAAGTTTGGGAACCCTTGGAATCTTAATATTGCATGTTGCATAGGACACCTTTTCGTGGCAAAGGCCTACATTGATCGCAAGTCCCCAATCAACATAATAACTAGCACCTACTACAATTGGGTAATGAAGAAGCATATCCCAACTACGCAAGATCCCGATAATCCTAGGGTTAGTTGCAATTTTCTTGGTAGAGTTAAGGGATTGCCCGTTTATGTAGGTAGTTTCACGTTTCCTACGGATTTCATAATAGTGGATGATATTAGTACGGCCATAGATCCTAGCTTGTACCACGTTATTCTAGGGAAACCTTTCATAGAAAGCACCGGGATGACCTATGATCCCTCGTTAGGAATAGTGCGATTCAAGGATGAGACCGATGATATAGCTTACCAAATGCCGTTTAAGATTGAGAAGTTTTCATCACTCTCCAATGATGAAAAGGAACTTAAACTATCGGTCTATTATAGGAATGAGGAGGATAAAGAGAAAGGAGTAGATTATGTTATGGCCAAGATTTTCGGTTTCTATAAGGATTGCTTAAACTTAGGACCGGAATATAGAAATGAGTGGGGAGAGGACGAACTCTTAGAGAGGTGTATCATAGGGCACTTCTACAACATGGAACCACCCACTAGAGACCGTCATGAGGAAGAAGGTGACGGTAATAAAGTCACGTCGGAGCACGACTACGAGTCTAGCTACAAGACTCATAAATAAAGAAAAGTGATTCGTGGGAGACAACCCATGCTTAATTGTTTGCTTGTTTGTGTCATATATCTTTTATTGATTGTTTATTCTCATGTTTAAATTTGTAAAAATGCTTTATTTTGTTTTTAACCTCGTCTTAATTACATATAAAGGTATTTTACATAAAGGATAAGTGTAGGGAGGATTACACACGTTTTCAAAAGAAACGTAAATATGAGAATTACAATTAATTAAAAGATATACATGTGTTTTGTTCGAGTCAAATGCTTGTATCGAGTCATAATGGATGTTTTGCAGAAAATTTTTTCCAGATTTTAAAGATGTAAATTTTCCAGAATTTTTTCCAGAAAATCGCAGACCAGTTTTTGTCAGGATAACCTGACGGCGTCAGGATCGCAACCTGAAGGCGTCAGGAAGGAGTAAAAACAACAGATTACTTTTTTCTCGTTTTCTGAGCTACTTATAAATTTTGGAATTGTCCAGGTCTTAAGTTTCCAAAAATTCTGTAAACATCCATTCCACAAGCATTATATCCTAGTTTAATAGAGTCTTATATATATTATTACCGCCGATTTTACGTGAAGGTTTCGTTTGTTTTCTTCAAGTGTGCAGGTTTTATTTATCAAGAAGAAGATACATAAGGTTGGAGGGAACTTTTCACGCGTACATTCTTCTTGGAAAGGATTTAACCAATACTTCACACACGGATCCTACCGAGCTAATCAGGGGAGTATTAGTTTCTTTCGTTTTTTATTACCTTCTATTATCATAACTTTGATACTTTTGGGGAACATTGGGGACAATGTTCAGTTTAAGTGTAGGGAGGGAAAATAAAACGGGAACTTTGAAACTATGCTTATCCTTAATTATTTGCTTTGTCCAATTGCATTTGTGTAATAAACCATGAGAAAATGTCGGTTAGGGTAATTTTGGCACCAAATTTAAAATTTTTCATGACATATAGGAGTGGGCCATTAGTCTTAACAAAAGCGTCTCACGGATAGGAAGTTACATGACTAGCACAAAAACCCTTTACCACCTAAATTCTACCCAAAATGTGATGATCACCCTTAGATTAGTAGGAATTAAAGCATTCATCTTTAATGCTTAGTGTGTGAACCGGTAGTATAATAGATTCTAGAACTTGTTTTGTGATGCATTCCGAGATCGCTAGTAAGACTACACTTGTGTAGTTAGAAATAACTAAATGATAAGAGGCATTAGGATAACCCTTGTTTGATACCCGTAATATAATTACTTCTTCCACATCGGTTGAGTAATTCCCACCACACCCTTGCGTTGTACTCATCTTTAGTAAACGATACCCCTAGTTAACCCCTCAAAGCCTATCCTTTTCGCGGTTCTCATGATTTTTTCGGTTTTTCCGGAATATCAATGAAGAGCATTGTATACACCCCACCCCCAAATGTACACCCAAATCGCCTTAGCCTACCTTGTATGCGCTCAATTTTAGTGCATTATTGTTATCACCCTAAAAACCCTTAGTTCAATTATCTAGTTGCTTGCATAAGTTGCTAAGTCAAGTCATATCCTTTGTATACAGTTTTGGGACGATTGGGACTCATGGGAAAAGTTAAAGTTTATGAAATGACGGGAAGAGAACGTTAAATTCAAATTCTCTTTATTTGCGTAATAATGTACTCCAAGTGTTTTGATCTTTTCAATTCGGGTCAAATTAGTCTTAGAGTAATAAAAACTTAATTGTAGCGATGTGCCTATAAATCCCTATCATTTTGATGTTACCGTAGAGGATGATAGAGTAAAAGTGTATAAAAAAATTAAAAAAAAATCAAAAAAATCAAAAAAAAATAGAAAAAGAGTAAAAGAAAAAAAAACAGAGTGTTGAAAAAAAAAACATACGGGCTACCATCCTACGTCTATCCTTTAAATTTTTGTTTGTTTGTTTCAGTTATCTAGAGTTTAGAGTGTCGAGTCTTGGCTTAGCAACGCCATTCTTCGTATGCTTGTAACATAAAGATTTTTGACTTGCCACCACTAAATAGCCTATCCCACCAAACCCTTTGTTTCCCTACCGTAAGCCTAACATTACAACCTTTTAAAAGACCTCTTTGATAGTCTTTCCTAGGTGCTTACGTCAAAGCGATGGAGGTTTGATCTATTCTCAAGCCTATGGTAATCTATGTACTAGGACCGGTTAATGAGTGTTTATCTTCCATTTCCAACTTGTTATATTTCATATACACCCGAGAGATGTGAGTACCCAAACACCCCATGTGAGGTGCTATTATGTAATTTCCGTGCTTGTTATGACTTTTGCAGGGCTTATATGTGTTGTGGATTGTTCTAAACCAATGCTTCATGACCCCTAACTTATAAATTAATTGGCCAAAAGCACATTTGCTTGAGGACAAGCAAATACCAAGTGTAGGGATATTTGATAATGTTTTAAAATGTACCTTTTTAAGGGGTCGTTTAAGCCCTTATTTGATCACTTTTGTATCCGTTACTACTTAATATCGTTCCTTTTCAATTTTTAGGTCTCTCGAAGGCAAATTGCTGGAATGGCACTCATTTGGACGAAAAGGCGTGGATATACGAAGAAAATGGCCAAAGTCAAGAATCGAGACACTCAAGCTGCTGAAGCACAAGGGGACGGCGTCAGGTGTTATCTGCGACGCCGTCGGAGCACATGTTGTGACGATACAGTAGCCAAATTGCTTATTTTCAAGTGACGGTGTCAGGCTTTAAAAGAGTAGGTCGTCGCAACTCAGACGGCCTAGATTTGATCCAGACGGCGTCAGAGGCTGAAGAGGACGGCGTTACAAGCATAAGGTAACGCCGTCGCAAGACTAACGTGGCCAAGACGAAACCGTAATGACGGCGACCCGACGGCGTCACAAATCATAAGGTGACGTCGTCGCGAATGTAATCTTATATATAGAATCCGAATTTTTTAGTTTTTGGTGTGTAGTCTTTTGGAGTAAAAACCTAAACCGAACCAAGGCTGTCTTGTACAATATTTTAGGGTTCTAAACCCTATCTTATACCAAGATAAGTGTTTTACTTCATTAATTCAATTATGTCTTCAATTATTTGTGTGTATGCTTGCATGTTCTCCATGTCCGGCTAATTTACTTGTGTGTTTGCTTAGGGAATATGAAACTTAACTATTGAATATTGATTGGTTGTCTCTTATCTTAATTATTAATGATCTAGTAATGCGATAGGTCATTCATTGTGTAGTTAATGCTTGATTAATCTTTGTGAACCTTAGACTATAACACCTAGAGTAGTTGTAGGCTAAACCATCCAAAGAGTACATTAGAGTTAGAGTTTATAAATCCTAGAGATTTTGTAGACGAGACCCTTTGGTAGTTTCAAAGAGTTAGGGAGAAACGCATACCCTACGACTTTAGACATACAACGCAATTAAGAATAAGGACGTGACAATTCAACCATCAATAGGAGATAATTAAGGAGTAATAAAACCTAAGTAAACACATCTTTAAATCATCATACGAGCACACAATAATTAGACATAGACTACCCTCACCTTAGTTAATTAGATAATTAAATAGTAGAGTAATCGGTAGAAATACCAACCCCCCAAATCCAAACCCCGAGATTCGTACTTTTCCATTTCCTAAAAAAACATAAAAAGATAAAAAAATAATCTTCCTCAACCCCAACCTTAGCGTAGTAACTCCTCACTAGCACTCCTATTCCCCTAGAGAACGATATCAATTCCCGTGGCTTACTCTAATACTACACTACAACGATTAGGTTCACTGCCTAGGGTGTTGAAAAACTTGCTCGACGAAAAGGAAGTTCCTTTGACCCCGAACGACGCGTGTAGCATTATCAGATTGCAAGTTCATCAATCACCCCGTGGTATTTTCCTAAGTCAGTCCAAATATGCCCTTGAAATTTTAAACAAACATGGAATGACAAGTTGTGATACTTATGCCACCCCAATGGCACACACCAAGAAACTAAACGCTGATTTGCATGGGAAATTGGTTGACCCTACCAAATACCGAAGTATTATTGGGTCTCTCATGTATCTAACAGCAAGCAGGCCTGATAATGTTTTTGCCATATATCTTTGCTCTCGTTATCAGTCAAGACCAACTGAAACCCACTTCTCAGAGGCTAAAAGAATCCTCCGATACATCAAGGGAACCATCAACTTGGGGATTTGGTATCCGAAGGATTCTGGTTTTGAACTAATAGATTTTTCAGACGCAGATCACGCAGGATGCTTAGATTCTCGGAAAAGTACTTCAGGAGCTCTACAATTTCTTGGTGATAAACTGGTGTCATGGCAATCGAAGAAGCAGGATTGTACATCGATTTCCTCAATGGAAGCAGAATATGTAGCCATGTCGGCGTGTTGTGCTCAAGTCATTTGGATGAGAACACAACTCAAAGACTATGCTTACGTATTTGACAGAATCCCGATGTACTGCGACAATCGAAGTGCTATTGCGATCTCGTGCAACTCTGTTCAACATTCGAAATCAAAGCACATCGATCTTCGATATCATTTCATCAAGGAGCACGTGGAAAAGAGTACCGTTGAACTATACTTTGTGGGTATTGAATACCAACTGGCAGATCTTCTAACCAAAGCCTTAGCTCATGCGAGGTTTAATGAGTTGGTCCACTGGATTGGTATGTGGTGTTTGACTCCAGATGAACTGGATGATCTTTTAAAACATTCTTAAAACCAGTCAAACACCGAAACCTCTTTTGTAAATATTTTCAAAAACAAAATACAAAATTATAAAATCTGATAAAACAACAAAAATATTCTTCTATCTATATTTCTTTTAACATGGCAAGTACAAATCTTCCGTCAACACTTTAATCTTTCAAAATTCAGTATTTTCTCAGTCAAGTGTTGAGGGGGAGACAGTAAATATTTTTCGGTTTCATAAAACCTTGTACTAGCATGTTACCTCAACCCGATTGTTTTTCTTTGATAATGGTGGTCACATTTCTGGTTTACTGTCACTCCCCGGACTCAAATTTATAAAATTTCATTATTTCTTAAGTCAAGGGGGAGTGTCGTCAAGTTTCTTTCCAAAATATCATTCGTTTGGTTACCAAAATGGAAGTTATGGGCGTTGGATGTAAATGGTTAAGGTGGAGGGACTGAATGTGTCAAAAGCTCAAAGTATTTTTTAACAAAATACCTCACCTAATTTTTCAAAACCACATTTACTTCACTTCATTTAATATCCAACCACCCAAATCCTACGCATAAAAATCAACCTTCAAATCCGTGTGTTTGATCATCAATTTGTAAGTGGTTTAATAATCTTAACATGATTATAAACAATGGTTTTTTATTTCATAAACATCCAACGGTTTAATCTCGTGTTTGAGTGAGATTTGTGTTCTACGCGTAGGCCATGAACACAAATTCTTCATTTGTGTGTTTGTGTTAATAAAAATGGTGTTAAAATGCTTAAATGTTCATACCATAAACGTTTTCATCAAACAAATCCACCCAGAAACACGAATTGAACGATTTCTAAATTAGGGTTCTTATGCGTGAATTGGGTATTTTTAATTGAGAGAGTTTTTGGTTAAATAGATGGTTAAGAGATGTTGTTTCTATGTTGAATTGATCATATCCACATTCAAAACTTACCCAGAAACATCAATAGTGTAAGAATTAAAAGTTAGGGTTTAAGTTCATACGAATTAGGCATTTTGATTCACAAGTCTTTTGGTGTTAAAACTTGTTTAGAACAACTCCCAAGGACTCTAAGATCACCCAGAAACGATTTGGTGCATTTCCTATGGCTAAATCTCTTAGTCGTAATTCTTGAATAGTTAGGGTTTAAGTTTTACGCATAAGTTACTCTACGCGTAACTGTTTAATTGTGAATTCATGATGTGATAACTGAAAGGGATTGATTGTATGTGTTAATATTGATGTTATGATGAACTTATTTCAGGATTTCTACGCGTGAAAATTCAGAATCAAGGTTGTTAGAACTTCTACGCATAAGGATCACCTTACGCGTAGCAAGTTATGCGTAAGAGAAATCTTACGCGTAAGGTTCTACAATGGGGACTACGCGTATCCTGTGAAGGATATGCGTAAACAATAACCTTTATGCTTAAGGATCACTCTTACGAGTAAGCCTTACGCGTAAGGTTCCATATATGCCTATGCGTAAGCTCTATGCTTAAAGCCATCTTTTCCTACGCGTAACATTTCTTACGCGTAAGTCAAGATCCTACGCATAAGCCTATGCCTACGCGTATAACCACTCTTGTTTACGCATAAGCTTGGAATTTTACGCCTAAGCCTTAGATCAACCAAAATTGTGAATTGTTACGCGTACATACTTGTAAATAAATAAATCATAAAGTCACGAAACCAAAAAGTCACTAATAAGCTTAAATGTTTAATAAGTTGTGAAAAATAAGTGAAAACTTGGACTTTAAAACTCAAAGTTAATATACTCACGAAACTTATCACGACGTCTTTAGACTATTGGACTAACAAGTGACATTGGACTCGTAACAATCATTGACATATCACATTCAATAAATAGACAATAAAATCATCTGTTGACTAACGTAATGTCTTTTGATATGTTGGTTCTTTTGGCTAAATATCTTTCAGATCACGATATGGACGTTCAAATGCAAAATGTGGATGCACCAAATGTTCTCACTGTTGAAGATATCTTCCCTAATGGTTACCCAATGAAGATCGGAAAGAACAACCTCAAAGTTGATTTTGATAACTTCTCTTGGTCTGAGTCTTCGTGTCAGATTGCAGTGGATATTCTGAAGACTCACCCTTATCAGAACATGCTCACAAACTCTGCTACTATACCGGAGATCTACATTCACCAGTTTTGGCATACAATGCAAAAGATCAAAGGTCAAAATGCTGTGACTGTGACCCTTAACAACAAACAAGTCACCATCACGCCAGCAGATTTGAGGGCTATTCTTCTTATTCCTGTCATTGAGCCACTGAATACAATGCCACTCCAACTGAAGAGGTCGTTCTCCAGTTCATGGTCGACATCGGCTATGATGAAGCTACCGGGGTAATCACAAAGCACTCATCTGTTGATCTCAAGAACATTCCCCAGCCATGGAGAACCCTCTACATAATGATTGCCAAATCCGTTTCCGGACGTGATAGTGGTCATGAGCATCCCAAGCTCATGGAAATACAAATATTTTGGGCTTTGGTCAACATGAAAAACATAGAAGTTGAAGCTCTGATATGGGATGACATGATGTCTTACCTTAAAAATCTTGGCACCAAGATCCCATATATCAGATACACCAAACTGTTGATCCAAAGAGCTCTAGGGTATAATCCGTATATTCCTTTAAGACTTGATGACCCCAAACAACACTCCGTGTTGTATGAGCCCACACTCACTATCAGATTTAAGGACTCTACAACAAAGAAACAAGGTGTAGTGTTGCCAGATCATCTTCTTACTGATGATATCAAAGGACTTTATTCATACAAACGATATCTGGTAGCAGTTGAAGTAGGAAAAGTAGGTTTCCTTGATGAAAAGTCCTCCGGTACACCTACTAGGAAAACCAGGAGAGGCAGTGCAGGAAGTATCTCGAGTACTGAGAGTACGAGAAAGTATCCTAAGAGGTCTCATGTTCTCAAAAGAAAAGTTCCATTAAAGGAGGCAATCCCTATTCCCAAACCTGAACCGCAACAAAAACTAATGGATGAAGACTCCGAGGATACTGAAACGGACGAAGAGGTCATCTACTCTGAAACTCCAACCAACGACACTTAAACAGTTGCAAAACCTCCTAGTCCAAAAGCTGATAAAGGCAAAGGGAAAACTCCAGTGCTTGAGCAAGAAGAGGAAAGCTCGGAAGAAGAGCCACTGGATAAAGACTACAGGAAAAAGGTGAAGAATATCAGACTCCAACACGTTGCCAAAGAGTTCGTAAAGGAACAAACTCGTGGCCCCGGAGGGTCAAGTGGTGGTGCACTATCTACACCAGTTCCTGATGCGGTTAATCAACCCGATAAGGGAACTGGTACCATCACCCACGATCAACAACAAAGGCAACTGGAGGACACTATCACCTATGAATTTGAGGAACCAAAAAAGGAAGAGACGGAGAAGATTTCTGATAAAGATGCTGAGGTTGCAGCTAAAGAAAAAGTAGATAAAGAAGCTCAAGCTCAAGCAGATGAAGAAGCCAGGATTAAGGCTGAAGAAATGGCTAAGTCTGGAAAAGATGATGAAGTTGATTATGATGATTTTCTTCTGGACAGCCCAGCACGTTCCAAGGAACTAACTTCTGAGCCACCAAAAGACCCTGAGTCTCCTCATGTCTCATCATCATCAGACTCGTCTTCTCACTCTTCACCTCCACCATCCAAAGGCTCAACCAGATCCACATCCAAGTCTGTAAAGAAACCAACCGACTCTTGGATATCCCGAGCTAAGACAAAGATTGTCAATGCTGTCAAGCAAGTCAGGAAGAAAGACGTGACCAACAAAAAGTTGAATCAACTCGCTGACAGAATCAACTTTCTTCAAAACGGGATAAACGAGTTGTTGAAGGAAAGGGAGCATATCCAGAAGTTTCTCAAAGGAGATTTCCAAAAAGAAATGGAGAACGGCAAGAGAATATACTCACAAGTTTCTTCTCGACACTGTCCCTGGTGTGACAAGGGAGATATTTTCCAGACAACTTACTCTAAATATCGTCGCATTGGTTAAACATACAATGGCCAAAGAACCTGATCTCTCTGAAGCTGAGTTAATTTCGAAATTGGTGATGCAAATGTCTAAACGATCTGCAACCTTTACTTCGGATGAAGCTAAATTTTTTGAGGCTCTACTAGATTATCAACTCAGATCTTCATGCAAAGAGTCAGCAGATCAACCTAAACGACCAAGAGATGACGATGATAAGGACAAGGATTCTGCACCTAAACGTCCAAAGAAGTCTGGTGAATCTTCCTCTATGCCACCACCAACCCAAAGGACTCCAACAGAAAGACGATCTCCTCCACGTTCTACTGCTGATAAACCTCAGGACTCTGAGTTACCACCATCCACAGAGAAAACCGGTGATCATTTCGAATACACTGGTGGTGACGATGAAGAGTTCCATGAGCCCCAACAACAACCCACCTCTCCCGACACAACAAAGAAACCAGCATCCTCATCAAAGCCAAAGAAGAAGAAGAAGACGACTAAGACTGATGTTGTCTCATGGCTAGATGACGATACAACCGCTGAATACGACTGGTTTTCTCAACTTTGTGATGCTACTCCCTCACTACCTGAAGGTCAAGAAATGGTAGATGGCCGTACCATGGATCATGTCAAGCTATTACAAGAACAATTTAAAGTGAAGAAGATGACGAAGGCTGAGCTCAAGCGAATCAAGAATTATGCCTTGCAACTGCTCAAAGCTAGCTCCGAAAGTGCAATTGAAGTGGAATACCACCTTGACAACATTGCACGAGCCATGTCGAACAACATTGATTGGCTCAATCCCGAAGCTAACATCGACTTCACTGGAAAGACAAAGCTCCATACTACACAGATTGGACAAGACCTCTACCAAAATTGGCCGACCGGATCAACCAAAGATTCCATTCCGCTACTTCTTCAACAAAGACCAAGAATTTCTTCTACACGTTAGCGATGTCTCCAAGAAATATGCTACATCACTTACACTTCCGTTCCCGGCAGCAATATACTCCAACAGTATAGCAATCGAGGAAGATGCCACCCACATGTTCTCCGACAAAGTGGAAAACTATGATCTTGATTCAATGTATGGGATTCATCATTGGCCAGAACGCCGAAGAATCTATTACAAGAGCTGCCAGGTTCTCACATCAAAGAAGGAAGTGTTTGGTGATAAAGGGATTGTTGCTACTAAGCATGTTACTCTTTCGTCAAAGTGGGACTACACATTCCTCAAGAAAATAGTGGTCAAACGACAAGACGAAGAGGACTATGACTTCTGTGAAGCAGATTGTAACATATTGGATTTCACAAACACATCAAATCATGATCAAATGGGGCGTATACAATAAGGTTTTAGAGAGAGAAATAGTTAGAGGTTTGGGAACTTAGTGAGAGAAAATGAAAGTACTATTATGAGCTCCAACCCTCCACCTTGGGAGGTAGAGGGTATTTATAGTCTTACAGAAATCGCCACCTACGGGCTGTGGATCAAGCATACAGTGGGTAAAGACCCGTCCGTCCTCCACGGTGTTACTTAACTAACTACTAGTTAACATTAAATAACTACGACTACGAGATTTCTAACGATTACATATACTTGAGGTGACCGACACTTTAATAACTGGATTTACTAAATCCTAACACAGATTTTCAGAGATTGTCTCTAAACGACATTGAAGATATGTATCTTGCAAAGGTACAGGGACGAATGCGACATTTCTCTACAGAAATCCAATGTGAGTACATCAAGTCAGTGTTAATCTTCATCAGAAGCATAGTGATCCAGGAACGTGTAGAGGACATTCAGCTTACCGTGGAATCGTATCAGACGCGTGTTAACCTCACTAAACCACAGCTCGACCTTCCAGACATAAACAAACTTCCTTAGTACACCCTCATCATCAAACCATTTGGAGTAGTCTACCATAGTGAACTACACCGAAATTGCTTAATGGCGTGCAAAGAGCTTCATAAGTTTGGAGATCATACACTAAAGAAAGTCAGGGATGGTTTAGCTTATCGGTTGAAGGCGATACAAGAAGGCATTTGGTCACAGAAGCGATGGAATTCGAAGGAGAGACGGGATGTTAAGAAGATCATCACTCGCATTGATGAAAGGTTGTTCAGAAGGGACCACTTCAGAACATTGGAGAGTTTCGTAGGTGGTCGTCCCAGCATATCTCTCACAGGCTATCAACATCCAGAACACATTCCTGGAGTTATTGCTGGACTACATGAATCTCCTGGTAACCCTTGAGTTGTTTCTTTAACTTATCATTTGGATGTGTGATTTTTTATGACAATGGCTTGTGCACACATAACAGTGTACAACCCGTTCTTGTAATGAAAGGACCCCGTGGTATGCTTCAGTGCCACAATCCTATAAAAGGAGCGAAAGCTTCTTACTTTTGAGTAAAACTTATCAAAACTTTCATTTTTCAAAGTTTTGCTCAAAAGGACAAGTACTTCCCCTTATGATTTTCAAAACCTCAAAAGTTTATATCACTTGTTGAGGGGGAGTATTTGATTAAAAACTTTGTTCACAAAGTTCTTTATGGAAATCTTCCCGCAAAACTCGAAATGGTCATATTCGATATCAAAATTTTGTCAAAAATAACATTTGATATGCCATTTTTGAGGGGGAGAAAAATTATGTGATAAGAAATATGTTGTGAATTATAAATGAATCGTTGTGCTAAAAGACTTAACCAACGAATTGACGAGATCTTAAATGTTAGTAACTCGAAAAGGCTTGTTCGGGACGGGTAATAATTTCAAGCTAGTTCGCTAGTAATGTAAACGTGTCTCGCAAAGGACTTGTCCGAGTAGAATGTACCATTCGAGAAACTCTTGGTAGACATGAAATTTGACAGGTTTGACAACCTTTCGAGGCTTGTCCACACCTTCAAGGTAGTTATTAGAGCTAGTTGTCACCTAAAAGCTGACAATGTAACTCTTAAACTATGCAATGTAACCGTGTCTCGCGGGGGATTGTCTATCTTGAGTCGATCAATTCAAAAATGTGCGAGCTCTTCTCTCACCGTGCAAATTTCTGTTAAAATACTTAAGCACGTGTGGAGGGGGAGTATTTCTGCAAAATATAAAACTCTCGAAGTATTACAAAATGTTTCTTACTTATAAATACTTTGAGAGATTTTTCATGCAAATTGGTTTTTGTGGTAATGGAGTTATAAGGTGATTAAGGTTAGGAATAACCTTCCTACGATCCACCAGAGCCGGAGGGATCTACCCAAGGACACCACCAATAGTTAGAATTAGAAGTCCTTAGGTATGATTATAAAAAGGAGAAAATGAAAATCGGAGAAAGAAGGAGTTGAAGAATTAAAAAGAAAAGAAAAGAAAATGGTGAAAAGAAATAGCCCTCCAGATTATTCAACTTAGGGCAGACACCGGGTTCAATTCATATGCTACTGGTTATCACTAGATGACACCGGTATTGAAGATCAAAGTCGTCATGGACCCAGTGATGCATGCACTAAACCTTCTTAGCCACTCAAGTTTCTATCAACAGAAGCTTGTTTCATTCTCACAGGGAACCCTACGAAAACTATCAGCTTTCTCTTAGAGATTGCTGGTATTGAAGCAAGGAGACCCTCTCCCTAGTCTCCGCTCAGGAAAACCAAAGCGCACTATTGAGTCTAGAGCCACGAGATTCATCAAAAGATCTCTTAGGTACACTTGACAATTCATCACTTTTCGTTCAACAATAAGAACGCAAGTGATACATTATCGACTCCTACACAGATCTTAGCAATCTGTCGAGAACATTTATGAGAGGTTCACAATTGTGATCTTCAGTGATTGAGTGGAAACTCCTGCCAGTGTCATCATCAAACAGCCCTGACAGTAGGTCACTTCGGTAACTCCCCGTGGATTACGCTTAGTGTGTCTTAAACGGTCTACAGTCGTGGGGTGATGCTTCGGTATACCTCAGCAACTCATCTGAACTGTAGGTGTACTTCGGTACATCGCGTTATCTCACTTGTGGGACTCCAGTTCAGGAACAGCCTTTGTGAGAATTAGAGTTGTGTTTTCACACTATGTTGTTAACACTCTCGAAGTTCAAACTTGTAAGCGCTGGATTATTTCTAACCCATGTTTTATGTTTTCTTCTTATGGATGCTTGCGGGTGGAAAAGATCGTGCAGATTCTCCACATGCTCATACCTACAACATCACTAATTGAAGTTCTCTCAAAAGGCAACACAAAGTCAGAATGATTCTTCATCAAAGTAAAAGAATCTACAAAGTTTAAAGACTAAGAGAACTACATCAGTACTGAAATCCAACGTTAAAGAGTGTCTGAGCATGTTGGAGAAAGACGTAGAGACACTGGAGGAATGAAGCAGACCTGATGCAGACAACAACAACATACTATCACTACCATCACAAAGAACAAATATCAAAGAACAAAGAAAATGATGACGTCAAAGCAGAACACTTCAAAGGAAACAATTTCCCTACACTGGGGAGATTGTTCGAATCAAGGCATTTCTTCTCACAAGAAAGAAGAATGTCAGAAGACGTCAAAGCTTCTATTACATCAACACCTACAACGTTATATATCATCAATCACTAACACTTAGGGGGAGATTGTTGGAATCACTCCTAAACTAGAATTCAAGTGTTCGTAATTAATATGTAATAGTTAGCTTAATTATGGGTTTTATGTTAGTAATCAACGTTAGGCTCATGTAGAAAGCCCATGAGCCTATCCAAAGCCCAATAAGTAAAGGATGGGAACTTGGTGTGTTGCCCTAGTTCCCTCCTATAAATACCTCTTGTAAACCCTCACTTGAGGGTTGGTTGTTCACATTTACATTTCACCTACGCATAACTCTTCTTATTTCATACGTGTGTTTGTGTTAGTGTGTTCATCCGATCACTATCTTATCTCCTTTCTTATATTGATGCTTGTGTTACAAACATGGTGACCTAACATCTCCTCCCTTTTCTTATAAACCTCCTCTTCTAATTTTGTTAATCTCTCCGTATGGGCTGCCATGTACTCCCTCATTTTTTCCTTAAAGCTCGGTGAGAGTGGTATTAGAGAAGTAGAACGGAAGCGCCGTTCAGAATTGAGATTTTGCTCACGACTTGGGGATTCAGGGAAAGGTGTTGGGTGGTTGGTGGAATTAGCGGAATTAACCATTTCGTGAGGGATTCGTTTCGGGGGTTCTCCTTTGCCTCTCAATTAGATAATCGATCCTTCTCTTAAGAGCACTCATTTGCTCTTCAGTGATGGAAGATTTTTTAGGAATCGATATGGCATTGATCATCTTGACGGGGGTTTCATGGGACTCATTCCAATTTTCGTAGCTTTGATTGGCAAGCTCCTCAATAATATCCCATGATTCTTCTGCGTTGGAGTTGCTAAGTCTTCCACCAGCGGCTCGATCAATGGATTGCCTTGTGATGAAATCGGTATGGTCATAGAAGATTTGGATTTGAATCCAAAGATCGATGCAATGATGAGGGACTCTATGGAGTAGGTCTTTAAATCGGGTCCATGCCTCGTAGAGAGACTCACCTTGAATTTGTTGGAACGTCAAGATGTCTCGTCTAAGCTTAGTAGTTCTCCCCGGTGGGAAAAATTGAGCAAGGAAACAAGAGGTGAGATCATCCCAACTTGAGATGGAGCCGGCGAGAAGTCGCTCAAGACAATTGCTAGCTTAGTCCCGTAGAAAGAATTGGAAGAGACGCGGACGCGTAGTCTCCCGAGTAGTAGCATCGAGGTCGATGGAATCGACAATTTTAAAGAAATCCTTAAGATGCTGATTAGGATCTTCGGAACGAAGTCCATGGAATGCACATCCGTTTTGCACCAACCGGATGGTGTCGGATCGAAGGGCCGTAGTTTGGGCTTGGTCGGGAAGCTCAATGGTGTTTCTATATCCTAGGTGGCTTGGTCTTGAGTATTCACCAAGAGTACGGCCTCTTGGCGGGTCATTTGGTGGTGGGTTGATGAGTGGTGGTTGATTATCACCTTCCATGATGAAAAGTGATGGAATTACTAACAAAGGTCACAAAGAAGGGGGATAGACTACAAGGAAGCTAAAAAATGGGAAAAAAGCTTACTTGATAGGAATCAAGAAAGGAAACCTAAATGAGGTGGAAATCTAACTAGCTATTCTATTCCCCGGCAGCGGCGCCAAAAACTTGATACACGCACAACGCGCGTTCGGGGTCAAAGGAACTTCCTTTTCGTCGTGCAAGTTTTTCAACACCCTAGGCAGTGAACCTAATCGTTGTAGTGTAGTATTAGGGTAAGCCTCGGGAATTGATATCGTTCTCTAGGGGAATAGGAATGCTAGTGAGAAATTACTACGCTAAGGTTGGGGTTGAGGAAAATTATTTTTTTTATCTTTTTTATGTTTTTTTTAGAAAATGGAAAGGTACGAATCTCGAGGTATTGGATTTGGGGGGTTGGTATTCCTACCGATTACTCTACTTATCTAATTATCTAAACTAAGGTGAGTGTAGTCTATGTCTATTGTTGTGTGCTCTTATGATGATTAAAAATGTGTTTACCTAGATACTATTACTCCCTAGTTATCTCCTATTGATGGTTGAATTGTCACGTCCTTATTCTTAACGCGTTGTGTCTTCTAAGGTCGTAGGGTATGCATTTATCCCTAACTCTTTAAGTCTACCTTAAGGTTATTGACTACGAAATCTCTAGGATTCATAAACTTAACACTAAGGTTTTCTTTGGATTTTTAGCCTACAATTCCACTAGTAACTATAAACCAAGGTTCAACAAAGATTACTTAAGCATTAAAAACATAACGGATGACCTATCGCAATACTAGGTCAATCACAATTAAGATAAGAGACAACCAATCAATATTCAATACATAGGTTTCATAGATCTAAGTAAACACACAAGTAAATTAGCCGGACATGGAAAACATGCAAGCATAAACACAAACAATTGAAGACTTAATTGAATTAATGAAGTAAATCACTTATATTTTTGTAAAACAGGGTATGGAACCCTAAGATACTGCCCAAGACAGCCTATGTTCGGTTTAGGTTTTACTCCACAAAACTACCTCTCTCTAAAAATACTGAAAATTCAAATTCTATATATAGAGTTACAATATGCGACGGCGTCACTCTTTAATTATGACGCCGTCGGGTCGCCGCCATTAGGGTTTCGTCTTGGCCACGTCAACTCTGCGACGGCGTCACCTTATGCTCGTGACGCCGTCGGGATCCAAATCTAGGCCGTTTGAGTTGTGACGCCCTACTCTTTTAAACCTGATTCCGTCACTTGTAAAATAGCAATTTGCTTTCTGAGTCGTCTCAAGATGTGTTAGGATTTAGTAAATCCAGGTATTAAAGTGTCGGTCACCTCAAGTATATGTAATCATTAGAAAGCTCGTAGTCATAGTTATTTAATGTTAAGTAGTATTTAGTTAAGTAACACCGTGGAGGACGGACATGTCTTTACCCACTGTATGCCTGATCCACAGCCCGTCAGGTGGCGTTTCATTGTAAGACCATAAATGTAACACCCCAACCCGTCAAGGGTCCGAATGTCACATTATGGAGTCATATCAGAACATACTAATAAAAATGCAAGCGAAAGTCTTATTAAATAAAATACCAAGTCATATAAACGAATGACTTACAAAAGGAAAGATACATAATCCAACATGTCTAAAAGATAGGAAATATCAAAGCAAATGTTCTTCCAAAAGAGTCCAAAATAATAAGGGAAACTAGGGTCGGTTCACTCAAAAGCTCCTACTCTCAGCCCATCAATGCCCAGCATCCCACTTGGTACCTGCCGCATGGAAAAGAAATGCGGCTGAGCTTAAAAAGCCCAGTGAACAGATATAACAAAACAAAGTCTAAACATAATCAAAATACAAAACGAAACAAAGGAGACTGATAACAAAATCGTAACGAATGAGCACAATGAGTCTATGAGTCAATGAGGAACCTGCAGAACACAATATTAACAGATATCCAGAAGGAACAGAAATCAAAGAAAGCCAAAGCACAACAAAGCAGCGAATCATTGAACAAATATAAGCAAATATAAATAACCAAACATATAAGTATCGGAACTTAATCACATAGGAGTTGATGAACAATATCATAATCAAATTAAGCAACCGACAGTGTAAAAGCATATCAGTCAGCGGATCAACTAAACATGAATGGCAAAACAACCAAGTCAGATAATCAGATATACATAAGCTAAGCAGAATTCTGTAGTCAGGCGAAATCAACTGAATAGAATGTAAGCATGGCAATCACGCAAATCAGAAAATCAATAATTAATAAACATAATAAATATCATAACAAGTTGAGACACTAATGGGTAGGAAATCCTGAACGAACATCATAACTAAACGAAGTAACTGATCAAGAATATAGCATGGCAACTAAACAAGTCAACTAGACATATAACATAAGTTAAACCATATTCCTTCATTAACCGGTAACATGAACAGAAGTGTAAACATGGAGGATCAACAAGTCAGGTAAACATCCATTACTATGCTGAACCGATAACATAAGCCTCAGAAACATCAAACAGAAGTACAAACATGGAAATCACAATTTGCAGGTAGATTACTAAATGATAGTCATAGCCTTTGACATAACTGAACAAAGTATAACATGATCAACGGATAAATCAAATGATTACATACCAGCATGGCAACCAGATAAATCAAATAGTCACATAACAGCATGATAAGCGGATAATCAGATATTAGCATGATAACAGATGAATTAGGTAATCACATAATAAAATAATAGATAGAGAAATCATGAAATCATATAACGGCATGGTAAATAGATGGATCAAATAATCATATAATAGCATAGTCAACACATGAATCCAATAATCATATAATAGCTCGGTAAACGGATGAAGTGGTAATCTGAAGTATAAGCTTGGCAATCAACCGAAATAGAGTGAAAGCATAGTAAATCAAATGAACTGAAGATTCAGTATAATAACCAAATGAACTGAAGCATGAGTCCGATAGTCAAACGAATCACATAAGAATACTGAGTGAATAAGTAGTCAACTGAATGACTGAACAGGCATAGTAAATAAATGAATCAGAATATCAGATAGTCACATAATAACCAAAATCAGAATGTTGCCCCGAACACCTATACTAAAGGAGATACTCCAATAGCCAAATCTAACAAATCACATATCATAACCCATAACCAAAATCAGAATGTTGCCACGAGCGCCTATACTAAAGGAGATACTCCAATAGCCAAATCTACAAATCATATATCATATCCAATATCATATCAAATCCGTCAAATCATATCAAATTGTACATGGGTAGCTAGCCCAATGTACCAAAATGTGAGGGGGTGTATTGCACACACGCACCACATCACCAAAGCTGAACTGAGTACCTAGGATGCATCCATACGCTCCCTACAAAACAAATCATATATACATATGCCAGTTCGAGACTGTACATACGTATTCATAATGGCCAAGTGATCACATATATCATATCATATCATAAAGGGAACGCCGGTGACTAATCACACCGCCCCAGATAGTGTCATGCCATTGTTGCATCAATGACACGGCCATGGTACCTCCATGGCTAGTTAGCTCGGGCAACCAAACCAAACAAATCATATCATATCAACCGATCATATAATGGAATCATATCAATAAGGGATCTCAACGGATAATCATATCAAACGAATAAATAATCGAATATCAAATCAGAAGATCATAGCATAACGAATCATATCAAATGGATCATATCAAATCAGAGTAAGGAGAGTATGAATCGGATATCAAAATAGGCAAGAGTCATTAGAGAAAAGATGTGTCATTACTGAAATGACGGAATATTTGTACCTAAACAAATCAACGCTTACTTGACCCAAATCAAATCGACTTATTTCCGCTTCCGAGTATCTACCTGAATTACGAGACCATATATTATTTAATTATATATAACTGATTATTATATTTCGAACATTACCTTTATTTGCTAATGCTTTAATTATTATATACTTGAAAGTGTAGTACTTGCGTATACAGTAAATGTCATGATATATTATTATGCATGCCATCAATATAGTCTATATAGACCAACTTAGTTTGTTTACAAACTTGATTATAAAGCGTTTCAGCTATTAGTGATACGTTTGCATTGAATAATAATTACTACACGTCCATTAGAAGGTTTATAAGATACACAATAGCTTAGGTCTTCCGAATTTATATTCATTTGTTAATAAAATCGTAAGACAATAGTGATAAACAAAGTGTCATTTGTGCTTGTATATGAATTAATGTAATGCAAAAATAGTAAGTAACTAATATATATATATATATATATATATAGGGGCTCATTCTTGTGAGAAGTCTAAATTTGGTGAGAACGCGAGAAGAGATCCTAGCCCTCCATCTAATCCCTCCTTTTTTTAAATCTAATGGCTAAGATTAGCCCACCATTTGCACTAACAAAGGGTATTTTTGTAATTACCAACCCCACCTCTAATATATGAAGAAAAAACAGTATGAACGCGGAAAACCACCTATCCTCTCCAATCCAACAAACCTCAATAATCTCCGATCACAACCATGCATCGCCGTTCAAAATACCGCCGTTCAAACCACCGCTTCACCGCCAAATAGAACCACCACTACTCCTCCACAACTATCACTTCACGCTTCACCTTCTACAACCGTCTTCCACCGTTCACCTTCTAACACCGTCAAACACCGTCTTCTACCGGAATCATCACCGGAATATTAATTGATCATACAAACATAAAATTCGACAAATATGACTGATGGAGGAGATATCAATGAAATTAGTTCAACAAAAGCTGAGTTTGCTGAAGAAGATCAACTTTTCCATTCAGACTACACAAAAATTGATAGTAACTACTACTTCTGTTATTTCTATTTAAATTTTATTGTATAATTCTTAACAATTATGTGTTTGAACTTATTATAATTGTTTAATTTGTACATAAGTCACATTTGAATATACAGATTACTAATTAGGTTTTAAGTGTTATAAGCTAGTTAATTAGAGAAATTTTTGATGATTTAAGTATATTAATAGTATCTTCGCGCGTAAAAACTATGAGCAAGTAGTGAAGTTTTGAGGTTATTAGCGGAATTTTTGATGATATAAGTTTAGTAAGATTGTCTTCGCATGTGAAAATGTCATCAAAGAATTAAGTTTTGATTTTAATAGTGGAATTTTTGATGATTTAAAATTTAGTAAGATTATCTTCACATGTGAAAATATCAGCAAGGAATTAAGTTTTGATGTTATTAGCGGAATGTTTGATGATTTAGTTTAGTAAGACTATCTTCGCATGTGAAAATATTGTATTCAAGTGTTGATTTAGAGGCGATTATTTAAGTTTAGAACAGATATCTTCACTTGTGAAGAAAATCATTTAGGAATGAGTTAGTTTGCGTAAAAGAGTGATTATGAGAATATTGTATTCAAGTGTTGATTTAGAGGCGATTATTTAAGTTTAGAAACAGTATCTTCACTTGTGAAGAAAATCATTTAGGAATGAGTTAGTTTGCGTAAAAGAGTGATTATGAGAATATTGTATTCAAGTGTTGATTTAGAGGCGATTATTTAAGTTTAGAAACAGTATCTTCACTTGTGAAGAAAATCATTTAGGAATTAGTTAGTTTGCGTAAAAGAGTGATTATGAGAATATTGTATTCTAGTGTTGATTTAGAGGCGATTATTTAAGTTTAGAAACAATATGGTATCAAATATCTTCACATGTGAAGAAATAAGGTCATGTGAAGAAATAAGGTATCGAATCTTCACATGTGAAGAAATAAGGTATCTTCGCTTGACAGATTTTTGTTTTTATGTCAATCAAATATCTTCACATGTGAAGAAATAAGGTATCGAATCTTCACATGTGAAGAAATAAGGTATCATCAGAGGTGAAGCTGTAAGTACTTTTGTTTTTATGTCAATCAAATGTTCCTGGTTTTCAACACGAGAGAAGCGAATTAACAAAACCACAATAAAATCTCGCAACTATCTCTAACGGTATAGACAACCTTGCGGGACATGATGCTTTGCGGTGGTTCGATCTTGTCATTATACCTATAGGTATTGGATTTTTTTATTCATGTAAAATGTTAGCATGGAATATATAAATAACCTTATTTTTCAACCACCGGTGTAGGATTGGGAGGATTTGTGGCATGCGAGCTCTATCGAGGAGAAACAGTGACCACTGCCAAAGCATCCCGCCCATGGGATTGGTAATATTAAACACATTCGCTTGACATTCCAATATCTATTTCTTTAATTAAAAATTTTGCTTTAGCATTCACGTTTCTGAATTTGCCAAGCTAAACATGATCTAAAAATTCGTTTATAACTGAGTCATGATGTTAATCTATATAGTAATGTTACTTCTTGTTATAATCTTGGGGATGAACATAACTTTACTTTGGTAAATAGTTCTTATTGCTTAGCAGAAAGTGTATGCCATTTAGAATATGTATTTTTCTACTGCATAAATTTATCTGATGCATGTATATAACTTCATGAGTTAATCACAGAGTCTATAAAAATAGAATATTGAGGCTTTTTCGTTGTACTATTCATGTCGAGTGTTATAAAACTTAACTGATCATGCCATTCAAACAGGGCCGTGATGGATTTGTTATGGGGAAGGAGCCGAGTCTGTTGCTGGAAGAACTCAAGCATGCTAAGGTTTGTTGAAATCTAATACTAGTAAAGACCTGTGTAGGAGTGTTTCTATAAATGAGAACTATAATATGATAGCATGCTAATGATTTGTGTTTTCATTTGATTAAATCGGCTATTGGACGAAAAAGGGTGCGACATCTATGGGATTCTCATGAAGCTTCACTTGTGATGCTTATCATATGACAAAGCCTCATCCTCAAGGTAGTAGCATTACATTTTTATGTGTAAAATATGAAATCAAACTTCCGTTAATCTCTCTCATTTGTTGATTGTTATGTTCACACCTTATGCATATGTCAGCTCCTATTTTTGTATGTTCATGTATGCCCCCTATACTATAGTTACTGACTCTATAGGTTTTGATGGTAACAATATTTTTAATCTAAAGTATTTGGATTTTTTCTCTCGATATATTGTCTTGGTAATAAAACGTATTTGGTGGAACTCCATTTTTGTAGACTTTTAGCGGCGACGACCTTTAAACCCTTATACTACTTCTATCTTGCTAAATGTAATATGGTTGCTTTTACCCCTATTAAGTGTTGGTATTAAACATGTTCTGTAAAACCTTATATGGTTATAGATATTCTACAATACTCTAAGATGATAAAGATTTGAGACATTGTTCGTACCATCTAGTCAGTCTGGTCCTTTTGGTGAAGGAATCAACATGAAACGTGTGCAATCTTTAATAAGTGCATATTTGTCATCAGTGTGGGTGATTTTGTGCATAGAGAAGGCCTTATCTCATCAGGGGTGGCGGGGAAGATGTGAACTACATAAATGCATGCTCGTCTTCTAGCTGGAGACCACAAAGAATACAATGCTCTTCTTCATTGTTTCGGCCAGAACCAAGAGGTGTGACTAAATATGTTATCTTATATTCCGCTAAAGGAGATTTGTCTTTCTTTCTTGTGTTGACCATATCATGAAATATTTCATGTCTGCAGTTGAGAGTCAACTCTACAAAGTCCATGATAGGTCACCTTTTAGGTGCAATTTGTGTCTTTGTGGAAGCTTTGCAACTACGCAGGTAATGCAATAAGTTTATTTATTATTTAAATTTTAATGCATATTTGACGTGCAACACATATTGCAAGGAATTGAAATATGATTACATTGACGTAATTATTTTACAATCATTTATAATGAAATTCGAGAACATGACCAAGTCAAATTTTCATGGATGAAACAATAACGTACCATTTAAGATATGACTCAGTTTTTAGGCCAACAATAACATACCATTTAAGATGTGACTTGTGATGTTGATGTTATAAATCATCAAGGGACAGTCTTGTTTTGTATATTTTAGTTTAGCCAATTATTTAACATATGTTGTATGTTCATTTACTGAGACCTTTTGAATATTAGGATCTTTTCTGTCTGTAAGGCTGGAACTTCATTGTTGGGTTAGCAATGAGGCCGGTATTATAATTTTCTAGTACATGAACTGTTATATTATTTGTTGACAACGTCATTTTGTTTAAGTTTAGCAAAAAAATGTTGTTGCTTGCTTTACTTTGGCACTTTACGACCACGACTCCAGTGAAAAGAATTTAGAGTATGACTCCTAGAAAGATGACATCACAAGGACTTGATTAAGTAAAATCATTTCGTTCAACTGTTCAATAACAATTATGAATCAGATTTGACGATAAAACATATGCTTTGTTACCAGTTATGAGAATTACGGCTTTTCTAGTGAACATGCATTTCTTAGATATTGGTTTATGTGCACTAGTGAAAAATGAGTCGACTTGTCGTTATTATCATTTCCCCTCGTTTATTTCGGCCCGTTCTTGCCGCTAACCGAGATACTTTTTAACTTGTTATTTTGGCAATCTTCTTGTAGGCTATACGGACAGGTTGGGTTCATCCAAATATTAATCTTGAAAATCGAGAAAAGGCGTGGTATGTATTGTTCTCTGCGCCAATCTTGAAAAATCTGTTGATAGGTGCCAGGCAATTTAATGGCTCTTCTTTGTTTTAGTGTGGGATTGGTTAGATTAATATCTATGATGTACTTTCATGTGGCCATGGATTAACATAATGATTTTTCACAGGACACAAAGGTGCTGGTTGGCCCAAAGAAAGAAAAAGCGGATGTTAAGGTGGCTTTGTCTAATTCATTCGGGTTTGGAGGTCACAACTCGTCAATATTATTTGCCTTTCCAATAACTATTTTCATGGTAAGGAAAATCATGTAACCAAGTATAGCGTTATTTGCATGAGTTGAGAAACAAGATATAAAAGAGCATAACTTATGTGGCCTTGTTAGTTTTTTGCGGATCAAACAATGGTGGAAGAGAAGAAAACAAAGCGATGGAAGATGGAGGCGGATTAAGCGATATAAATCTATCTATCGATCTAATGATAGACCTTCACATTCCGACTGTTGCTTCCATCTGTGTACTAGCCACATTTTGAAGTAGATGAGATATATTGTTTGTTGGATTTTTTTATCTTTGGTTTTGGTGGCCTATAGATATTGTTTTGATGATATGATCGCCACACATTTGTAATAATATTTGTATGAAGATGTAATCTTTAAGCTCTACTTTTTGTTCCTTACTCCAAAATTATTGTCAGTTTCAATATTGTTCTAAATAACCATCGGTATCCAAATTGGATAGTTTTCATCTTTACGTTAGGATCCCACGAGAACGAGTTACCGAGAATAATATATATAATAGAGCATCAGCGCGACCATGAAAATCCGCTCTACTTCAATCCTAGACAACGCCTAGGGATGGAAACGAAGTCAAGCCGCCGTGAAAACTCGAATCGGATTGGTAAAAGCTTGAAACGAGCTGAGTGAGCTTAAACAAACTCGAGCCTAAGTTGGGATTCATTTAATAACCGAGCTCGAGTCCAGGATTTATATATAAAGATTGATTAGGCTCGTGGGCTTAAACGAGCCTAAGAAATATATATGTATATATGCTCGTTTACACATAAATGAGCTCAAGTTTAACAACCAAAGATGACCATATGCTTAACAAGCTGAGTTCAAATGGTACCCCCTATGTGTGAGAATGTTCCTCAACCCTTTAAAACAATATAAAAAGGAAGCTCTGCATTAATGACCAATTTGATGCAACAAAACAATAAGATCGACATGTAAATGCAAAAAGAAACCAAGTTATTTCTCACAAGCAAATTGGTTGATATATCTTTTATAAAATTGAATATATTTGTATACATTCAAAAGTAATATTTCATCACAAAAATGAGCCTTGCTTCTACCCTTCTAAAATACACTCATACTTTAACCATGTTTCTTACATTTGGTCTTCTTTTTGCCTCCTCTTTTCAATTTCAACCCCTTCATTGACAGCATTGGAGGCGGTGCCCCTCGAGCCTCTTTGACAGCTTTACCACACTTGACATGCCCTTCCTTGCGGCTGCCCGATGCTGCATTTTCTGACTAACCATCTTGCGATCCAGTGGCCAAAAAGCATATGGCTCAAGCTTACCCTTCCTCTTCAAATCTCCACCTGCCTTCTTGCTTGAGTATTGAGAACCGTGTAGGCCCAACCGGTCGGTCATTTTTCTACGGCACTACGCTGCGTGGAGTTAACGATCGATTCTGCTGCTTGACTCCTTCGTCAAAATCGGTGTTGTCCCATCCTCCCAAATTATAAGCCGTCCATCGGCATCTATTTAGCTCTTCGTCGGTGTAGCTTCCTCTTTAGATGATCAGATGATCTAAGAGATTGTCGTGTCTTTTGACGGTCAAGCAAGTCAAGTGGTTCATCATCTAACTGCTCATATGTATCTTCGGCAAACTCTTCCCCGCTTCGCTTGGATCGCAAATAAACATTTATGTACTTCAATAAAAGTCACAACAAGAGCTTCAACGGCGACATACATGTTTTAAGCTGACATTTTGGCATAAGCGAGAACAAGCGGTGCTTTGAATACGTTTTCTTTTCTTTCTTTTGTATTTGCAAACAGAAAAAGGATTTTTATTAACACAAAATCATCAACACTTGAATAGATAAAATGATTAGTTTCATAGCGCTTTCACGATGATGGTAAATGCCACATCTGAATACGTTCTCTAAGATAAAAAACACAAACCTACGTAGAGATCTTTTGGAATTGGGCAAGCTATGTCGACCAGCAAAAGTCTTGGTATCCATATCATCAGAATTGCCATTGTAAGTTAATTTGAAGTAAAATTTACATGCTTGAGTTTACAACTGATTCTACTTCTCGTTTGTTGTTTATAAGAAAACCTCTCTGAAAGTTTTTCTTGAATATATGATTTCTTGAGCTAACAAGAAAACAAGAAATAGAGCATATGAGATTATTGTCCAAATTGGTCATGCCTGTGTGGATGAAGATAACGGTGGAAACAAGGAGAATTTGTATAACTTCTTCAAAATGGTAAGAACCTTCGATAACAACACATTGGTTTGCGGTAGTTATGCAGAAGTGATTTTAATACCGGTGCCTAAATTTTGGTGTAGGTGGCGGTGGTCTTCTTGGGGAGACCCCTATGATCGATCTTGCGATGAAGGGCATAGCTCGTTTGACTTATGAATTCAGCGATCTTATATCCAAGGCTTTCAATGTTCTTCCATCCGCATTTCTCCTTCTCGAGGAGAAACGAGAGAAATTAATAAAGTAAGTAGAGTTGATTGTAAGAAGTAAAACATAGATTTTAATAATGATCATGTAAGCCGTATGTGTAAGAAGGGTGTGGTGGCTTTACCGCATGTATAATGGTCAGAGTCTAAGTTGAGGCGATGCTTCTAGTTCTGACTAATTTAGGTTTGCTCAAGGTATTAGTTGCCAAGTCACAAGCCGAGGATTGGAGACCCATATGAGGGAATGGTGGAGCCTGTGGTGACAGGTAGCCACAAGAATCATTTCAAAGCAAGGTTAGCAAATCACTGACTTCATTAATTATATATTGGTTTTATGGTATTATACCCAAGTACCCAACCAAAATCGGCTGATCGGTTTAAACGGTTTTCAATTTTGTCGCTGTATATAGTGCGGTTGCTTAAAATATAAGTGATCGTGAAGGAGGGTAGATGATGATCAAGAGTGATCTTTTAAAACTCAGCGAAAGTCTGTCCTTAGAGTTAATGCGTCGAAAATTTGTGTAGTGATCGCCATAAATTGTTCTTCCATTGTTTAAATTAAAAACCACATCATCGAGGTAGGCAAGTGAAAAGCAGTCAAACTTATTTTCAAATTACAAAGATATAAGAATCTACTATCTAGGTTTGCATCTTACGAGTTTGTATATAGTTGATAAAAAGCAGATCAAAACGTTTTATTCTCTAAACCCGGCGTTTGCTAAAATTGTTCTTTGGAATAGCCCCTAGATGATCGTATGTTATTCTTACAGGTGAAGTTGCTCCTTGAAATGCTTGTGAAGAAATGTGGTCTTGAGGTACATTAAGGAGTTATGCGGAAAGAGCATATGAAGCTGCTTACGAATATAAGAAAGGTTTGTTGTGGATCAGTTTCTTTATACAATCAGCTTGAACTTAATAATATAGGTTGCTAACGGTGGTGTTGAAATCTTAGACAAAGAACGGAAAGAACGAAAATATCTTGCTAACAGAGCTAAATCTCGTCTTTCAAAAGCTACCTCCGGGTTATTCATCTATTAAACATAATAATGCGATCGGCACATTCTAGAAATCTTTTTGAACTCACATTCCGGTTACATAAAGTGTAAACCTAATGCTATACAGTTCAAAGTTAATTGGCTATTTTGTTGCGCTTTATGTCTCTTAACCAAATTCACCATCATCACATCTAAGAAATATTTTTGATATCACATTAGCATCATTGATTGATAATTACATTATTCTTTTAACTATAGGTCGGCGGGTGGAATCATACAAAAATATTCTCTGATTTTGGTGAATACAAAAGCAATTTAATAGCAACAAATTCGGCATGACTTAGATAGTACCTCTTTAAGTCCAAGTACAATTCGAGTCAAGAAAGAGGCAACAATCTCGCTTCATTTGTTACGATTCATCCTGCAAAAGCCTCTTAAATATACGGTTTCTAGTTTAAGCGACGTACTAGAACTTTTGAACCAATGTGTTTTGTTACCTTTGAGACATGAACGATCGAGAAAATATAAACGGTCAAATCTGTGCGCTTGGCTAAAAATGACACGAATGCATCACTTCAAACATCGGCAGTAGATCTTCAAGCTTTCTTGCTATGAAACCATCGGCATCTTTGTCCGACCAAAATTATACATATGTTCAATCAGAAAATATGTATTCTTTGACTAGCAAAACAATAGGCCACGAAGGCAAAATAAAAGAGATCATAATATCTGAGAAAGACATGTTTTTTCATCTTTTACTTTTAAGTGCAAAATAGAATACCTCAAGAATTGTTGAAAGAACTTTGTAAGCCTTCTTTTGAATCGAACTTTCCTCATCCTACAATCAGATGTATATCAATAATGTTAACCATGTTCACAAAGCAGGAAACTATAAATTTTGGCCACACAACTCCAGTTCTTATTGTGAAGTGTTGATCACTCACCTTCAATGCGGTACTATTGCAACGAATAAAAGATCAACCTCCTTTGTACCTAAGCACAGTAAAAGTGAGGCGCCAAGTCAAATCACGCTGTGCCTGAAAAAAATGCATTATATGTCAAAAAAGTCAAATTAAACTAAATATTAGAACCGGGTTAAAAGAAAAAGTTTACCTCGTTTGCAACAATGAAGTTTCACTGGATGAGTTGTCTACTTCCATCAAACTGGAACCTTTGGTATTTTGTACTTTGCCGCCTCCTGTCCTTATTACTTCGCATTGTGCTCTTGAAAAACATGAGACTACACTTTTTGTCGCTATGGCCTTAAACTCACCAATTGTTTTCTACAAAATGGAAAAATAACGGGGTTAGAACAAAGATCATGCAAAATTATCTTACGTAGTAGATAGATAGATAGTTTAGGGACTTGATGAATATACCTGCAAAGATCCACCATCATCTTTAGAAGACTTGTTGAAAATTCCTGATAGTGTCGGCAATATCTCGTCTGAGAGGACCTTAACACATCAAGATTATGGTACGCAACTTCGAAGTGTAGCGAGAAGCGCCCGTTGTTCACAAATCTTGAGTTCCTTACCGGAGGTTCATTTCCCCTTCAATAACTTCTATTTTTGTCGAATGAGAATATGTAGGCTGGAGCAGTCTACTGCGCAATCGGGTTGTTCACGAAGGGCCGGCATAATGCCTTTTCTAAATCCTTGAAACTCGTCATTATCGGAGGATAGTTGCAAAGCGAAGGCAACAAAGACCATATAGAGTATACAAGTCCATCAATGCTCTGGCGAATGAATTCTACCTTCTTGCTCATCTTTGGTGCAAGGGAGCATGTAAGTACCAAATACACTGAATAAAGCATGAAAGAGAAGAAAAAGAACCACAAACGAAAAGAAACACACTAGTACCTGCAGATTTCAACTTCAAGACTCGAACCGTATCCATAGCGATTCATTGAAAAGCTTAACCGAGCACCCACTATATTACGTTTTAGGGATAGGAAAAGCCATACGTTGGCATCAGAGAGGTCTTGTGCTTCTACATTCAAAGGTAGAAACTTTAAGAATGCTTGGGCCCTAATGCGACTAAAGGCTGCGCCCATGCAATCATGCAACGCAAAATACAAAAATAGTACTTATGTTAATGTGTTGATTAAAACAGAAAAAACTGAAAGGCAAAGTTTTTCATACACCAAATTTTACTGTTTCTCTGTAAGGAAACTTCATCTGCAACTTTTGAATGTCTTCCAAGCTCTTAATGGCACCTTTAAAAAAGTACGAACTAGACTCACCTGAAAGAGTAGGTTCAAGACTTAATATTAATCACACTTTGATTGTGATGTCGAGAAATAAGAGTTATAATAAAAGAAATAAAGATTACCTAATTTATCAAACATTGCTGCGACAACTTGAAATGACATGTCCCACACGGCAGCATAGCTATAATCAAGTAAACTTTCAACAGTTGCACAAAGTTTCTCAATGATGGTCCGGCCCGGTTTTCTCGCACCCCCACTTGTCATAATCTGATCTACACCTTGTTTGATCAAGATGTCATCAACGCACATATGTATTAAGCTCTTGAATGCCTCCATAGACCAAAAGGCTCCTCATGTTGAGCGGCTAGCGGCGGAAATGAGACTAGATGCGCGAATTCGGCGGCTAGAGCATGGAGACAAGTCGCGTTGCTTCAACTGCCATCCACTGGGAAGCCTCGGCGGGCATCTTGTATTCCAAACTTGACCTTTATTAGTATTTATTAATAAGAAAGAAATAGCATTTGAAAATAATAATCCTTATTGGTAAAACAAAGAAAGAAAGAATGGATACCTACAAGTGGGATAGGGATGGAATGGAAGTCCATTTGGATACAGGAATTGTGCATTTGAACAGCGCATTGGTCTCGGCCAAAGGTCGTAAGCTATCGTCATCGAATAGTCATTTATCAGCATAGCAATGAATGCTTAGTGGCTTGTTTGCCCGAAGGTACCCATGAGAAAAGCAGCGAGTCACACACTTTATCCCACTCCAACACTACTTTATTATTATCACTATCATTTACATCTTCTTGTCGGTTAAGACTCCCCAATCATCTAAAATTAAAATTCAAAGCAATTTGGACATGTTTTATGATTTTTGAGAATATCAATCGAACCTGATCATCCCTTCGTCCTTATCGGTGATCAGGTTTGAAAAAACATCAATCCTTTCATTTGGAGCAGATTGTGCGCGGACGGATGCAATATTGAGAAATCGGTGGCCATTTCCTTGAGCTAACAACCTACACATACCAAGAAATAATATTATATATTATCAAATTACATTCAGAATTTTGTCACTAAAAATTTGTGATAGAAGAAACATCGGCTGGCGGCGAAAGGAAACATCCATTCCAAAGATAATGGTTGGAGTCTTTGAAACTAATGGTATTGAATTTGAACATTCGACTGATAGGAGAGAGTTTATACCACCCGTTTGAAATCATTTAATAATAGATCATACTTGAGTTTCAGAAATAAAAAGCAAGAAACTAAAATTACTTTAAATTGAATGTAAACCTTTGCATTGATCTTCAGAAGCAAGTTAGTGAGATCTTGATCATTAATCGAGTTGGTGCAATACACTGTGTAATGATCCCAAAATCCACTAGGCATTTTTAAACTATGGACTGTCATTATAAACAAATTCGATTAATATTCCAATAAAACAGTTTCTCATGTAGCAAAAGATCAAGGAAAAGAAAACCATAGATGTCGAATTATCTCTCTCTCTAGGAGGATACATAGAAGTAAGGTGGGCTGGCGTGTTAGTTTATAAACTTCAAACATCATGTCCACACGAATAGGAGCAGGATTGTGCTTAGCTTGATGATTCTCTTCGATCACAGAATGGGGCTCTTCAAGCTTATTTGCAAGAATGACACAAAAAGTTTGATCTTAACTTAATCTATGATATTTAGTATTTACACCACAATAAAAAGATACAATATGTGAGCAGTGAGCTAACTAACAATTCCTTTAGCCTGAGAACACCTAAGTAGATCTGTGTAGGCTATTACAGCATCGTCTTGAGAAAAGTTCACAATAGCCCAATGTGAGACCTCTGTAGGCTAAATAAGTGTATTAAACCCGATAAAATAGCCAAATATTTTCTAAAATAGCCAAATTATACCCGATAAAATAGCCAAATATCAGCTAAAATTATACTTATTATATCGGTAGTGTTAAAAGCCTCTAAAATCTCAATGCCGTATTTCAAGCCATCAACAAAAATTGAGTTTTAAGCAAATTTCTTCACATGTGAAGATATTCGATACCATATTTCTTCACATGTGAGGGTATTTGATACATTATATAAAGCCTCTCAAATATTAATACCTTATTGAAAGCCATCGACACAAACGAGTTTTAAGCAAATTTCTTCACATGTGAAGATATTCGATACCATATTTCTTCACATGTGAGGGTATTCGATACCATATTTCTTCACATGTGAGGGTATTTGATACCTTATTTAAAGCCTCTCAAATCTCAATACCTTATTGAAAGCATCCACCAAACAAGTTTTAAGCAAATTTCTTCACATGTGAAGATATTCGATACCATATTTCTTCACATGTGAGGGTATTTGATACCATATTTCTTCACATGTGAGGGTATTTATTTAAAGCCTCTCAAATCTCAACACCTTATTCAAAGCCATCGACACAAACAAGTTTTAAGCAAATTTCTTCACATGTGAAGATATTCGATACCATATTTCTTCACATGTGAAGATATTCGATACCATATTTCTTCACATGTGAGGGTATTTGATACCTTATTTAAAGCCTCTCAAATCTCAATACCTTATTGAAAGCCATCGACACAAACAAGTTTTAAGCAAATTTCTTCACATGTGAAGATACTCGATACCATATTTCTTCACATGTGAGGGTATTTGATACCATATTTCTTCACATGTGAGGGTATTTATTTAAAGCCTCTCAAATCTCAACACCTTATTCAAAGCCATCGACCAAACAAGTTTTAAAGCAAATTTCTTCACATGTGAAGATATTCAATACCATATTTCTTCACATGTGAAGATATTCGATACCATATTTCTTCACATGTGAGGGTATTTGATACCTTATTTAAAGCCTCTCAAATCTCAATACCTTATTTAAAGCCATCAACACAAAACGAGTTATAAGCAAACCTACTATTCTATTGAAATTCAGAAACGGCGTATATCATTTCATATTTGCTAGATCACATAACTAATGATTACTTTCCTGTTAACACCATCTAGAAGGTGTTGATATGCAAAATAATTTTATAAAAAAGCTAGATCAGTTACGACGACATTTCATCGAACACGTGGTATGCAATGACAAACCACCGACAAATTAGAAGCCTTAACAACTATACCTTCACATTCTTCATCAACATATCAATAATCATCAAAATTATTCATCAAGCTAATTAATTCCTAAAAAGAATATGAACATTGAATATAACTTAATCTGAATAAATGAATCAAAAATATTTATTAATCAAAAACTTGATTCACACCTACATTGTATCTCTGTTTGATAGCTTTTGTATACTTCATATTCTTCATGTTCTAGGTTGAATGATCATCATTGATCGCATTTGATTCTACTTTCTTCATCATAATCATCGATTTTACCAAAATCGAATCTCAAAGTTAAAATCATGCGACTTTACAATTAGAGCTCTTAATTATGAGATTTATTGTTTTTAATTATGAAGGTAGTGATTGATGGCGGTGAATGGTGGTGATTGGTGGTGTTGGTCGATGATGAACACAGTAGTAGTGGTGGAGGTAGTGGTAATAACAGGTAACTTTTGGGAGAGAATTGATGGTTTCACACTTTTATTTGTGATATCTGTGTGTATTTTATTTTATAGGGGTAAAATAATTTTTTTAATGATATCATCCGTTGGATTGAAATTAAAGGAAGGATTGGATGGATGGCTAGTATCACTTCAGCGTTCTCACAAAAATATGTCTTCTCATTTGAACGCTTGTCTATATATATATATATATATATATATATATATATATATATATATATATATATATATATATATATATATATATATATATATATATATATATATATATACTATCTATATATATATATAATAGGACTACATTGACCGTCATTAAAGCGACTAGACACTTTAATGTTGACATGGCACACCATTTGATGAGGTGGAAATGATGACTAGGCACAATTTTCGGATAAATAACTAAAAATTTGCTTGCAAGGTTGAACATTGGTCTTGTAGTCACAAATGCGGTGCTTCACCATTGGAGCAATCCATGAGTTGTGACACAAAATGCATTCCAAAATTGATATCCCATAAAACCACCGACTTCCCTATCGCAATCCACTAAAACAAACAACCCTACAGACTCGGGATTTCCAAATTATTCAATTTTACTCATCAATATCATCATCCCATTTCAATGGCATTTCCAAATTCAAATCCCCAAATAACAAAACGCGTATTCTAATTCATCCTTCTCCCATTTCATATAGGCTACGAAATCAACAGATCTCACATATTCTGATCCGGTTATCACAACCACCAAAAGATCTCACAGACTACGAAATCATCATCAGAGGTATCTTCAAAGGGCATTATAACCCTAATTCCCAAAATCTTCAACTTTGAGTAAGTGATTTAATAGCAAATTAAAATGAGATTCCACTTGAAATCACAAATACAAATTCGAAAAAGTTCAAATTGAATCAATTGGTGGGATTTGTTTGCTAAAGATTTGAACTTTATGATCAATATGTGTAATGATTTCGTATGTTATTGATTTCTTGATTTTCATTGCAATGATGATATGAAAAGGAGGATAGATATCTATTAATTAATATATGTTTCATAGATGTGTATTTGATCATAGAAAGGGGTGCTTGACACGGTATGACTTTTCTACTTGTTTTTCATTTGATCTTTGCAGGTTGGCGTAGAAACCGAGTAACATGTTTACATTTTCTATCATTTGTTTATTTTTAGTTTTTAATCTACATTTTGGTGGATTCTTGAATGAACATGGCATTTGAATCAAGTCATTAGTTAAGGAAGACATGATTACTTTTTAATATTATAATTTATACTAATGTCTATTATGCACAAGTTGACTTGATTGTCGTTACCGATGAAAGTAGAATACTAGGTCTCGGTGGTTTAGGAGTTCAAGGGATTGGTATTTCAATAGGGAAGTTAGATTTATATGTTGCTGCAACTGGAATAAATCCTTAACAGGTAATTGTTTCACGTAATCTGTTTCAATACTTGTGCAACTTATAATTCTTTCTAAGGTTGGTGCTAATCCATTTTTTGTGTGTAACATATAATGTGCATCCATGATTGAATTAGTAACCAACAGGAAGCCCTTCTTAAATATTCTTTCTGTAAAGTTCTTTACTTCTTTTCCTCACTTGTAGATGTGGTTGCATCGATAGTTATTGTAGGCTAAGTAAATTATATCTTTTTCTAATAAAGAATTTGGCCACACTCGATTGTGTTGGTATTCTACTTATCTTGATTTCAACAGTTTTGCATTCACTTTTTATTAATTGGTATTTCAACAAGATGCTTATAAGGTATGTTTTATTTTAGTTTGAAGATTTTCAAACCAAGTGGGCATCAAAGATATTGAAAAGATACATAAATACCTCTGAGAATGTTTAATGATGAGGTACATGTAAACATTATCATTTTAGATGATTTTAAATAAAGTATTAATTTTAGTTTTTTTATAAATTAACCTCCTTCTGTTCATATAAGACTTTGCTACTTAATCTGTTAAGCATGAGATGTTTTTAATTTTAAGCATGTTTACTTTTTCATATCGGTTTTATAATCTTTTCTGGCTAGAGGATGGCACATAGTAGCATCACCAGTTAGAAGTCCTAAACAAAGCCTTTAAGCATCTGCGGTTGTGGCTAACATCAGTAGTGACCAAGTTTTTTAAGCAAAAGTGTTTAAGATTACCACAAGCTTTTTGCTACAGGATGACACCGTTACAAGAATCCGCAAAAATCCTTTAAATAGGTGTTGCACACCATTTATTATACTCCTTTCCTATAACCAAATATGAGATAGTTGCAAACCTCTGCTGAACGCTTGCTTGATGTTTGGAATCCTGTAACAAAAGTGAACCATAAAAGCAATACTACTGGGGTGAACACGACTAGGGTAGCATCCCGTTCTCAAAGGTAATATAGATCTTTGTTATGCTTCTCTCATAAACAAACATTTTAATTTACATTTTCTTTGGTGTTTATAGGTTACATAGGATGTGTTAGAATAGTCAGAGAAGTACCAACGAACCATCATGAGGCATCATCTTCATGGACCCAGTTCCATACACTATAAAAGATGGTCAGTATCAATTAACTATTTATAATTAATCATTGAGTGCATACAGCCCCTGTAATTATTTATCTCGATAATTTAGATAATAGTTGTAGTATTATTGCTTTTGCTATCAGAAAGTTTGAGATATATACACACTAAAATGCCAACAACTCACCCAACCCGACCCCCTTTAAACGAACCCAATTTGACCCGTTACTCAACCGGTCTTTCTTAACATATAGCATGGCAAAAGGTAATTGTTAAAAAAAGGAACATATAGGTTACTATTGACTTAACGAATAGTCAACATTATAAATCATGGAACATACATCAATCATCATCAGAAGTTATCATAGTGTCAATTTTCCACATATATTTTTAGCCTACTTGACATACTGTATTTGCAACTTTATTTATAAAACTCTTCTAGCTTCCCTAATTAAACAAACAACAGCTAATGCTTGCATGCGTTAAAATCCCAGGGCAAACATATAAGACCAAAGCCACATCTTAAGCTTATAATGATTTACTCAAACAAATGCGATTTACAATCATCATGACTGATCATCCATTATAAAAGGTACATTCAAAATAAGTTTTTCTGTAGAATCAATTGCCATTTGAGCTCCTGCTTAACCTTTTCGATATTGTTGCACATGTTGCAGTTTGCTATTACTGGTGCTCTGGGGTTACTCGCCATTACATCCAAATATTGATCAACCAAACTTCTATAGTTAACAGAATCATATGATTTGTCATACACTTATAAAAACCTTTTGCGGCGTTTTGCGAGTTAGTATTTGCTCATGTTTGGATGTGTGTTCTGAAAGTGATATTGTGATATTATATGTGTGTTTGTATGTAGCTTAATCTACAATTAATACATTTTCTTTGCATAACCGTGACTTCTAATAAACTTTTGTTACGCTTGACGGTTATCTATTGATGAGTGTGTAAATACTCATCATTTTTGTACAAAATAAAGCTGCGAAATCATCACGAAAACACTCAAAACACATCAAAATGATAAAAATATCACAAATCAGTGTTTTATGTGTTTCAAATGCAAAAATATCAAAATCAGATGAAAAACATATCAAATTTGCAAAAATTGCGTTTAGTCCCCAAGTTTATAAAATTGTCAAAATTAGTCCACTGAGCCAAAATTTCAGCAGAAAAGTCACCAAAGGTCTTTTTAAAATCATAAATTGTCATATTTAGTCATTTGGTGAGAAATCTAAAAGTTTTGAGAAAATTACAATTTAGTCCCTGAAAATCCAAAATGTTCAAAATTAATCCTTGGGAATTTCAAAATGTTAAAAATTAACCCTTGGATTATTCAAGTTGGCAAAACAACCTTTTACTACTCTTCATAAAGTTACATGTTTGGTCCTTGGGAATTGGGGCTTTACACATTTGGTCCTTTGGTTTTGAGATATTACACATATGGTCCTTGTTTTATTAATCCTAAACTAACCAAACCGGACCCTAATATAACCCAAGCCCAAACACAACCCCTGGCCCAAATCCTTTACCCGGTCCTCAACCCGACACCAACCCAACCCAAATATTTAAACAATAAACAAACGCCCAGGTTGTCTTCCCCAGACAACTCATGCGCTACCACCTCCAGCCTACCAACCCACCCTACACCACCAATTGTCCCCCCCCTCCTCACCAACCTCACCAATGCATTTAATGCATCCTTTTCCTGTCCCTGATATCATAACAAGATTTGGCGCCAAAACAAGATGAAGGGTCAGGATGAGTTTTAGCCAATCTATGGCTCACATTGATCTTTGATTTGATCGGAGGAGGTGAAAGAGGCTTTTGAGCATATAAAGAAGCAAAGAAGCAAGTTTGAGGGATAGTTTTAGTTTTCTTAAAATTGTATGTCGTTTTAATAAGAATCTGTGTCCTAATTAGTTTCTGATTTGTATCTTTAAGTTATTTTGTACTCAAGATAATCATTTAAGTGTATTGCAACTTAATTTGATATCAATTCAAGTTTTAAGTTCAATTTCCAAATTTTTATGTTCTTGTTGAAATTTTTAATCTCAAAATCATTGTTAAACCTTTTAGCAGTGTAGTTTTAAGCTTAAACAAGCTCCATTAAGCTTGTCAAAGCTCTGTATAAGCTTATTTGCACAATTCATGCAACTTTGGCAACTGGTCAACAAAAGTCAACATAAGAGCATAATGGGTGCAAAATTGGAATGGGTTGATTCAAAATTTGGAAATGGGTTGACATGGAACCGATGGGTTGAATAAATTAGGGTAGTGTTCTTGGTTTCATGTGTGGCAGGCCATAGTGGCCATTGGACAATTTGTAAGCAATTTTCAAGTTTTATGCATAATCAGTTTTTGTAGTGTTAATCTGCTCAAATCTGTCTTAATAGTAGTGTTTAGGGTATTTAAATTTAATTTGATCATAATTATAAGTTGGTTCTGAGTTTGGATCTTTTTGTTGCAAAAAGCAGTTGCATTAAGAGTGTTTGGCATTGCTAAAACAAGCGTCTCAGAGGTGTGATGATCTACCTCTGTTGTTTCATGCTTATTAAGTTTATTTGAGCTCATGTTGGTCATAGTTTAGTTCTGCAAGACACTGAAAGTCAAACATAATTTAAATCTGTCTCCTTTGTTATCACATTGTGGATCATAGAAGTGCAAAACCTGGAATTGAGTTTAAAAGTTCTAAACAAAGCTTGCTTCATTCTCATTTCATCAAAATACATCAACATTAGTCATTAAATTGGATCAAAAATCCATAAAAGTCAACTTGTGTGTCTGTTTCAAAAAGTCAAAATGAGTCAAAACTTGGGTTTGAGCAGATGTTGCAGCATCTGCACAGGTGTCATCAAAGCTATTTAGGTCCTGGTTTTTGGAATACAAGTAGTCCTTTAGGTGGTCTATAGGACCTCACATCTGGTTTTAGCTTTTGCCCTCTGGATTAGCCTGTGCATAAGCTCAAAACAGGCCCTTATTGCCCTGCTCCATAACTCAGTGTCAGCTGAGTTTTTCTCAGTTCTTGTGCAACTTGCACAGAGTTCATAAAAGCTTTGTAAGGCCTAGATTTTGGTTTGCTAGCTCTGGACCAGGTCTAGTTTAGGCCTTCAAAATTGGTTTTTGGTTTGTGGCTTATTTGAGTGCTCATTCTGTGGCTTAAAGTAGCCACCAAAATCTGTTTTCAAGCAAATAGCTTAAAACATCAAATCTGAGTTAACTTGTTAATCAGTGGTTGTAGCTTGTTGCTTTTAGTTGTATTTTGATTAATATAGCTTATTAGAACTTCTGTTAACAGTTGGTAGCTTGTCTTAATCATTTGGCTTAATTAAGTGCTTATTATTAAGCACTTGACACATCAGTTCCATAATCTTGTACACAAGGGTCTGTTTTCCATTTTCTCATATTCCTAATATAATTTTAGAGTTTTCCTGAAATTTTGATTTTTATAAGCGTTTTGCTATTTTTCTTGATTTTAATTAGTGTTTAGCACTTTTTAAATAGCATTTAATACAAAAAATTCAGAAAAGGTTCAAAAAAATAATATTTCAATTTTCTTAGGTTTAGATAAATATAAGTAGTGAAAAAAGTAATTTTCCAGATTTTTCATAGTTTATTTGGTAATTTTTAGTAATTAAATTAGTTTTTAATAGTTTAAAATTCATAGAAAATAGAAAAATAATCAGAAAAATACAAAAATAGTTTTGAAAAGTCTATTTTGATATTTTAGACTTTTCCAAGTCTTAATCTTATTTTTATAGCTTAATTTCATATTTTCTTGCATTTTAGGTAATTAATTAATAGTTAAAAATAGTTTTTAATTAGATAATTAGTTTTAAAAATAATTTTCTTTTTCTATAAATTTTCTTTTATCATTAGGATTGTAAAAACAGCATTTTCATATTTTTAGGGTTAATATTGATTTAGTTTCACATTTTTAGTTGTACGTCGCGTAGATTTTAATTTTAGTTTCGTAAAATCATAAAAACAAAAACATCATTTTAATTATAGTGATAGCGTTTATTTAATAGATTTTATCTTTTTAATTTCCTTTCATTTGCATTTTAGCCTTTGTATTTGTTTGGTATTTCTGTAGTTATAATCTCCAATTCATAACCCTTTTTGTTCAAACTTCGATCACTACTTCGTTGATTGATCCATTGCATAGCTTCATTTGGGACATAACGACCGGGGAGACCCTATACTCTCTGGATTTCATTGTATTGGTTTTGG
>OU343224.1:196404518-196558282 GCA_910596185.1 Chrysanthemum makinoi | reverse complement strand
TCGCCTTGCCTTTAGCCTTTTTTTCTTTGAATTTTAACATTATGCTAACAGTTTTATCAGGGCTTGTGACATAGACAAAACATTCACACCACATTCATGATAATAGAAACAGAAATCAAAGTCATCATTACATGGTTTTGCGAAAAGTAGCCGAGTTGCGAATTAGTATAGTACGCTTATGGCTAATACTAGAATCAACACGATTCGTTTTATTCAACTCAAACTTAATATTCCTATGGTGATTTCTACTCCTTTCAATGCACATTCTTAGCTTAGAGGTCTATCTTGCTTGGTATTGCCTGGAGGCTTTGACCTGCTTGCTTTTATGTCACTGATTACTCATGTAGAGGGAATTATGGGAACATTAGTTGGTTGATCTACTTTTTGCATTCTGAACTAGACGTGCAGGATCGAACTACTTGAAGGCACATTAGTGTTCACTTTCTGAAAACGGGCATAGAATGGTTTGTATGCTTGGCACTAGGCATAGAACAAGGCATCACCACTTTACCTTTCGCACCTAAGGATTTAGGACATGTTGCAATTAAATATTCTAGCAGCTCTTGAGATCGTTTGGCCTGAATGCAAGCAAACCTAATTTCTCTATCAAGAGGTTTATTAATAAAATCCTCTTCCACAATCTCACGGAGACATTCTAGACTATCCTTAAGGTGAGCACAATAGTTATGAAACACAGGTTCATTATTCCTAAGATGAGGAGAAATGTATTTAACAGTCACAGTATATTTGCGGTCTGAGGATGACTTTGATGCAACATTCTCATTAAAAACAAGTGGCAGTTTCCCTTTTTCCTGACTTCTTAGATTCTCAATTTCTTTTTGTAAAGACGTTATTTTTTCGTTGTTTTTGTCACGAGTGACTTTCATTGAATCATATAACTCTTTAAAGTGTCGTTTAACTTTTCATTTTCTTACGAAAACTCTCGTTTTCTTTTGTAAAGTATTAACTAAGTTTTGAAGATGAAAAGTTTGAGAATATTGAGAATCTAAAGGAGGAGGCATTTGGGAGCCAGTCACATTGTTCTTTCACCCTTTAATTGAGAGATTTGGCTTTTCAACTTTCGATCGTGTTACATGAGGTGAATTGTTCTTCACGTTTGTTTATCACGAAAAGGCATCAAATCTGGAACATCTGAGGTTCTCTTGATATTTGAGGTTTTGACATTTTCTTTAAGATGTTGATATTTTAGTTGTAAATTAAAATGTTCAACTTCTAGTTTAGAAAGATGTTTTACCAAATTATCTTGATCATCCTGATCAATTTTCTCATTATTTATGAGTTTTTGTTTTCAAGCTCAATGACACGATCATGGGAAACTTTCAATGCAATAGATAATTCATGAAATGAGAAAAGAAAGATAATAGAGTTACATTAGTAACAGTATAAAACACATCTTGAGCAACACAACTTGAAATAAAATTCTCATTTAAGAGATGCAAGTTCTTCCTTTCAACTTCATTATACTTGAGTTCATGTTCATAATCATTGACCTCAACTATCATTGCATCAAATTCCTTTTCCATTTCTTTAATATATGAATTTATCCCTTTTTTAAGACTCTCAAATTGACCTTTTAATTGTTTAAAGAAAGGCATGACCTCAGTTAAATAATACTCTTTAGTTTGCTCAAAACCCCTTTCCCCCTCAGTTATCCTGTGCGTGATTCTCTTCTTACACGTTTTCTCAAAATCAAAAACAAGCTGAATTAAAATAAACACATCAGGCTGATTAAGGTCTTGCTATTAGTGGCAATAGATCTAGGAACTAAATGCATTGGTGTGTTAGGAGGATACACAGTTGCTTGAGGCAATTTCCTACAAGGGGGATTCTTTCAACAAGGTTTTCAGCTTTTTGCATATCCATATCCTTTTTCCAGAACACTTGTTCAGGGTTAATAGAGTCTGAGGCTTAAACTTGTTTAGGGATATCCAATTTTCCTTAGTGTAATCATGGGGTTTTGTCGTTATCTATTTCATTTTCACAAGGATCTTCTAGCTTCTTATTCATTTTCTCCTAGTGACTTCATCTGATTTCTTATCTTCCTCGGTGCACTCAGCGCAACTAGGTTTCTGCCTAGGCTTAAGGATTTCATTACCATCATAAAAAGTACTTATTAGCAGCTCTAGCCTTTTAATGACCTCTAGATTTGGTTCCTCAACAAGGGAATACTATACGTTATCGCTTAAAACTCTATGCTTAGTGATCAAAGTGAGCAGTTGAATGGTATTCCCTTGTACATACAACTTATTTTCAAGCTTGTTTTTCAAAGTTTAGTTTTAGAGGGAAAAATCATTCAAAAGTTTTGATTCCTTAGCATGAATTCTTGCTTAAGCATTTTAACATTTTCTTGAAGTTCTTGTTTTTGCTTAGCAGTTTTAGAAAGCTTTTCTTGTAAGGAGTTTAACTCTTGTTTTAATACTTCTTCTAAAAAATTACTTTTTCTAATAATTGTACGCATTTGGTCATCCATTTCCTGCTCACGGTGGTTAACTCAAACTTAGCACGTTGTTCGAAAATAACAACTTGTTCTTTATAGGACATTTCGTTCAGAGATAACAGAATCATCAGGGGCACATGCAGTGTATTCATCAAAAAACATAATCTTCTTGACTGAGAAGATGCATTACTGGTACAATTCACTTTCACTTTGCTTCACATATTGATCATATGGGACAATATTACTATACCCTCATCTCAATATCTGATTCAAAAGTTTCAAGAGACTGTACTTTATTATGCATCTTTGCTCATCAACATCATCATATAGTTTTAATACCTCTGAAATGATTGTCTTTGGATGGACCAGCTTGTTGTGTTGGATAGACCTTTGGAGAGACCATAGGTGAGATGTTAGCCATGAAGATTGTTTGGGCAGTAGGTTCATCATCGACATCAGAGTCAAATGCATCACAGTCAGCTACTTGAAATGCATTTGATGATTATGACCTATCTCTGAATTGGTTGTTCCTCAACATCGCATCATAGGTTCGGGCATTTCCCTGCAAGAAACAACAACTCTCTTCATCCAAAGCGGCTCCATTATCACGAGCTTGCACAAGCAACATCTTGTCTCTGAAGTATTGCATTCTGTGGATGTTTTGGAGATGGTGCAGTCCTAGCAATATGTCCTCACACCACAGTTGTAGCATTTGATCGGCTTTGCTTGTCCTTGATTTCCATTCCTCCCCTATTCGGATTTATCACATATCCCTACAACGCCTCCTCTTCCCTGTTTATACTGCCTTTCTTGAACAGGTTGCACCATAACCTTCCCATCTCTGACAGTTTCTTGATTGTGAGGATTGGATGCTGTTATGAGGTTATTGTTGGTGTGTGGAAGAGAGTTCATATTTTGGCTGACCATGAGAGACAGTTGATTGATGAAGTTTTCCATGAATGCATACCATCGGCGGCTTGACTCCGATCTAGGACAGGAATGAGTTGTGATTACCATTACCTATGGGTATGACTTGAGAGGCTTTGGTAGTAATACCAACATTGGTGTAGAAGGCAGTTGAGTCATTTGACGAACTGGTTTCTCCCTGCTTAGATTTGAACTGCTCAAAAATCTTTTTTTCAAACATAGCATGTCTCTCATTCTGAAGAAGGAAGGCATATAGTTGCTCATAGTTTGAGTCCTTCAATCCTTTGGTTAGCTTCACAGAGGTGACAAACTTGTGCCATTCGGGATTCATGTTGTCACAAACTTTGAGTTCAGAAATGTTGGCAAGGCATTATGATATTCCTTATATCATTTACAAGCTTGTGGAATCTCACGTACTCATAGACACTCTCATCTGGTTTCATCTTGAAGTGCTCAAATTCATCATACATTTGTGATCCTGTCTTCCTTAGTTAATTCAGAACCCGAGAGAAGCATCTTGACATTATCCAAAACAGCCTTGGCTTCAGTGTTGTGATTGATAAGCTTGTAGATGTCTTTTGGAAGACCCTGTAGTATGATGTTTGAGGCCATGATATCAGCATCGAATCTCTTTTCTCTTATCACTGAATGAGCTCATCATACGTCTTTGGTCGTCCAATCAAAGATCATGGTTCCATCTGCAGCGGTATCAATTATGTCTCTTGTAGTCTCAATCTGATAAGGTCCTTCATCAATTGATTTGAGAATGTTGACCCCATTTTCCTTTCAAGACAGTTATATCTGGATTCGTTGAGCCCAAGAGAGTATCAGTTCTGTCAAGCATACGTGGACGAGTATCTGAACCAGCTGCTTGAACATCCTTAGCAACAGTGGAGATGATTGAAGGTACATTGTGTTGGAATCACTCCTAAACCTTATTCAAGTGTTAGTTACTCATATGTAATAGTTAGCTTATTATGGCCTTTATGTTTGTTATTAGCCTTAGGCTTATGTAGAAGGCCCATAAGCCTAGGCCTAGCCCAATAAGGAAAGGAAGGGAACTAGGAGTGTTGCCCTAGCTTCCTTCCTATAAATACCCTTTGTAAACCTTCATTTGAAGGTTGGTTGTTCAAGTTATTCTCTTTCACTCACCTCTACGCATAAACCGTTTCCATATTATCGTGGGTGTGTGTTTGGAATCTTGTTCAATCGCCTCTCTATCTTTCTTATAAGCTTGTGTGGTAAAACTTGTGACCTAACAGTGGTATCAATCGCCAAATAGTTGGGTGTACTCGTTTTGTTTTTGAAGTTTTGGTTTTGGGTCTTACGCGTAAAGATAACGACTTTAGCTCTCTTAAAAACTTGTTTTTTACACTTTTTAATCCAAGATTCTTGTACTTTCAACATTTTAAGGTGTTAAAATACTTGTTTTTGGCAAAAAGTTTCAAACTTTATGCGTGGATCATTGTTTTGAACTAGTTTTTATTCGTGGGTGTCATTCTACGCATAACTGTTTTGAGTGCTTTGGATCATCAAGTTTCACACTTTTGTGTTATTTTGGTGTTATTGAAGCTATTTCATCACACAAAAACTGGTTTAGAAACATCTTTGGGCAAAATCAAAATTACGAGTAATCCTACGCGTATTGAAACCCTAAAATTACGCGTAAGATTATCCTTGGTTTGATCTTCATTTTCGTGGTTTATTCCGTGTTTTCTTACTTGGATAAGTCTGAAAATACGTCGACTTTGGATATCTTTTGCACTGTGATAGTGTAAAAGATCATTTGGGATAAAACCCTAAAATTACGCGTAAGCTCAGCTTTACGCGTAGAAATCCTACGCCTAAGATTTTCTTACGCCTAAGCCTTGTCTTACGCATAAGTTAAATCCTACGCCTAAGTTTCTACGCCTAACTTTGTTGTGTACGCATAACTTTAGCCTTTTCTCCCTACTTACGCGTAAGCTAAAACCTACGCGTAACTCCTTATTGTTACGCGTAATTTTTGGTGTTTTTACGCTTAAGTGTTATTTGGTTATTTCTACGCCTAAGGATACTTCATCAACAAAGGTTCATTCGACTACAAAGATCCATTTTTACCAACACAAGTTTATCAACATGTCACAACCACCATACTCTAACTATTTCCCTTACACTTATCCTCATCCTCAACGTCAACAACAACTAACTCCACAACATCAACAATGGAATCAACAACAAGCAATTTATCAACAACAATTTAACCAACAACATACTCCACAACTTGCTGCAAATCCACAACCTCAAATGGTTCAACCACCACAAAGTCTTCAAGCTCAACCATACACAAATGACTTTAATCAACATCCATCAAGGATCACTATGAGGGAACCCACTTGGTTTGCAAAGATGTTTGAAACTTTAAGCAGCCAACAATCAATTCATGAGGCTGGTTCACTTGATAGACCTCCAATGCTCACTCCAGGAAACTACGATCAATGGGTAATAAGGTTCTTTAGATTTTGTGATCTAAAGAAGCCACATGGAAAGTTCTTAAAGAAGGTTATCTTGGAAGGTCCTTTTGAGATGCCTACTGTCATTGTACCCGGAGATCCAAATGCCATTCCACCAAGAGATGAACAAACGAACATTGCTACTGTTGCAGACTTGAATCCTCAAGAACTTCTACACTATGAAGCAGATGAGCTTGCAATGGAATATATCCTCCTAGGATTACCAAACCTAATTCTTCGTAGTGTTGATGCTCAAAAGACTGCAAAGAAAATGTGGGATCATATTCGTCTTCTTATGGAAGGATCAGTACTCAATCAGGAAGATTTGGAATCCAAAATTTACTTGGCTTATGAACACTTCATGATTGAACCTGGAGAGACACTCGAGTCCTATCATCACCGATTTTCACACATCATCAATGATTTGGATAAACACAACATCCACATGCCAAGAATTGCAGTGAATACTAAGTTCCTAAGTAGTCTTGGTCCTGAATGGGAGAAGTATGTCATTTTTCTCCGTCAAGCTAAAAACATGCATCAGTCTACCTACGGATTGTTGTACGATTACTTGAAGCCTCATGAAAAGGAAGTTGATAGGGAAAGGATTCTCCGTGCTCAAATTGCTCCACCCACACATCCGGAAAATCAACAACTTGCCTTATATGCTCAACAAAATTATTCTCCTCAACCAGCAACTCAACCAACTGCTTCAAACCCACCAAACGATCAATCACATCAACCTCAACAAAATCAGTTGGTTCCTTACAACAACAATGATCAAGCACTTCATAATGAGGAATCCGATCCGTTCGAAGCATTGCAACAAGGATTTGCTATGATTGCTAATGCCTTTAGCCGTTATACCAACAAATCCAACAACCGTATTCGCTCCTCATCTAATACCAGGAATCAAGCTGTTGTGAACAATGGACGAGTTGAAGTTCAGAATCGTGGTTATGGTCGTCAGATGGGCGGTGGTCAAGGGTTTAATGCTGTGGGTAGGAATAACAACAGAGCTCAAGTGGTGGAACAGGGAAATGCTCAGCATGGGTTGAATGGTCTTCGATGCTACAACTGCAATGAGAAGGGACACCTGGCTAATGCATGCCCAAAGCCAAGGACTAAGGGCAGTGCTTATTTCAAAGAGGCTCTTCTTTTGGCTCTTAAGGATGAAGCTGGTGGAACTCTCACAGACAAAGAACAGAGCTTTATGGCAAATGCTGACTCAGATGATGATATGGAGGACTTGCAGGCCAATGCAGCTGTTATGTTGATGGCTAATATGCAGGAGTTACACATGAGTGACACAGGCCCAGTGTATGACACTGATGGCTTGTCTCAGGTACCCGAACAAACCATATTTATCTCTGATCTCATATCTCCGCCAACATCTGCATCCGGCAAGGCTCAGAATGTTCAAAATGAGTCATCCACATCTCATTCCGACGATTTTCAACTAGACCCCGTAGTTATATTTGACGATCAAGATGACCAACCGGTTTCCCTTGATAATCAAATTGACTCCGTGGTTATACTTGAGGATCTCAGTAATGATCATGTTGAGACTCACGTTGAACACGCCGAACTTTTGCCTCATCCAGATTTTGCTCGTTTAATACAAGACCAACAAACCATAGTGGAAGAATGTCGTGCCATTAATCAGGACTTGAAATGCAAAAATGCACTGTTAACCAAGGATTTTGAATGTTTACAAAAGCAACTCAACTTTTTCAAAACTCAAGAAAAACGTGAAAACGGTTTTGAAGCAGCCTTTGCCAAATCTTATCAAAATGAAAAATATTTAGAAAGACAGATGCGTGATCTAGCCGCTTCGAAGAATGCTTTGTTGTCTGAAATAGAACAACTGAAACATGAACATAAAAAGCAAATTAACGCTCTCACCTTGGAAAATCAAAAAGCTAAGGCTGAGTTGTTAACTTGTCAAAAACAGTTCTCTGCATACAAAAAGCATTCAACGAAACGAATAGATGATCATCTTGAAGAAATCATCGGCTTGCAAAACAAACTTAAAGAGTTTAAAACTGTTGTTTACAAACATGGCGAGTCGGTCACAGCCATTGAAAAGTTTACTTTAAAACCCAATCCAAATGGATATGGACCGAATCTTGCTGATTACAAACCTAAGCTTTCAACAAAAGCATTCAAACCAAATCCTGAAGTTTCCAGTGCAGAATATAAAGTTGATAATTCTGTTATGAATGTTGTTGAATATCATCGTCAAGAGGAATTAGATGCAGAAGACGAGAGTCGATCAAAATTAGAAAAAGTTGTTTACAACAAACCTTTTAACTATTCAAAAGCGGTCACTTTCGTCACACCAACGGATTCTTCTAACACACCAAGGGTTATCATCAAAACACCTGAGTCTTCTAATGTTAATCCCCAACCAGATTATGCACAAATTTATGGTCCTTTACCTTCCATCAGTGAAGTAAATTCAAAACCTGAAAATCGAAAAATTCTTAGATATTTTGACATCTTCATGGCTGACCTCAAAATTTTACAACATGAGATAGAATATCGTTCTGAAATCAAAATTGATCATTTTCAATCGCCTCTGGCGCGAGAACAAAGAGACATTTTTCAGAAAAATCTTTTACCTAATGTTAAAAATTTGAAAAATTGTGCATTAGCCTGGGAAAAGGATTTTCATAAGGAACTTGGAGTGATGAAGGTCGTTTTCGAGAAAACAGAAACATCTATTTCTAATACTAAACGTAAAAAGAAACTGTTGAGAAAAGATGTTGATCGACTCTTGGAAGATGTCATCTGTGCTGATGTCCATAATGCTGTGTTATTGAATTCTTTGTCATATGCATTTGATCATACCTCTGCTGATACTGTTGATTCTGTGATAAATGTTGAGAACACTGATAATGTGCTTCAGATCGAGTCCTTAACAGTTGAAAACAAACGATTGTCAAACGAACTTTCAAATGCAATACGTCGTCTTAATTGGTGTCAAAAAGATATTCACGATCAACAACTTGCTTTTCAACACAAAATCGCCCAGTTGCGTGCAAAATCTTCTGATCCTAAAATTGAGCAACTGGATGATCAAAACGTGTCTTTTAAGTGTCAAATCTCAAAATATGAACAAGAACTTTTAAAAGTTAAAAAGGAATATGGTGTCATATTTGATTTACTCAAAAAGACTCGTGATGAAGCATCAAATGAACTTGATCATTATCTTGCACACACTAAAGAAGTTATGCATTTTGCTGGAAATGTTCGGTCTGAAAATCAAGATCTGATTCACACTATCATCAAGTTAAGAGAAATGTTAGGAAAGTATGAACAACTTCCGCCAACCATCATTAAGAGATTAGCCCCAGTAACACTTAGTAATCATGAACCTAGAATCTCTACTGCCAAATCACAAGTAGCTAACGTGCTTCCTTCTACTGAAACAGGAATAGTTGAGCCTTTTCCAAACGTCCGCACTTCACAGCCTAGGAGCACTCAATCGAAGAATAGGAAGTTGCGACCTAAGAAAAGATCAATCAAGAATGCTAAAGTAGAAGAACACCCTAGGACTATGAATAAGACTCACGTTGCCTCCACTATAGATATTGCGTCTGGCAAATGTAATAGAAATAGTGATGTAACGAATGCTAAACCGTTAAGTACTTTTGATATTCAGTCTGATGCACCTTGTGATATTTGTCGTAAAAGTATGAATTCTGATTGTCATGATAAATGTGTTGCTAAAGCTATCATCTCTCGTTTAAGGAATCCTAAGAACCGGAATACCTCTAGGCCCACTAATCTTTCTAAGTCTGTGCTTGGTAGACCGCCATCTTTAGATTCTAAGAAACGCATTGCTGTCCCTGTAGCTCCATTTTCACCTCCTAAGAATGTAGTACCACCTAGTGCATTCACTAAGACTAAAGCAAAGAGTAGTTATAGATGGCAGAAATGGATATATAACACACTAGGATTTAAGTGGATACCTAAAGCTATTGATGTGTGTATATCTACTATAACTGCTACGGAACCCTCTAACATTTCGGGTTCCAAATCTACTTCTATTCCATCTGTGTCGTCTGTGTGTAATGCAGGTGATACAGATCATTCTCTGGATTGTTGATAGCGGATGTTCCCGACACATGACAGGCAATCTTAAACTGTTATCAAACTTTATTGCAAAGTTCATTGGCACTGTCAGGTTCGGGAATGATCACTTCGCAGCTATCATGGGCTACGGAGACTATGTCAATGGGAACATCGAAATTAGCAGGGTTTACTATGTGGAAGGCCTCGGTCATAATCTGTTTTCAGTAGGTCAGTTTTGTGATGGAGATTTGGAGGTTGCTTTCCGGGAGAAAACTTGTTTCATTCATGATCTACAAGGAAATGACCTTATGTCTGGATCGCGTAATTCTAGTCTCTACACTATCTCTATGAAAGACATGGTTGCTTCATCTCCCATATGTTTACTTTCAAAGGCAACATCAACAAAATCCTGGCTATGGCACCGTCGTCTCTCACATCTAAACTTTCAAACCATCACCAACCTTGCTCGACACAAACTAGTTGAAGGACTTCCACGGTTTCGGTATTCTAAAGATCATCTTTGCTCAGCTTGTGAACAAGGCAAAAGCACTCGTGCTCATTTTCCTTCAAAGGTGGAACACAGCTCTCAGCATGTGCTTCATCTTCTTCACATGGATTTGTGTGGCCCGATGCGCGTGCAAACGATCAATGGCAAACGCTACATCTTAGTAATTGTTGATGACTATTCACGCTGGACTTGGGTCTACTTTCTTCGAAGCAAAGATCAAGCTCCACAAATGATCATCACCTTTCTCACGAAAATACAAGTTCAGCTACGAAACACCGTTCGACTAATCAGAACAGATAAAGGCACTGAATTTGTTAATCAAACTCTTCGTGAATTCTATGAGAAAGTGGGAATTCAGCATCAGACATCTATTGCACGTACACCAGAACAAAACGGAGTTGTCGAAAGACGAAACCGAACGTTAGTGGAAGCTGCAAGAACAATGTTAATCAATGCTAAACTTCCAGATTACTTATGGGCAGAAGCTGTATCTACTGCATGCTATACTCAAAACCGTTCTATGATTACAAAACGCCACAACAAAACACCTTTCGAGCTCGTCCATAACAGAAAACCGAATCTAAAACACTTTCATGTATTTGGATCTCTTTGCTATCCGAATAATGATCGTGATGACTTTGGAAAGCTCAAAGCCAAAGCTGACATTGGAGTCTTTATCGGATACTGTGATAATTCCAAAGGTTTCCGAATCTGGAATCGTCGTACAAAACAGGTGATGGAAACGATTCATGCTCATTTCGATGAACTTACGGAAATGGCTTCTGAGTATAACAGCTTAGAACCCGGTCACAACCGCTTAAACTTCCCCAAACCCCATCATCAGCTGCACAAAGCCCCCGGCTTACTCGTCAACAAATGGAAAGGTTATTTGCTCCGCTGTTCAGTGACGATATTGATGAACGTGCTCCAGGTGTATCCGCTGTTTCCGCTGCTCAACCTGATACACCTGCTACAACAACTACTGTTGCAGATGCACCTACACCAGTTGACTCCACCACAACAGTTGAACAAACCGCTTCCAACAATGATGAAGCTGCTGATGATATTCTGAATGTAGTACCCCCACCTGCAGATTTTGATCCAAATGCGTTCTTCAACCCGTTTGCTAATGAGACTGCTGCACCAGATGTCGCGGAATCTTCAACAAACCATTTGAATCCTCAGAATCTGCACAATGTATACCAACATCAACCCTCCACACATAGATGGACGAAAGACCATCCTCTGGAAAACATTATTGGCAACCCGAATCAACCAGTCGTTACGAGACAACGTCTTCACACAGACGGTGAACATTGCATTTATGCACTCACTGTCTGCCAATCTGAACCTAAAAACATCAAAGACGCAATGACAAAAGACAACTGGATTGAATCCATGCAAGAAGAACTCAACCAATTCAAACGTCTTGAAGTATGGGAACTGGTTGAAAGACCAACAGGGGTCTACGTCATTGGTCTCAAATGGATTTGGAAAAACAAATTGGATGCTGAAGGAAATGTTATCAGAAATAAGTCACGTCTGGTGGCTAAGGGTTATCGTCAGGAAGAGGGTATTGACTTTGAAGAATCTTTTGCTCCGGTTGCTCGTCTTGAGGCTGTTCGGATATTTCTAGCGTTCGCGGCTCATATGAATATGACGGTCTATCAGATGGATGTCAAAACTGCGTTTCTCAATGGACAACTTAAAGAAACGGTTTATGTCAGCCAACCAGATGGATTCGTTGATCCTGAGTTTCCGAATCACGTCTACAAACTGAACAAAGCTCTGTATGGTCTCAAACAAGCTCCTCGGGCATGGTACGATAAGCTATCATCCTTCCTCATTGCTAATAATTTCACCAAAGGTTCGGTTGACCCAACTCTTTTATACAATATCACGGGGAACATATCTTAATTGTTCAAATTTACGTGGATGACATCATTTTTGGGTCTACACATAAAAAGTTTTCAATCGCTTTTGCAAAACTAATGAAGAAAAATTTTGAAATGTCCATGATGGGTGAACTTACATTCTTTCTCGGACTGCAAGTTCATCAATCACCCCGTGGTATTTTCTTGAGTCAGTCCAAATATGCCCTTGAATTGTTAAACAAATTTGGAATGAAAACCTGTGACACCTATGCCACACCAATGGCCCATACCAAGAAGCTAGACGCTGATTTACATGGGAAATTGGTGGACCCTACAAAATACCGTAGTATTATTGGGTCTCTCATGTATCTAACAGCTAGCAGACCTGATATTGTCTTTGCCGTATATCTTTGCTCCCGTTATCAGTCGCGACCAACTGAAACCCACCTCTCTGAGGCTAAAAGAATCCTCCGATACATAAAGGGAACCATTAACTTGGGGATCTGGTATCCGAAGGATTCTGGTTTTGAACTAATCGCTTTTTCAGACGCTGACCACGCAGGATGCTTAGACTCACGGAAAAGCACTTCAGGAGCTTTACAATTTCTTGGTGATAAACTGGTGTCATGGCAATCGAAGAAGCAGGATTGTACATCGCTGTCCTCAACCGAAGCAGAATATGTAGCCATGTCCGCATGTTGTGCTCAAGTCATATGGATGAGAACACAACTCAAAGACTATGGTTACGTATTTGACAGAATCCCGATGTACTGCGACAATCGGAGTGCCATTGCAATCTCGTGCAACTCAGTTCAGCACTCGAAATCAAAGCACATCGATCTTCGATATCATTTCATCAAGGATCACGTGGAACAGGGTACTGTTGAATTATATTTTGTGGGTACAGAATACCAATTGGCAGATCTTCTCACCAAAGCCTTGCCTCCCGCTAGGTTTAATGAGTTGGTCCACCGGATTGGTATGAGGTGTTTGACTCAAGAGGAATTGGATGACCTCCTAAAACAGTCTTAAAAACCTGTCAAACACCAAATTCTCTTTTGTAAATAATTTTTCAAAAACAAAATACAAAATTATAAAACCTGATAAAAACAACAAAAATATTCTTCTAATCTAATTTTCTTTCAACATGGCAAGTACATTTCTTCCGTCAACACTTTATTCTTTCAAAATTCAATATTTTTCCGATCAAGTGTTGAGGGGGAGAAATAAACTTTCACTGTTTCAAAACATCTGTGTACTTGCATGTTATCTTATCTCGGTTGTTTCTTTTAACAAATGGTGGTAAATTTTCTGGTACAATGACACTCCTCGGACTAAATTTATAACCTTTCATTATTTCTCAAGTCGAGGGGGAGTGTCGTCAAAGTTTCTTTCCTAAAAAATCTTTGTTTGGTAACCAAAATGGAAGTTAAATGGCTTTGTTTGAAAAAGGAAAAGGTGGAGGGACCAAAACTGTCAAAATTTTAAAGTTATTTTAAATAAAATACCCACCAACCTCATTTACTTCTATCACATTTAATACTTCACCTAATATCATCTACGAACCAAAATCGTTTGACAAATCCGTGTTTCAGATCATCAATTTGTAAGTGATTTCGTGTTTACAACATGTTTTTAAGCAATGGTTTTGAATTTTTCAAAAATCCAACGGCTTAATCTCATGATATAGTCACGATTTGTGTTCTACGCATAAGCGTATGAACACACAATCATTAATGGGTGTTTGTGGTTATAAGAATTATGTCAAAATGTTTTAATACATCAATGATATGTTTTCTATCCTCAAAACAAACCCAGAAACACGAATTGATGAATTTTGAAAATTAGGGTTTATGAGTCGATTTGGGTTTTTCCAAATGTGAAGTGTTTTGGTCAAAAAGATTGTTGGGTTATGGTCATATGTTGATGAATTGATCATTTCCATGGTTGTTAACCACCCAGAAACACTAATTGATCAACAATTTGAAAGGGTTTAATGTTCATAACTTTGGGTAATTTTGATTCACGACGAATTAGATGTTAATACTTGGCCTAAAGACTCTAACAACACCCTAGACCTACCAGAATTAATATGGTGCAAATCCTATGGTTAAAAATCATACGCGTAATTCTCAACCCTTAGGGTTTTGACCTACGCGTATGACTTTTACGCGTAATCTTCCTATGAATGTTCATGCCATAAAATGTTGTTAAAATGAAGTTATGTGTTAATGTTGATGATTGATGAACTTATTTCTGGCTTTGCTACGCTTAATATTCAGAATCAAGGTCATTTGCAACTCTACGCATAAGGATTACCCTACGCGTAGTCTTGTTACGCGTAAGAATAATCCTACGCATAACAGTTACGCGTAAGGTTCTACAATGGACTACGCGTATCCTGTGAAGGATATGCGTAAACAGTGACCTCTACGCATAAGGTCTACTCTTACGAGTAAGCCTTACGCGTAAGGTATATATACGCCTACGCGTAAGCTCTACGCATAAGGTCCCCTTTTCCTACGCGTAACATTTCTTACGCGTAAGTTAGAGTCCTACGCGTAAGCTTTCGTCTACGCATATATAACTACTGTTTACGCTTAACTTTGCCAATACTACGCTTAACCCTGGATTGACCTTCATGATGAATTGTTACGTGTACAAACTTGTAAATAAACTAATCATAACGTCACGAATCCAATAATGTCACTAATAAACTTAATCGTTTGATATGTTGTGAACAATAAGTGATAACATAAACTTTAAAACTTAAAGTTAACTAACTCACGAAACATTTCACGACGTCATTGGACTATTGAACATACAAGTGACTTAGGACTCGTAACAATCATTGACACTGTACATTCAATAACTAGACAATAAGACCTTCTGTTGACTAACATTATGTCTTTCGATATGTTGGTTCTTTTGGCTAATGTTATTTCAGATCACGACATGGCTGAACAAATGAATGTGGATGCATCTGAAGTTCTCTCCATTGCTGATATCTATCCTTATGGCTATCCAATGAAGATAGGAAAGAATAATCTCCGTGTTGACTTTGACACCCTCACTTGCTCAGAATCTTCGTGTTTAATTGCTATTGACATTCTGAGGACTCATCCGTATCAGAACATGCTTTCACACTCTGCAACTGTTCCTGAGATCTACATCCAACAGTTCTGGAACACTATGGAAAGGGTCAAAGGACGGACTGCTGTGACGGTGACTCTGAATCACAAACAAGTCACCATTACACCTGCAGACTTAAGGGCTGTTCTACTAATTCCTGAAGTCGAACCAACCAAACTTTATGCCACACCTGCTGAAGAGCTCACTCTCCAATTCTTAATCAATATCGGTTATGACGAGGCTACAGGAGTAATCACCAAGCACTCTCACGTAGAGCTTAAGAGTATTCCTCAACCATGGAGAACTCTCTACATGATCATCACCAAGTCTGTTTCTGGTCGTGACAGTGGCTATGAGCATCCTAAGCTCATGGAACTGCAAATATTTTGGGCATTGGTCAACAAGAAACACATCGCTATCGAAGCTCTGATTTGGGATGACATGATGTCATTTCTCAACAAACTTGGCTCAAAGATTCCCTACATCAGATATACTAAACTGTTGATCCAGAGAGCACTTGGACTTCATCCTGATATTCCCAAGAGGCTCAATGACCCCGACAATCACGATATGTTGACGGAACCTATTCTATCTGTCAGAATCAAGGAATCGTCTACAAAGAAACAAGGTGCTGTGTTGCCAGATTTCCTTCTAACTGAAGATGTCAGAAAGCTCGAAACGTACAAAAGGTATCTGGAAGCAGTTAGACAAGGCAAAGTTGGTCATCTCGATGAAAAATCTTCTGGAACACCTGTAAGGAGAACCAGAAGAGGAAGTGCTGGAAGTGTTACAAGTACAGATCTTTATAGGAAGCTTCCCAAAAGGAATCCTCCTCGTAAAAGGATTGTTCCTGTAAAGGAAGCTGAACCTATTCCCACATCTGAACCGCAAAGAAAGCTTGTGGACGAAAGCTCTGAAGGTACTGACACAGATGAAGAGATTACCTACTCTGAATCTGCAACCGTAACACCTCCTTCAGCAGCTAAACCTCCAAGTCCACCAGCTGACAAAGGAAAAGGAAAGACTCCTGTACTTGTACCGTATGATGAAAGCTCAGATCAAGAAGAAGAGCAACTGGATATATCATACAGGAAGAAGTTTAATATCGTTAGACACCTTCAAAAAGCTGAAGAATTTGCTAAAGACCAAATGGGTGGTCCCGGAGGATCAAGTGGTGCTGCCCACTCTGAACCATCTCCTGATGCGGTTAATCAACCCGATAAGGGAGCTGGTGCCACCACTCTTATGCAACAACAAAAGCTTGTGGAGGATACTATCGAATATGAGTTTGAGGAACCGGAAACTGAGAAGTCCGAAAAAGATCAAGATGTTGATTATGATACGTTTCTTCTAGATAGTCCTGCGCGATCAAAGGAAGAAACCTCTGAACCTCCGAAGGATCCAGAGTCTCCTCATATCTCTTCATCATCAGATTCGTCTTCTCACTCCTCGCCACCACCATCAAAGAAGTCAACCAAATCATCATCCAAATCCGTGAAGAAACCATCTAAATCTTGGATTTCTCAAGCTCATGAACGGATTACCAAAGCTGTCAAACAAGTCAGAAAGAAAAACGTGCTCAACAAAAAGCTAAATTTCTTTGCTGATCACATACAGCATATGTATGACGAGCATGAAAAGATAAAAGGAGAAAGGAAGTTTGTTCAGGAATTCATGAAAAATCACCGTCAAGAGGAACTGAACGAAATGATCGAAGGCTACACGAAAAAGTACCTTCTGGAGTACGTTCCTAAAGTCACAAAGGAGTTGTTCACCAAACAACTTTATCCAAATCTTATGCAGATCGCCAAGCAAACTATTCGATCAACGCCCTTAACCGTCACAATCAATCCAACCGATCCGATAGTTTTCTCGGATAATGAATTGGTGGCCAAGCTTGTCACACAAATGTCTGCACGATCTGGGACATTTACTTCTGATGAAGGAAAGCTGTTTCAAGCATTGCTGGACTACCAACTTCAAGAAGCTTGTAGATTTGAAGCTGAAAAGTCTAAACGTCCTAGAGACGATGAAGACAAGGATAAGGATAAAGACTCTGCACCTAAACGTCAGAAGCAGTCTGGTGAATCTTCTTTGATGCAACCTCCTCCACAACGGGCTCCTGTTCAACAAAAATCTCCTCCTCGTTCTTCTACTGAAAAACCTCAGGACGATTCCGAGTTACCGCCCCTGACTCAGAAAACCGATGATCACTTTGAGTATACGGGTGGTGACGATGAAGAGGTCCTTGAGCCCCTACAACAACCCACCTCTCCCAAACAAGTTCAGAAACCAGAATCATCATCTAGGCCTTCGAAAAAGAAGAAGAAGACGCCTCAAACTGACGTCGTATCATGGCTAGATGACGATAAAACAGAGGAATTTGAATGGTTTGCTAATCTTGTTAACAACACTCCCTACCCTGAAGAAGGTCAGAATTTGGTAGACGGTTCTACATTGGAGCATGCAAAAATTCTGCAAGAAAAGTTCCATGTGAAGAAAATGACGAAATCTGAGCTGAAGCGAATCAAAAATGAAGCATTTCAACTTCTAAAAGACAGCTCTGAAAGTGCCCTCGAGGTCGAATATCACCTTGAAAACATTGCTCGAGCTATGTCTAACAACATGGATTGGCTCAACCGGGAAGCAAACATTGACTTCACACAAAGGGACAACCCTCCATACTACACCGATTGGACCAAACCTCTACCAACACTTGGACAAACAGCTGAACCAAGGATTCCTTTCAGATACTTCTTCAACAAAGACCTGGATTTTCTTCTACACGGTGACGATGATTCAAGAAAATATGCTACGTCGTTGACACTTCCATTCCCAGCAGCTGTCTACTCAAACTGCATAGCCATTGAGGAACGTGCCAATCACTTGTTCTCCAACACAGTGGAGGCATACGACCGAGATGCATTGTATGGGATTCATCACTGGCCTGAACGCCGACGAATCTACTATAGAAGCTGTCAGGTTCAGAAGTCTCAACATGCCGTGCATAGTTCTAAAGATATCGTTGCCATCATACACGTTGAACTTTCGTCTAAGTGGGACTACACATTCCTAAAGAAGATCGTAGTCAAACGACAAGATGAACGGGACTATGCTTTCTCTGAGGCTGACTTTGAGAATTTGTCTCTCAATGACATCGAAGACATGTACCTTGCCAAGGTACAGGGTCGCATGAGACAATTCTCAACTGCAGTACAACGTGAATTTATCAAGTCACTTCTCATCTTCATAAGACGGATTGTCATCAAGGAACGTGTAGAAGATCTCCAGCTGGCTGTTGAATCTTATCAGACGCGTGTCAACTTCACTCCTCCAAAGCTTGATCTTCCCGATATCAACCAGCTATCTCAATATACACTCATCAGCAAACCTTTCGGCGTTGTTTACCGTAGTGAACTTCAAAGAAACTGCTTAATGGCGTGTAGCGAACTCCACAAGTTCGGGGATCATACTTTGAAGCTGGTTAGGGATGGATTGGCATACAGGTTGAAGGATATACGCCAGAAAATTGGGTCTCCTAAGCGCTGGAATTCTCAGGAAAGGAGGGATGTGAGACGGATCATCACAATGATTGATGAACGGTTGTTTCGAAGGGATCAGTTCAGACGATTGGAGAGTTATGTCGGTGGTCGACCCAGGAGAAACATAACCGGATTTCAACGCCCTGTGCACACTCCTGGGAACATCACTGCACTTCCTGGTACCCCTTGAATTGTTTTCTTCATATCATTTTGGATGTTTGATTAATTATGTCAATGGCTTGTGCACACATTACAGTGTACAACCCGTACTTGTAAATAAAGGACCCTGTGGTACGCTTCAGTGCCACAATCCTTATAAAAGGAGCGAAAGCTTCTTACTTTTGAGTAAAACCTATCAAACCTTTCATTTTTCAAGGTTTTGCTCAAAAGAACAAGTACTTTCCCTTATGATTTTCAAAACCTCAACCGTTTATATCACTCGTTGAGGGGGAGTACTTGAATTAAAACTTTGTTCAAAATTGTTCTCAGTGGTCATTCTTCCCGCAACACTCGAAATGGTCATATTTATTCTCAAACGTTTCAAAAATAACACTTTAATATGCCATTTTTGAGGGGGAGAAAATATGTGATAAGAAATATGTTGTGTAAAATGCAAATGAATCTGTGTGCTTCAGACTTAACCAACGAATTGACGATGCTTAACTGTTAGTAACTCGAAAAGACTTGTCCTGGACGGGTAATAATTTCAAGCTAGTTCGCTAGTGATGTAAACGTGTCTCGCAAAGGACTTGTCTGAGTAGAATGTACCATTCGAGAAACTCTTGATAAACATGAACTCTGACGGGTTTGACGACCTTTGGAGGATTGTCTACACCTTCAAGGTAGTTATTAGAGCTAGTTGTCACCTAAAAGCTGACAATGCAACTCTTTAACTATGCCACGTAACTGTGTCTCGCGGGGGATTGTCTATCTTGAGTGAATCAATTCAAAATGTGCGCTCTTTCCTCACTGTGCATTTTAACCGTTAAAACTATTAAGCACATGTGGAGGGGGAGTATTTATGCAAAATCTTATCTCAACAGTGGTACTAAAATGTTTTTCATTCATAAACACTGTGAGAGATTTTTCATATCAGTGGTTTTATGGCAACATAGGTTAGTCATGGAGTTATAAGGTGACTAAGGTTAGGAATAACCGTCCTATGATCCGCCAGAGCCGGAGGGATCTACCCAGGACACCACAAATAGTTAGTATTTAGAAGTCCTTAGGTATGATTGTAAAAAGGAGAAAATGAGAATCGGAGAAAGAAGGAGTTGAAGAATTAAAAGAAATGCAAAGAAAAGGGTGAAAAGAAATAGCCCTCCAGATTATTCAACTTAGGGCAGACACCGGGTTCAATTCATATGCTACTGGTTGTCACTTTGTGACGCCGGTATTGAAGATTAAAAGTCGTCATGGACCCAGTGACGCATGCACTAAACCTTCTTATCCACTCAAGTTTCTCTCAGAAGCTTGTTTCATTCTCACAGGGAACCCTACGTAAACTATCGGCTTTCTCTTAGAGATTGCTGGTATTGAAGAAGGAGACCCTCTCCCTAGTCTCCGCTCAGGAAAACCAAAACGCACTATTGAGTCTAGAGCCACGAGATTCATCAAAAGATCTCTTAGGTACACTTGACATTTAATCACTTGATGATCAACAATAAGGTTATCAGTGGTTCATATCGAGTCCTTCACAGATCTTAGCAATCTGTCGAGAACATTTATGAGAGGTTCACATTTGTGATCCTCAGTGATTGAATGGAAACTCCTGCCAGGGTCAACATCAAACAGCCCTGACAGCAGGTCGCTTCGGCAACTCCCCGTGGATTGCGCTTAGTGGTCTCAAACGGTCTACAGTCGTGAGGTGATGCTTCGGTGTACCTCAGCGACTCATCTGAATCGTAGGTGTACTTCGGTACATCGTGTTATCTCACTTGTGGGACTCCGATTCAGGAACGGCCTTTGTAAGAATTAGAGTTGTGTTTTCACACTATGCTGTTAACACTCTCGAAGTTCAAACTTGTAAGTGCCGGAATCCGCTTATTACTAACCGTTTAAATGTTTTCTTCTTATGGAAGCTCTGGAGCGGAATGATCGTGCAGATTCTTCTCATGCTCACGCCAACATCATCACTAATGGAAGTTCTATCCTAAAGCAACACAACAGTCAGAATGATTCTTCGTCAATACAGAGAATCTACAAAGTTAAAGACTTAAAGAACTCCATCAGTACTGAATTCCAACGTCAAAAGAGCGTGTGAGCATGTTGAAGAACGACGTGGAGACACTGTAGCAGCGAAGCAGACCTGAGGCAGACTTGATGCGAAACAACAACATACTATCTCTTTCATCACAAAGAACAATGATCAAAGAACAAAGTTAATGATGACGTCAAAGCATAACCGTTCAAAATAAACTATATCTCTACACTGGGGAGATTGTTTAAATCAAGGCAATTCTTCTCACAAGAAAGAAGAATGTCAGAAGACGTCAAAGCTACTATTACATCAACGCCTTCACCGTTTTTCATCACCAACACTTGAGTGTTTGTTACTCATATGTAATAACACTTGAGGGGGAGATTGTTGGAATCACTCCTAAACCTTATTCAAGTGTTAGTTAATCATATGTAATAGTTAGCTTATTATGGCCTTTATGTTTGTTATTAGCCTTAGGCTTATGTAGAAGGCCCATAAGCCTAGGCCTAGCCCAATAAGGAAAGGAAGGGAACTAGGAGTGTTGCCCTAGCTTCCCTCCTATAAATACCCCTTGTAAACCTTCAGTTGAAGGTTGGTTGTTCAAGTTATTCTCTTTCACTCACCTCTACGCATAACCGTTTCATACTATCGTGTGTGTGTGTTTGGAATCTTGTTCAATCGCCTCTCTATCTTTCTTATAAGCTTGTGTTGTAAAACTAGTGACCTAACACATTGGTAGACATGTTAACAGATTACACGGGATTTTATAACTCTATGATTAAACCGGGAAATAGATTCTTTCACGGGATTTTACTAAATCAAGAGAAAACCGTATTACAAACAGAAATCAACCAAGTCGCTAAGAGTTATTGAACCAAGTCGCTAAGCCCAAGTAGCTAAGACCCAAGTCGCTGGACACAAGTCGCTACACAGTCAAGTCGCTAAAGGCAATCGCTAAGGTCCAAGTCACTAACACCAAGTCGCTAAGAATTATGACAACAAATCGCTAAGCACCAAGTCGCTAGACACAGTTAAGTTGCTAAAGAACAACTCGCTAGAATCCAAGTCGCTAGTATCAAGTCGCTAACAATTTACACTACAACTCGCTAACAATATCTGAAGTAAGTCGCTAACCTTACCAAGTCACTAGCCGTAGTGGAGAATCCACTAACTTGTACTATTTGTCGGCTTGTCTCAATAGACAAGTCGCTAGGCTCAAGTCGCTAACAACTAACAAGTAATCGCTAACTTTACTTCGGAAGCAAGTCGCTATTGATGAAAAACACAACGAACCAACAAGTCGCTAGCAAGAATAACTTCAAAAACACACTTTTCAATCCAAAACAAGCTCAACCACAGTGATTCAAGCTTACCAAATCAAAACCCAAGCACTTACAATGATTCTAAACACAAAAGTACACCCAACATTCAAACTTTAACACTAGACATGATCCAAATGATGCAAAAACCACTAAACTTTTTCAAACTCAAAAACCATCTAAAACCACTAGAAATCCAAGAATATGTAAGAGAGATGATCAAACCATGGCTCTTGATACCAATTGTTAGATATTGGATTTCATAAACACTAAACCAAATATCAAAGAGCTATGGTTTTAGAGAGAGAAAGAGTTAGAGGTTTTGGGAACTTAGTGAGAGAAAATGAAAGTATTATTATGAGCTCCAACTCTCTACCTTGGGAGGTAGAGAGTATTTATAGTCTTACACAAATCGCCACCTACGGGCTGTGGATCAGGCATACAGTGGGTAAAGACCCGTCCATCCTCCACGGTGTTACTTAACTAAATACTACTTAACATTAAATAATCTACGACTACGAGCTTTCTAACGATTACATATACTTGAGGTGACCGACTCTTTAATGACTGGATTTACTAAATCCTTACAATTTATCTCCCCCTGAATATGTCATACTTGTGTACCTCTTTTATCTTCAGAAACTTTCTCTAACATCACTTCCCCCACGTAGTTGGAATAATAACACTAAAAGCCTTGATGAGTAAAACCTTGAGTTTCTCTGCGGTCATGACATTCATCTTCCCAGGATATCTTCAATCACTTCGAAGAATTAAGTTCATCAAGTTTACTCGCGTTTAGATGCTTGTCTCCTTCCCCCTTGCTTGTTTTGATACTTCAGAATCAGTAAAACATTATAAGCCCAAATACTTGAAATCTGTTGAGAAGATCGCTTGAAGTCTTTGTGAGAATCAACTTGCTGAAGCAGAATGTGAGCAAGTCTAATTGGGGATTAAATTAGACATTTCACCCTCCCCCAATTAGTGCTCTCCCCTAAACTGACAATATGTTTGATAAATGCCTTGAATAAGAAGAAGTCTTTAGATCATTAAATGCAACTCGTCTTTTAGTCTTCCAACATGTACCAGAAAATGTAGAACAGACTGTAGACTCGACCTTCTTCAAGATTGTCTAATTGGGGAATAGAAAGTTAACATCTTCAACTCACCAAATGCATTCCCGTTAACTTACAAATAGCAAAACTCCTTAACTAAGATCTCTCCCAATCAAACAAGAACAGAAAGATGTTCATCAAAAGAAATCAACCCAGCAACTAGAAGCACTTTGTCATTAAATCATATCAGCCTGTGTGAAGATGTCAACCAACGACTCTTAGAAGAAACTACATGTGAAGATGATCCGATAAGAAGAAGATCGGTTCTTACATGATTTAGGAGCCGTTTGACCATATATTCTCAAATAACATGTTAGGAATTGGAAATTCCATGTTAAAGTGTCGGTCACCCCAATTATAGTCTAGCATATGTTAGCTCATAGACGTATCATTATTTACTGTTTTATTAGATAGTTATTAGCCTAGTTTAGCGTAGTGTAACACCGTGGAGGAAGGACGGGTCTTTACTCACTGTATACCTGATCCACAGGCCGTCAGGAGGTCGTTTTGTTTGTAACCTATAAATACCCTCTACCTTCTAAGGTAGAGGGTTGGAAGTTCTAATCTAACCTTTTACACCTTTGTTTATCTCTCTAGAATTCTCTCTCTACTCTCTTCATCTCTCTAACAATGGCATTCATATACTATCATCATCCTAGACCACCCGAATCATCTAAACAACATAATATTCACGATCCTACAATTGGCATCAGAGCCCAGGTTTTGTTGTTTGTGTTGATTCGAATGGTTTTTTATATGCGGTTTGGGTGATTCATTGTTGCATGTTGATGCTGTAGTTGTTACATGGTTAAGTGTGTTATCTGATTTGGAACATGTTTACTGTGTTTAGATTGAATTAGCCAAACTGCATTTTAACATGTCTTGGTATAATTTTTATATCAGTCTATATCTGATTTGGTGGTCAAATACAGCTGATTAGTAAACAGTCTCTACTATTTGAATTGTGGGTCATATGGTCAGATTCTTGGGAAGTCTAAACCAGTCATCATGGAAGCATTTCTTATGCTGTTTTTTTGGTCACATCTGTTTATTCATCACTGGTAAAAATGGTCAAGTCCTTGTGGTCGAATACGAGTCAAAATGGTTTTTTCTTTATGTTGTTCCTGGGTTATTCTTCTATACGAGTTGTTAAACATTTTTGAATGTTGAGCGAGTTGTCATTTTTTTTTGAAAGCGAGTTGACAGTTTTGACTGTCATGACTCAATGTATTCTTGGATGCGAGTTGTTGTTATAATGTCCAGATACAATGACATCAATGTGAGTTGTCAAATCTTTCAAAAGATATGCGAGTTATGTCAAAATATTGAAGCGAGTTGCTAACTAATGATTGAATGCGAGTTTGTTTGACTGTTGAGTCAAATGGTCATATGCGAGTTGTTAACAAAACTACTTGTATTTTTTTGTTAAAAACTTCTTTGATGAGCATGTGAGTTGTATTATTGTTTGGACAATGCGAGTTGATTAATACCACTTGACAGTAACTAAAATGAAGGGAGATGAAGACTGACCTTTGACCACATACCACATACAAAGACTACAACTGCAACAAACTCTCATCTCAGGTTAAATGTATATCAGTACTTCATCACAAGCATCATTCACCACCAAATCGACAACAAAATGAAAAATAAAAAGGATCTCAAATCGACTTATTTTCATAAAACCTTTCAAAGAGGTGTTCAAATAAGTCATGTACATCATTGATCCATATCAGAAGGGATACTTCTTTAAATGTTCGAATCATGTAAGATATGAAATAACAAAAAATGCTTTCCCACTATCTTTTGATTCGGTTACGGATGATAAACGAATTCAAGGTCTCTACAACTTAATGAAACATAAATGGTTAAAAAGGGATCTCTGTGTAACTTCGTTATACTCAATGGTATATAGGACCTTGAAAGGTCATCTAAACGAAGGCTACATCATCATAGATCAACAAATGTTATTATTCGAAATAAAGACATGAGTTTAACAATTTGTGTTAACTCGAAATCCTTAACTCGTTTGAAACTCAATAACATCAAAAGTTCAAGTTTAAACCTACATGTGCTCGTGTACCATCTCTTCGTCTCATGCCATCACTATGGCGAATCATTACCTTCGAATCAAAAACCTTATGCCATCCCTGTGGCTAGGTCTTTTTGATTATCTATCACTCGATGCTGTCAATTAGAGAGTAGGGGTTGGTGTTATTTCGGATTATTAGGGATTGAATCATGTTATGATTTGACTGGATTGTGATGTGATTTGGCTTAATGTTGTTAACCATATTGATGGAGAGAGGCTGCAGTTTTTCTTTGTATTAGGGTTTGTTGGGTTAATAACTGATGGGGGCGCTTGATTGTGAGAAATATTAGGGTTATGTGTAAGATAACAACTATTATATACTCGTGAGTTAGGGTATTGAGTATTGCTGGTTATATTTTTTTTTGGGCTTATGGATCGTGTGGTCTGATATCTTCATGGGCCGAATGTAACATTACTTGGCTATGGGCGTGAAAAGATACATCATGGTGTTTTTTGAGAGATACTATGGCGTGAAAATATTAGTTAACGGGGATTGTATTTTTGAGCATTATCCGAACTTTATTTACATCATGGTGTTTGAATAAAATTTGGGACTGTTGGGATATGAAAGTGCTGAAGACATGAAAGTACTGAAGATATGAAAGTACTGTAAGCTGCAAAGTACTGGAAAAAGTCAAAGAGTCAAAGTACTGCTAAAGACAAAGTCAAAGTATTGCATCTAGAAGTCAAAGTACTGCAAGAACAAAAGAACTGTTATATTCGTTTATGGAAAGTATTGTATTCTATGTTTAGATTACTTGCTGTACAAGGTTACAAATTGTAAACCGACTAGGATATCCTTGAGCCTATAAAAGGACTCCTAGATTGGCATTAGATGTACGAGTCTATGAGTTTTAGAGTTTACGAATTCACAAGTTAATTAGTGTTTTAGAGAGAAGTTCGATTATCTTAGAGTTGTATTAGAGTATCTGCATAATAAGCAGATTTAGAGTTTATAATAAAAGGTTATTCTTCTTAGCTTTGTTAAGTGAATTCCGCATACTTGATAAAGATTGCTCAGTGTTTCTTTGTTAATAACTTAGGATTTATCCGAGGTTATTAAACCTTAACAAGCTAGTTAAGTTAGTTTGATTAAAGTATATCGATTTCAACAAGTGGTATCAGAGCTTGTGTGGAAACTCTGACTAGGAAGAAACCCTACTACAACAAAATCTAAAGATGTCGACTGAAGCTGCATCAACTCCTATCACAGAGGTATGTTCTAAGTGTCACGATTTTTATCAGAAAGTACTTAATGCTTATGTTTATGAAAGAGATAATTGTGTTAAGGCTAGGTCTGAGGTAGCAGGTTATCAAATAACCTTAGAATCTATGGAAGCCAAAATCTTAGCACATGAAACTAATGAAGTAGCTTGGGCTGAAAAATATGAACAACAGGATTACTAGTTAAAACTTAGTGAATGGAAATTAAACTGTAAAATTGCTGAAATTGTGAAATTAACTAAGGAAAGAGATGATTTATTAGCCAAGTTTGCTGCATGGGGAGAGTCTGGTCTGTCACATGTTACCTATGTTCAAAAACAGAGAAGAGCTTACATTAAAACTGGATTAGGTTTTGGAATGGATTTTAGTAAACTAGAAGAAAACCAATCTAGTGATCAAGATGAAGGTGATTTTGAGGATATAATTACTAGTGATGAAGAACTCATTAATTATGTAGATACATCTAGTAATGAGGGTTCCATAAGTGATTCACCTCTTGAAAATAAGAAAGCTAATGATTATCATGCTGTTCCTCATCCCACTGGCATTCATCAACCCCCTAGGCCTGATGTTTCTCGTTTTGGAGTAGACAGTCTAGAGTTTAGGAAGAAGCTAGTTGCTCAATCTAGGTCTGAAAAACCCAAAGAACCTGTTGAAAACGATGTTCAAAATCAAGCAGTACCTTTAAATCAAAGTACTGCTCCACAAGCAGTACCTTCTTCAAAACCTTTTCAAAACAGTACTGCTAAACCTTTTTGGGATAATTTTGGTCAAAACAGGTTTAATCATTCACAAAGAAGGCAAAATAATTTTGGGCATAGACATAGAAGATGTCACTTTGGAAGTATGGGTCAGAAACTGTGTTTTGTGTGTTTTAGTCCTACTCATCTAATTAAGGATTGTGAACATCACTCAAAATACCTTAGAAAATTTCCAAAGAACAGGACTTCCAACCAGAAACCTAGAGAGCACAAACCAGTTTGGAATAATTCAAATAGGGTCAATCACAGAATTTCTCACCCAGATCATAGATACTCATACCAGAGAAAACCTTTTTCAAAACCTTCAGTATCTCACAGTACTTTCCAAAGTACTGTTAATTCTGGACCAGTACTTTCTCAAAGTACTGCTCAGACAAAACAAGGTACTGAACATACTACTTGGAATAGGAATCCTAGGAGATCTCACTATCAACCTAGAAGGTATTACAATTCATATAGGAGATTTAGATCACAGGAACCACGTGTTAAAACAGAATGGGTTAAGAGGGAAAGTACTGCAGAGGGACAGACAGTACTTTCAACAAAAAGTGAATCAGATGTTTTTGTGATACAAGAAAAAGAGATTTGTGTTGAAAAACCAGAAAGCTTTGTTGAAAATCCACATGTTTTGAATAACAAGATAATACTCGATCATGCTTTAGAAAACAGTGGAGATTATATACTCAAAGAATGTGAGTATGTCACTCCACAAGGGGAACACAAGTCAGTAATGGCTTGGGTTCCTCAAAGCAACTAACTTTTTCATCTTATTAGACAGGGCAACCCGGCAGAGGAGCTTAAAGATCATATTATTGTTGATGGTGGTTGTTCTGTTAGCATGACAGGAGACAAAGAGTTTCTATCAGATGTTTTGGAGTATATTAGTTAGTAAGCTACATTTAAGGGGAGGACTATTTCGTATTAGTATAGTCCTGTGTATTGCTTGAGGGGAGGATAGTTATGTATTCATTCACCTATTCAAGGAGAAGATTCACATACCATACCTCCTGATGAAATCACATTGGATAATTATGTTTTGACAAGGGAATTGGTTATGTTGAAAAAGACTACTGAGGTTCAAGCCAAACAGATAAAGAAATTAAAACTGAAGTTTAGAAGGCTAAAGACTTTTGTGTGGCCATTAGTTCAAGAATTTCGTATCTGGGTTAAATCAAAGAAAAAGGCGCAAAAGCAGTCTAGGAAAAACAAACGCCACAAGGTTCATCAACAATCTTCTATCCAATTAGGGAGGAATTTAGAAGAAGAAAATTTGAAAGAAGATGTTGAGAAGGAGAAAGAACCTGAAGGTACTGATGAACAAGAAAAGATCATTCAAGATACTGAGGAACAAGAGGAACAAGTTCAAGTTCAAGGTACTGAACAACAAAGTACTGCTCTTCAACAGCAAAGTACTTTTAGACAAGAGGTAATAACTCCAAGAGTTTTGAATTTTGAAGAGGAAGCTGGTCCTTCTACAACTGTTATACAAGAAGAGGAGGAAGTTACACTCAAACCTATTCATTCTGCAAGTGATGATGAGTTCATTGCTACAATTTTAGAAGATTTATCACAACCTAGAGGTGGTGTTACTATTCGAGAAGTGCAAGAAGATGAACAACAAAGAACTTCTCAACCTGCAATTGATCCTAAGGATAAAGGGAAAGGTGTTTTAGTAAAAGTAAAGAAGAAGAAACTTACTTTGGCATAAATTAGAGAAATTGAAGTTGCTAGGAATGAAGCTGCTGCTAGAAAGCTTCAAGAAGAGTTAAATGCTAAAGATAGAGCAGCTCAAGAAGCTGAAGAAGCTCAAAGTAGAGAAGCGGCTAAAAAGTTGCAAGAGCAATTAAATGCTGAAGCTGATGAACCATTACAATCACCTTCTCATGTTAGATATATGCCTAGAAGACCTAATTTAGCTAAGGACAGGAATGCTATGATGGCTTATTTGAAAGGTCGAGGGTATAAAGGATTGCAGAAGCTGAACTATGTTGACATGAAAAGACTCTATGATGCTGAAACAGAGGCTTATAAGAAGAGTGTTGCAGATATCAAAGATTTTAGAAGAAGCTTCTGGACTGAAGCTGAAAGGAAGAAAGAGCTTAAAAGAAAAAGAAAAACTAAAGTTACAGATAGACAGTTCTCAAAGAAAGAAAGAGTTGAATTAAGATCTGAGTTTAAAGATGCATTAAGAAATTATCTCAGAGTGGTAGATTTTGATTATTCAAAAGAAGATGCTGACATGAAGATGAACAGATCTCAGATTAGTGCTTTTAAAGAAGATGAAAGCTTCAAAGTTTTCAATAGGCTATGGGATTTGTTACATATTATAGATAGAGTGGATCTATTCTATCTATATAATGTGGTGAAAGCTTATTTTGGAGATATTCCATCAGAAGGAATTGGTCTAGTTTTGCTTGAAGATCTCATAACCATGTGGGAAACAGAGGGAAAAGCATGATGATTTGGAAAAATCAAGAAAACTAGGAAATTGTTTTTTGGAGATTCTTTGAAGAGTCTGGAGTTCATGTTTAGAGCTGGAGATGGTAAAATGATACATATGTTTGTAAACAGAAGATATCCTCTCACAGTTGAGCTCATGAGAAGAATGCTAGAGCATGGATTGGAAGTAGAAGAGGACAATGAAACTGCTTGCATGGTTATCAATCTATTTATCAACTGGACTACTGATTCGTCCCAAACCGTCAAGTTTTATCACGCAAGCTAGCCACTTGTGAATGGCCAACCGTAACAAACTTAAAACAGCTCAGGAGGCAAATGCAATGAAGTCCAGGAGAGTATAGTGTTTCCCCAGGTCGTTATGTCCCAACGAGCTGTGCGAGAATAGTCAAACGTGTAGTGATCGAGAGGATTTGAACGGAAAAGGATTGTGATTGATTATACTAAAAAAGAGTATATAAACTACAGGGGCTTAAATGCAAATTAAAGAGAATTAAAAAGATAAACTATATTAAATAAACGCTATCACTATATTTAAATCTAATGTTTTTGATTTTTCTTTTATAAATTTGAATTAAAAACTACGTGACGTACAAAAGAAAATGTGAAACTGAAGCAATATTAATCCTAAAAATATGAAAATGATATTTTTACAAACCTAATGATAAGAGAAAATTTTTAGAAAAATAAAATTATTTTATTACTATTTATCTAATTATTATTAATTAAAACTAATTTTAACTATTTAATAATAGCCTAAAATACAAGAAAATATGAAATAAAGCTAGAAAAAAGAAATTATGACCTGGAAAAATCTAAAATAACTAAAGAGAATTTTTAAAACTATTTTTATATTTTTCTGATTATTTTTCTATTTTCTATGAATTAAAAACTATTTAAAACTAATTAAATTGCTAAAAATTACTATTTAAACTAAGAAAATTATGGAAAAATATTTTTTATGACTTTTTGAATATTATAAAACTAAGAAAATTGAAATTGTATTTTTTGAGCTTTTCTAATTTATTTGAATAAAAAGCTAATTAAAAATGTTAAAACTGAAATTAAATGCAGAAAAATAGCAAATGAATAGTGAAAAATATGAAAACTTCCAGAATATTATAAAATATTATTCTAAATATAGGAAAAATAATAAAAGTGGTGCAGGTGTTCAATAATTAGGTTCTGTAGTGAAAAGTGCTTATAAATAAGCACTAAAAATAAGCTATAAGTACCAAATGAGCACCAAATTATCACAGAAGCTAGAGTATGCTAAAATTACTTAAAACCAACATATTCCAACTATCCTAAACCTTTGAAAAACAATCTACAATGATATGGGTCTATTTAAGCACTAGTGCCAAACAGCCCTTATGTACTAACTTTAAGCCCTTGTTAAGCCAGCTTATAAAAATCAAAAAAATAAACTAAAATCACCATGAAAACCACTACCAACCAACGTGTCCAAATCCATAATTTCAGCTAATAAGGACTAAAATTGAAGAAACTAAAAATGCAAAAGTGGAAGCTATGGAAACGGGTCAAAATGGGCTATTAAGCTTGCATAAGCTAATAAAAGCTACCACTATTGAACCAAAGGTTGAATAAGCTATAAACAAGTTATGGGAACTTAGAATAAGCAACAACAACAAGAAAAACACACTAAATAAGCAAAAATAAGGAATAAGCAAAACGGGAGTTTTGTGAAAAAGGGCTTAAAAGAAGCTAATGAATAAGCAGTTAATAAGCTAAGTAGAGATAAACTAATATTTTTCTAATTAAGATGAGCAGCTAAACTTTAATATCCCAAAGCATATCCTAAATCCTAATGGTTAGATCACAATGAAATTACAAAGTTTATTCAAAAACGGGTTTTTATGAAATTTTGACTTTTGGACAGAATTGAAATTTTGACCAATTTGAACTTTGATCTTAATTTGCCAACTGAATATGATGTTTTAAGCTAAAGCAAAGTTACATAAGGCTACTCCACTGAATTCTAAGCACAAATCAAACTTTTGGTTTTTGAAAATTCCAACAGACATGAAACTAGAACAGGTTCTTGGAGATTTTGACTTTAAAGGTGCACAAATGAGATTTAATGACTAAAATGGTTATATAACAACTAAAGAGGGCCAAAGCAACAGGTTTTAACCAATGAACAAACCTCAAACACAGATATGCTATGAGATCCAAACACAAGTTTAAGTGACTGATTTGAACTTTTAATTACCAAACTCAGATTTAAACAATGATTCCAACAAATTTAGGTCCTAATATCATTAAAACACCTAAATCATGCAAGTACATCAACTATGACTATCATTTGGACATTACACTGGTTATGCAGATTCAAAAAAAAGTAAAATGCAAAGGAGATTGAGACCTAACTTGAAGTCCAGCTATTGAGAAGCTTAAGCAAAACCAAACCATCACTATTTTAAACCAAACCCAATCCAAAACTAGCTCTGCAACAACCAATCACCATTTCCATCATTGCTTAATCAAAATTTCTTCACAGTTGACTTTTGTTGACCATACATCAAACTTGCTTAAAAATGACTAGTAAGCTTACCAAAAGCTATAATAAGCTTAAATAAGCTTATTTGAGTTTAACATAAGCTATTAGAAACTTGGACATAAGATTTTGAAATTGAAATTTCTAACAGTAAACCATAAAACTTGAACCTTAAATGAAACTTTGAATTAAGACTTGAAAATGAGTTACAATGATCAAACAACTTAGTTTCAGTACAATAGAGCTTAAAGTTACAAATTTATAAACTAATTAAGACATTTTAAGAGAAAAAAAAACGACATACATAGAAATTAAAAACTAACTACTTCTTTTTCTAGCTTCTCTTCCTTCTCTTTTATACCCAAAAAGCTTCCACGTGTCCTCTGAGTGAATCCCACTCATAAAATCAACCATTGGATGACTTGAGTTGATATTGGCCATTGATTTGGTTTTGGCGGAAAAGTGGTTTTGGCCACAGGGCTTCTGAATTTGCAACTAGGGGGGTGGTGGATTTGTAGGGGTGATGATGAGGGGTGAGAGTTGAAAGGATAAGGCCTGGGTGATGGGAGAGGTGATTCCTGAGTGTTGCAGGCAAGTGGAGAAGAAGGGAAGAGATAAGGGAGGGAAAAGGTGAGTTTGACTGGATTGTTTGACCAGGGGTCCAAAAAGGGGGGGTCACAGTGGTTTGGCAGGGGTCCAAATCTATTTTGACAGGGCCAAGGCTTAGTTATTAATGATAAGGACTATTTTGTAATTTCTCCAATCTTGAAGGACCATTTCTGCCAAAATTCCAAAGTTGTCACAAGGACCAAAACTGCCAAATGTGAATAGTACAAGGACCATAGATGATTATTTTCTTTTTTTAAATATATCCAAGGACTATTTTTGACATTTTCAAAACTTGAGGGACTAAAGTTGTAATTTTGCAATTTTTGATTTTAAGGATCAATTTTGACAACTCATGAATCCCTAAGGACTTAAAATGATATTTTTCTTTATTTTGATTTTCCAGGGACTATTTTTGACAACTTTTTAAACTTGGGGGACTAAAACTGCCAATTATGCAAACTTGATACGTTTTTCACCATATTTTGATATTTTTGCATTTAAAACACATAAAACACTTATTTGTGATATTTTTATCATTTTGATGCATTTCTGAGTGTTTTCAGATGTTTTTGCAGTTTAAATGGTACAAAAATGATGAGTATTTAGACACTCATCAATCCCCCACACTAAGATATTGCTAGTCCCTAGCAATGTTTTGAGAAAAATTAATGGATTTCATCTCTTTACCAAAAGCCATTACTTCTGGAGTAGCCAATTGTTTCAGTTCAAGTAAGAACCTTGGTACAACGATAACCAAATGATTTTGAGCAAACCATCAGCTTCCAACGGATTTGATTTGTCTTTACCAGAAGCCGTTTGCTTCTGGACTAGCCAACTCTTAGATAAATTATCAATATTATCTTTGGTGAGCTGATTACCAATTATGGTTTTCCACTGCCTTTACCACAAGCCATAAACTTGCGGGCTAGCCAACTCTTCACTAATTAAAGATATGGTGAGCTGAATACCATACAATTTTGGGCAAATTGCAAGCCGTCAACGGATTTGCGATATCTTTACCAAGAGCCGTTTGCTCCTGGATTAGCCAATCCTTTTGTTTATTAGACATGGCGGATGATAACATAAGCTGAGTAAGTGAAAATCACTTACTCCAAAAAAAAATTTTGCCAAAAATGGGGGAATTGGGTGGTATAATTACATGATAAAATTCGTGAGAATTCCCCCTCACACTAGAAATGAATATTGCCCTCAATATTCAAAGTACCGGCGGTTATGCCGAAACAAAGAACGTAAAAGGGAAATACTACGGCCATTATTTTGAAAGTTTTTTTTTTTTTTTTTTTAAATTTATATACAACAGCGGGGGGCAACTCCCCCACACTAGGGTGGGACACACGGGTGAAAACCCATGTTTAACTACTGTTTTTGATTACCGAGTCGCTAGCTTGACTCGACCCCGAATTAATTTGTTCATGGGGAAGTAAGTGGAAGAGACAATCTCCATCGGACTTTCATTCAAGATGTTTGGATAAACATTGAAGTACGCGAAAGTTCCACACCGATGAGATATAGAGAGATCCGGCTTATAAATAATAAATGAAAATGCCGGGGTCAAAGATAGTGTCCTCATTCCCGAAGGAGTGAAGAACAGGAGAAGCCACGGGATATATGAAGAAAAGAAAGAAAATCATGATAAAAATCATGACTAACTCTTCATCCTCAATAGGAGAATTCATAGTTTCATGAATCTCCTCAGTTAAGTTTACTTGATCAAGACATATTATGGGTGTGTCTAGATCAAAGTAGAAATTATCATACTCCGACGGAGATATGATATGAGTAAGTTCACAGGAGAACTCCTCGAAGGTGAATGAATCATATTCTGGTTTGATGTGAGTGAGTTCATTGGTGAACTCCTCCAATGTAAATGATTCATAATCGGGAAGAGAATTATGAGAATGAAAAGTGGTACTGCCACTAATCTTCTCTCCCATATTATCAAAACAGAAGGCTTTCATTTCCGGAATAGAATCATCGGAAAGAATGTCACTATCCTTAATGGGGATAGGAGATGAAATAGGTTTTTCATTAAAAGCCTCGATTCTAGAAATGAGAAGACTGACATTCAGTAATGTTGCACGAAGTGCTTCATCTTTGATTTCAGTGTCAGTAACTTCATCATTCTCTTCTTCTAAGCTAACAAGCTCAGAAGGTAATTCTTCCATATAACGGATGTCTCCACAAGATAACGAATCGTCATCAATAGAATCGGAGCACATCTCAACATGATTACTTTGGAAGACAAGAGGAGGAGGAATATCACACACATGATCGATAATTCCCTGTGACTCTCTAGGGATTGGGACAAGGTTCTCGACATTAGACTTTATGAATTCGTCCGATTCCTTTTCAGAACAGTGTCAAGCTCATCCCCATGTTCAGAGAGTGAGTGGGAGCTTCGGTGTGATACAGATTGTTTGAGAATGAATCTCAACTGCTAGAATATCAACTGATGAATTTGATGAATCTTCAAGTGTATCCTCATCATCACTGTCATCAGGAATAAAACGAAATTGAGAGCTAGATCTGCCTGCTTTTTCTTTTGCAATTGATTCCCTAATAGATTTTTCAAAGGCAATTTGGGAATTTATTTTAGCACCAGCTCTTCAGCTAGCAACTCTTCCATGGATTTCTCATGTGAATTTTGAATGACGGGACATTGTGGGAGTGGAGATTTGTCAAAACCGGAAGGTTGACATTGATAATCATCATGAGGACCCCCACAATGTACACAAGAAAAACTGGGAACATTATGAAATGCTGTTTTACTCAACTCCTCAGTTCTTTTCATGACTCCGAAGCTCTAGATAAGTATCTTGTTGGGTTTGCTGAGGAGTTTGAGTCATTTGGCACTGTGGAGGTTGGTCGTGATATGGATAGTCGTAATTGTTACAAGGAAATGGATTCCTTGTTTGACAATCAGAGCTGAAATGGGGACCTCCACAGTTCTCACAACAAAATGATTGTTGTGGCTGGTCATGTGAATAATATGGAATTTGGTCATTTCCAAAGTCCTGAGTGTTACCGAAAACTGTTCAGTAAACAAACGTGTTTCCGGATTGACACTCAAATCCTTGGTGAGGACCTCCACAAAATTCACAGCAGTGATGTTGATTATATGAAGATAAGTCGGGCTGTGGTGGGTAATTGGAAAAGTTTGAGGGGTCGTTAAATGAGTTCGGATTAGGATCATAATCAAATGAATTCCTCGAACCACAAAACAAACAACTCCCGTTCCGAATATCATTACCACACTGTACACACGTACACCAGCGACATGGTGAACCAAAGAGAGGCTCACCACAACCGACACAAGGAATAAACGATTCCATTTGAGAGTTATGAGAAGGAATTGGTTTATTCAAAGAATCAACAAAACCAACATGGTGATTCGAATGACTATTAAGTCTCGAAGAACATTTTGAAATATCCGGAGGTGGGACAAGTGGTGTGCTCTGAGAGCTAGCAATTTCCACCACTTCCGTTATGGTCTCCGGTTCTGGTTCTTGAGATACGTGAAGATTAGGCAAGTCATTCTTGCTAGTCACCGGTCTAAATTCTGCATGCTTGCTTTTAACCGTAAATCGTGAAAGTTTAGGATCAATTTTAGACGGCTTAGGAGCAATTGAGGGGTTAGATCTTTGGATAACCGTAGGTTGGACGTATTTAGCACCTCCATTATCAGAAGGAAGTACCTGATCCTTTGTCACCCCGGTTTCTCGTTCCATTTCCCTATCTGAGAATTAACGGATCATCACGAACAACACGAATTCTTGACATTTGTGATAAAGTATGAAGTTTTTCAAATTCGTTCCAGAATTCGTCGTAGTCGAGAGATTCCATGAGAATAGAAGAAGTTAGAATCAAATGGATAGAGGGTAAAGGGATAAAGAATCAAAAAGGGTAAGAGGGTAAAGAGGAATATTTTTGGCATTTTTGAAAAACATGCTATAAAAACAAAGAATGAAAATATTTTTGGTGTTGTTAACACTTTAAGAAAAATCAAAAACATTAGATTTAAATATAGTGATAGTGTTTATTTAATATAGTTTATCTTTTTAATTCTCTTTAATTTGCATTTAAGCCCCTGTAGTTTATATACTCTTTCTTTAGTATAAATCAATCACAATCCTTTTCCGTTCAAATCCTCTCGATCACTACACGTTTGACTATTCTCGCACAGCTCGTTGGGACATAACGACCTGGGGAAACACTATACTCTCCTGGACTTCATTGCATTTTCCTCCTGAGCTGTTTTAAGTTTGTTACGGTTGGCCATTCACAAGTGGCTAGCTTGCGTGATAAAACTTGACGGTTTGGGACGAATCAAATTTTGGTTTTTGAAAATTCCAACAGACATGAAACTAGAACAGGTTCTTGGAGATTTTGACTTTAAAGGTGCACAAATGAGATTTAATGACTAAAATGGTTATATTACAACTAAAGAGGGCCAAAGCAACAGGTTTTAACCAATGAACAAACCTCAAACACATATATGCTATGAGATCCAAACACAAGTTTAAGTGACTGATTTGAACTTTTAATTACCAAACTCAGATTTAAACAATGATTCCAACAAATTTAGGTCCTAATATTCTTAAAACACCTAAATCATGCAAGTACATCAACTATGACTATCATATGGACATTACACTGGTTATGCAGATTCAAAAAAAAGTAAAATGCAAAGGAGATTGAGACCTAACTTGAAGTCCAGCTATTGAGAAGCTTAAGCAAAACCAAACCATCACTATTCTAAACCAAACCCAATCCAAAACTAGCTCTGCAACAACCAATCACCATTTCCATCATTGCTTAATCAAAATTTCTTCACAGTTGACTTTTGTTGACCATACATCAAACTTGCTTAAAAATGACTAGTAAGCTTACCAAAAGCTATAATAAGCTTAAATAAGCTTATTTGAGTTTAACATAAGCTATTAGAAACTTGGACATAAGATTTTGAAATTGAAATTTCTAACAGTAAACCATAAAACTTGAACCTTAAATGAAACTTTGAATTAAGACTTGAAAATGAGTTACAATGATCAAACAACTTAGTTTCAGTACAATAGAGCTTAAAGTTACATATTTATAAACTAATTAAGACATTTTAAGAGAAAAAAAAAACGACATACATAGAAATTAAAAACTAACTACTTCTTTTTCTAGCTTCTCTTCCTTCTCTTTTATACCCAAAAAGCTTCCACGTGTCCTCTGAGTGAATCCCACTCATAAAATCAACCATTGGATGACTTGAGTTGATATTGGCCATTGATTTGGTTTTGGCGGGAAAAGTGGTTTTTGGCCACAGGCTTGAATTTGCAACTAGGGGGGTGGTGGATTTGTAGGGGTGATGATGAGGGGTGAGAGTTGAAAGGATAAGGCCTGGGTGATGGGAGAGGTGATTCCTGAGTGTTGCAGGCAAGTGGAGAAGGAAAAGAGATAAAAGGGAGGAAAAGGTGAGTTAGACTGGATTGTTTGACCAGGGGGTCCAAAGGGGGGGGGGTCACAGTGGTTTGGCAGGGGTCCAAATCTATTTTGACAGGGCCAAGGCTTAGTTATTAATGATAAGGACTATTTTGTAATTTCTCCAATCTTGAAGGACCATTTCTGCCAAAATTCCAAAGTTGTCACAAGGACCAAAACTGCCAAATGTGAATAGTACAAGGACCATAGATGATTATTTTCTTTTTTTAAATATATCCAAGGACTATTTTTGACATTTTCAAAACTTGAGGGACTAAAGTTGTAATTTTGCAATTTTTGATTTTAAGGATCAATTTTGACAACTCATGAATCCCTAAGGACTTAAAATGATATTTTTCTTTATTTTGATTTTCCAGGACATTTTTTGACAACTTTTGTAACTTGGGGGACTAAAGCTGCCAATTATGCAAACTTGATACGTTTTTCACCAGATTTTGATATTTTGCATTTAAAACACATAAAACACTTATTTGTGATATTTTTATCATTTTGATGCATTTCTGAGTGTTTTCAGATGTTTTTGCAGTTTAAATGGTACAAAAATGATGAGTATTTAGACACTCATCAACTACTATTGCTGAAGAAGATGAGTAAACTGGTATGAGTTTTATTGAATAACTTATTTTTGATAAATCAGTACTTTATTCAAAGTACTGCTGATCAAACAGTAGTTTCATCAAAAGTACTGCTTGCAGCTTTTTAAAACCAGTTAAGTGATTTTTGAAAGATATCTTTTGTTAAATAACCAAATATTTTGAGACAAAGGTTAAATGAATTAAATGGATTTTGAGATGGAAACATCAATAGGTAATCAATCCACCATGGTTACAAAAGGATTGGCTAATCTATGAGCAAACGGCTCTGGTAAAGATATATCAAACCCGTTTTTAGTTGACAACTTGCTAATAAGTTGTATGGTAATCAACTCACCATATCAGTTAATGTGAAGAGTTGGCTAGCCCACAAGGAAAATGGCTTGTGGTAAAGTCAGTGGAAAAACCATTATTGGTAATTAGTTCACCATTAGATAGAAGAACTAACTAGTCCAGGGAATGCACTTTTGGTAAAGACAAATCAAATCTGTTGATAGGCACGGTGATTTGCTAAAAAAATCATATGGTTATCAATGTACCATGGTCTTACACACCAAAACATTTGGCTACTCCAAAGATAATGGCTTTGGTAAAGAGATCTAAATCCATTAAATTTTCAATGATTCACCTCTCACAGGAGTTAACACACCTGAAAGTGATGAGAATATTATGCAACTTAAGCTGAATTAATGTACAAATTGTCATATGTTGCTGTGTTGCTGAAAAGATGGAGCTTATTGGATCTTTGAGAAAGAACAATTCTAAGAGACACTTTGACAAGCACAGACACTATAGAGATACAATCTAAAGACTAAGAAACAATCTGTCCTTAAAGATGAAGCTGTTAAAGATATATTTACAAAGGAACTTGAAGTCAAGCAAGTAGAATTCAAGTTAGGGGAGGATTGTTGGGATATGAAAGTCTGAAGACATGAAAGTACTGATGATATGAAAGTACTGTAAACTATAAAGTACTGGAAAAGTCAAAGAGTCAAAGTAAATCTTGCTAAAGACAAAGTCAAAGTATGCATCTAGAAGTCAAAGTACTGCAAGAACAAAAACACTGTTATTCGTTTATGGAAAGTATTGTATTCTATGTTTAGATTACTTGTTGTACAAGGTTACAAATTGTAAACCGACTAGGATATCCTTGAGCCTATCAAAGGACTCCTAGATTGGCATTAGATGTACGAGTCTATGAGTTTTAGAGTTTACGAATTCACAAGTTAATTAGTGTTTTAGAGAGAAGTTCGATTATCTTAGAGTTGTATTAGAGTATCTGCATAATAAGCAGATTTAGAGTTTAAAATAAAAGGTTATTCTTCTTAGCTTTGTTAAGTAAATTCCGCATACTTGATAAAGATTGCTCAGTGTTTCTTTGTTAATAACTTAGGATTTATCCGAGGTTATTAAACCTTAACAAGCTAGTTAAGTTAGTTTGATTAAAGTATATCGATCCAACAGGGACTATGATTGATATTTTGGTCAATTAATTTTCACGGAGGGTACTACGTATTCACGGCTTGTGCTTAAAATTGAGATAAAGATGGCTACGAGGCTTTGTACGGGTATTGCTTACGAGGTTTTTGTGTTGATTATATGGGCTTTGAAGATTATGTATCAAATGATGGGCTTTATGAATTGTGAAAATGAGATTTGATGATGAGACTTGTTGGGTTATGAGGTTTGATGCTTTGGACTATACATTTTCACGTAGTATATTATGTCACGGCATGAAATGATGTTTGAACAATGTTGACTATGGGGTTGTTTATACGGTATTTCGTACTTGGATTTGCAGTGACATTTTCCGGGCACGTTTACTTATTTCGTCTTCTTCCGCGAAGATGACTTGTTTGGGCGTTTAATGAGTGTAATAAAGACTTGGCTATTTAGTTACGGTTGTGATTCTTTCTCGTTTAACCCACAATGTAGCTATCACTTCGGTGTCTCACGCAGTTGAGGATACCTCAAGAGGTTTTGTACATTGGGTACACCGTTTCTTTTTTACGAGGATTAGTGCAAGCTTAAGTAACAAATCCGGGGAATTTTACTTCATGATCAAGTTTGGCATATCGGGTTTACTTCACCATGTTGTCACTGCATTAGCCGACAAAATGCGTGAATGATGTGTTTACCAAAGAGTTTTTTGGATGGTTGATGATTTTGTTGATGTTGGAGTAAGAATCGCTGATGAACCGCTGAATGTTCCTCTAAAACAGATATTCACCGAAACCAAAGTTGTCATAACACATTCAAGTTGACATTGTTTACGGATGTGTCTTGATTTTGTAAAATCCCGCGAAAGAACCTATTTCTCGGTTTAAATCATAGACTTGTAAAATCCCGTGACAATAAAAACATCATGGTTAAAGTAATGAGCATTTCCGGATCTATCTTACGGTTTATTCTTGGTTTTGTAAAATCCCGCGAAAGAAACTATTTCTCGGTTTAAAGCATAGAATTGTAAAATCCCGTGATGATGGAACCATCCTGGAGAAAGGAAAGTGTATTTCGAGATCTTATCTGATGCTGGTGCTACGGTTTCTACTTCAAAGAAGGGATAAAAGGGTGTACTTCATGAATTGGATGTATGTTTGGATATTCGTCATGGCAGTTTGGTTATTACTTGGTTTTACGAGGTTTTGTGCTTTTAACCATGGTCGGGATGAAACCATTATCAGAGTTCACTTAAAACATAAAAGGAGGCTAGAGTTGATCTTTTAACCAGAAGATGTGACAACGGCGTTAATTCAGTATTATTTATTTGAGGTTGAAGTGAAATATCACGGGCGAGTGTACTTAGTATCTGAAGGTATCGGGGATGGTTGGATGAAGATTCTTCAAGATCCTTGTTCGAGCTTATTATCAAAAACGAAGACTTGGAAATCTAGTTGTTGTTGGGTGACTTTTACCTTTTCTTTTACCACTTGAGGGAATTGGGCTCTTATCACCTCAAAATAACTATCACTTTAAGGAGTTACGTTGTAGTGCTCAGTGTCACATTCAATTGTGGATTTTCAAGAGGTGATGTACGTCTTATACTTGATGGTTGGTTGGTTGAAGAGTATAGAGTACTTAGAGAGTACTTAGAGATGCTAATGGAAATCGGCACCGATCTTTGTTACATATGTGCAAGATTAAGTCACGAGTTCGGGTTAGTTTACTTCAGGGTCAAATTCATCATATTGGGTCTTCTCCATCAGCTGTCACGACAAAGAGCCTACTGAATGATAATGGGATTGATTACAAGTTTGCCAAGAGTAGATGAAAAGAGAGAGATTATGACGTATGAACACAACAGTTCATGCCTCGTATTCTAAAGAAAAGAAATGTGTACGTTTTAGTGCGCATTATCTTCTAAAGAAGAGAAATCTTCTTATGACGTTTGAACACAACAGTTCATGCCTCGTACTCTAAAGAAAAGAAAAGTGTACGTTTCAGTGCGCTTTATCTTCCAAAGAAGAGAAATCTTCTTATGACGTTTGAATACATCAGTTCATGCCTCGTACCTCAAAGAAAATAAAAGTGTATGCTTCAGTGCGCTTTATCTTCTAAAGAAGAGAAATTTTCTCATTTATGACCATTCTCATCAACATGCTTCATGCTTTTTCCATGCGCTTCAGTCATCAAGTGAACCGGACTACTGATAATTACTCTTATTCCAATTGCTCAATATAATGAAGATGGCGACATCATGTGCTAATTTTGCGGGGGAGAAGTGTGAATAGAATACATTTGGATGATAATCACTTGTTTAATCAAGAATGGCATCTCCGTATGCAATTCTTGAGGGGGAAAAGAAGTGTGAATTTTTGCATGGTTGATTGATATTTTAGAATCTATGGTCAAACGGCTCCTAACTCATGTAAGAACCGAGCTTCTTCTTATCGGATCATCTTCACATGTAGTTTCTTCTTAGAGCCGTTGGTTGACATCTTCACAAGCTGATATGAGTTTATTGACAAAGTGTTTCCGGTTAATGCTTCACGTACACATCAACATGATGATCCCGAACGATCTATCTGTTATTGTTTGATGTGATTGCTTGCTTGTTGTCACCATTTTGTGTGTTCGTTGCGGGCTGATTGCTAATTTCCTTGATGAACATCTTTCTGTTCTTGTTTGATTGGGAGGGATCTTAGTTAAGGGGATTTGCAAGATGTAAGTTAATTCGGATGCTTTTTGGTGTGTTGAAGATGTTAACTTTCTATTCCCCAAATGGACAATCTTGAAGAAGGTCGAGTCTACAGTCGGTTCTACATTTTCTACTGCATGTTAGAAGACTAAAGACGAGCTGCATTTGATTATCCAAAGACTTCTTCGTAATCTGGGCATTTATCAAACAGATTGTCGGTTTAGGGGAGAGCACTAATTGGGGGAGAGTGAAAAGACAGATTTAATCCCCAATTAGACTTGCTCACATTATTCAGCATGTTGATTCTCACAAAGACTTCAAGCGATCGTCTCAACAGATTTCAAGTATTTGGGCTTATAATGTTTTGCTGATTCTGAAGTGTCAAAACCAACAAGGGGGAAGGAGACAAGCATCTAAACGCGAGTAAACTTGATGAACTTAATACTTCTAAGTGATTGAAGATATCCCGGGAAGACATATGTCATTACCGTAGAGAAACTCAAGGTTTGACTCATGGCGTTTAGTGTTCATTCCAACTGTGTGGGGGAAGAGATGTTAGAGAAAGTTTCTGAAGATAAAAGAGGTACTCAAGTACGACTTATTCAGGGGAGATAAATGTGTAACATGCGGGAGGTGTTATCAGTTATTCTCTCGTTGAGAATGTGTGTACTTCGGATTCTTGAGCTTCATACACATTCATCAGGGATGAAAGATGTGAACATAGGGGAGGTGTTCTTCATTACCCTCATGATGTGTATTCGGGAGAGTTCTTGAGCATTATACAAAGAGACTGACTGCATCAATTCAACTACTTGGGGGAATTGTTCTCTTGACACCTTTTGGAATGGATCGGTTCAGACTTCAGTGGAATGGAAATTTGAGAAGATTATTTAAAAGTGGGATGATACATTGTTGTTCTTCTATTGGATGATATAACCCCGAATGGAGATCCTCGATTATCATTCTTAAATGGAGAAGCGGGATTTATGGTAATGGTGTGCTTTTCTGTGCACCTGGCTAAGGCAAGCTTGAAATAGAGCTTCGAATCTGCTCATCTAATGGATTTTCGATTTGGGGGGAAGCTGCCAAAGTCTCTCTTTCTCAAAGGCTCAAGTTCACTCTTCTTTTCTGGAGCCTCGGAAGCTTTGGTGGTGGAAGTTTAAGAGATGACGAATTCTATCTTCTACGACGTGATGTTCGATATCCTTATCTCGGTACTCGTATCATCATCTTCTTAAATTATATCATCTACCCTATCATTGTACATATTTTTTAAAAACCAAATACAAAAATATAAAACCAACAAAAACAAAATAGAAAAATATAAAACCAACAAAAACCCATAAAAATCAGAAAATTTCAAAAATACCAAAAATATGTTTTCTCAAGACATGTCTTCTGGTATCGATAACATCTACGGTCTTAGAAATGTCATTCAATAATGGCACGGGACTTTAGATGAAGTTCGAGCAGGAGGTGTAAATATTTCTTTCTAAAATGTCTCAAAAATGGCTTACAGTTATTTCAGACTGTAACCCGCGCTTCAAAAATGGCTTACAGTTATTTCAGACTGTAACCCGTGCTTAAACTATGGCTTGCTTTTATTTCAGATAGCAACCCGTTCTTAAAGAGAGGAAAGTGCTGCGCTAAACCAATTTTCAAATATTTCGTGCACTTATCCTAAAACAAAATGAGGAAAGTATGTCGAAGGACTGCTGTTCCCACACAAATGTTTTTCCATCAAAAAATTCTTCAGAAAAATATTTGTTGTATTCAAAATTGGTGGAAAATGAGTTGCTTTTAAAACAATCAGATTAAGAGTTTTTATAAAATTTGTAAACTCAATCAATGACTTCAGTGCTTTTAAACTTTTCAAAATTGAGTCATTAATTGAGGGGGATAATGTTTTCAAATCTATATCATCTAACGGGCTTTCTTAATTATCCTATATGCTTAAATAAAAATGATGTTAACCTACGTTGAAGGACTAGGTGCCAAGGATATGATTGTTAGGTTTAGATAATTAGAGTTTGATGAACACATTATTCCCATGCCTTTACATGATCTGATTGAGATGTTGCATTGACTTTTATTAGTCGATTGCTGTTTTGGTGATGTCGACCACCATATATCTGTATGTGTGTTCACTAACGTATGCAGGTATATTGGTATATAAGAATGTTCCCGATCCAGATCCCACAAATGAAGATGATTGGATGCCGAAAGGAAAGGGTAACTATATCTTGGGTTGACAAATGAAGAAACGGAGCTTAATTGGACTTCTATGGAGTGTTGGCATGGAAAAATGCAACGTAAGAGGTCTCACTGCATCAGCAGATGATTTTCTTCTAAGTGATTGAAGAAACAGAGCTTAATTTGACCTCAGTTGGCATTAAAATGCAACGTAAGAAGTCTCACTGCATCTGCAGACGGTTTTCTTCCAAGCCCTACAACAACATCAACAAAAGCTGCTTATGATTCTCTCCACCTAACATATCTTGTGCAGGAAAAGTAGTGAATGATACCATTTTTAAACAATTTTGAAAATATTGTTTTGAAAATGGAAAATATTGTTTTGAAAATGGAAAAATATTGTTTTGAAAATAAATGGGTCTTAATTTTGAAAATCACCGGACTTCTTTTTATCAAAACCTATGTCACTCAATTATCGACTTCGGTCATCGATTGAGGGGGAGAGTGATTTAAAATATAATATTTTCTTACAATATTTCTTCATAAAAGTTCCGGTTTGTACATTAAAATGTGATGATCTAAAGATTTAATGTTATGTCATGGTATGATTTTCTTTAAAACTCAAAGATCTGTCAAAATGAAATTCTTTCTGTTCTTGTTTGATTGTGAAATTGCTTTATTTTAGTAAAAGATCTCTTAAAACAATCATACATGACACTAACAATCTTTAATGTCTTAAAATGGTCCTTATCTGTCATTTTTCAAAATCAAATCTTGCCACGTCTTTCCCCAAAATTTTCTAAATGATTTAAATCTTTTGGGAGCACAAATCTCAAATGGTTTGAAATTTGTTGATCGGGGGAGAGATCGTGATTTAAATCTCAAATCTGTTTTAATGGAATTGGTTTTAGTCCTTCAAAGACACTCCTGCCTCCATGTGCCAAACGATTTCAATATACATAATGCACATGTTGAGGGGGAGCATTTATCCAAAAACAAGATGAGCTTTTAAATCAGGCACATTTTCTCCCATGTTTTCTAAACCTTATTAAATCACGTGGGATCCAAAATCTCAAAGGGTTTGATATTTTTGATCGGGGGAGAATTTGTGATTTAATAATGAAATTTGATAAAAGGTGATTGTTTTAATTCAATTGTGCAGGCTGCTCTCTCATATGTGCTAAACCCTTTTGAATCACGAAGCACATATTGAGGGGGAGCATTTTAAAAGAAAATAAACTATCGAGGTACAAAAGCTTTTATGTTTTAACATAAAGTACCTTGATTGAGTTTTCAAATGGTTTTCTTAATGGTTTTTGTGATCGTGAATGTGTTTCAAAAGAACTCTTTCCTCTATGTGATAAAATGATTTCAAATATCCTATGCACATATTGAGGGAGAGAATTTACCAAAGAAAATCAAATGGCTTTTTTCTATGAAAATTGTGATCAAAGAAAATATTTCAAAGTCCTCTTGCCTCCATGTGCTAAACAATTTCTAAATCATATGCACATGTTGAGGGGGATGTTTTCTACATGATCAAAACTATTAAGGTACAAAATGCTTTGATCTCGTATCACAAGTACCTTGATTGTTTTTCCAAATGATTTTTCAATTGGTTTCAAGGAAGAATGAACTGTACCAAAAGATCGACCATTTTACTTTATGTATGGAGTTATAAGGATGGTGAGGTTAGGTATTAGTTCCCACGATCCACCAGAACCGGAGGGATCTACCCAGGGACAATCTACTAGATAGTGTAGAGTCCTTAGGTGTGATGAAAAAAGGAGAAAAATGAGATATGGGAAGAGTGCGGACTGAGACAGAGCTAGTACTGGAATTAACCCAACAAGGTTCTAGTTATGAAGTCTCGGTAAGCACTGAAGGGGTTGAAGAATGAAAAAGAATTGAATGTGAAAAGGGTGAAAAGAAATAGCCCTCCAATAATTCAACCTTAGGGCAGAAACCGGGTTCAATACATATGCTACTTGTGTTTACTAAGGTAACACTGGTATTGAAGACAAGACATCATGGACCCAGGTGATGCAGCACTAAACTTCCCAAAATACTCAAGTTCCTCTTAAAAGGGCTTGTTTCATTCTCACGGGGAACCGACATTATCTATCGACTTTCTCTTAGAGATTGTTGATATTGAAGAAGGAGACCCTCTCCCTAGTCTCCGGCATAGGAACCAAAAATGCACTATTGAGTCTAGAGCCAAGAGATCATCTACAATATCTCATTAGGACACAAAATTAATTAAGACTTGCTGTTTCACACAATGTGGAAAGTAAGTATATACTAAGAGTCCTACGCATTATCCTTGTAGTATTTCCAGAACATCCGAGTGATATGTTAAATATTCACGATGAAGATGGAAATACTTCTAGAGCCAACATCAAACAAGCTCTTGGTGGGTGACATGTGAGATCTTGCAAAAGATCAAACTTGTGACAACTGGATAGAAACGACGGGGCGATTCACTCGTGAATCAACCTTGGTCCAGGAAATGGATTGACGGATGCTTTTGGAAAAACCATTCGATGTGCAAATCTCGTCTTTTCTCTAGCACATCGAATGTGTATTCATATTTCAAACTTAAAAAGTATCTCTGATTGAAAAAAATGCTTTTGGAAAAACCGTTCGATGTGCAAATTTCTTCTTTTCACTAGCACATCGAATGTGTACTCTTTTCAAATACAAAAAGTATTTTTGATTGAAAATTGATCTTTCTCATAAAACCTTCGTCGTATTGCAAAACTCTTTCTTCTAAGCAATACACGATTGTTTTTCAAATCATTTTCATCAATCGTGAATCTCAATTTATTTGGTTCACTCACTCCGTATTGTCTTCTTTGAGACGTTCTGGTTTGAGAACGGCTAGAACAGCTTCGAAACCCTGTCAAGGAGATTCTTAGGAATCCTATATGATCACAGGCAGTACTTTTACTGATCAACGGGGAACCGTGGGCCGTGTACCTCAATTCAACGAAAGTGATCAAAGATACTTTCGTGTGTTTTATTGCTAACTGTTGTTTGCAGGTACATTTGGACGGTTGCGGTGATCGAATTGAGGAGTCAATACAAAGCCGCATGCTCACAACATCCACACTTAATTGAAGAAATCATGACTTGTGCTTATCTACATAACCCGGCTCGATATTTCTATACTATGCTTCTGCTTACGCTGCGCAAATATCATGAACCATAAAAGCTTCCGCTATGGAAAGATGTCATGATCATGAAAGTGTGAGCATGTCGGTCCAAAAGTCACAACATCACATGAAGGCAACACAACTATGGATGATCTAGAGAGATTTACTGTGGCTGATGATCTCAAAGAAAGCTCGAAGATCATCAAGATGTGGATCAGTTCAAAGACCTCCACTGAAAGTACAAAATAATCGGACTTTGAAGAATCACTGCTAAAGCACAAAGATGCAGATGTTGAAGATAAATTAGAATGCTAGGATGCAAAATGTATTTCATGGGGTGACCTCCCTTAGGGGGGAGATTGTTAGGAATTGGAAATTCCATGTTAAAGTGTCGGTCACCCCAATTATAGTCTAGCATATGTTAGCTCGTAGACGTATTGTTATTTACTGTTTTATTAGATAGTTATTAGCCTAGTTTAGCATAGTGTAACACCGTGGAGGAAGGACGGGTCTTTACCCACTGTATACCTGATCCACAGGCCGTTTGGAGGTCGTTTAGTTTGTAACCTATAAATACCCTCTACCTTCTAAGGTAGATGGTTGGAAGTTCTAATCTAACCTTTTACACTTTTGTTTATCTCTCTAGAATTCCCTCTCTACTCTCTTCATCTCTCTAACAATGGCATTCTTATACTATCATCATCCTAGACCACCCGAATCATCTAAACAACATAATATTCACGATCCTACATAACAATCAACCATGCAGTAGTTTCACACTTCTTCTCCCCCTCAAGAATTGCATACGTAGTTGCCATTCTTGATTAAGCAAGTGAATATCTTCAACAATGTAGTCTATTCACACTTCTCCCCCGCAAATTTAGCACAGGATGTCGCCATCGTCATTATAGTTGAGCAAGTGGAATAAGAAAACAATCAACAGTAGCCCGGTTCACTTGATAACTGAAAGCGCGTGGAAAAAGTATGAAGCATGTTGATGAGAATGGTCATTAATGAGAAGATTTCTCTTCTTTCGAATATAATGCGCACTGAGGCGTACACATTTCTTTTCTTTAGAGAACGAGGCTTGAACTGTTGTGTTCAAACGTCATAAGAATATTTCTCTTCTTCAGAAGATAAAGCGCACTGACACGTACACTTTTCTTTTCTTTAGAGAACGAGGCATGAACTGATGTGTTCATACGTCATAAATCTCTCTCTTTTCAGCTCTCTTGGCAAAACATGTAATCAACCCCATTATCATTCAGTAGGCTCTTTGTCGTGACAGCTGATGGAGAAAACCCAATATGATGAATTTGACCCTGAAGTAAACTAACCCGAACTCGTGACTTAAACTTGCACATATGTAACAAAGAGCGTGCCGAGACTTCATCCTCCATTGAATCTCTAAGTACTCTATACTCTTCAACCAACCATCAAGTATAAGAGCGTACTTCACCTCTTGAAAATCCACAATTGAATCTGAGCACTACAACGTAACTCCTTAAAGTGATAGTTATTTTGTGATGGTAAGAGCCCAATTCCCCCAAGTGGAAAAAGAAAAGGTAAAAGACACCCAACAATAACTAGATTTCCAAGTCTTCGTTTTTGATAATAAGCTCGAACAAGGATCTTGAAGAATCTTCATCCAACCATCCCCGATACCTTCAGATACTAAGTACACTCGCCCGTGATATTTCACTTCTACCTCAAATAAATAATAGTGAATTAACGCCGTTGTCACATCTTCTGGTTAAAAGCTCAACTCTAGCCTCCATTGAAGTTTTAAGCAAACTATGATAATGGTTTCATCCCGACCATGGTTAAAAGCACATAACCCCGTAAAACCTTGTAATAACCAAACTGCCATGATGAAAATCCAAACACACATCCAATTCATGAAGTACACCCTTTTATCCCTTCTTCGATATAGAAACCGTAGCACCAACATCAGATAAGATCCCGAAATACACTTTCCTTTCTCCAGGATGGTTCCATCATCACGGGATTTTTACAATTCTATAGTTTAAACCGAGAAATAGTTTCTTTCGCGGGATTTTACAAAACAAAGAATAAACCGTAAGATAGATCTGGAAGTGCACTTTACTATTACCAGGATGTTTCCATTGTCACGGGATTTTACAAGTATATGATTTAAACCGAGAAATGGATTCTTTCGCGGGATTTTACAAAATCAAGACAAAACCGTAAACAATGTCAGCTTGAATGTGTAATGACAACTTTGGTTTCAGTGAATATCTGTTTCAAGGGAAACATGCAGCGGTTCATCAATGAATCTTTCACCAACATCAACAACCATTAGACACATTGGTAGACACACCATTCACGAATTCTGTCAGCTATTTTAGTGACCATATGGAGAAGTAAACCCGATATGCCAAACTTGATCATGAAGTAAAATTCCCTAGATTTGTTACTTAAACTTGTACTAATCCTCGTGAAAAAAAAACGATGTACCCAATGTACAAAACCTCTTGACATTCTCAACTGAGTGAGACACCGAAGTGATAGTTACTTTATGGGTTAAGCGAGAAACAATCACAACCGTAATTAAATAGCCAAGTCTTTATCACCCTCTATAAGCGCCCAAACAAGTCATCTTCGCGGAAGGGTAGAAAGAAAGAAGACGAAATAAGTAATCGTGCCCGGAAAATCTCACTTCAAATCCAAATAAGAAATACCAAATGCAAACAACCCCGTAGTCAACTCTTGTTCAATAAACAGCTCAAGCCGTGAAATAAAATATTCCATGAAAATGTATATGCCAAAGTATCAACACGCATACCACAACACTCTCATCATCATACCAAATCTCATAACATCATCAAATCACTTGAGAAGCCCATCTGACCCGATCATGTGTACGGCCCAAATTTGGCAACGTGAATAATCGGGGCCCTGTCCCTGGAGATCATAATTAATTTATCCAAGTCACAACCCATGATAAACCAAATCTAAGCAACCCATATTCAATACCAAGCCCGATCCAAATAATAATCCCATCCAAGAGGCATATCTCACGGCACGTAAATAATGAAAGAAATCATTATTCATGTGAAATATTATAATACATTCGTTCAATATCAACAATCCAACTCAAAATCCAAACATTCAAATATTTCCAAGTGAGATATTCCCAAACGTGTAAAAAATATTGTGAAGGCAGGATTCATTTGTTCAAGCGATATCAAGTATTATCAACCAACGACCCACTTAATACGGGTTCCATTCAGTAACAACTTTCATGGGCTCGAGATAATCATATGGCCCATGTGGTCAACTACCCAAGCTCGGTCCAAATTACACATACCCTAACAAGACGGGATATAAGAAAGCACGCACCATACTCACATATAACCCTAATCCCAAACATTAACCAAACCCTAAAAACTCTTACACAATTAGATCGCCTCCCTCTTTCCTGCATCACAAAAGCAGCTTCTAACCCTAATGTATCTTTCAACATAAACCGCCTCCCTTTTCTCTCATTTCAACAAATTGCTTTAAAGAACAACAAGGTTTCAAAAGCAAACAACTAGACCTTGGATTTTGCCACAGGGATGGCTGAGAGCATGTTATCGATGCCACAGGGATGGCTACGAGGGTATGGAATCAACGAGTTAAGCCACAGGGATGGCAAGATGTTTCAGTACAAATCGAATGTAACGGGTAGGTTTTACATCTTCATTATCTTTAATGAGTTTTTCGTTTTCGTAATTAACGAATGAAAGGAATGAGTTGACAGTTTTGTTAACCTTACTCCAGTTTTTATATTCGGATATAGAGTGAAGCTTAGCTTCCAAAAATGAGATTGATGATGAGAACTGCTCTCGATTATAGACTTTTATAAGTCTTGATGTGTCATTGATATACTTAAGAAAGTAGAACATGAGATCTCGTGTAGTGTGTTGTTGGAGTCATTTCAGTGTTTCGTAAAAAGAAAAGCCATGGATCTGTGATGAATGTCGTGTAAATGGACCCTTGATGGTCTTGATATGCCCCTTATAATAGACACGAACAAACTGAGATCCACTTAATGTATTATTCCATTCTCGTTAATCTTAGAGTCGAGTCAAGAGGGTTCAATGATGAGTTTGTTTTGATATATAGACCCTTAGAGGTTTGATATAACTTGTTAAGACCTCGAAACAGAATCTGAGATTAGTTAACTTTTACATTTCTACGAGTTTTGCTTTGAGTCTTGGACTGATGATGGTTTACTGAGGTCGTGAGATGATGGTAAATGGTATGTTGTTTTGTGGTCTTGGTCTTGTGGTTGTTTCTTCTTCATCCTTTCTGTCAAGTCGCTACATATCACAACTCGCTAGGTCAAGTTGCTAGGTCAAGTCGCTAGGACAAGTCGCTAGGTCAAGTCGCTCTAACAGCTTCATGACAAGTCGCTACATAACAAATCGCTAACTTATTAAATAACAAGTCGCTAGACAGCCTTATGACAAGTCGCCCCATTTTTTGTTAACAACTCGCTTGTCATTCAATAATGACAAGTCGCTACATGGTCTTCATGCAATTTTTAAGCACAAGTCGCTAGCAAGAATTTTTTACTTTTTCCGATGAGTTTTCCGACCATATTCATATGAAACCCAGAAAACTGCTATTGAAAGAACCATTTAGCCAGTTTGACCCAGAAAATGACCATGTTTGACCACGAAAAATGACCAGATGACCCATTGACTTTACATTTGGTACAAGAAATTGTCACAAAGACTGATGATATAAACGTGACTGTTTGGACAAAGATATTGACATAAGACATGTAAAAACCAGTTTGGACCATGAAGTTATGACCAAAAGAAGAATCCAAAATACATGTTTACAAACAGTATACCAAAGGATAAAACATTTCCGACTATAAACTAGTACCAAAAAACAGTGTAAAACATGTATCAAAAACACAATAACCATGGTACGGACCACACAAATCAAAGATAACACAATAACCTTGGCTCTGGTACCATTTGTAGGATCGTAATATTATTGTGTTTGATGATTCGGGTGGTCTTGGATGATGGAAATACATGTTAGCCATTTAGAGAGAGAGTAGAGAGATGGGTGTTCTAGTTAGAGACTTGCTTTGCAAATAATAAAATGTTAGATTGAGAAGCAACACCCCTTCCAAGGATGGAAGGGGTATTTATAGTTCTGAGACATAACGACCTCCTGACGGCCTGTGGATCAGGTATACAATGGGTAAAGACCCGTCATTCCTCCACGGTGTTACACTAAACTAATCTACGCTACAAACTAACTAATAAACTACTACATAACGTAAATAACTACACGTCTACGAGCTAACATATGCTAGACAATAATTGGGGTGACCGACACTTTAACATGGAATTTCCAATTCCTAACAAAAAAGAATTGTGCATTACGAGTTTATAAAATATTCTCTTTAAATAATACTGTACTATATCTTATAATAATGAAGTTTAAAAGGCCTTTCGTAAGAAAATCGTCACATTTTGAAAAAGTTACATCGGCCCTTCTAAGTAAAGCATATATGCATATCTAATGTCTTAAAACCCGAGTTGAGTTGATTAAATACGGTTCAACCTAAAACTGGCTTATCATTTTGTCATAACAGAAAATCTATAATTGGGGGGATTTGTTTAAAAGAACTGGTTTAACAAAAAACCAAAAACTCAGCGGGGTCGAATGAAAAACTAGTTCAAAGACATTGCTAACATATTTGACATATCTTTGGCAATTATAACTTTGTTTTAACTATTAGCTAAACATATTGAAGTATAGGTCCAGTTATAATTGTTTTGGAAGAGAATCAATTTAGGCTATAATACCATATTAGAATTGATCTCACTAATAAAGTGCCAAATATATAATACATAACATAACAGAGTAAATAAGCTAAACATATTGAGCTAATCCCAAAACAGTATTAACCATGCCTATCTTTCAACATATTCGACTAACAATAATTTCTAGTTTGGTATTGCCTAATCTCACGCTATATTGAATGAAATGTTTAGTAGACTCGTACATACCAACAATATTTTTAGCAGCAAGTTTTAAATATGAATCTATAAGTCAGTAAATTTAAAAGTTTCAAATATAAAAATTCTTTACATCTCACCATATATAATATATCAAAAGTCAAAAGTCAGTTGCTAAATCATGTAAACTATTAACTGAGATATAAAAATTTGTGTGGCTCATTAATATAAAATATTCGCCTTAAAAGTAATAAAGTCGACACTAAGTTTAAAGAATTCAAGATTCAAGAATTGAGATACATCCTTTATATGTAACTAGGCGAGTACTCGTGCCTAGCGGCATCGGTTTCTAGCGGCAGACAATTAACGATATGTAATATTGTGGTAAGTGTTTTGTATAACGTTCAAAATAACGTGAAAAAGGATCAATATGTAATTACAAACGATTGTAACATGTGATATGTAATGAAACTTAAAATAAAACATTACATCAATTATGAAATATTAACTAACAACACATGTTACTCGTCGCGTAAAACTTCTTGATACACGACAAGAGAGGTTTATGCATCATTATTGTTTTACCTTGAAACAAATATGTTTTTGAAAGAAGGGTGTTATCCTATTACATTGTCCATTAGAATCAAATCATCAATTCATTTCTTTACATACCATCCAAACAAATTCAAAAGAGTAGCTACAAGGGACTTAGTTGCATCTCAGATTATTTATGGCCCATACAACAAATGCAAGAAGTTGCACAACACATTGGAAGTGCTACTAATTCTCCTTTATCTTTGGTGATTGTAGCAGGTCTTAATGCACTCAACCCCTGCGCAAGCCCTTGGATAAAAATCATAAACATACGACTTTATATGAGCACCTGCATGTTTGAAAGCACAAAGATTGTAAGAGAAAATCTTGAATGGTTAGTTGATTTTATACGTATAATGTCTTTTCAACATTACAATATGCAATTATATATGAACGAACTGAAAGAGATTTAGAAATTAACAAAATGAAACATGCATGTAAAATAAGGTACCGATATTTTGGCATACTTCTTCAGCATCAGCGACAACCAGCTTGTTTGTGAAAATTGAAAATAACATGCATTACAAAAACAAAACACATAATATTCTTCGCCATCGGAAACTTAGATTTTTAAGATTAATACTAAAGATCGATGTTGATGAATTTGTGTTGTCACATTTGAACATGAAAACTTGGTATTTATAAAGACTTTTTCTTTCACTTAGTAAGTATGTATTAAAAAGCCTTTAATTATTACACAAAACGCTCTGGCGTGTTTCTTAAAATAAAAAGGCAGTTTCTACTTTCTAGTCCACAATGCATTTATAAAGCTTCAATTTTATGGAGAATACATAGTACGTTGATATATCTAAATGTTTAAAGAAATCAAACTCTCTTAGACGGTTGAAAATTTACACAAGTTAAACACTCATCTTCATTTAGCAAACTAAATTTACGGGATTAATAATGGAAATTCATAATTATTCAAATTTTAACTAAAATATTTCAATGTTTTAAAAAAGCTTGACTTTCAATATTCAATTTTCAACTTTTCATTAACGGAAATTCCTATAGCGGCAAACAATTAACGATATGCGATATTGTGGTAAGTGTTTCGTGTAACATTCAAAATATAACCTATTTTAGACCAAGGACTACATTAAGCAGAGACCAATATAATCCATTACATCATGCAGAACTTAACTTTTAACGAAGAAAAACACTGATATGGGTCTTTGTTTTCAAGTTATTCCTGCACTTTGTTGCAATCAAGTGTTACTGTATTTACCTCATGACTGAAACAGGTTAAGAATACAATTGTTGTTTCGTCGCTAATGATCGCCTTAGAACAGTAGCTAAGAGCTAAGAGTAGTAAACAATACTAATCCACATTATGAGCCTAAATGTGTGATAAAAATAATAAAATAAATAACTGACTAAACCTACAACTCATAGTGTAAATGTTGTACAAAGCTTATCTTCATTTTCAGTTACCATTAAAAGAAGTGGCAATCTTTTAGAATCTTAGCCTTTTATGCTTACACAAATTAAACAATCCCAGTTACATGCTTAACAAGGTAAGCCATAGCTTTCGATCAGTGTAATACTTGATGTTACCATTATTAAATCTCATTCGTTTTCTCTGTCTTCATCGGCTACAACTACCCAAATCTATAGCATAAACAAAACCATCTATAAGATACAGATATCGAGAAACTAATGCATCACACTACTCATTAAATTTGTGTTTATTATTTGTCAAATCAATAATTAAGCAAACATGTTTGCCAGTTGTACGACTCGAAGTTGATGTTGCTGATGTACATGTTACAGGGACCATTAGATCCCAAATGCATTTACTTGGAGTAAGCCAGGTCGACCGGGTTAGATACAATATATAACAAAAAAAGCTAATCAAACACCCCCATTAATCATTTTCCCAAATCTAAGCATTACACAAATAAGCGAAATCGATAATTCAGTTTTGTAGCGGGTATTTCTGGCTGGATTCTTCAAAACTACAATTAAATTTGCTATTTGTTAGCATTTTGTAGAAATGCATTGATAAAATAAAATAGTTGATCCGTGGCTCCACATTTCTAATTCTGAGACGATCAAGAGGATTATATAATGCACATCATCTTAAATGGTATTGTTAATGTTAATTCAATGTAAATAAGCATATGCATGTTTAAGTTTTGTATATCGGTGTAATAAGCAAATCTCAAATATTGATGTGAATTCGATAACGTACCATGTAGTAGCTTAGCTTACAGATAACTTATCCTGATCAAAGACACTACAGATGTTAGGAATTAGAAAATTCCATAGTGAAGAGTCGGTCACCCCAAATATTATCTAGCATAAGTTAGCTCGTAGACTTGTCGTTATTTACGTTATTATGTAGTTAATTAGTTAGTCAGTAGCGTAAAATAGTTTAGTGCAACACCGTGGAGGAAGGACGGGTCTTTACCTACTGTATCCCTAATCCACAGGCCGATAGGAGGTCGTGTATTTGTAAGTATAAATACCCCTTCCATCCATGGAAGGGGTGGTGCTTTTCAATCTAACATTCCATACTTTTTGTATACTAAGTCTCTAGCAAGAAAACACCCAACTCTCTACTTCTCTCTCTAATGGCAAACATGTATTTTGATCATCCAAGACCACCCGAATCATCAAACACAATATTATTTCGAACCTACAATTGGTACCAGAGCCAAGGTTGTTGTGTTTTGATGTTTTCTTGTGGTTTTGATTCGTGTTTGAAACTGTCATGGGTATATCTGTAAACTGTTTTTGTTAAATGGTTGGATGATGTTGATATTTTTGTGGTTTTATTACATGGTTACATGTTTTAGAATGGTTTACGTACTTTTGTGGTCGAATTATCTCTTCCGTTTATTATGTTGGGTTACATGTTCTGGTTTTGGTAAAATAAAAGGTCATATATGGTTCTTTAAGCTGTCATATTTGTCTTGTCTCTTTTTTTCCAAGTCAATATATTTATTCACACTTTTGTACCAAATTTGAAGTCTCTTGGGTCATCTGGTCATCTTTAAGGTCAAAGCGATCGGTTTTCTATGTTTTCTCTGGTAACAATGAAGGTGGTCGGATACATGGTCGGAATAACGTCGAAAAACTTCGAAACCTTGCTAGCGACTTGTAGTCATTCTTCTTAGCGACTTGTCAAAAAGATGTCCAAATACATTGAATCTACCTAGCGAGTTGGGTCACCTAGCGACTTGTTAATTAACAAGTCGTAGCGAGTTGTTAAAGTCAAATGGCTAGCGACTTGTGCGTTTAAAAAGGGTAGCGACTTGGATTATAACGTTAGCGACTTGAAAAATTAGACTTAGCGACTTGTGAAGATTAAAAGCATGGCGACTTGACACGACTCTAGCAACTTGACGAAAAGAAAAAGATTGACCACGACCACATTAACTTATACCATATCATATCTAACTCATCAACCTCAGTTTGTCACAACCATCGCCGGTACCTACAACAACGACCCACTGTATCCTCCATCCCATTTACCCTTCATCAAAGACTCAATCTTATCATAAAAGGATCTCGGATATGATTCACGATTTAAACTTTTCGAGACTTTTCTTTCGTAGAATCTCTTCTTCACAGATCTATAAAGTGTTGAAGCCAAGCTTCTTAATTATTATTCGAAACTAAAAGAAAAGCGATTTACAACAATAATGTTATAATCGTTTTCTTGGTTCGTTCATTGACTCTATTACAAAAGCGAAAACAATTAATCATGCTTACCCGAGATCCTTATAGATCTTGAAGATTACTCTCATTATTAGTACGGCTCAAGCCATCCACGTGGCCTCTTCATGTGCCTCGTACCATCCCTGTGGTGAGGCCTTGATGAGTATCGAAATGGAGAATCACATTCGTTTTGGTTGTGCTCATGATTGGATTGATATCTAAATGTTTGAGATATGTTATTTCTCTTGTGTTGCTTCATCTGTGGAAAAAAGTTATCAAGAGGAGAATGATGAGTTTTTTTGTGTGAGATTAATTAGGTGAGAGGCGGAGGAAATTAGGAGAGTTTAGGGTGATGTGTGCGTTTTAGTCGAGAGAAAGGAGGATTGTGTTGTGTGTTTAATCTAGGGTTTGTTATGTGACACGTTATATACCCGTATTATTAGGGTAGAGTGAGGACTTGGATCAGTTATATGATTCTTGGATCGGACACTAATTTTTCCATGGGATGAATTATTTCATTAATGGGCTGGGTGTTATAGGTATATTATGGACCGAATTGTAAGTGTCATGGATTTGGTATTTTGTTATTTAATTGGGCCTTGTGGTTACTTTGTGAAGTGTGTAAGATAGCGTTAATGGGCCTTGATCGAATTATGGGTGCATAGACCTTGTTTGAAGCGTACATACAAATTATTATTACTTTCGTTGGTTGATAAGGTCTTATTCTAGTGCATATCATTGAAAGTATTTAGAATTATTTGTAAGATCCTAATATGCGACTTATGTTTATAAGCATTTCAATTGACTGTGTCGACGGATTTGGATGTGTGTAATGATAAGTTATTGATCAAGTCTAAGCTAACGTGTGAGTGAGTATTTTTGAATCACATTTGGATCGAGTGTTTGAATTTATTATGGGCTGCAATGTTACCGGGATTTGGATTGGAATGGACTTGGATAAAAGCTTGAGTTAATATCCAATGTGCGATTTGAGTCTTTGAAATGGATAATATGAGATGTGATTGGGAAATCTGACAATGAGATCTGACGATGAGGTTGTGTGTTTTGTTGATTAGACTTTAAGATGAGATTCGTTGTATTATGCGGCTTGGCACTTTGGCTTATATGTCTTCACGAAGAATATTATTTCATAGCTTGAAGTGTTTTATTGGAAAAATGTTGACTACTGGGTTGTTTGAACGGTATTTCTTATTTGAATTTGAAGTGAGGTTTTAGGTAGCGTTCACTTATTTCGTCTTCTTTCTTTCTACCCTTCCGTGAAGATGACTTGTTTGAGCATTTATAGAGGGTGATAAAGACTTGGCTATTTAGTTACGGTTGTGATTCTTTCTCGCTTAACCCACAACGTAGCCATCACTTCGGTGTCTCACGCAATTGAGGATATGTCAAGAGGTTTTGTACATTGGGTACACCGTTTCTTCTTCACAAGGATTAGTACAAGTTTAAGTAACAAAGCTGGGGAATTTCACTTCATGATCAAGTTTGGCATATCGGGTTTACTTCTTCATGTGGTCACTACAATAGCCAACGGAATGCGTGATTGATGTATTTACCAAAGTGTTTAATTGGATGGTTGATGATGGTGTTGATGTTGGTAAATGATTCGTTGATGAACCGATGCATGCTCCCTAAAAGCAGGATATTCACGAAACCAAAATTGTCATAACACATTCAAGGCGGCGTTGTTTGCGGTTCTACGTCTTGATTTTGTAAAATCCTGTGAAAGAATCTATTCTCGGTTTAAATCATAGACTTGTAAAATCCCGTGACAATGGAAACATCCCGTTGTTGAGTGCATTTTGGATCTATCTTACGGTTTATTCTTGGTTTTGTAAAATCCCGAAAAGAAACTATTTCTGGTTTAAACTATAGAGTTGTAAAATCCGTGATGATGGAACCATCACGGAGAAAGGAAAGTGTATCTCGGGATCTTATCGATGTTGGTGCTACGATTTACATTTCAAAGAAGGGATAAAAGGGTGTACTTCATGAATTGGGTGAGTGTTTGGGTTGTCTTCATGGCAGTTTGGTTATTATATGGTTCTACGGGGTTATGTGCTACTAACCATGGTCGGAATGAAACCATTATCAAAGTTCATTTAAATGTCAAAGAAGGCTAGATTTGAGTAGTTCGAAGATGTGGCAAAGCTGCTTAATTGATATTATTTATTTGAGGTTGAAGTGAAATATCACGGGCGAGTGTACTTAGTATCTGAAGGTATAGGGGATGGTTGGATGAAGATTCTTGAGATCCTTGTTGAGCTTATTATCAAAACACGACTTGTAAATCTAGTTATTGTTGGGTGTCTTTTACCTTTTCTTTTACCACTTGGGGAATTGGGCTCATACCACCACAAAATAACTATCACTTTAAGGAGTTACGTTGTAGTGCTTTGTGTCACATTCAATTGTGGATTTTCAAGAGGTAATGTACGTCTTATACTTGATGGTTGGTTGGTTGAAGAGCATAGAGTACATAGAGAGTAATTAGATATGCTAATGGAAATCGGCACCGCTCTTTGTTACATATGTGCAAGTTTAAGTCCGCGAGTTAGGTAGTTTACTTGAGGTCAAATTCATCATATTGGGTTTTCTCCATCATTTGTCGACGACAAAGAGCCTCTTGAATGATAATGGTGATTGATTACATGTTTTGCTAAGAGAGTTGAAAAGAGAGAGATTATGACGTTTGAACATATCAGTTCAAGCCTGATCGGTGCAAAACCGTCAAGTTTACTCACACAAGCCGGCCACTTGTGAATGGCCGACCGTAAGAAACTTGAAACAGCTTAAACACCAATGCAATGAAGTCCTGGAGAATAGAATGAATTCTAGTCGTTAAGTCCCACGGAGACTCAATGGTGTGTCAAAACAAACTCAGATGATAGAGTGACCACTAAGGATAGTGATCAATAAAGGTTTTGATTTGAGAAATTACACTACCGATTGATTGGAAGGTGTTTGATAAAGAACTGGAAGCACAATCAATCGGATGAAACAAGCGTAAAACTTACGTTTAAAAACTACGATATCATTACAAAATAAAAAGCGAGATCTAAGAAATAAAAGACCTAAAAATATGAAAATGACATTTTTAGAATCCTAAAATAAAAGAAAATTATTAGAAAAAGAAAATTATTTTTAACATTATTTAATTATTTATTATTAATTATTTATTACTTAAAATACACTTAAATTCTAGAAAATATAAAATAAACCTGGAAAAATAAAATTTTAACTTGGAAAAATCTAAAATATAAAACTAATTTTAAAACAGAAAAGATATTTTTTTTACTTTTTAATTATTTATTACTAATTAATTACTATTTTTAACTATTTAAAATATTAATAAATACTAAAAAGATAGAGAAAAATATGAAACTTTTTCTAAAAATACTATATGATGATAGAAAACTAAGAAAAATAGAAAAACAAGATTTGCTTATTAATAAGCTAGAAATAAAAATCAAAAAGCTAGGAAATATTAAATAAACACTATCACTGATTTTTAATTGATCTTTTTCTGGATTTTCTTTTTGAAAACTACTTTAATACTGATAATATCAAACTTTAACAAAGACAAAAATTTTACAAAACTCAAATAAGCTGTTTTACAAGCTTATAAGCTCAAGGTTATACTTATGAGCTTATTTGGTGAAATAAGCTCAAACAAGCTAACCATTGAAACAAAGGATTGAATAAGATGAAATAAGCTACAAACTATTGAAATGAAGCTAAAAGATAAAAATAAGCACACTGAAAAGCTAGAATAAGCAGATAAGCACTATTGACTCTACCACTCAACCAAGCAAACTGCTGCCATGTTTATGGGCAAGTTAAGCTAAGCAAATAAGCTCAAAACCTCAAAACAAGCCTTGAGGTGTCAAGATAAGTCGGTTGGCTCTCCAAAAGCCGAAATCACAAGCTATGGACAACTATGTAGCTTTGATGAGCTTAAGAAGATAACACCAAATCCCGCCGCAAATTTTGAGTGACTCGGGCTTGATTACGAGTTTGGGACAAAACAAAAGCTGGTGCGATGGATCAAGTCTAATCACGCAAACTTCACTTGTGAATGGTGGCCGTATAACAAACTTAAGCGCTGGGCGGACACAAATGCAATGGAAGTCCAGAGAATATAGTGTTTCCTGGGTCGTTATGTCCCACCTGGAGACTCAATGGTGTGTAAAACACTTGATCAGGGAGACGATTGAATGATCACTAGGATAGTGATCGAAAGGATTTGATGGATAATTACACTGAAAAAGTTTATAAATTAAAAGCGACTTAAATACAAATTAAGAAAATTAAAAAGATAAAGATATTAAATAAAGCGCTATCACTATATTTAAAGTGATGAGCGTTTAAAAGCAGCGGCGTTTAAATAAAAAACTACATTAAGCATGTAAGATAAAACGTGAAAATAAAGAAGGAAAATACCTACGGATATGAAAAATACATTTTACAATCCTAAATATACTAGAAAATTATTAGAAAAGAAAAATTATTTTTAAAACTATTTATGTAATTATTATTAATTAAAAAATAATTTAAACTATTTAATAATACTCTAAAATAAAAGAAAATATGAAATAAGACTAGAAAAATAAAATTAAGACTTAGAAAAATCTAAAATATGATAAAACTAATTTTAAAACTGAAAATATATTTTTTAGACTTTTTATATATTTATTACTAATTTAAAACTATTTAAAACTAATTAAAATGCTAGAAATTAATATTTAAACTAAGAAAATTATGGAAAAATACTTTTTTGGCTTTTTATATTTATCTTAATCTAGGAAAATTGAAAACATATTTTTTAGAAGCTTTTCTTAATTTTTTATATTAAAAGCTAATTAAAAAGTGCTAAAAACTAATTTAAATTAAGAAAAATAGTAAACAAGCTTGGAAAAATCTGAAAATTTCAGGGAAAGTCTAAAATAATATAAGGAAGCTAGGAAAAATGGAAAAACATGGGGTTATGTGCAAGATATTGAAACTGATGAGCCAAGTGCTTATAAATAAGCACTGGATAAGCTAAAAAGTGGCACAACAAGCACCAACAGAAAACAGGAACTAGGATAAGCTAAGAGAACCTAAATGCAACAGAAAACAACAAGCCATGACCTCTGAATTGGCAGATTGCACAGATTTGATGTTTGAGTAAATAAGCTAAAAACAGTTTGAGGGTGTCTACTTTGAACAAGAAAATAAGCAAACCAATAAGCTGAAACTACAAACTAACAACCTGAACTTGAACAAGACCGGGTGAGTTTGTAAACCAAAAGGGGACCACGATAAGCTCCAATGAGCTTTGTGCAAGCTTAACAAAACCTCTGAGACTTCGTGTTGGTAGAGTCTATACGCAAGGCGATTATACCATTTTGAGCAGTGATTATGAGGCTTAAGAAAAATTCACAAAATTTGGCAAAAATGATATTCATAAAATAGACCAGTAGAAGTTCTAAATACAACAAGTTACACTGAAATTGGCCAAGAGATGAGCTCATGAAAATTCTACTAGAATGGCTCAAAAGCAGATTTTATGCAAATTTTGACTTTTGGCATTTTGATACTTTGACTAAAAAGAACTTTGATCCTAATTTATGGACTGAGATTGATGTTATATGATGAAAGGAAACTAATGCAAGCTAAATCTAGGTATTTGGAACACAAAACAAGAATTTGATTTTGTAAAATCTCAACAGATAGATGATTAAGAAAGATAATAAGCAATTTTGACTTTTTGTGGAATAAGGACTAAGTTCTATGCTTGAAATGAGATATTAGACTCTAAGGTAACATGAAGCAAATACAAACAACAACTCAAAAACATCCTTTAGCACGCTTAACTGAGCAAAGCCAAACACTACTTATAAAGCTGTTTGAAAGATTATCAAAGCTTATCTTGATTTAAACTTCGATTCATACACACATTAAATGATTTAAAAGGCCGATTTAAGCTTATAAACACTGATAATAACAACTAAGACCTACTAATCACTATTATGCCATATTATTGGTAAAAAATGAAAACTAAGTATTTGAAGAAGTTAATGAATAAGCATCCTATGTTTAGTGATAACTTGACTTAATAACACCAAATAAATATAAAAGACAAAGAAATAAGCAGAAATAAGTAGTTCTACAGTAAAATGCTAAAATATAGAAAATTGCTTACAAATGAAATATGACTGAGAATAAGGAATCAAGGACCATAAGTAACCACCTACACTCCCCAAGGAGTTCTAATTCCCAATGCAATTCCAATTTAACCCTGCTCTAAGCTTTTCTCTCTTCTTTTATGAATTTTGAATTTTCATCTAATTTATATGAATTTTTTTGTATTTTTGGTTTTTAGCTTTAAACTGAATTTAATGGTTTCTAAAAGCCTTTAGAAGCTTTATAAAAGCTTTATGTGAGCTTTTAAATCCTTTTATCACTACAATTAACTTAGAGCTTATATGAGATTTTTAACAAAATATTGCATAAATTGAATTTATCAACACAAACCAAATTGAAAGCGAAATTTAGTTCTTAATACACTGAGATGAGATTACAAAACACTTTGAAAGCTTAAACTTGAACTGGAAAGCTTAAAAACTTAAAACGACATAAGCTAAAAACTAAACTACACTACTTGGCTTCTTTTCTTCTCTTTCTTCACTTATTTATACTTCAAAAGCTTCCTACTAGACCTCTAATTGAATCCCACTTGGAATTGGGGCCGTTGGATGACTTTAGAGGATTTTGGCCGTTTGATGCAATTTGGCGCCAAAGTGGTTTTAGCCAGGTGTAGGGGTTGAGTGAAATGGGAGAATGAGCATTTAATGGTTTTTGTAGTTTAGGTGAGGTGGAGGAGACAAGGGTGGTGTGAAGGTGAGGAGGGGGTGTGGGTGTTGAAGGCTTGTTGCAGACAGTGGTTGGGAGGGAGGAGAAAAATGGGCCCTGGTGTCTGTTTTTGACTTGTGGTTTAACCAGATATTATTAATACAAGGGGTCCAAATTGGAATTTGGCGAGGGGTCACTTGGGGTTCAGGTCCAAAAGGTGTAAAGGTTATTAATAATGCTGAGGGCCTTATTGTAAATTCCGAAAGTTAAGGGACCACATCTGCCATTATCTCAAAGTTGATCCAAGGGCTGAAATTGACAAGTTTCAATAGTACAAGGACCAAAGCTGACATTTTCCAATTTTCGGGGCCATTTCCGACATTTTCAAACTTGAGGGACTAAAGTTGTAATTTTGCAAATTTTAAACTTTGAAGGGTTTGTTTTAACAACTTTTGAATCCCATGGACCTTAAATGACATTTTCTTTATTTTGATATACCGGGGGACTGTTTTTGACAACTTTTGAAACTGGGGACTAAAAGCGCTAATTTTGCAAATTTGATAACGTTTTCATCGATTTTGATATTTTTGCATTTAAAACACATAAAACAGCGATTTGTGATATTTTTATCATTTTGATGCGTTTTTGAGTGTTTTCAGATGATTTTTGCAGTTTAGATTGTACAAAAATGATGAGTATTTAGACACTCATCATGCAGCCTTACTTGGTGTTATTAAGTCAAGTTATCACTAAACATAGGATGCATAAAGTTTCATTTTAAAACATCCAAGGACTACTTTTGCAATTTTCCAAAGTTTAGGGACCTTTCTTGCCAATTGACCAAAGAATCATTCAAGAATCATTTTTGATAATTTAGAATACTTCAGGGACCTTGAATGACAAAACTTCATATTTTTGAATTCGTGGACTAGATTTGACAACTTTTAAAACCCTGGGGACTAAAGCGCCAATTTAGCAAAATTGAATCATTTTTCATCTGATTTTGATATTTTTGCATTTAAAACACATAAAACACTTGTTTGTGATATTTTGATCATTTTGATGTGTTTCGAAATGTTTTGGATGATTTTGCTTTAGATTGTATAAAATGATGAGTATTTACATACTCATCAATCCCCCACATTGAGATATTGCTAGTCCCTAGCAATGATTTAGATCTTTAATGGATTTTAAAAACTCTTTACAAAAGCCATCACTTCAGGAGTAGCCAATTGTTTCAGTTCAAGTAAGAACTTTGGTACAACGATAACCAAATGATTTATTGGCAAATCATAAACCATATAACGGATTTGATGTGTCTTTACCGAAGCCGTTTGCTTACGGACTAGCCAACTCTTAGATAAATTATCGAATTATCTTTGGTGAGTCTGAATACCAATTATGGTTTTTCCATTGCCTTTACCACAAGCCATAACCTTGCGGGCTAGCCAACTCTTCACTTTTAGGATATGGTGAGTTGAGAACCATACAATTTTGGGCAAATTGCAAGCCATATAAGCGGATTTGAGAAATCTTTACCAAGAGCCGTTTGCTCCTGGATTAGCCAATCCTTTTGTCTATTAGACATGGCGGATCGATAACCATAAGATGAGTAAGTGTAGAACACTTACTCCAAAAATTTTGGCCAAAAGCGGGAATGGGTGGATAATATATGATAAAATTAGTGAGAATTCCCACCCCACACTAGAAATGAATATTGCCCTCAATATTCAAAGTACCCGGTTATGCGGCGAAACGAAGAACGTAAAAGGGAAATACTACGGCCTTTTATTTGGAAAGGATTTTTTTTTTTTATATATAATTATATACAACGAGTGTGGGGCAACTCCCCACTAGGGTGGTAGAACAGAGAAAAAGACAGAATATGGGTGAAAACCCATATGGTGTGCTACTGTTTTTTATTACCGAGTCGCTAGCTTGACTCGACCCCGCATTCATTGGTTCATGGGGAAAGTAACGTGGAAAACCAATCTCAATCGGACTTTCGTTCACGGTTTTAGTGAACATCAGAAAGTTCCACTCCGACGAGATACAACCGGTATTTTAATAGTAGATATTATAAAGGAGAATCTTGGGTCGAAAATGGTGTCCTCATTCTCGAAAGAGAAAAGGGAGCGAGAAACCACGCATCCGTGAAGAATGGAATAAATATGTGCATTACAATGCATGTCCATTCCTCATCGAGAAAAAGCAAATCACCATTTTTAACACTTTTAAGCTTCAATTTGAAGCTTTTATGGTGATTGTCAAAGGAATTTCCGGAAGGGAAGATTGGGGACGATTCTTCGTTTAATAAACTTTCAAGAAAAAGGATGTCCCCTTCTGAATCCAAGTAATTATCATCAACCCCCGTTGGTATTGATTCATCACTTAGAAAAGCATCGACTTTTCCAAAATTATCATCTTCCTCATCCGGAGTGAGGGAAGGAATGGAAAAGTCGGAAGCAATTGGATTAGGAGATGATATGGATGATGGATCTTCATAAAGCAACTTCTCAATGAGAAGTATGTCTCCCTCGATATCAATTGGAGCGTGATCAATCTCCCATGGAGCGAATCACTAGCCAAGTATGCTTCAATCTCTTCCGAGATTGAGTCACTTCCTCCTGAAGGTGATAGAAGGAGTAGAATTGGCTATGATAGGTTGACTTTCAAATATGATTTGATCCTTTGAAGAGAATTCAGTTTATCCACGAGAGTTAACAAACTCAATACGACAAATTGATTAGGAGGTGGGACAGTGGTGTGCTCTTAGAGCTAGCAGGTTTCCACCACTTCGATGAAGTCTCCTGATTCAAGATCATCATCATAAAGAATACTCCTGACATCTTTGGTACAACTTTCAAACCATTTGTTTGAACCAGGGTTGATTTTCATAGCTTTTAGCTCAAAGACGCGTTTTTTGGTGACTCTCTCTTAACCGTGAAATTAGAGAGTGTTGCATCGATTCTTTTAGATTTTTGATCAATTGTGGCAACACTATGTTTGTTCAGAGGTTTGGAGTTACAGTTGATTTTAAACGTGAGCTTTTAGTTATCAACCCGTATAGTCAATTCTTGACAAATACATCGATTAGAGCACGGCTCGGTTCTCGAAAGCTCTCCCTAAGATGAGGGAACTCTAGGATCGCATCAAAGTTTACTACAACAAAGTCAAGGTGGGAAAATGAAACTTTCCTACTTTTACCCGACATCCTCGGCTATTCCAAGTGGAATGAGTTATGGTACGTCAGCTAGCTTCGAGAGTCATACAAGTAGGAGTAAGTTCGGGAGAGAAAGTTTCTTCCATCTTGAGAGTGGCATGAGGTTAATGCTAGCGCCAAGATCGGCCAAAGTGAGCATTGAACCATCCCAAAGAAATCACATGGGATTAAAACTTGCTGGGTCTTCAAGCTTTTTAGAAGCTTTTAAGAAGTACACTGAAAGCATTGCTCATTGAGAGGGGTTTTAGCCATTTCGGATAACTTATCTTTGTTGCTTAGTAACCCTTTAAGAGTGGATGCAAATTTGGGCATTAGAACGAGAGCTTCAACGAAGCTTATATCAAAAAAAATTTCCATTTGCTCTTTGGTTTTGTCTTTAAGCTTCTCATCATGCATTCTAGATGGGTAAGGAAGAGAGATTTGGATTCGATTCTCATGGGAGCTACAGGAGGTTCAAAAAACAACTCTGGATTTGACTTGGATTCACGGACAACTTGAGGTTGGACTACAGAAGGTAGGACGCGTGTCTTGATGCCGTGGGCTTGAATAATGCACTTTGTCCGTAGGATCCTTGGTAACTTGACTCATTGGCACAGGTGGAGGAGGCATTGGAGTCGTAGGTCCATTGTGTGTCCTCGGTTCACTTTCCACTACCTTAGGGAGAGAAGGAGAAGAAGAGGTAGTAGGAACAGCCCAGTCGGTGTATGAAACACCACGGTTTGTGATCGCTTAGCATGCGCCCCTCGGATTAGCGATCGTGTTGCTAGGTAAAGTACCTGAGCCCGAAGGTCGATCATTTAAAGACTTTGAGATCACAATTTGGGTGACCAACAACTGTTCATTTCATCTTGGGATTTCATGAATTGCTTGAAGACTCATCGATGATGGTGCTGGAGGAACAATGACGGAGGAGAGCTGGAGGGATAAATTGAGGCCGTATGTTATGATTATAGCCAAAATTCCCTTGATTAGGATTCACATTCCCTGGCTTGATTCCCTCGATTGAAATTGTTATGATTAAGGTTTCCTTGATGTTGGAAACCTTGATTGGGTCCAGGATAGAAATTACCTTGGTTTTGATAACCTTGGTTCATTCTTGGTTGGTTCGATTCGGTTTTGCATGTTATGATTCTGGTTAAAATCGGGTGGTGCCTGATTAGTGTTAGCACGGTAGTGTGGTTCATTTTGAGGGCGGTATTGAGTACCTCCTTGTCGTGAACTACGGCCAGAGCATTGGCCTCAAATGGACTACCATCGGTGGCATTACATTGTAGTATGCATGAGGACCACCACAAGTAACACAACTCTCGACTTTCTTCACTTCAACATGTGTTGGTGTGCAGGTGAAGGTCACTTTCTTTGGTTAGCAAGAACCAAAGCCTGAACAATGTTCGTGAGTTTGTCAATCTTAGCATCGGTGCTAGATGTACTCACGGGAGATGAAGAAGAAGAAGGTCCAAAGGCATGAGACCTGATATGTCTTTGCTCTGAAAGGACGGACCCAGAGATTTGTTCTCAATGATTTGCAAGGCCTCTTTTGTGGTCTTGCTCAAGAAATTACCTCCCGCTGAGGCATTCAAAGAGTCTTGATTGGTGCGATTGAGACCATTATAGAAATTATCCATTTGCATTAACTCGGTAAAACCATGATGCGGACACTTGCGAAGCAACTCTTTGTAACGATCCCATGCCTCCCGGAATGATTCATCAAATCTCACGAAAATTTCATTATCTCATTCTTAAGACTTGTGGTTGGGATGGAGGATAGAATTTGTTAACGAACTTGGTGACTAGATCTTCCCATGTCTCAATAGAACGAGGGGGTTGTTTCTCAAGCCAATTTGGGCTTGTCCTCTCAGAAAATATGGAACGAAAGAAGCTTGATAGCTGCATGTGGGACATTCTTGTACTTGATGGTAGATGCAATCTTGTTAAACCATCGAATGTGTGCATGAGGATCATCCTGCTCAAAACCATAGAATTGGCTTTGGGTTACTAGATTGAGCAACCCGGTTTTGAGCTTGAAAGTGTCAGCCACGATGGCTGGAACAACAATAGCATCTCCGTAACCCTCGATGGGTGCTTGGAGAAGCTCATTCATGGGTTTGTCTTCGCCATTTCGGCGGTGTGGTGGTTGTGGTAGACGTTCCTCATCCCACGCGGTGAAGGAAGCGAGAAGCGTCCTCTACGTCTACGAGGAATCTTTCCAAGTTCGAAAGTGGACTTGTAGAAGCTGGAAGAACGAGTGCGCATGCACTAAGTATAAAATCAATTTCAAAACAAATGAGGCAAAGCGACAAGTGAACTTAACCAATAATCACAAATGAAATGGCTTCTTTGAAAAAGGTACACCAAATCACAAGTGACACAAAGGCAAGTTTTAAATCATGTTCTGGGAACTTATTATGGTCGCGACCCCGTTAGGTAGTGCAATCGCCTTGATTTCGGTGGTTGATTTTTTTGTATATATTAAGTACCACTGAAAAGACGTAGGTAATGATTTGTGCAAAGGGTTCAAAAACTTTTGGACAATATTTTTGGTATCGTCTCGTTTAACCAAATCGTATCTCTTCAAGAATCACCTTAAAAGAGAATACAAAATAGAAAACGTTACGATTGTTTTGTTGTTTTATATTGTTTTTGGGTTTGTTAACACTTTAGGAAAAGTGTTAATGAACTTTTTGATATTTTTATAACTTTACAAAAAACTTTTACAAATGATGGGGTATGTGCAAGAATGGGTCTGAAAATGGCTAAACACACGCTAAAGCCTCCCGCGGCCAAATTTGATCTCTGTTACATTCGACGGTCAAGCTTTCTCACACAAACCGACCACTTGTGAATGGTGGCCACGTAGAAGCTTAAAGCAGCTTTCGAAACAAATGCAATGAAGTCATGGAGAATAGAATGAATTCCCGGGTCGTTAAGTCCCACGGAGACTCAATGGTGTGTCAAAACAAACTCAGATGATAGAGTGACCACTAAGGATAGTGATCAATAAAGGTTTTGATTTGAGAAATTACACTACTGATTGATTGGAAAGGAATTTGATAAAGAACTGGAAAGCACAATCAATCAGATGAAACAAACGTAAAACTTACGTTTAAAAACTACGATATCGTACAAAATAAAAACGAAATCTAAGAAATAAAAGACATAAAAATATGAAAATGACATTTTGGAATCCTAAAAAATAAAAGAAAATTATTAGAAAAAGAAAATTATTTTTGACACTATTTAATTATTTATTATTAATTATTTATTACTTAAAATACACTTAAATTCTAGAAAATATAAAATAAACCTGGAAAAATAAAATTTTAACTTGGAAAAATCTAAAATATGATAAAACTAATTTTAAAACAGAAAAGATATTTTTTTTACTTTTTAATTATTTATTACTAATTAATTACTATTTTTGACTATTTAAAATTATAATAAATACTAAAAAGATAGAGAAAAATATGAAACTTTTTCTAAAATTACTATATGATGACAGAAAACTAAGAAAAATAGAAAAACAAGATTTGCTTATTAATAAGCTAGAAAGAAAAATCAAAAGCTAGGAAATATTAAATAAACACTATCACGATTTTTAATTGATCTTTTTGGATTTTCTTTTGAAAACTACTTTATCTTGATAATATCAAACTTTAACAAAGACAAAAATTTTACAAAACTCAAATAAGCTTTTTTACAAGCTTATAAGCTCAACAGTTATACTTATGAGCTTATTTGGTGAAATAAGCTCAAACAAGCTCACCAAATTTGAAAACAAAAGATGGAATAAGATGAAATAAGCTACAAACTACTGAAATGAAGCTAAAAAGATAAAATAAGCACAACTGAAAAGCTAGAATAAGCGAGATAAGCACTATTGACTCTACCACTCAACCAACGGGCTGCAGCCCGTGTTTATGGGCAAGTTAAGCTAAGCAAATAAGCTCAAAACCTCAAAACAAGCCTTGAGGTGTCAAGATAAGCTGGTTGGCTCTCCAAAAGCGAAATCACAAGCTATGGACAACTATGTAGCTTTTGATGAGCTTAATAAGATAACACCAAATCACTTTGCTCAGAGCTTGTGACTTCGATTGATTCGAGTTTTGGGACAAAACAAAAGCTAGGTGGACCTTACCAAACAGGCTTCAAAATGAAAAACAATGCTTGATACTTCAAGATGACCAGGTTGGCTACTCAAAGAACCAAAGATCACAAGTTTTGAGCAACTAATAAGCTCTATGTGAGCTTATCAAGTTGGACTACCAACCGTGTACTGAGGCTATTTCCATTGGTACCCAAAAGAAGCTTGAAATAAGCACTTAAAAAGCTGATGAACAGAGAACTAGCATTTTTATATTTTTGTTTAGCAACCAAACTTTAATACCCCAATAGCTTATAAGCTGAATCTTACTAATGAACACCACAAAAAAAAAGATCTAATTTATTAAAAAACGACCAAGTTGGAAATTTGACTTTTTAAGAAAACTAGCTAAGTTGACCAAAATGAACTTTGAGTTGATTACAATCACTGATTATGTTATGTTAAGGTGTAATAAGACTAACTTGAGCAAGATTAACAACTTCCTAACACAAATCAATGATCATAGATCATGAACTTCAACAGTAAGCCGAGTAATGAGATTATATGGTATTTTGACTTTTAAGCTTATGAGAGCTAGTTTTCTTGATTGAAATGAGTTTATAGACACTAAAGAGACACAGAGCAAGCACAAACAACAACTCAAACAATATCTATAACAGTTTAAGCAAACAAATCCAAACAACCTTATAGAACATTGTTATGGAACTTTTTTCAAACCAAATCACAAATCATAACCATGAAACTTATTGCAGACATCATAGTATCACTAATTAGGACTAATTAAGCATTAAACACTAACAATAACAACATACAACTAAGAATTGACAATGATGCAGTTTTGACTGTTAAAAGGAAATTTTTATAAACTTCAAATTACAAAGTACAACCAACTTATTTTAATGATTAACTACACTTAATTACTGCTAAATAACACCAAGAAACAAATATTAAAGCTAATGAGCAACTTCAACAATGAAATGCAAAAGTGATCAAAGGTGCTTACAAAAGCTTCCAAGCTCAAACCGAGAATCGGAACCAATGAACACCCTATTAGCTTACCACTAAGCTTCTAGCCCAAGGCCATCCATGATTTACCACCGCTCCAAATTTGTGTATATCATTTCCAAGTGATTTTGAATTTTCACTAATTAATTTGTATTTTTGGTGATTTTCGATTTTGCTTCTAAAGAATTTTTAGTGTTTCTAATAGCTTAGAAAAGCTATCTAGGAGCTTATGTGTGCTATTTCATCCAAACAACAACTTTCAACAACATTAACACATGGTGAGAATTTTGAAATGAAAAATGCATAAACTGAATTTCAAACTTGAATCCGAAATTGATAATTTCAAAAGGTTGTAAATACACTGAGATAACTTAAAGAAGTACTTGAAAGCTTAAGTTTATACTGAAATTTAAAGTTTAACTAAAAACGACATGGAAAAGTAAAAGTTACACTAGATACATTGATACATTGCATCTCTCCTCTTCTTTATAGATTTTTTAGCATCCCCACATGTCTCTGATTGCTTCCCACCAAATTTGAGCCATTGGATTGGTTAGAACCATCATATCCGTCCACTTGTAGATTTGGCGCCAAATATTTCTTCAAAGCAGGTTTGAGCAATTAATGGATTTGGTTCAATCAATTAAAGGTTTTGTTTTTTAGAGGAGGTGGAGGGAACAAAGTATGGAGAGGGGGTTGAAAAGGTTTGAAAACCATGCCTGGTTTTGGTGTATACAGAGGTTGTGAGGAAGAGCTACAGTACCCCTGGTATTAAACGCGCGTAAGGGTTGGTTTGACTTGTGTTGGTGAGTGATTAATAACAAAGGTCAAGGGTTTGGATTTGGGCCTAGGTTTAATATAAGAGTCCGTTTGGTTTAGCTAGCACAAGGACCAAACATGTAATTTATCCAAACTCAAGGACTGAAAATGAACTTTTTCCAATGCTCTCACAAGGACCAAACTTGACAACTTTGATAGTACAAGGATAACTTTTGCATAAAGTTTCATTTTAAAACATCCAAGGACTACTTTTGCAATTTTCCAAAGTTTAGGGACCTTTCTTGCCAATTGACCAAAGAATCATTCAAGAATCATTTTTGATAATTTAGAATACTTCAGGGACCTTGAATGACAAAACTTCATATTTTTGAATTCCAGGGACTAGATTTGACAACTTTTAAAACACAGGGGACTAAAAGCGCCAATTTAGCAAAATTGAATCATTTTTCATCTGATTTTGATATTTTTGCATTTAAAACACATAAAACACTTGTTTGTGATATTTTGATCATTTTGATGTGTTTCGAGTGTTTTACGGATGATTTTAGTTTAGATTGTATAAAATGATGAGTATTTAGACACTCATCAAAGCCTCACTCTAAAGAAAAGAAAAGTGTACGTTTGAGTCAGGCGCTTTATCTTCCAAAGAAGAAATCTTCTTATGGCGTCATGTCACATCGGTTCGGGCCTCGTACTCCAAAGAAAAGAAAATGTAATGCGTTCGCGCATTATCTTCAAAAGAATAGAAATCTTCTTATGACGTATGAACACAACAGTTCATGCCTCGTACCTCAAGGAAAAGAAAAGTGTACGCTTAGAAGGCTTTATCTTACGAAGAGAAATCTTCTCTAAATTATGACCATTCTCATCAACATGCTTCATACTTTTTCCATGCGCTTCAATTATCAAGTGAACAGGGCTACCAGCGATTTTTCTCATTCCACTTGCTCGATTATAATGAAGATGGCGACATCATGTGCTTATTTTTAGAGAAGTGTGAATAGAACCTTTGGATGGATTTCACTTATTTAGTCAAGAATGGCATCTCCGTATGCAATTCTTGAGGGGAGAAGAAGTGTGATTTTTTTTGCATTGTTGATTGATATTTGAGAATATAAATGGTCATACGGCTCTAAACTCATGTAAGAACCGAGCTTCTTCTTATCGGGTCATCTTCACATGTAGTTTTGATCTTCTAAGAGCCGTTGGTTGACATCTTCACTCGGATTGATGAGTTTATCGACAAAGTGCTTCCGGTTAATGCTTCACGTATACATCAACATGATAATTCTGAACAATCTCTCTGTTCTTGTTTGATGTGATTGGTAGTTTGGTGTTACCATCTTGTGTGTTCGTTCGCGGCTGATTCTTTGATTTCCTTTATGAACATCTTTCATTTCTTGTTTGATTGGGAGGGATTTTAGTTAAGGGGATTTGCAAGATGTAAGTTAATTGGGATGCTTTTGGTGGGATGCTTTTTGGTGGGATGCTTTTGGTGTGAGTTGAAGATGTTAACTATCTATTCCCCAACTGGACAATCTTGAAGAAGGTCGAGTCTACGTTCTACATTTCTTGATATATGTTAGAAGACCAAAGACGTGTTGCATTTAATGATCTAAAGACTTCTTCTTAATCTGGGCATTCATCAAAAAGATTGTCGGTCTTGGGGAGAGCACTAATTGGGGGAACGTGATATGTCAAATTTAATCCCCAATTAGACTTGCTCACATTATTGACATGTTGATTCTCACAAAAACTTCAAGCAATCTTCTCAACAAATTTCAAGTATTTGGGCATTCAAAGAGTTGTTGATTACGGAGTGTCAAAACCGGCAAGGCGTAAGGAGACAAGCACCTAAACGCGAGTAAACTTGATGAACTTAATACTTCTAAGTAATTGAAGATACCCCGGAAGACAAACGTTATTACCGCAGAGAAACTCAAGGTTTGACTCATGACGAGTAAACTTGATGAACTTAATTCTTCTAAGTGATTGAAGATATCCCGAAAAAACAAATGTCATGACCGCAGAGAAACTCAAGGTTTTACTCATCAAGGCGTTTAGTGTTAGTATTCCAACGACGTGGGGAAGTGATGTTAGAGAAAGTTTCAGAAGATAAAAGAGGTACACTAGTGTGTGGTGATTTCGATGGTATCGCAATGATCAAGGGAGAGATATTGTGTACATTAGGGATGCTCTGTTTTTCACTTGAGTGCTTAATCGGTGATTTTGAGATATAATCACTTATTCGGAGTTGACATCCGAGAGATTGTCTTCCCAGAGATAATCGATGACTTGGCTTGCTTCTTCAATGTTATCGGTTATTCCTTCCTTGGGTATTGGTATACTTCGGATACTTGAGCTTCATACACGATCATCGGGGAAGAAAAATGTGAACATGGGGAGGTGTTTTCATTCCCCTCATGATGTGTATTGGGGAGAGCTCTTGGGTATTGGTGTACTTCGGGTTCTTGAGCTTCATACACGTTCATCGGGGAAGAAAAATGTGAACATGGGAAGGTGTTCTTCATTCCCCTCATGAAGTGTATTCGGGAGAGTTCTTGAGCATTATACTAAGAGACTGACTGCATCAATTCAACTACTCGGGGGAAGTGATCTCTTGACACCTTTTGGAATGGATTACGTCAGACTTCAGTGGTTATGAAATTTGAGAAGAATTTTAAAGAGTGGGATGATACGTTGCTGTTCTTGTTGATGATATAACCGATGCGAGACTTACAATGATCCTTCTTGTATGGAGCAGCAAGATCGATGATATGGTGTGCGTTCTTGTGCATCTGGCTAAGGCAAGCTTGAAAGAAAGCTTAGAATCTGCTCAATAAGAAGATTTACGGTTTGGGGAGAAGCTACCAAAGTCTCACTTTCAGATGGTTCAATTTCTTTCTTTAATGCAATAGCCTCGGAAGCTTTGGTGGTGAAAGTTTTAGGGATGATGACTTCTATCTTCTACAACGGGTCGCTTTCGATATCCTTATCTCTACATCGTATCATCATCTTCTTATACTATATCATCTATTCTATCTTTGTATATATTTATCAAAAACAAAATACAAAAATATAAAACCAACAAAAGAAAATAGAAAAATATAAAATCAACAAAAACCCATAAAAATTAGAAAATTTCAAAAATACCAAAAATATGTTTTCCAAAGACATGTCTTCTGATATCGATAACATCTACGGTCTTAGAAATGTCATTCAATAATGGCACGGGACTTTAGATGAAGTTCGAGCAGGATGTGTAAATATTTTTTTTCAAAACATGTCTCAAAATATGGCTTGCAGTTATTTCAGACTGTGACCCGTGCTTAAACTATGGTTTGCTATTATTTCAGATAGCAACCCGCTCTTCAAGAAAGGAAAGTGCTACGCTAAACCATTTTTCAAATATTTCGTGCACTTATCCTAAAAACAAATTTGAGGAAAGTATGTCGAAGGACTGCTGTTCCTACACAAATGTTTTTCCGTCTAAAATTCTTCAGAAAAATATTTGCTGTTTTCAAAAAATGGTGGTAAATGAGTTGCTTGAAAATCAATCAGAATCAAGTTTTCATAAAATTGCAAAAAAACTCAATCAATGATTTCAGCGCTTTTAAAACTTTTTAGAAAATGAGTCATTGATTGAGGGGATAATGTTATTCAAATTTACATCATCTAACGGACTTTCTTAATTATCCTACGTGCTTAATTATAATATATAATTGCCTATGTTGAAGGACTAGATTTCTAGGATGTGATTGTTAGGTTTAGATTATTATAGTTTGATGAACACATTATTTCCATACCTTATATGAACTGATTGATATGTTGAATTGACTTGAATTAGTCGATTGTTGTTTGGGTGATGTCGACCACCATATATTTGTATGTGTGTTCACTAACGTATGCAGGTATATTGGTATAAAAGAATGTTCCCAATCCGGATCCCACAATTGAAGATGATTGGATGCCGAAAGGAAAGGGTAACTATTTCTTGGGTTGACAAATGAAGAAACGGAGCTTAATTGGACTTCTATGGAGAGTTGGCATAAATGCAGCGTAAGAGGTCTCACTGCATCGTGAGATGGTTTTCTTCAGTGATTGAAGAAACGGAGCTTAATTTGACCTAGTTGGCATTCAAAATGCAACGTAAGAAGAAGTCTCACTGCATCGGCAGATGGTTTTTCTTCCAAACCCTACAGCAACAAAAACGGAAGCAGCTCAACCACCCAACGTATCTTTGTGCAGGATAATTGTGATTATACCATTTTCTTTAAACAATTTTTAACTAATATTGTTTTGAAAAATGGAAAAATATTTGTTTTGAAAATAAATTGGACTTAATTTTGAAAATCACCGGACTTCATTTTTATCAAAACCTAAGTCACTCAATCAACGACTACGGTCATCGATTGAGGGGGAGAGTGATTTAAAATAAATTATTTTCAATCAATATTGCTTCATAAAAGTCCGGATTGTACAATATAAGTGGTGATCTAAAGATTTAATGTTATGTCATGGTATGATTTTTTTTTCTTTAGAATCAAGGTCTTTCAAAATGAAATTTTTTCTGTTCTTGTTTGATTGTGAAATTGTTTTGTTTTACTTAAAAGATCTCTTAAAAACTATCATACCTGACACTAACAATCTTTAATGTCTTAAAATGGTCCTTATCTGTCATATTTCAAAATTGAATCTTGCCACGTCTTTCCCCAAATTTGTCTAAATGATTTAAATTAGTTGGGATCACAAATCTCAAATGGTTTGATATTTCTAATCGGGGTAGAGATCGTGTTTTAAATCTCAAATCAGTTTTAAATGGAATTGGTTTTAGTCCTTTAAAGGCACTCCTGCCTCCATGTGCCAAACGATTTTAATATACATAATGCACATGTTGAGGAGGAGGATTTATCCAAAAACCAGATGAGTATTTAAACAAGGCCACATTTTCTCCCATGTTTTCTAAACCTAATTAAATCACTTGGGATCTAAAATCTCAAAGGGTTTGATATTTTTGATCGGGGGAGAATTTGTGATTTAATAATGAAATTTGATAAAAGGTGATTGTTTTGATTTAATTGTGTACGCTGCTCGCTCATATGTGCTAAACGCTTTCGAATCTTGAAGCACATATTGAGGGGGAGCAAATAAACTATCGAGGTACGAAAGCTTTTTAAAAGTGATTTATAAAGTACCTTGATTGAGTTTTCAAATGGTTTCTAAATGGCTTTTGTGTTCGTGGATGTGCTTCAAAAGAACTCTTTCCTCTATGTGATAAAATGATTTCACTTATCTTATGCACATATTGAGGGGGAAAATTTACCAAGAAAATCAAATGGCTTTTTCGTAAGAAAATTGTGATCAAAGAAAATATTTCAAAGTCCTCTTGCCTCCTTGTGCTAAACAATTTCTAAATCATACGCACATGTTGAGGGGGAGGTTTTCTAAATGATCAAAACTATTAGGGTACAAAATGCTTTGATCTCGTATCACAAGTACCTTGATTGTTTTTCCAAATGATTTTTCAATTGGTTTCAAGGAAGAATGAACAATACCAAAAGACCGACCAATTTACTTTATGTATGGTGTTATAAGGATGGTTAGGTTAGGTATTTGTTCCCACGATCCGCCAGAACCGGAGGGATCTACCCAGGGACAATCCACTAGATAGTGTAGAGTCCTTTGGTATGATGAAAAAAGGAGATAAATGAGAAATGGGAAGAGTGCGGACTGAGATAGAGCTAGTACTGGAATAAACCCAACAAGGTTCTAGTTATGAAGTCTCGGTAAGCACTGAAGGGGTTGAAGAATGAAAAAGAAATGAATATGAAAAGGGTGAAAAGAAATAGCCCTCCAATAATTCAACCTTAGGGCAGAATCCGGGTTCAATACATATGCTACTAGTGTTTACTAAGGTAACGCCGGTATTGAAGACAAGACGTCATGGACCCGGTGGCGCCTTGCACTAAACTTCCTATGCTACTCAAGTTCCTCTTAAAAGGGCTTGTTTCATTCTCACGGGGAACCGACATAATCTATCGACTTTCTCTTAGAGATTGTTGATATTGAAGAAGGAGACCCTCTCCCTAGTCTCCGGCACAGGAACCAAATGTGCACTATTGAGTCTAGAGCCAAGAGATCATCCACAATATCTCGTTAGGACACTAAATTCATGAAGACTTGCTGTTTCACACAATGTGGAAAGTAAGTATATATTAAGAGTCCTACGCATTATCCTTGTGGTATTGCTAGAACATCTGAGTGGTATGTAAAAGTATTCACGATGAAGATGGAAATCCTTCTAGAGCCAACATCAAACAAGCTCTTGGTGGGTGACATGTGAGATCTTCTCGTAAGATCAAGCTTGTGACAACTGGATAGAAACGATGGGGAGATTCATTCTTGAATCAACCTTGGTCCAGGAATGGAATTGATGAATACTTTTGGAAAAACCATTCGATGTGCAAACCTTCTTTTCTCTAGCACGCCGAATGTGTATTCATTTCAAATTCAAAAGTATCTCACGATTGAAAAATACTTCTAGAAAAACCGTTCGATGTGCGAATCTCTTCTTTTCGCTAGCACGTCGAATGTGTACTCATTCTCTAATACAAAAAGTATTTTGATTGAAAATTGATCTTTCTCATAAAACCTTCGTCGTATTGCAAAACTCTTTCTTCAAGCAATACGTGATTGTTTTTTCAAATCATTTTCATCAATCGATGGATCTCAATTTCTGGTTCACTCACTCCGTGTTGTCTTCTTTAAGACGTTCCGGTTTGAGAACAGCTAGAACAGTACGAAACCCTGTCAAGGAGATTCTTAGGAATCCTACCGATCACAAAAGGCGTACTTGTAACGATCAACGGGGAACCGTGGGCCGTGTACCTCAATTCAACGAAAGTGATCAAAGACACTTTCGTGGGCTTTATTGCTAAGCGTAGGTATGCAGTACACCCCACGATTGCAGGTGATCGAATTGAGGAGTCAATCCAAAGCCGCATGTTCACAAAGGCAACCACACTTAATTGAAGAAATCATGATCCGTGCATATCTACATAACTTGGTTCGATATTTTTACACTATGCTTCGCTACGCAAATATCATGAACTAGTAAGGCTTCCGCTACTCTGATGAAAGATATCATGATCCAAAAGTGTGAGCATGTCGGTCCAAAAGTCACAACTTCACATGATGGCAACACATTAAAGGGTGATCCAGAGATTTACTGTGGCTGATGATCTCAAAGAAAGCTCGAAGATCATCAAAGATGTGGATCTGTTCAATGCCTCCACTAAAAGTACAAAATATGCAGACTATGAAGTGTCATTGCTTAAGCACAAAGATTGCAGAATTGAAGAATTGAAGTCTACGAGATCAAGAACAAAGTCAAGAATAGAATGCTAGGATTCGAAATGTAAAACATGGGGTGACCTCCCTTAGGGGGAGATTGTTAGGAATTAGAAAATTCCATAGTGAAGAGTCGGTCACCCCAAATATTATCTAGCATAAGTTAGCTCGTAGACTTGTCGTTATTTACGTTATTATGTAGTTAATTAGTTAGTCTGTAGCGTAAAATAGTTTAGTGCAACACCGTGGAGGAAGGACGGGTCTTTACCCACTGTATCCCTGATCCACAGGCCGATAGGAGGTCGTGTATTTGTAAGTATAAATACCCCTTCCATCCATGGAAGGGGTGGTGCTTTTCAATCTAACATTCCATACTTTTTGTATACTAAGTCTCTAGCAAGAAAACACCCAACTCTCTACTTCCCTCTCTAATGGCAAACATGTATTTTGATCATCCAAGACCACCCGAATCATCAAACACAATATTATTTCGATCCTACAACAGAAGTCGGTCAAGTTTTCCTGAGTCGGCTACAGCTACTCTCAGGTTTGGGCTGCATAAGAAGTGAAGTTATAGCAATTTAAGAGTAAGCTAAAAAAATTAATCCAATAATACAACAACTTTTTAGAATTTCATGTTCGTTTTGTATATGCTTCTCATAAAACCTCTTTTGTAGTCAACTTCTTACAATGGCTCTTTTTGGGTTACATTTCACTTACAGGTTAAAAATTCCTCTCTACTTTGTGACAGCGACTTGAGTTATTTTTTATCACTAAGGGTCAAATGGTTAAGATAAAATATTAAACTAAAGATGAAATGAGTCAGATGAGCCAAAAGGGCTAAACGGGTTGAAAGGCATCTGAATGGTGCTTGAATCAGTTTTTTCCACCAAAATCAAAAGAAAATCTTAATTTTATAATTACTTGCAAGACTGATAAAAACACAAAAACTTGAATGTAACTGTAAATCTGAAACTTTAGAGTGGCGTACCTTGATATGTCTTTGCTCGAATCAAGCGACCCCCAGAACCATTAAGTATGCGCCCAAGCACATGCATACAAACCGGAGTTAAAGTTCCTAAACACACAGGCAACGGGCCCAAAGAAGACCCCCTTACTCAATGACAACGGCCTTTCAACAGAAAGGAGCTTCGCGGTCTCACGTGACGAACCATCAGCGTTTCTAAAAACCAAACTAACACCCTGTCACGTATATCGCAAATTGTATTAATACTAAGTGAACCTATCTACAAAGCTATATCCATATACTCAAAAGTTCGTATCACCTTGTGTAATCCACTATGCCCGCTCGAATACCTGAGTCCAGATGTCCACTTCCTCTTCCTCTGTCATATACACCTGATATTTGTATGTGTACGCTTGAAGCCTTGAACTACCTTGATTCACATAAATATATTTAGGGGTGTAAACGAGCCGAGCCGCTCGTGAAAAGCTCGGGATCGGATCGGTAAAAAGCTCGAACGAGCCGAGCTTAAACGAGCTCGAGTCCGAGCTCGAGCCTAATTTTGGGCTCATTTAATAATCGAGCTCGAGCCCGAGCTCTGTACAAAAAGCTCGAGTAGGCTCGCCCTAAACGAGCCCTAGAATTATATACGTGTATATATCATCTATACGTATAAACGAGCTTAAAAGTAGTAAACGAGCTCGAGATTTATGTAATTAACGAGCCGAGCTCAAAACATCATAAAATTAGACGAGCCCGAGCCGAGCTCGAGCTTGTGAAAATTTTCACGAGCCGAGCTCGAGCTCAAAGTATAAGGCTCGAAACGAGCTCGAGCCCGAGCTCGAGCTTTATATATATAAACGAGCCGAGCTCGAGCCTTAACGAGCTCGAGCTCGGCTCGGCTCGTTTCCACCCCTAAATATATTCATCAAAAAGTCTACTACACCAACTCTATTCGTATTAGTTATCCTTATAACAAACAATAGACATAAAGATAAAGCTGAGTTGCTCACCATGAGTTTCTTAACCATGGTAGCGACATAAACTACACTCTTGTATATGTAACAACAACCGACCATATTTGGAGTAGGTAATATGGTCAACAAATCCTTTCAGAGAGATAGAGTTTATGGAGCTAAGTAGCGAACATTATGGTTGCCATTGAATGCCCATTTATAAATGATCGACCTAGAAAATCATGTTATTAAAAAAATAAAAAATAAAATGACATCTAATAACAATAAATATTAATAACAAATACTCCGTATCTATCTATTAGGGGGTGTTTGTCTAAGCTTATATGTGGGCTTACGAGATTATTTGATTTCTGCTTATTACATAAGAGCCTCAATTTTTCGACTTGTATCATATTAAAATATACTTATATAAGCCACAAGTCTCAAAATAAACCGGAAAATTGCCTATGTCTTAGACCAGATAATCACAAACACAACATAAGAGATTTATAACATGAAATAAGTCTACAATTACAAATTAAACATATAACATGATCAAAAAACTTACAACTCAGTTCTTGTTTGTCGTGATTAGGGATGTTAATCCCCCAAAAAATTTCTAGGGATCTGGTAAAAGAAAATTAAATTGAACATAGTCAATGAAAATTTGTTATAACTGAATCAAAACATAATAATTGTTATATGGGACTAATAATTGCAAACCCTAAATAATTCAAATCAGTTGTAATATGTAAGTAATAAACCGAAACCCTAAATATATTATAATGGAATCGCTACTTACCAATTCTTCCATGCCATTAAACGATTATGCAGTGCACATGAATCAGATGATCTCATAGAACGATTATGATAGGTGTGGTATTTTTATAGGAATGGTGTTTTTGAATCGGAGGGTATGGATTGAATGTGTTGAAGCTGTTTTTGAATTGGTTAATTACTGATACAATATTTCACCGTTTCAATACTTAAATTGCCGCATTGTTTTTGTTTTATTCAGTTTCTCTCACTTTTGACTTTCAATATTCAATATTAAGTTTTCACTTTTTCCCTTTGACCATTTTTCCATTTTAGATAGTAAAGATATAGATAAGGTAAAATATTTCAAGCCTAAAATAGGGTGGACGTGTGTTTTCAAAGTTAAAAAGATTTTATTTTTTTGGGATTATGTATGGGAGGGCACCGAACTATTAAACTTTTTACTTTTATGCCACCCATTTATCAAAACTAACTTATATGTTACTCATTTATGGTTTTGTTTTCGTTTATACCAATTCCGGATAATTTTATCTTGAAAATATTTAAAACAACGAGAATAAAGCTAAATATAACATATTAAAACAACACAAACAACTATTGAAATATAAAATATCAGTTTTAGCTATTATTTTAAGTGCAACTTTAGTCAGTAAAAAGTGAATTAAGATAATTTAACTTATGTTTTACGTTTAAATTGTTAATTTTATTGTGTTGATATGTTAAAGTCAGCTTTATTCTTGTAAGTGTATGAATATTCGGTAAGAATTTGAACGAAGTTGATATAAAGGAAATCAAACACATTATTGGGTGGCCCATAAATTGGTTTTAAAAAATAGACGGCCTAAAAGTAAAATGATTAATCGTTAGGCGGCCTTTAGATATATAATCCCTATTTTTTTTTAATGATAAAGCTATTCAAAATATAAGTTTTGTGTGACGAACAAAACATATCATAGATTTTAGAAGAAAAAAAATATTTCAAAATCTCTTAAAATAAAATACTATTTTTGTAGTTTATAAAAACAATATATTTTTTTTAACTCCCGCTCCATCTTCATATGTAGCTACATCTCCGGTTAAGCAACATTTGTTTTTGTCAAACATACCCGACAATCTTTATAATTTTTAAAAATAATTTTGTTACCGTAATAAAGGTGCACAATATCATTCACACATTTTTCTTTTTAAAAAACTAATCCTGTGACTTTAGTAAAGGCATAATATCATTCACACATTTAAAAAATAAAAAATAAAAATAAAAAGACTTTAATACATGGTTGGTCCCTAAACTTGGCAATCCTTTTAGCGTTGGGACAAACCTGGGCATTATCATCGTCGGAGGTCCAAAACATGGGCTTTATATGCCAAACTCGTCCCTTGACCAATAACGCCGATGTCAACGTCTTGTTTTTGTTAGTTAGTGGAGGGTATTATAGTCCATACACATTTAAACCTCACCTTAGTTAATTTTGAGAAAAGCTACCGTATACCATCTTGGTCGTTTCCCTCCTTCGTCACACAACCCTCACACACACTTTTACAATGGCAGACAAGGAGCTTACTTTTCGGATGTAGCGATGAGATGGTAAAATATGTGAAAGCAAAATATGGGGATACTTGGTTACAAGAAGATGAAATGTCTGATGAAATGTTTGATGATTTATGCAGATTTGCGAAAAGAAGTGATGATGAAAGGTTAGTCGGGTTTTTTGTATTTGTGTGATTGGCATTTTAAGGGATGAGCATAAATAACTCTAATTTATTTGACAAAACCGAAGCGGTGTCGAATCTGTCAAAAAGAGAGATTATAGCAAGCTAAAAGTATCTGACGATATGATTGAGTATGCCATGGCTACTTATGGGAATAAGTGGGATATAGGAGATGACATTGTTGATGTGATACTTGAAGACTTGTGGGAAAAAATGGGAATAAGGAGTCCGAAAGGTTAGAGTTAATGTTTGCAAGCCAAGAAAGTTGTAATGGGTGAACTCCGATTTCTGTTTTGTCTATCTTTCCAGATACTAACATGAAGGGAAATGAAGTTGATGTCATCATTATTTGGACACATCTGATGATTAGTGTGGGAACATGTCTTCTAAGACCACTACTTTGAAAGGTTCCACTTCCCAAGCGTCCAAGGCTTCGCCCCAAAGGTTGTACTTGGTCTTGTAGCGGTTGTGGGATGCTCCAGCACAAATAGGAATGAGTGGTATGTGCCTCCCCTAAGGACCTCAAGTCTCCCCCCATGAATATCAAGTCTCCCATCAAGAAGTTCACCTATTATTTTTAGTTATTGATGTAATGAAGATGTATGCTTTTTGGCTAATGATGGTTACTGAAAACGATACTTGTTAACATGTATATTTTGCTTGATATGTGATGAGTGTCTAAATACTCATCATTTTTGTATAATCTAAACTGCAAAATCATCTGAAAACACTCAGAAACACATCAAAATGATCAAAACATCACAAATCAGTGTTTTATGTGTTTTAAATGCAAAAATATCAAAATCAGATGAAAAATGTATCAAGTTTGCAAAATTGGCAGTTTTAGTCCCTCAAGTTTTAAAAGTTGTCAAATCTAGTCCCTGGAATTCAAAAATGTGGAATTTTATCATTCAAGGTCCTTAAAATATTCTAAGTTGTAAAAAATAATCCTTGAATGATTCTTTGGTCAATTGGCAAGAAAGGTCCCTAAACTTTGGAAAATCGCAAAATTAGTCCTTGGACCTTTTAAAATGGAATTTATGCAAAAAGGATCCTTGTTCTATCAAAGTTTGTCAAAATTGGTCCTTGTGATAAGTTTGGAATAGTGGCATTTTCAGTCCTTGAGGTTTGGATAACTTACATGTTTGGTCCTTGTGCTTATACTAAACCAAACGGATCCTCATTTTAATATCAAACCCAATCCAAGCCCAAAACCACTGATGGCCCAATCCCTTGACCCGACCCTTTGTATTATTAGCCGGTCAAAAGTCAAAGCAGCGCCAAATCTACCCACTTGTTCATCTCCCTCTCACACAACCGTAAAACCGAAACCGGGCATGGTTTTCTCCACATTTTCAACACCCCTCCCACCACTGTCCCTCCACCTCCACTAACACACAAAACCTTTAATTATCTCAAACCACTCCGGTTAATACCAAAACACGCTTTGAAGAATTTGGCCCAAAATAACACTTGGGCGGTTTTGATGATTTTGTGCAATCCAAGGGCTCGATGAAGTGGGATTCAATCAGAAGCGTGGGAGTCTGAAAAGTCTATAAAGATGAAGGGAGAAGCATTGTATCAAAGGGGTGTAGTGTAATCTTAAATTTTCAAGTCGTTTAGCTTAATTTTAAATTTCAAGTGTATCTTTAAGCTTTTGAACTTTGTATTTCAAGTTTTTAATGTATTGTTAAACTTTGGCAAGCATAAATTTCAAGTTCTAAGTCTTAATTAGGTTTATGCAATTTCCAAATGCTCAAAATCTTTTATGATTCAAATGTTGATGTTAGGTGTTAATATGGACTGAGATAAGTCACATAAGCTCCTAGATAGCTTATTAAAGCTATTAGAAACACTAAAACTCAGTTTAGAAACAAAAACAGAAAATCACCAAAAATCCAAATTAAATAGTTGAAAAATAAAAAATCACAAGTAGATGGTGTATACAATTTGGAGCAGGGTAAATTATGGATGGCCTTGGTTTAGTAGCTTAGTGGTAAGCTAATAGGGGTGTTCATTGGTTCGATTCTCGTTTTGAGCTTGGAAGTTTTTGTAAGCCCTTTTGATCAATTTGGCATTTTCTTTGTTGTAGTTGTTAATTAGCTTATATTTCTGTTTCTTTGTGTTCACTAGTCATAATTAAGTGTACTTAATCTTTAAAATCGATGAGTTGTTCTTTGAAATTTGTATTTAGCAAAAATTTAGTTTTAAAAGTTAAAAGCTTATCTTGGTCATTTCTGATTTTAATATTGTAATGGGTGTTGTTTAATGATTAATTAGTCCTAATAAGTAGTTATATAAGGTGCGAATTGGTTTCATGGTTTAACTTTGGGATCTGCTTTGAAAAGATTCCACATCAGTCTTATAAGGGTGTTTGGATTTGCTTGTTAAAACTGCTATAGAACTTGTTTGGGGTGTTTGTTTGTGCTTGTTTTGTGTTGCATACTAACCTAATAACTCAAAGAAACAAAGAAAATCAGTCCTTGTTCAACAAAAAGTCAAAATCTCTTTTATCCATTTCTCTTGTTAACTGTTGGAGTTTTTAAGATCAAGGATCATGATTTTGTGTTAGCAAGTTGTTAAAAGTACTCAAGTCAGTCTTAGTTCACTTTATATCATCATAATCAGTGTTTAAAATCAGATTAAAGTTCATCTTGGTCAACTTTTTAGTTTTTCTCAAAAAGTCAAATTTTCCTATGGGTCGTTTTTGAATAAACTTTGGAATTTCATTGTGTGTTCAATAGTGAGTTTCAGTTTAAAATCTCTTGGGATATCAAAGTCTAGTTGCTAAACAAAAATATAAAAATGTTAGTTCTCTGTTAATCCGCTTTTAAGTGCTTAATTATTGGCTTATTGTTGGTACCTTGACTGCATAAAACTGTCACATTGTGCCAGTTGGTTGGACCAACTTGAAAGGCTACCTGAGCTTGTTTGTTGGTCTTGTCTTGTAATTTTTGGTTCTTTGGATAGCCAACCTGGCCATCTTGAAGTATCAAGCCTTGTTTTTCATTTTGAAGCTTGTTTAGTAGAGAACGCTAAAAGCTTAAAGCTTGTCCCATTTCTGTGTTTGGCATAAGTGCTTATTAGCTTCTATCTAGCTTTTCAGTGTGCTTCTTTGTATCTTTTAGCTTCCTTTCAGTTTCTCTAGCTTGTTTGCATCTTATTCAATCCTTTGTTTTTATGGTTAGCTTGTTTGAGCTTATTTCACCAAATAAGCTCATAAGTATAACTGTTGAGCTTATAAGCTTGTAAAACAGCTTATTTGAGTTTTGTAAATTTTTTGTCTTTGTTAAAGTTTGATATTATCAATATTAAAGTAGTTTTCAAAAAGAAAATCCAGAAAAAGTTCAATTTAAAATCAGTGATAGTGTTTATTTAATATTTCTTAGCTTTTTGATTTTTCTTTTTAGCTTATTAATAAGCAAATCCTGTTTTTCTATTTTTCTTAGTTTTCTGTCATCATATAGTATTTTTAGAAAAAGTTTCATATTTTTCTCTATCTTTTTAGTATTTATTATAATTTTAAATAGTTAAAAATAGTAATTAATTAGTAATAAATAATTAAAAAGCATAAAAAATATCTTTTCATTTTTAAAATTAGTTTTATAGTATTTTAGATTTTTCTGAATCATAAGTTTATTTTTCTAGCCTTATTTTGTATTTTCTTCTATTTTAGAGTATTTATTAAATAGTTAAAATAGTTTTTAATTAATAATAATTAAATAAATAGTGTTAAAAATAATTTTCTTTTTCTAATAATTTTCTTTTATTTTAGGATTCCAAAATGTCATTTTATATTTTTTAGGTCTTTTATTTCTTAGATTTCACTTTTTATTTAGTATGCATTATCGTAGTTTTTAGACGTAAGTTTTACGTTTGTTTCATCTGATTGTTGTGCTTTCCAGTTCTTTATCCAATTCCTTTCCAAGCAATCAGTAGTGTAATATTTCTAATCAAAACCTTTACTGATCACTATCCTTAGTGATTACTCCATCATCTGAATCAGTTTTGACACACCATTGAGTCTCCGTGGGACATAACGACCCGGGAATTCACTATATTCTCCTGGACTTCATTGCATTCGTGCTTAAGCAGTTTTAAGCTTCTTACGGTCGGCCATTCACAAGTGGCCGGCTTGTGTGAGGTAGCTTTTTGGGCATATCAAAATTTTGGCGGCACATTCGCGGTGGAGAACTTTAGCGTGTGTTTAGCCTTTTTCAGACCCACTCTTGCACATAACCCATCTTGTGTAAAAAGTTTTTTGTAAAGTTATCAAAAAAATCCAAAATGTTCATTAACACTTTTCCTAAAGTGTTAACAACACCAAAAATATTTTCATTCTTTGTTTTTATCATCATGTTTTTCAAAAATACCAAAAATATTTCTCTTTACCCTCTTACCTTTTTGATTCTTCATTTCTTACCCTCTAAAACCATTTGATTCTTTCTATGTCTTATCCTCACCCTCTTGGTTGTCAATGGTGTGGTGGTCCTTATAATGGTGGCAATTGCCCCAGTTGTAGCATGGTGGAATCAGGAAAGCGGGTCTGTATAACCAAGATGCCTATTCTTACCATAACACAACGATTTATTCCATCACCTACCGCCTTTGTGAGACTCAGCAGCTTTCTTGCATGTAGTGAATCGTGGTGGTTCACATTCCGGTTCGATTGTCAATCGAAACACGCTTGTCTATGAGCGAGGTTCACGATAACAATTATGACTACAACACATACCACTCACAACCACATCAGTTTTACTTGTTGTAGTATTGTGGAGGTCCTCACTCTAGCTCGGATTGTCAAACAAGGGATCCATTTCCTTGTAACAATTACGACTCTTCGTATCATGACCAACCTCTACAGACCTGCCTGACCCACTTCCTCAAAATCTTCTCCTTGATCTTTTGGATTTAGTGAAAGATTTGAAGGAATCTAAACATCCCCAAGATAATCCAAATGAGAAATCCATGGAAGTTTTGTTAGTCTGGTATGCGGTCGCTAAATTAGATTCCCAGATCTTCATTGAAAACACTATTAGGGAATCAATTAGAATACAAAAAGCATTCAAATCTAGCTCTCGATTCCGTTTCATTCCTGATGATGATGATGATGATGTTACCCTTGATATTAGTGAATTATGTACAAGTCATCAAGTTCATCAGTTGAAATTCTTCCCTTAAGTGAAAATCGAGGGAGAAAAGACTATGATGGAATTACTAGCGGAAGAACAAATGGAAAGTATTAAACATATGTATGCTAGTCCTTCTAAACTCCCTCACATTTGTTACCACACCCGAAGCTCCCACTCACTCTCTGAACATGGGGGATGAGCATCTTGACACTGTTCCTGAAAAGGAATCGGACGACTTCATAAAGTCTAGTGTTGAGGACCTTGTCCCAATCCGAGAGTCCGGGAATTTCGATCTTATGTGTGATTCTTCTTCCCCTCTTGAGTGTTCAAATGATCATTTTGAGACTTTCTTCGATTTTAGCGAAGATTGTAAATCTTATGGAGACATCGAGTATGTTGAAGCATCACTCCCAGATCTGATCCTCTTCTTGAGGAGTTCACCGATGAACTCGCTCACATCTATCCACTTTCATCGGAAAGTGACGATGATCTCTTTGATTTCGAAGCCGATCTTGGAGAAACTAGAAATCTCCTATATAATGATCATCCACTCATTTCTTATCCCATTTCCGACTCTTTCATTCCTTCTCTCACTCCAAATGAGGAAGATGACAACTTTTGGAAGGAGGTCGATGATTTTCTTAGTGATGAGTCGATTCCAACAGAATTGACAATACTTACTTTGATTTCGAGGAGGAGACATCCTTTTCTTGAAAATCTATTAATTGAAGAACCGTTTCCAGCTCTCCCTCCCGGAAATTTTGTTACCAATCACCATAAAAGCTTCAAATTTAAGCTTAAAAATGTCAAAAATGGTGATTTGCTTCTCTCTGATGAGGAATGGACATGCATTGTGATGCACATATTTATTCCATTCTTCACAAATGGTGTGGTTGCTCTTTCCCTTTTCTCTTTCGGGAATGAGGACACTATCTTTGACCCCGGCATTTTCATTTATCATTTTTGAGCCGGTTCTATGTATATCTCATCGGTGTGGAACTTTCACGTACTTCAATGTTTGTCCAAACATTTTGAATGAAAGTCCGATGGAGATTGTCTCTTCCACTTGCTTCCCCAAGAACCAATGAATGCGGGGATCGAGTCAAGCTAGCGACTCGGTAACCAAAAACAGTAGCACACACCATATGGGTTTTCACCCATATTTCTGACTTCTTACCCCTTTCTACCACCTAAGTGCGGGGGTGATGCCCACATGTAATATATATATAAAAGTTTCTAAAAAAAAAAAAAAAATTCAAATAATGGCCGTAGTATTTCCCTTTTACGTTCTTTGTTTCGGCATAAATAACGGGTACTTTGAATATTGAGGGCAATATTCATTTCTAAGTGTAGGGGGAATTCTCACGAATTTCATATATTATCTACCCAATTCCCCCGTTTTTGGCCAAAATTTTTTTTTTTTTTGGAGTAAGAGTTTTACACTTTCTCATTTGGTTATCAGTCCGCCATGTCTAATAGACAAAAGGATTGGCTAATCCAGGAGCAAACGGCTCTTGGTAAAGATTTCTCAAATCCGTTTATATGGCTTGCAATTTGCCCAAAATTGTATGGTTCTCAACTCACCATATCCTAAAAAGTGAAGAGTTGACTAGCCCGCAAGGTTATGGCTTGTGGTAAAGGCAGTGGAAAAACCATAATTGGTATTCAGCTCACCAAAGATAATTCGGATAATTTATCTAAGAGTTGGCTAGTCCGAAGGGTGCACGGCTTCGGTAAAGACAAATCAAAATCCGTTTACAGCTTATGATTTGCTCAAAATCATTTGGTTATCGTTGTACCAAGGTTCTTACTTGAATCAAAACAATTGGCTACTCCAGAAGTGATGGCTTTTGGTAAAGAGTCTTTCAAATCCATCAAGTTTTCTCAAATCATTGCTAGGGACTAGCAATATCTCAGTATGGGGGATTGATGAGTGTCTAAATACTCATCATTTTTGTATAATCTAAACTGCAAAATCATCTGAAAACACTCAGAAACACATCAAAATGATCAAAACATCACAAATCAGTGTTTTATGTGTTTTAAATGCAAAAATATCAAAATCAGATGAAAAATGTATCAAGTTTGCAAAATTGGCGGTTTTAGTCCCCCAAGTTTTAAAAGTTGTCAAATCTAGTCCCTGGAATTAAAAAATGTGGAATTTTATCATTCAAGGTCCTTAAAATATTCTAAGTTGTAAAAAATAATCCTTGAATGATTCTTTGGTCAATTGGCAAGAAAGGTCCCTAAACTTTGGAAAATCGCAAAATTAGTCCTTGGACCTTTTAAAATGGAATTTATGCAAAAAGGATCCTTGTTCTATCAAAGTTTGTCAAAATTGGTCCTTGTGATAAGTTTGGAATAGTGGCATTTTCAGTCCTTGAGGTTTGGATAATTTACATGTTTGGTCCTTGTGCTTATACTAAACCAAACGGATCCTCATTTTAATATCAAACCCAATCCAAGCCCAAAACCAGCTGGCCCAATCCCTTGACCCGACCCTTTGTATTATTAGCCACCGGTCAAAAAGTCAAAAACGCGCCAAATCTACCCCAATGCGTTCATCTCCTCTCACACAACTCTGTAAAACCGAAACCGGGCATGGTTTTCTCCACATTTTCAACACCCTCCTTACCCTGTCCCCTCCACCTCCACTAACACACAAAACCTTTAATTATCTCAAACCACTCCAGGTTAATACCAAAACCTCGCTTTGAAGAATTTGGCGCCAAAATAACACTTGGACGGTTTTGATGATTTTGTGCAATCCAAGGGCTCAGATGAAGTGGGATTCAATCGGCACGCTGGGGAGTCTGAAAAGTCTATAAAGATGAAGGGAGAAGCATTGTATCAAAGGGGTGTAGTGTAATCTTAAATTTTCAAGTCGTTTAGCTTAATTTTAAATTTCAAGTGTATCTTTAAGCTTTTGAACTTTGTATTTCAAGTTTTTAATGTATTGTTAAACTTTGGCAAGCATAAATTTCAAGTTCTAAGTCTTAATTCAGTTTATGCAATTTCCAAATGCTCAAAATCTTTTATGATTCAAATGTTGATGTTAGGTGTTAATATGGACTGAGATAAGTCACATAAGCTCCTAGATAGCTTATTAAAGCTATTAGAAACACTAAAACTCAGTTTAGAAACAAAAACAGAAAATCACCAAAAATCCAAATTAAATAGTTGAAAAATAAAAAATCACAAGTAGATGGTGTATACAGCTGGAGCAGGGTAAATTATGGATGGCCTTGGTTTAGTAGCTTAGTGGTAAGCTAATAGGGGTGTTCATTGGTTCTGATTCTCAGTTTTGAGCTTGGAAGTTTTTGTAAGCCCTTTTGATCAATTTGGCATTTTACTGTTGTAGTTGTTAATTAGCTTATATTTCTGTTTCTTTGTGTTCACTAGTCATAATTAAGTGTACTTAATCTTTAAAATCAGTAGGTTGTTCTTTGAAATTTGTATTTAGCAAAAATTTAGTTTTAACAGTTAAAAGCTTATCTTGGTCATTTCTGATTTTAATATTGTAATGGGTGTTGTTTAATGATTAATTAGTCCTAATAAGTAGTTATATAAGGTCTGAATTCAGTTTCATGGTTTAACTTTGGGATCTGCTTTGAAAAGATTCCACATCAGTCTTATAAGGGTGTTTGGATTTGCTTGTTAAAACTGCTATAGAACTTGTTTGGGGTGTTTGTTTGTGCTTGTTCTGTGTTGCATACTAACCTAATAACTCAAAGAAACAAAGAAAATCAGTCCTTGTTCAACAAAAAGTCAAAATCTCTTTTATCCATTTCTCTTGTTAACTGTTGGAGTTTTTAAGATCAAGGATCATGATTTTGTGTTAGCAAGTTGTTAAAAGTACTCAAGTCAGTCTTAGTTCACTTTATATCATCATAATCAGTGTTTAAAATCAGATTAAAGTTCATCTTGGTCAACTTTTTAGTTTTTCTCAAAAAGTCAAATTTTCCTATGGGTCGTTTTTGAATAAACTTTGGAATTTCATTGTGTGTTCAATAGTGAGTTTCAGTTTAAAATCTCTTGGGATATCAAAGTCTAGTTGCTAAACAAAAATATAAAAATGTTAGTTCTCTGTTAATCAGCTTTTTAAGTGCTTAATTATTGGCTTATTGTTGGTACCTTGACTGCATAACTGTCCTGTGCACAGTTGGTTGGACCAACTTGAAAGGCTTGCACAGAGCTTGTTTGTTGGTCTTGTCTTGTAATTTTTGGTTCTTTGGATAGCCAACCTGGCCATCTTGAAGTATCAAGCCTTGTTTTTCATTTTGAAGCTTGTTTAGTAGGGCTGCTAAAAGCTTAAAGCTTGTCCCATTTCTGAGTTTGGCATAAGTGCTTATTAGCTTCTATCTAGCTTTTCAGTGTGCTTCTTTGTATCTTTTAGCTTCCTTTCAGTTTCTCTAGCTTGTTTGCATCTTATTCAATCCTTTGTTTCAGCTGGTTAGCTTGTTTGAGCTTATTTCACCAAATAAGCTCATAAGTATAACTGTTGAGCTTATAAGCTTGTAAAACAGCTTATTTGAGTTTTGTAAAATTTTTGTCTTTGTTAAAGTTTGATATTATCAATATTAAAGTAGTTTTCAAAAAGAAAATCCAGAAAAAGTTCAATTTAAAATCAGTGATAGTGTTTATTTAATATTTCTTAGCTTTTTGATTTTTCTTTTTAGCTTATTAATAAGCAAATCCTGTTTTTCTATTTTTCTTAGTTTTCTGTCATCATATAGTATTTTTAGAAAAAGTTTCATATTTTTCTCTATCTTTTTAGTATTTATTATAATTTTAAATAGTTAAAAATAGTAATTAATTAGTAATAAATAATTAAAAAGCATAAAAAATATCTTTTCATTTTTAAAATTAGTTTTATAGTATTTTAGATTTTTCTGAATCATAAGTTTATTTTTCTAGCCTTATTTTGTATTTTCTTCTATTTTAGAGTATTTATTAAATAGTTAAAATAGTTTTTAATTAATAATAATTAAATAAATAGTGTTAAAAATAATTTTCTTTTTCTAATAATTTTCTTTTATTTTTAGGATTCCAAAAATGTAATTTTTATATTTTTAGGTCTTTTATTTCTTAGATTTCACTTTTTATTTAGTACGTATACGTAGTTTCTAGACGTAAGTTTTACGTTTGTTTCATCTGATTGTTGTGCTTTCCAGTTATTTATCCAATTCCTTTCCAAGCAATCAGTAGTGTAATATTTCTAATCAAAACCTTTACTGATCACTATCCTTAGTGATTACTCCATCATCTGAATCAGTTTTGACACACCATTGAGTCTCCGTGGGACATAACGACCCGGGAATTCACTATATTCTCCTGGACTTCATTGCATTCGTGCTTAAGCAGTTTTAAGCTTCTTACGGTCGGCCATTCACAAGTGGCCGGCTTGTGTGAGGTAGCTTGACTGTTTTCAGCACAGATCAATATGCTGGAATTTGGTGGTGGTGTATGTATATTTTGGATTTCTTGTTTTTATTTTGTAGTTTGCAGTTGCTTATGCAGTTTAGGTGGGTATTTGGGAAAACCCATTTTGATTTATAAGGTCAACATAAACCAAAATATTAGAGTAACCACACCGCATTGTTAGTATTTAAAATCTCTTTTGTTTGACTTATAAAGTCAACAGATTCAAATTGTAACCAAAATTCAATTATTGTAAAAATAGAAGCACACACATATCAGTTATGCTACATTTAGACTGAAAGACAACATAGCATTTCTTGCTAGGAATTCACTGCTTTAAATGACTAGTAGGTGATCCATTTGGTCTGTCAGTTGCAGTTGGTTCAAGTGGTGTTTGTCTTGGGCGCTCTCCACTTGCTATTTCAGCTGTAGGTGGTTCACTTTCTTTTTCATCACTGCCCAAGGATGCACCAACACTAGTAGGTGCAGAAATATGTAAACCCATCACATATCCACCACTATCTCCTGTGGTTGTGTTTTCCCTTGTAACATCATCTCTACCAGTATAAGATGTGTTTCTCCTTATCTCAAGGCACACTGGACAAACATACCACATGAAATCTCTATAAGGTGGACGCCTTGCAAAAAAGGTCAATCCAGCCCTGTTTTCACTTTCAACCCAACAGTCAATGCATACCATTTGACAACCATTTTCTGCATCCATGGTGATAATATGTTGGTATGATAAAGAATTGATGACTTAATATGTATTATATAAGTAGATGGGAGTTGTGGTTGTTGAACAAGTAGACATGAGTAAAGACAACATAAATTCTTAAAATCTAGTCAACTTATAAAGTCAAAAAAAACAAAAACATGTTCAAACATGATATTGTCGAAATTACAAATGGCTAGAAGAGTAGAAGCCTACAACCTTCGAACACCAGCTCAACATCTTTTATCCAGCACATATGGATGTCTTGGATATAACTCTTCCACAGACACTCCATAGTAAGCTGCCTCAGACTCTGCATCTTCAAGCCAATTTTTCCTCTCCCTTTCCTCATCAATTTTTTTGTACTTTCTCTCCTCTTCCAAAAACTGTTATAATGCTTCTTCATCCAACCTGGACTGCTCTTCATCTTCCTCCAAAATTTTGTGTTCTTCTTCTTGCTCATAAAGAGCTTCAAGAAACTCTTGTTCCATAGTCTTCCTTATATCGTCTTTATCCATCCACTACAAAAGTAATACATTTGCACATCAACTAGAATGTAAACACACAAGAACAATTGTTGTGCAAATGACAATTAAATGAATACTTGTTGCCTTCTGCCATCACAATGCCTTTTTCTACCTCGAACCTTAGTTTCCTTTGTTGGTTTTGGTACTTGATCCTTGTGACAGCTAGACTTATTATGTCCAACAGTTTGACAATTGGAGCATTTAATCTATTTACGAGCTCTATATTTACCCATTTTGACGCAATTTCACTGAATTGAGGCTTTATGTTTATGAATTCAAATTTTGGTAAAATGTGAGAATAAAGTGCTTCCTATAACTTAATGCAAATGTGAGGACAGGATAGGGGACTAAAACCTTAGTCCCCTAAAGTCTTAAACTGTTTGAGCAAGGACCATAGTTCTACCAATACCCAATACAATCAAAACCGATATAACAACTATCTTATACGAATACAACAATTAACAACAAAATTAACAAATTAAAACACTAGAACATAACATATAAATTCATTAATTTCATATTAAACATTAAATATTCAGTACATATTTTTCCAAAAAAAAGGAAAACATAACCACTTCATTTCCTTCTCAACACTTCATAAGATCATCAAGGAAGTTGTTCATGTCACACACCTGTGAGTGTGTTTGACAGATCATCCTCCTTATCTCCAACACCTTCAAGACATTAGCCTTTTGCTTGTTGCGAAGATCCTCAAGAACCTTGTAGTTCATCACTGTAGTTCGAAAGCCTTCGAGCTCAGAGATGTATTCTTGGGTTTCCTTCATACCAAGAATCAAGTCAGTCAAAGTGTTTTGGAGGCCATTAGCAATTTTGATGTCCTTATCGTTTTCTCTCTGATAAAAGAGAGAAATCGAGTAAAACATGTAGTCAGACTTCGAAGCTTTGACGAGTTCTTAAAGAAGTGGGAAGTCAGCCATTGGGAGGTTGTTGAGATTTTGTTAGGATATGTTTTTTTTATTGTTGGTATACAAATGGTATAGGTTATTAACCAATAAATACCAAAACCAACGGGACTTCCAAATTCAGGGACTAATTGTGAAGTTAGTAAAAAGAGAAATAGTCAAGTTTGTGTGAGAAAAAATACGCGGGAATTTTAAGTGCAAAAAATGGCTAACTGACCAAATTCAGGGACCAAGAGTGACATTTGAAACCTGTTACCCTGCAACTTGACATTTTGCCTTCCTTGATACGCTTATACAAAATTAATGTGTTGGGAAACACCAAAACAACCCAACTAACAAGATCCGAAACAATTAACACTATCATAATAACCCGACCCAATTAACAAAACCCAATCAAAACCAAACCTAACATACATCCACACTCACGTACTGAAACACACATCTAGTAAAACCCATTCGTAAAAAAACAAAAAAATAACAATGAAGGACATAAGCATATGTAAGAAGGCGCATTTTTCGGGTTACTTTTCATATTTTTGAAAAGTTACTATTCACTTTTACTATTCATCCAGTACAATTTTTATTTCACATTCTCGTAAGATAAATTATTTTAGTAATGACCTGAGAGTTTGACAATCGTTAGATCATTTTCACAAAAGTTATTAAGAAAACACCGTTTTAAAGTGTCATTTTGGTCGGAACACCATTTCAACATCCCGCGCATAACGAAAACCAACTCTGAAAATTTTACCCACATCAGATAAATTTTTAGATCACTCATAATTAATTTGAGAATTTTTAAGATTTATTTTTACGCTACCAAATAAACCCTGCGATGTACGAAACTAAACTTACGTTTTAAACAATTCTATTTACATCCAGACTTAACGATTCATGCACTGTGTTTCTAATATGTTTTTGAAACTTTTACATTTTTGGAAAAGTCAAACTTATTTCCCTCCTTTGACCATAAAGAAAATAACCTTGTACGTTCTACATTTTTCTTAAATCGCGTAACTTTTAGACTTCACGTATAACTGTTAAGTTATCCTGCCTATGACGAAAACCACATTTTTGACATCTCATATCACTTTTAGACTAATTTTAGTCTACTCTAAATAAATTCACGGTCGTTTCCTTGAAATTTCGTTCTTTTCTGATAAACTGCGAATTACGCTTTTTTGACCTGTGTTTCCAGCTTTAAGCAGCGTTTTTGCTCCCAATGAGACTTATCACTCATTTTATATTTTTAGATGGAGTATAATGATGAGTCTCATCATTCCTGAAAGTTTCGTATTTTTACGATACCCGGTTTTACGTTTTATGGCTTAACAACTTACGGTTGGCATTTAACGGAACCAAAACTTACTCTAAACTCAAGATATTATCAAGACTTATCATCTAAGCCTACTCATCTTATGTGACTGCCTCTAGGGGGGGAGTCACCATGTAATGGTGGCATGTGATAAGTCTTGTTTACACTAGATCATTACATGTATTTACTTACATGACTAAGTTTCACTTAATCTTGTAACACATGTTTAACTTAGCTAGCAAGCTTAGTGATTCATCACCCTTGCACCTCCTCAAGGCCATATAAATACCCCTTCCCCCCCCCTCCTATTACGTTCCATATCACAAAAATAACACACATTCATTAGCTAGTTTCCTTTCAAGTATTATTCAAGAGTTTAAGTCCTTATCAATTCCAAAGTTCATGTTAAGCTTTGATTGATTCAAGTAGTAGTTTCTTCCATCCTTTTATGATCACCAATCCACACAAGAGGTGTTCTATTAGAAGACTTCAAGTGCTTTCCCAAGTCATCTAAACGTAGTATCAAGAGGTCGAAGAATTTGGAAGCTACGGTTACTAGTTCTTGTTCTAGTTCTTGATCTTTGATGTTCCTTTCTTAAGTTGAAAGCCAAAAGTTGTAAGAATAACTAACCACCACTATTGCTCTACATCATTTACATGTTTCATATTCTTAAATCTATGCTATATATGCTCATATGTTGGATCATGATGTACAAAAATCTTTAAAACAAGTTATAAGAACCTATATGTCAAACTTGGGTTAGTAAGTGTTTAAATGATAAACTTTCGTACAAAGTTTCCACAAAATCGACCACATATAGATTTGATACTTTTCATATTCTTGTAGATAGTATTAAAACAAAAACGTAGCAATTTGAATCACCCGAAATGGACACACGAGTCAAAAGTTATGACAAAAAGAAATTAGCGAAACTAAAATATGAATCTGCCAAACAGCTTGCTGTTTTGGGTCTGGTCGCTTTAAAAGTGGTACTTCTCGTCCGAATCATCAAAAAGCTAAAACACGAAAGTTGTCCAGAACGATGTTTTCCTTCAACTATAAAGAAGCTCGGACCTTGAAAACGCTTAAATAGGCCACTATCTTTCAAAAACAGAAACAACCCTATATTTGGGCTCACAACTATACTTTTGTCACAACTAAAAGCAAACCAAGAGGCCTAATGGCCATAAGCCAAGACCCCAGCTACGGCTAAGGTCAAGGCTGAGTCTCAAGACCGTGGTAGTCAAGACCAAAGTCACGGCAAGGCCATGGCTAAAGCCTCAAGGCTTATTTTCCCAAGACCGTTAACTAAGGTGAGCATATATATGAAACGACGAGAACTTGTAAAAACATGATAACCTTATTTATATAGCAATCTTCACTCAAAACATATATTATATCTACTAAGTGCTACAATAGTAGGGAGCTTCATGTGAGGGGTCTCATTTGAGTAAAACGTATCGACGAGTTGCTGGATTTACGATTTAAAGTGTCCTAGCTCCTCGAACGCTTACTGCGTGACCTCTGAATTATGATGGCCCGAACGGTAGTACGATATCTATAAACTAAATATGTTTTCACATATTAAAGATCTTTCTATAAACATCAAATGATAATTGACTACATCATGATCAACATAGAAATATATATAGAATGGTTTATGTTTTCCTAAAAACATTATTCCAAACCTAAGTCGCAACATTCCATTTTAGGTTGCACGTAGAGGTTTCCCGGCTATCTATCATATCCATTAAAGCACTTAATATCATCAACTCTCGGTGAGTTCATAGCCCCACTTTCTATTACTTAATTGTTTTACAAACCCTTGGGGGGAGATACATGCTTTATTTTAAACCGAACACGTTTCTTTCAAACTGTATACTTATCTGATTATTTTACTTGCACTAAGTTACCGCATTTGCCAAACTTAAGTCCCTAAATCATGAATCATTAATCACGAGTGAAGTGAGCGCGAATATTGTGGATAGATCTATCGGGATTGCCGAATCCCGTTTGTTTGACCAGGTCCGATAAACAAACGCACTATATTTGAATACATTAGGTAAAACGACAATTTTTACCTACTTGGGGCACGTATCAACAGTTTCACCAATTAATTTTGGAGCAAGTTAACGTCTTGATTGCATGATGCTTAGTGAATAATAACTGTTTTTGTTTTCAAACTATTGGTGTGAATTTATAACTCACACTACAAACATAATGTGTTCAACCATCAAACAAACTCTATGAATTTCACTCAACCTTTGTGTTGACAGTTTTAAGCATGTATTTCAAGTCCATAATGTCGGAAGTTGGCCCGGAAGGGCAAGGAAAAGATCAAGAAGGCTATAAATATTTTATCATTTACAAAACATCAAAGACTTTATATTGATGTATTTTGTAAACAATGGAACCAACTGAGACCTATTTTGTAAACTCTGATATATTTGAATAATTTGAATGATAAATCCTTTTAAAATCGACTTTAGAGATCGTTTTCTATTGTTATGACTATTGTGCCATGAAGTAACACCCAGTTTGAATTCGCTGCGTATCACGAAATTGGGGGTGTTACAGATTGGTATCAGAGCCACAGTTATAGAGAAACGGGTCTAATTGAGACTTAAACTATAACTACTTTTACAAACAAAAACATTTTATAGCCTTCCGTTCTCCGTGCCTTCTATCCTCCAAACGATTATGTGACTTTTAGGCATTTTAAGCTATACAAACATACTAGTATATTGATATATACACTAGACATAATTTCAATCATAAACAAAGTACTCAACATATCTGCGTATGCCTATTCTAAGGCATTACGGCACAATCATATTTTCCCAATCTCCCAATCATGCATCTACTCATCCATTTTAGGATTACGAAACTTCCTCCAAGACATTGTAACTGACTGCAATGGTCTTTCCTACTTCTCAAGACATTGTGAGTTACACAATGGTCTCTCCATCATTTCTCAAGACATTGTGAGTTACACAATGATCTCTCCATCATTTCTCAAGACATTGTGAGTACACAATGGTCTCTCCATCATTTCTCAAGACATTGTGAGTTACACAATGACCTCTCTATCATTTCTCAAGACATTGTGAGTTACACAATGGTTTAATTTACTACACAGACATTGTAAGTTATACAAAGTCTCTAAAAATTATCTTATAAAACCTTATGTGATATTGTTTTACATGAAACCCGTCACAATCTATCAATTTTCCTAATGGAAATACAAGAAATGGGATTTCTAAAAGATAAACTGACTCATCATCTACAAAAGCTGAAGTTCAGCAACGTTCTCTACATTCATCAAAATTCTCTTCTGAAACCTTCATTGTTAAAGGTCCGTGATGCTAGTCAAGTATGGACTATTTTAGGATTACTTAAGATTTCCTTTCCACACGTATCTACCCATACTATCTTCTATGCAATGGAATGTGAAAACATAGGTTACAAGTCTTTTATGGCCAGGACTTGCAACTGAATGGTTTGATATTGTCACACCCTCGCCGGAGGCGGAAATACGAGGTGTAACGGAAGGGAACATAAGCACAAGATAATAGAACATACCAACGTTAAGATTAAAAAGAAATAGTACTCCATTACAACACTAGTTTAGCCGTCATCGGCAAATATATTACAAAGTTTAGATTCCAAAATATTGAGTTTTATTACATAACGACTTGTAGCGACAAGTGAAAACTTCATTATGCAAGACTTGGTAGAAAAAGCTTACTAACGATCACCTGAAATGCATGAGAGAAAAACGGGTCAACTATGAAAATAGTTGGTGAGTAAAACACTTAGCAAAATAAGAAAACTCGTAAGAAATATTCAAAGCTTTCGGTCAACGAAAATGGTCCACAAAGCAAAGGCATTGTAAATCCACTCAGTTCCAAGTTCCGCCCATACAAAACTTGCAACCTGTGTATTCACAACCCATTGCACAAAAGATAGCGTATGAAGTAGTCAAGTATAAGCGGTCATAATAGTTCACAATATAGCACCACGTATATAATAATTCAGGGATGCTCCGAACATGGGAGACTTTGCACTGCTCCAACAAGGGAGACTCCTTTGTCACTGACCACCTAGGCGAATTATTGAGAACGCTCCACCAATAAGACTTTGCACGCTCCACCCATAAGGCGAGACTTAGAACGCTCCACCGATAAGGCGAGACTTTGGGTCAAGAACGCTCCACCAAAACGGCGAGACTTTTAGGTCATAACACGTACGGTTCAATATATTCAAACAAGTCATAAGTTCATAATTAAGTCCAAGAGTCTAAGTCAAGTTCAAAAGTTCAAGTCTAAAGAGTTCATAGAAGTAATAATCAATTTAGTTCAAATATGGTTCATGCATTTCCCCCCAAAAATATAGTAAAACGGTAAAAAGGGGATGTGATTACTCACTTGATGAATAGATGTGACGACAAAAGTGGTTACACCGAAATGTAGCGGAATCTCGAAATGACCTATTATGAATGATATGATATACAATAAGTCACGATGTAATGTTATGCACGCAATTTGGATGATATTTATACCATTTGTGAGTTTTGAAAATAATACTTATCGTCGAAAAATACCCTTTTGACGTCTTGACCACTCAAAAATCACTTTACAAGTTTTTACGTCAAAATGTCATCCTACAATGGTTTCGTAATGATTTATGGTGAAATTATCACTTTTCGTCGTAAAACAATGTCGTCGGAATTTTCATAAAAGTGACAAAAATGGCTTTGGAAAACTAGTCGTAAAATGGTGCACGTCGAACGTTAGAGAACGAACTCGACGGTTTTGGAAAGTTTGTATCGAAATCTAGAAGTTTCAGTTCAGGAGTTTTTGTCATAAATGTCTCGAACATAAAGATAATAAGGGTTAAAGATGGTGGTTTTGGCTAAAATGTTGGTTAAAAATGAGTTTTGGCCAACTTTAAGCATCCATAAATAAGTTACTACAACTCCGCTATACAAACGGTTGATTGTTTTGAAAAATATGCCCGGTGATCTTGATTTTATTAGAAGACAATTCGTTCCAAAAAGTTTCACAACCTAGTTAAAAACAGCCTCTAACATGGTCGTTCAGAACCGTAACACTTGTCTCAAAAATAATATAGTTTTTCGAAAATAATAGTTACGGCAAGTTTGTAAAAACGCATATATTTGTCGTTTCAAACCGTTTTCTACGTATAATACGTCCTTAGCTTCGATCGTAAACTAATATATTTTTTATAAGTCGAAATAATTTGTAAAGCTTAAGGCTCGTTTTTGACTCGAATAAAACAAAAATAGCATGCTGAAATTTCTGAAAAATATATATTTCGTCGTCAACTTGAAAAATTCATCACGACTTCGTTATAAGTCCGTTTTAATCCGTTCAAGCGGCCACGGATTCGTTTTTAAGTATATTTTCTAAATATCAAGGCCAAAAAGTCGTGGCTATAGTCGGATTTTCCAGAAAATGATTTTAAGGACAGACCCTTTTATATACTTGTCGAAAATAGTTTTTCTCGTACTAAACCTATTCCAATCCCTTCAAATCAACTCCAAAGCTAATCTAATCCTACCATACACCTTCTTAGGGTGTCATGGGTTCCTAGACATCATCAAGACCAACATATACCAAGGGGATAATTATAGGATGACCTTATATATATATATTTCTAAAAATCATGTAAAAATGGTATAAACAACACAAGTCTTGCATGTTTTTGCTCAAAAATGATGAGATGAGTACGAAATGAATATGTAAGATGAAAATAAACATGAGATGCTTACTAGTGATATGATGAGGTGATTAGAACCAAGGATTTAACTTAAACACCCTAGGTTTTTATTTCAAAACCTTAATAAGAGTGTGTTCTAGATTGTAATTACTTGAACTTGAGAAAAATTTTGTGATCCCTTCAAAACACCATATATGGCCGGTTTTGGTATTGAGAGAGAGGAAGGAGAAGATCTCTTTGAATGTGTGAAAATTATTGAGGTGAAGTGAATGTGTAAAAGAGTTTGAGTACAAACTTATGCATTTGAAAAATTTACCAATCTATTAATTGTCCACCCCTCCCCTTGGCCGGTTTTTAGGGGAGGATGTCCACAAATATCTTTTTTTATTGTATTGTGTATATATACTTGTAATTATTGTAAGAAAATGTAAGTAAATTGTATGTAGTTAATAATACTTGTAAGGTAAATGGCAACTTTGTGATACAAGTAAATTTTTAATAGATCAAAATAGAGTATAATGATTTTATAAAAATTGTAAAAATACATTCCTTGTAAAATTTGAGTGATAAAATAATTATCGTGCAGTTTTTAAGAAAAACGTCGTAATAATATAAATTTAACGATTTATATACAAAATAAATTTAAAACACTAGGTAGACTCAAATATAGTTTTTATAACTAAATGTAAGTATAAAAATGTATCGGGATCATTTTTAGAAGTAACGGATTAAATGTTCAAAATAATAACTCACGCGATAACATTTTTTTTTTAATATAAAATTTACGCGTTTAATTTGAAATGCAAAATTCATGAATGAACCGTTATGAAATGATGAATATGGAGTATGAGAAATGACCGGAAAATGAGAATTGTGACATTCTTCCCATGTCAGCGGAATCACGTCCTCGTGATTCGATTAACGATACTATGGTCCGAACCTCGACAAGAGTTCTAAAAGTTCATGCTCGTACGAATAGTATAAATGATCATATCAATGCCCATGCGTACAGGTTCCCCATTCAACTAAGTACGTGCCCGTGATTAGATTTAATAGGGTAAACTTACCCAATATCGAACGTAGCTCTCAAAAGACCTTTAGGTAGTCGATTCTAATTTAATCTCACAACTCATCAAACAAGAACTGTCATGAGATTAAACTAAACCGACTTGAGTAAACTTGTCTCTTAGCTTGATTTTCGCAAACTCAAACAAGAACTCGCACTAGATCAAGCTAGGAAACAAGTTGTTAGAAAGGTAGGATTCAACATCCTTGAATGAGGTCTTTTGAAAGATTCGCTCGATATTGGATTTGCTTACACAAATCAAATCAAATCAACAAAATATATATAACAATTAAGGTCAATACCGATAGGTCTCAAATTAATCAAGGTCGTGAACGTGGTAAGAATTGGAAGGAAGTTATGCACTCAAAATTATGTCGCACGAAATAAGGTAGTTGTTCAAAGAATGTAATTTAAGCTGCGGGCTTCCTGTACCCGGATAGAATGCTCGACCATGCGGCGGGAGGAATTTCAATGTTCGATCTTGTGGGCCTCTATTGCCAATGCCAGGTTTGGACGATTTCCTCCTTGATTGGGAGTTCTTTTCAGCTTTGGACAGGTATTGCGAAGGTGATCTAAACTTCCACACTCTCGAACATGCTTTTCTCTGTCCTTGATTCCCAGCCTGCTTTGAGCAATTTCAGCGGTGGCCCGTCGTCACATTTGCCGCACCTTGGGTACCGGTGAGATGATGATAATTACATTGAGTACACAAAGGATGTGGACCTGCATATCCTCTGCGCTCCTGGGTGGTCGCCCCATAGTTCCTGGTTATTCGTTGCCTCTTGTCTTGCTGACCACGGTCTCTCGCCCCTCGGTGATCCTCCTGTCGCTTTCGTCCATTGTCGTTTGTTTTTGTTAGTTCTCCGGACTGATCACATCATTTGTCAAGCGATACGCCATACTACAGCGGCTTGCAGTGGTTGGGTTTGATGAGGTGACGTCCCTCCTATTTCTGGTATCAACCCATATATATCGGTCAATCAACTTCCATGTGGAAACCATGTGAGGAACCATCCTAGTTAATTCGTGGAAACGGATCGTGTACTTGTCAATCTCTACTCCAACCATCAAGTGATTCCAAAATTCGCCCAACTTCTCGCACTTCATCTTTTCTCAGTACTCATCGGTTAGTAGCTTAAATGCTTCCCAAGATAACGCATTTGTCCCCTCTTCCTCTAGTCTCAGTTGATTGTTCCACAGGTCAAGGCTCAACCAGAGTAGACCAGCAGAGAACTCAACCTTGTTTTCAAGACATTTCGTGATACTAAGTTTCACTCAACATTCTCGAACAAGTTAGCAATCCAATGGCACCCTCAAGTACCATGAAATTCCATTGGCTTGCATGTCAAAGTTTTGTAGTTGCATCCTTGACCAGCGTTTGAAGTACCTTCTCCGTTGTTGGTTCGTCTAGCATCGAGATGTGTTATAATTTGGGTGAGTAGATCCGCTATTCCAGCAGCGTTGTTTTCTGGATCGTCATTGTTGTTGGGTTGCCGCTTGTTGTTACCTCCGAGCTGTGTTTCTTGCGCCATGATCCTACAGAGGACCAAAACATCGGGTTGAGTAAACGACATTCGAACAGTCGATGAGGTATAGAACGGTAATGTGTTATAGTGATCGAAACATGACAGAACAGAGACATGCTATGTCTAACAAGTCGAAAGATGGAAAAGAGAAGATATGAACAAGGTACGGGAATGTAGACGTGAACGTAAAAACATGCTATGCATACCCACCCGACCAATGCAACTTCAGGTGACCAGACTCAAAAGACTCGACTAATCATGATTTAAATTTACCCTTCTTATCATTGCATGGTTCTTCATAAATTAGACATAGTTGATCGTGCTATGTATAATGTATGATTAACGATGCAACGATAGGACTAGATGACTCGGATGATGTTCAATGTTTAATAAAATAAATAAAATTTTTTCCGGTTATAGCTGTGATTTTTATTTTGAAAAATCGGATTTCTCTATAACCTTTGGCTCGGTACCAATCATCACACCGAGGCGAAATACGAGGTGTAACTGACGGGAACATAAGCACAAGATAATAGAACATACCAACGTTAAGATTTAAAAAGAAATAGTACTCCATTACAACACTAGTTTAGTCAGCATCGGCAAATATATTACAAAGTTTAGATTTCAAAATATTGAGTTTTATTACATAACGACTTGTAGCGACAAGTGAAAACTTCATTATGCAAGACTTGGTAGAAAAAGCTTACTAACGACCAAATGCATGAGAGAAAAAAAACGGGTCAACTATGAAAATAGTTGGTGAGTAAACACGTTTAGCAAAATAAGAAATCTCGTAAGAAATATTCAAAGCTTTCGGTCAACGAAAATGGTCCACAAAGAAGGCTGTATAAATCCACTCAGCCAAGTTCCCCCATACAAAACTTGCAATCTGTGTATTCACAACCCATTGCACAAAAGATAGCGTATGAAGTAGTCAAGTATAAGCGGTCATAATAGTTCACAATATAGCACCACGTATATAATAATTGTGGATGCTCGAACATGGGAGACTTTGCACTGCTCCAACAAGGAGACTCCTTTGTCACTCGACCACCTAGGCGAGAATTATTGAGAACGCTCCACCAATAAGGCGAGACTTTGCACGCTCCACCCATAAGGCGAGACTTAGAACGCTCCACCGATACGGTGAGACTTTGGGTCAAGAACGCTCCACCAAAACGGCGAGACTTTTAGGTCATAACACGTACGGTTCAATATATTCAAACAAGTCATAAGTTCATAATTAAGTCCAAGAGTCTAAGTCAAGTTCAAAAGTTCAAGTCTAAAGAGTTCATAGAAGTAATAATCAATTTAGTTCAAATATGGTTCATGCATTTCCAAAAATATAGTAAACGGTAAAAGGGGATGTGATTACTCACTTGATGAATAGATGTGACGACAAAAGTGGTTAACACCAAATGTAGCGGGAATCTCAAAACTGACCTATTATGAATGATATGATATACAATAAGTCACGATGTAATGTTATGCACGCAATTCGGATGATATTTATACCATTTGTGAGTTTTGAAAATAATACTTTTCGTCGAAAAAATACTCTTTTGACGACTTGACCACTCAAAAATCACTTTACAAGTATTTACGTCAAAATGTCATCCTACAATGGTTTCGTAATGATTTATGGTGAAATTATCACTTTTCGACGTAAAACAATGTCGCGGAATTTTCATAAAAGTGACAAAATGGCTTTGGAAAACTAGTCGAATGGTGCACGTCGAACGTTAGAGAACGAACTCACGGTTTTGGAAAGTTTGTATCAAATCTAGAAGTTTCGGCCAGGAGTTTTGTCATAAATGTCTCGAACATAAAGATAATAAGGGTTAAAGATGGTGGTTTTGGCTAAAATGTTGGTTAAAAATGAGTTTTGGCCAACTTTAAGCATCCATAAATAAGTTACTACAACTCCGCTATACAAACGGTTGATTGTTTTGAAAAATATGCTCGGTGATCTTGATTTTATTAGAAGACAATTGCTCCAAAAGTTTCACAACCTAGTTAAAAACAGCCTCTAACATGGTCGTTTCAAAGAACCGTAACACTTGTGCTCAAAATAATATAGTTTCGAAAATAATAGTTACGGCAAGTTTGTAAAAACGCATATATTTGTCGTTTCAAATCCGCTTTCTAATGTATAATACGTCCTTAGCTTCGATCGAAGTAAACTAATATATTTTGATAAGTCGAAATAATTTGTAAAGCTTAAGGCTCGTTTTTCCGAATAAAACAAAAATAGCATGTGAAATTCTGAAAAATATCTATTTCGTCGTCAACTTGAAAAATTCATCACGACTTCGTTATAAGTCCGTTTTAACCGCCTGCGCCACGGATTCGTTTTTAAGTATACTTTCTAAATATCAAGGCCAAAAAGTCGTGGCTATAGTCGGATTTTCCAGAAAATGATTTTAAGGACAGACCCTTTTATATACTTGTCGAAAATAGTTTTTCTCGTACTAAACCTATTCCAATCCCTTCAAATCAACTCCAAAGCTAATCTAATCCTACCATACACCTTCTTAGGGTGTCATGGGTTCCTAGACATCATCAAGACCAACATATACCAAGGGGATAATTATAGGATGACCTTATATATATATATATTTCTAAAAATCATGTAAAATGGTATAAATCAACATAAGTCTTGCATGTTTTTGCTCAAAAATGATGAGATGAGTATGAAATGAATATGTAAGATGAAAAATAACATGAGATGCTTACTAGTGATATGATGAGGTGATTAGAACAAGGATTAGCCTAAACACTCTAGGTTTTTATTTCAAAACCTTAATAAGAGTGTGATTCTAGATTGTAATTACTTGAACTTGAGAAAAATTTTGTGATCCCTTCAAAACACCATATATGGCCGGTTTTGGTATTGAGAGAGAGGAAGGAGAAGATCTCTTTGAATGTGTGAAAATTATTGAGGTGAAGTGAATGTGTAAAAGAGTTTGAGTACAAACTTATGCATTTGAAAAATTTACCAATCTATTAATTGTCCACCCTTCCCCTTGGCCGGTTTTAGGAGGATGTCCACAAATATCTTTTTTTTTTATTGTATTGTGTATATATACTTGTAATTATTGTAAGAAAATGTAAGTAAATTGTATGTAGTTAATAATACTTGTAAGGTAAATGGCAACTTTGTGATACAAGTAAATTTTTAATAGATCAAAATAGAGTATAATGATTTTATAAAATTGTAAAAATACATTCCTTGTGAAATTTGAGTGATAAAATAATTATCGCAGCTTTTAAGAAAACGTCGTAATAATATAAATTTAACGATTTATATACAAAATAAATTTAAAACACTAGGTAGACTCAAATATAGTTTTTATAACTAAATGTAAGTATAAAAATGTATCAGGATCATTTTTAGAAGTAACGGATTAAATGTTCAAAATAATAACTCACGCGATAACATTTTTTTTTAATATAAAATTTACGCGTTTAATGTGAAATGCAAAATTCATGAATGAACCGTTATGAAATGATGAATATGGAGTATGAGAAATGACCGGAAAATGAGAATTGTGACAGATATCGCCTTTACTTAGTGGACAATTTCTCAAAAGCTATGGACATATTACAAGTATACCAAATTTAGGTATTTGAAAATTTTATCGAACCTCGGCTAAATATAGCCTAATCACCTATATTTAACCTAGGGATAGTGTAACATAGTCTGATTAACTATGTTCGACTTAGATTTTTCAAACACTGAGAACAGTTATACAAGTGTTATATTCAGGTTGATTTCCTACTTAAACTCGATAAACCACCAGATTTCATTAAAAAGATCTAGAGACACGATAATGTCTTACCACTCAGCAAAATCTTAACATCTCATTTATACTACCTAAATTCATTCTTGAAATTTTCATACATGAGATAATCCGAACTACTATCTTGGGATAGTCATCAAATCTTCTCGTCATTTCTTAGAAGTACTAGCCTGTTTAGGTTTCAAGGATATCATTCCGCCATAATCCTTTACAATCCACTTATGATTTTAAAGCAAACTTGACATCTCTACCTAAGAATAATGGTAGACATACACTACAATTTCTAATCGTCAACATATCACATCATTATCTAAACTCCATTATAAGTCAGTATGTAAAACTTCATAGTACCACGTTTCTTCTAAACACTAGTACACATAAACACTATACGATATAGCCCTCATCCTGAAACCACCTAAGACATGATCAACTTTGGAAATAGTTTGGATAATCACTTGTGACTAACAAGACTTTCCCTACAACGACAGTTATCACATCATTACAAACCATTTCACATCAACAATATCTTACACCTTTGATTAACAACAGTTACCCTAATAACAACAAAAACTATTCCATTTGAGGCACTATATCAATAAAAGTGTTAGTTAACCATCTGCTGAACTAAGGTGTTTAGAGATCACCCACGAAACAATTAAGGAAACCATACAAATACAAATTAGGCTTCATGCCGCACACTATTACCATAAACAAAAGATACATAGATGTAGGGCGTTAAAATTTAACAAAACTCCATGTTAGAAATTAAGGTTTTGTTGAAAGCCTCGATACAATAAGATATGATTCGTTTTGAGAATTGGGAAAAGCCAAACTTGAGGTATATTGGACTCAGTAAGATTTTAACAAAACCCTTTAGATTATCAACTTAAGCAACATGGTACATAATTTTATAGCATTCTATGACGAAACTTAAGAAGCATAAAGATTAGAATTGAGCAAGCATATAACCATATTTTCCTAGACAATTCAACATCGGATAACACCAATTGAATTCGGACGGAATTCCCATTAAGGTCTTTGAGGCTGTAATGCATTTTTCGGGTTACTTTTTATATTTTTGAAAAGTTACTATTTACTTTTACTATTCACTTTCACTATTCATCCCGTAAAATTTTTATTTCACATTCTCGTAAGATAAATTATTTTAGTAATGACCTGAGAGTTCGACAATCGTTAGATCATTTTCACAAAAGTTATTAAGAAAACACCGTTTTAAAGTTTCATTTTGGTCGGAACACCATTTCAACATCCCGCGCATAACGAAAACCAACTCTGACAATTTTCCCCACATCAGATAAATTTTTAGATCACTCGTAATTAATTTGAGAATTTTTAAGATTTATTTTTATGTTACCAAATAAACCCTGCGCTATACGAAACTAAACTTACGTTTTAAACAATTCTATTTACATCCAGACTTAACGGTTCCTGCACTATGTTTCTAATATTTTTTTGACACTTTTACATTTTTGGAAAAGTCAAACATATTTCCCTCCTCATTTGACCATAAAGAAAATAACCTTGTACGTTCTACATTTTTCTTAAATCGCGTAACTTTTAGACTTCACGTATAACTGTTAAGTTATCCCGCGTATGACGAAAACCACATTTTTGACATCTCATATCACTTTTAGACTAATTTTAGTCTACTCTAAATAAATTCACGGTCGTTTCCACGAAATTTCGTTCTTTCCGATAAGCTGCAATTCTAGCGTTTTTGACCCATTTCCACTTTAAGCGGCGTTTTTGCACCCAATGAGACTTATCACTCATTTTATATTTTTAGATAGAGTATAATGATGAGTCTCATCATTCCTGCAAGTTTCGTATTTTTACGATACCCGGTTTTACGTTTTATGGCTTAACAACTTACGGTTGGCATTTAACGGAACCAAAACTTACTCTAAACTCAAGATATTATCAAGACTTATCATCTAAGCCCACTCATCATATGTGACCACCTCTAGGGGGGGAGTCACCATGTAATGGTGGCATGTGATAAGTCTTGTTTACACTAGATCATTACATGTGTTTACTTACATGACTAAGTTTCACTTAATCTTGTAACACATGTTTAACTTAGCTAGCAAGCTTAGTGATTCACCACCCTTGCACCTCCTCAAGGCCATATAAATAACCCTTCCCCCTCCTCCTATTTCGTTCCATATCACAAAAATAACACACATTCATTATCACCAATCCTTTGATTGATCCAAGTACTAGTTTCTTCCATCCTTTTATGATCACCAATCCACACAAGAGGTGTTCTAGTAGAAGACTTCAAGTGATTTCCCAAGTCATCTCAACTTAGTATCAAGAGGTCGAAGAATTTGGAAGCTAGGGTTACTAGTTCTTGTTCTAGTTCTTGATCTTTGATGTTCCTTTCTTAAGTTGAAAGCCAAAAGTTGTAAGAATAACTAACCACCACTCTTGCTCTACATCATTTACATGTTTCATATTCTTAAATCTATGCTATATATGCTCGTATGTTGGATCACGATGTACAAAAATCTTTAAAACAAGTAATAAGAACCTATATGTCAAACTTGGGTTAGTAAGTGTTTAAATGATAAACTTTTGTACAAAGTTTCCACCAAATCGACCACATATAGATCTGATACTTTTCATATTCTTATAGATAGTATTAAAACAAAAATGTAGCAATTTGAATCACCCGAAACGGACACACAAGTCAAAAGTTATGACAAAAAGAAATTAGCGAAACTAAAATATGAATCTGCCAAACAGCTTGCTGTTTTGGGTCTGGTCGCTTTAAAAGTGGTACTTCTGGTCCGAATCATCAAAAATTTAAAATACAAAAGTTGTCCGGAACGACGTTTTCCTTCAATATCAAAGAAGCTCGGACCTTAAAAACGCTTAAATAGGCCATTATCTTTCAAAAACAGAAACAACCCTATATTTGGTCTCACAACTATACTTTTGTCACAACTAAAAGCAAACCAAGAGGCCTAATGGCCATAAGCCAAGACCCCGGCTACGGCTAAGGTCAAGGCTGAGTCTCAAGACCGTGGTAGTCAAGACCAAAGTCACGGCAAGGCCATGGCTAAAGCCTCAAGGCTTATTTTCCCAAGATCGTTGACTAAGGTAAGCATATATATGAAACGACGAGAACTTGTAAAAACATGATAACCTTATTTATATAGCAATCTTCACTCAAAACATATATTGTATCTACTAAGTGCTACAATAGTAGGGAGCTTCATGTGAGTAAAACGTATCGACAAGTTGCTAGATTTACGATTTAAAGTGTCCTAGCTCCTCGAACGTTTACTGCATGACCTCTGAATTATGATGGCCCGACGGTATGCGATGATCTATAAACTAAATATGTTTTCACATATTAAAGATCTTTCTATAAACATCAAATAATAATTGACTACATCATGATCAACATCGAAATATATATAGAATGGTTTATGTTTTCCTAAAAATATTATTCCATACCTATGTCGCAACATTCCATTTTAGGTTGCACGTAGAGGTTTCCCGGCTATCTATCATATCCATTAAAGCACTTAATATCATCAACTCTCGGTGAGTTCATAGCCCCACTTTCTATTACTTAATTGTTTTACAAACCCTTGGGGGAGATACATGCTTTATTTTAAACCGGACACATTTCTTTCAAAGCTATTCTTATCTGAATTACTTGCAAAGTTACGCATTTGCCAAACTTAAGTCCCTAAAATGAATCTAATCACGAGTAAGTGGCGATTGTGGATAGATCTATCGGGATTTCCGAATCCCGTTTGTTTGACCAGGTCCGGTACAAGCGCTATTTTAACTAGGTAAACGAAATTTTATTTGGGGCATATCAACGATTTTCACCAATTAATTTTGAAAGTTAACGCCTATTGCATTTTAGTTAATAATAACTTTTTTGTTTTCAAACTTTTTGTATATAACTCACACTACAAACATTGTGTCAACCATCAAACAAACTAAATTTCTCAACCTTTGTGTGATTTTAAGCATGATTTCAGGTCCAATTTCGAAGTTGGCATGGAAGGGCAAGGACAAGATCAAGAAGGCTATAAATATTTTATCATTCCCAAAACATCAAAGACTTTATATTGATGTATTTTGTAAACAATGGAACCAACTGGCACCTTTTTGTAAACTAATTTTGAATTTGTTAAATTTTTAAAACTCCTTTAGAGATCGTTTCTATTGTTATTTGTTGTGCCAAAACACCCGGTTTGAATTTGCGTAAAAAATGGGGTGTTAGAATTCGTCTCAACTTTTAAGGATGTGAAGGAAGAAGAAGAAGGTGAGGTCCCGTTCGTAATCCACTATAATGGGGTTTTGATTATAGCTTGACTCGGGTAAATTCGATAAAAATATAATAGAAGTGTGTAATTCGGGTAACTCAAACGGAGGTTTGAAATCTTCCGAAGGGTTGAATGGAATTTTCTATATCGCGATTATCGGGATTTGAATGGGAAAGGGGATTATTTGATGTTTTCTACTACGGGGCAAAAAGCATAAGAAATTACACTACGGGGAATCCTAAATATCGCGAATAAAACTAAAATGATAAATGAAACGTAAATAAAATGCAACTGTGCAATCTAAATCCTAAATATGATCTAAATTATTTTAAAACTAAAATGAATTTGAAAAATTAACTAAGATTAAAACTAATTTTTAGTTTTTTCTTGAATTTAAGTTAAAAACTAATTTTTAATTTTAAAATAAAACTAAATTACCAAAAATTATGAAAATAAGTTAGAAAAATTATGAAACTTTTTAAAAATTCTAATAACTAAAAAGTTTTCAAAATTTAATTTGTATTTTTCTAACTTTTTCTATTTTTCTATGAATTAAAAACTATTTAAAACTAATTAAATTGCTAAAAAATTACTATTTTAACTAAGAAAATTATGGAAAATATTTTTTTGGCTTTTTATATTTTTCTTAATCAAATGAAAACTTATTTTTTTGAACTTTTCAAATTGATTTAAAAATAATTAAAAACTAATTTTAAATGAGAAAATAGTAAACAGTGCAGGAAAATTATGAAAAATTCAAGGAAAATCTAAAATTATATTCTAAATCTACGAAAAATAAGAGAAGTGATGCAGGTGTGCAAGAAAATGAATCTGATGTTAAAAGTGCTTAATAATAAGTACTAAAAATAAGCAAAAGGCAACTAAATCCAAATTAACTCAAAACCAACTAAATCCAACAACTCTAAACCTATAATGTGCTGATTGAACTGATTTGACTAGTTTGAGCTTATGAAATCTGACCAGGCCAAACACCTTACTTGCAGCTTATTTATAAGCAAATTAAGTGAGCTAATTAAGAAAACAGAAGTGAGAACCTCAAGTCCACCAATCAATGAACGTCTAAACCAATTATCAGACCCTAAGAAGCTAATGTGAGACCTGTGCAAGGTCTGCAAGATGGTCTGATCACACTCAGTGTATGATGAGTGTGATCAGGGCAAATCAGCTCTAATGAAGAGCTTATTAAGTGCTTAAAACAGTTTCCAAAAATTCCACAAAATTCACTTTTCAAAAATAAACCAGCTGAACTAGCAAATCCCAAAATGTCAATAGATATGGACCAGAAATGAGTCCATCAAAAATCGACAAAGTTTTGTAAAATACTGCTTTTTTCAATTTTTGACTTATTGAACAGATTTGGAAATTTTGACTAAAATGAGATTTGATTCGAATTATAGAACTGATTAAGATGTATTAAGATGTTTTAAGATTAAATTAAGCAAAATCAAGCTAGCCTATCTATTTCTAAACCTGTATGCAGATTATTGACTCTAAAATTCAACTGATGTGAGAACTAAGACAAATTATTTTTGATTTTGACTTTTAGCTTACTAATATGAAAAGTAATGGCTGATGTGATGCAAACTAACCTAAATGAGACCAAACTGACAAAACTTAACCAATCACTAATCCTCTAACACAGATAATCAGCTTGTACCAAACACAGGTTTAGAAATTAATATGCCAATATTAACCAACAAACTGCTTAATCTATTAAAAACAATACTCAATCTATCTTAAACTAATCTAATTATAGCTAAATGCAGAGATTAAAGCAAACACAAACACAGAAACAATAAGCACAAAATTAATGCAGATTTAAGCACAAAATGATATAACAAGGTTTATAAAAGCTCTTATGGCAATGATCCAACCACTATGGCTTGCACAACTTATCAAATACCACTCGAAATAAGCTTAAACCAACACCATATCTGATCCAGATCAATGATTCAACCCAAACCTGCTTCCATTGATTTTTGTTGACCGAATTTGAGCTTTGATTGTGAATTTGAATTTTAAACAGAATAAAACCTTCAACAAGCTATAAGGAGCTTATAAAGGCTTATACAAACAATAACTAAGCTTATAACAACTTATAAAATAGAATTGAGATATTTTTTTTTATTTTTTTGTTATTTTTCTGATTTTTTTTTTTTTTTTTGAATAAGAAGAAAACAATCTGCAACTGACTTTTTAAAAGCAATAATATGAATTAAACTCAAACAATAAGCTGAATTGAAAACCTTAAAACTCAAACAATGATAATAGGATAAAACTGAATTTCATTAACATTCAAAAGCTGATTACAAAAAGGAAATTACAAAAGCTGGAAAATACTTAAAACATAAAAACTAAATGAAAAATACAATTATGCTACTGAATAAGAAGGTGAATACAATTCGTGAATGAAGGGGGGGTATTTATACTTGAGCTCCAAGCTTGGGAAGGATCCAGAACTTACACTTGTGCTTTCTCTTGGCTCTTATCAACCCTTGGATTAATTCCCATCAATCATCAGTCCATCTGAGCCATTGGATCACGAGCCCACGTTCTCTCAGCCAATCATATGTAAGGAATGATGTGATATGACACACGGATTGCCAGCGTGGCATCCGTGTGTCAGTCACGTGTCAGAGTTGAGTCTCAATTCCACTTGAATTTGGGTTTAATTTGGTGAATTAGGTGCGGGTAAATCTAGGGTTCATGGCTGGGTTAATTTGGGGAAAATGGTTAGCGGGTAAACTTTTTAGAGTAAATGTTATTTTATTTCATTTGACTTGCATTGACCATTTTTAACTAGTGGGTAGGATATGTGGTAAACCGGGTTTGGGTTAAAGGTTTGGACCGGTATTAAAATAGATTGGGCTTGTGGGATTTATGGGCCAAGACTTAGATTGGATTAGGACTTGTCATGTGATCCAATATTTATCATAGGGACTAAACTTGGCAAAACTGATTTTTCAGGGACCAAAGGTGTAAATCTGAAAATGTTCTTCAAGGACCATTCTTGTCATTCTTAAATAATCCAAGGGCTGAATTTGCCAATTTTAAATCTCAAGGGTATTTTCTGCCAATTGCTAAAAGTTCAGGGATTGAATCTGACAATTCTTCAAACTTGAACATATCTTTCAAAAATAATCCTCTCAGCATAGAAATCTTCACAGATGCACAATTCTGACCTTCCGGCTCAGCTTTAGCACTCTTTATCTCTCGTGCTCGGGTTTTCGTCTAATTTGGCTATCTTTTGTGTGTTTATCATATCCAGACTGCACATGCATAAATTCAAGAAAACAGCAAATATTAGCAATAAACGGCTCTTTCTTGGTTATTTTGGGTCTGATTTGATAAAGAAATGATATGTGTTTTAGCACATATCAAGGAGGTTCATTAATTAATCAGTGTGCCTTTACCAGTGATAGGGATATATTTAGTTCAAGCCTTGATAATGTGTTATCAGAGATTAATGAACAAAAATGGGCGTTGTTTTTCTGTGTTCCTAAAGAATCCCTAAAAAATGGTTTGCATTTAGTTCATACTGATGTTGATGTTCATACTTTGTTTGGAATGGCTTAAACACATGAGTCAGTTGATATCTTCGTTGCCCACAAGCCCCAAAAGTTAGCACAATTTTACTTAAAAAACATCAGTTTTAAAGTTGTGGGTTGGGTAGAGCAAGATGCTAACTTTAGAATGCTTAGTCCAACACCTTTTAGGACTAGACGTCAATGGCAGGGATAGATATGAAAAAAATGCAAGGGAGTGGAACCAAGACACCAACAGTGAAAGGTGGTGTTGTAATCAAAGAGGAAGAAGGGCTTGTAGCTAAAAAAGGGAGAAAATTAAAGGAAAAGGAAAAGGAAAGCTGGTTGAGGAAGAGGATGTTTTGCCCAGAAAAAAAGGGAAAGAAGTTGTTCAAGAATTTAACCTAGGTTTAGATGGGAAGGGGGAGGCTAAAATGGTTGAGTTTGCAAGGTTTGATGTTGAGAACTTGCATGGTTTTTATGGAAGGGAATGGCTGAAAGGGTTGGTGGTGCTGCTGCTGATGTTTCTAGCGGTGATAAGACACCCTTTATGAGCAAAGAAAAGATTACAAACTGCGTCCTAGTACTATTCGCCCAAAGGCGACCCTAGGTGATGTTTCATTGATGAATACCATGTCATGTGTTTAATTCCATTAACTCAATGAGAGTACCTAACTTATATGTTTGTTGTTTGTATACTTGTTTTTGCAGACAATGTAGATAGCATCATCAATTTAGGGTTCATGTTTTGTGGTTCAACAGGTTTATGGATATCAATCGAGCCGTAGATCATTTGAAGATTCAAATAGTTGAACGTTTTGAAGTTGGGCCCCAAATTCATCTTTTATACTTTGTGAAATGTTAGTATAACCATGTATCGATACAATGACTCCGTAGTATCGTTATTTTCGTTTCATAAACACGAACATATAGTTGACTGTTATAAGTCAACTAGCTAAGTAGTTGGTAATGTATAAATTTGTTTGTTTGTCCCGGTAAAATTGTGAGCTCATACATTCTTTACCAGTTGACTTTTATAAAGTCATACTTAAGTGGTCAGCTACATTGGTATAATTTGTTCAAACAATAACCCCTTTATGTGTTGGTGGAATAGTCTTGGGTGAGAATTAACTAAGGTGAGCTTTAAATGTGTATGAACTATAATACCCTCCACTAACTAACATAAACAAGACGTTGACATCGGCGTTATTGGTCAAGGGACGAGTTTGGCATATAAAGCCCATGTTTTGTACCTCCGGCGATGATATGACCAGGTTTGTCCTAACGTGAAGCGGATTGCCAAGTTTAGGGACCAACCGTGTATTTTAGTTAAATAAAAAATTCGGTTATCGTAATATAAGAGGATACGGTGTAGGCTTGTCGTGGGAGCTCGCCGTCCACGGTGTCACCTCGCCCCCGACACCCTCGCCGGCTGTTCTTCATTCTCGAGCAAATGTGACAAAAGTGGATGTAGCGGATATATATCCGTTATTAAACGGATATATATTAAAAGTTTAATATATATATATATATATATATATATATATATATATATATATATATATATATATATATATATATATGGGAATATATTAGCTACAATTTTTTGTAGCTAATTGGCTACAATTTTGTGTGTGTAAATGTGGGTCCCTGATTCTTTTTGTGGGTCCTGGTTATTTTCTGTGGGGCCCTGATTCATTGCTTATGTATTTTATATGAAGGATTGTAGCTAATTGGCTACAACAATTGTAGCCAAGCTATCCCCTATATATATATATATATATATATATATATATATATATATATATATATAGATATATATATATATATATATATATATATATATATATATATATATATATATATATATATATATATATATATATATATTTTAAAAACCCACCACCCTTATTTATATCATCTTCATCTCCACCATTTTTATCATCTTCATCTCCTACATCTTCCATTCTTACTTAACCCAAAAAAAAATATCTCACAATGTCTCAAAACCCAAATGACGGAGGGTACTTCACAAACTTACTTAACTCAAACCCACCACAATACGGGGGTTCTTCAAACCCGTCTACCCCCTCCTCGAAAAATTCCAACATGTCTCCATAAGAAATATTTCTTTACCAACAATATCAGTTTCAACAAGGATTTGCAAGTTACCCCGCCTGATTTCAATCACCACAGTTTTTTAACCCATCACAACCTCCACAGTTTTTTAACCCGTCATAGCCTCCACAGTTGCCCCAAATGGAATCACAACCGTCCGGTTCAAAATTTAAAGTTCCAAAAGCACGTGAACAGGCAAAAGGCAGAGGCAAAAAGACGAAGGCAAAAAAACATGCTGTAGATTTGGACGCAGACGACGACGAAGATGTTGAAGTCATAGCACAAGCAGACAGGAGGAAGTGGAGCAAGTCTGAAGAAATGTTACTTGCGCAGTGTTGGATAGAAATTTCCCAAGATAGAGATATGGGAAATGACCGTCCTGAAGAGTTCTTTTGGAATGACATTCTCGACATGTTCAATTCTAAGACCACCGATAACCAGCGTGGCAAGAATATGATAACTGGTAAATGGTCGAGGATTAATGGTGATTGCCAAAAGTTCAACGCTATTTACAAACATCTTCAGCGTCGAAGTGGTGAAAATGACCACGATCATGTCCAGAATGCCAAAGATAGCTTTGCACAGCGTTATGCTGGGAAGGAGTTTGCGTATGAAAAATGTTGGAGTGTTTTGAAAAATTATCCCAAGTGGATGCCGAAGATCCTATTGACATTACATGTCTCGAGGATATATTCGGGCCGGACAGACGACCTCGGCCTGAAAGAGATGGAGGCAAACGAGCCGCAAAGAAACAGAAGCCGACTTCAACATCGAGCGTTGCAAGCTCCGGTGGAAGTAAATCGAGTAGTTTTTCGGGACATATATCCTAAACTAGCTTCATAGCCCGCCCGAATGGGCGGGCTAGTTTCATAAGTTTACTTGATAATGATAATCGATAATATAAAACAACAAATAAATATTAAGCCTTGTTATATAACATGCCAAAAAAGAAGATATAAATCTAAACCTGCGAACATAGATAAATATGTATCAATTCATATCTCATCCAAAATTAAAACCACTTCAAAAAAAACTCAATAGAAATATGAAGTAGGTTTACAAAATTGCAAGACAATATCATAAGAATGTTCAAATTAATCTTGAACAAATACATATGTGAGTAATTATATATTTTAGATACATTTAACCAGGCTGCTTTTTTCTTCAATTAGACAATTCCCTTCTAGAACATGTGTTATATCATATATCCGCCTCTTTTCCACCTGTAACATCAAATCTTTTTAGTATTTCTTGCACTTAAAAAGCACATACACAATATTCGTTCTTCAAAAAGAAAGAAAACAAAATAAAGGGATCAGTGAACATTGATTAGATATTGCACTTTCATTTTAAATAGCTTGCTGAATGGTTGTTTGTGTTTGGCACAAGAGCAACTTGAGCATCTCTAGTGTACACACACATACATGCACATAAAATATAGAGACATCATAAACACACATGTTTATAAAAAGTTTCATTTGCATCCTATAAAAAAATAGCAATACTAACATTTACATTTGACTTACTATTCAGACGGTGTCACATACCGCGATTAGAAACGCAAAAAAATCCAGAAATTATATGAGTAGTAGTAAGTTATTGCCGCTTACATATTCAAGCCACACTAACGGGCAACGCTTAAAAAAATGTTGGTGCGACGAACATGTATTTTTAAAGCTTTAGCATGCTGTATAGAAAGGGAAAAAAAAGGTTGTTTAAACAGGTTCCTATGCTGGGCTTGGCAACTTATGTTACCACTTTTGTAGATGCAATATTGGAAAATAAAAACATGGACTTACAAAAAAAATTCCTGGCAGGAAGTTACCTCATTTGGAGACGAAGCCGCAGCCGTTCTCATACCATTATTCTGTTAACTGAACACACGATGATTAAGGCAGGATAGAGATGAAATAAAATATTGAAATATAAAGTTACCTTATATCCTGAACCTATGTGCGCAGATGGAACACAATGGTTGCATAAAGGAGGCCGTTAGCAAGCTTTCTTCTGCCAAACAATGTAAAAGTTCGAGAATTAGATACTAAGCGGCGAACTATGTAAAAGATTTAAATGGCTACAAAACCTGGGCTGATAATGGACCGACCCAATTACACAGATACTAATAGATTCACTTGCCTAGGTGCTCGTACCGGTCGTGTTTATTGTGCGCCCACAAACTAATGCCAGCCTTTCCAGGTCCTATAACAACACCAAATCATGAAGGATTACAATAAGTTAAACCATCATTCATATCTCGTATGCATCAGTCCAACAACATAAAAACTAACGACTCCGCTTACAGTGAGTGGCCGAACACTTTGTTTGTTATTGGCACCTGAGGAGATGGGTTTCGTTTCGAATATGTGTTTGCTATCTGTAACAATATGTTGCAAGTAATTCATATAATCCAAGCCATCTCTTATATCTTATACGAACAAAACTTAAGGTAACAGTTATATATCATTAGATAATGTAATTAGTAATGTTGGATATGTTAACCTTGTTCCGATTGAAGTGATCTCAGGTATGTTATGATTGATGAAAATCCTTGAGCCAAATAAAGCATAACTGAACAGCAGGAGTACCTGCACATTATATTAACACGTGTGAATTGTTCCAATATTCACATCACTCTAAAGTAATTCATATATGATTCAAGGTTATTTTTTTATTATTATTTTTTTTAAATTAAAAGAGATAACTTACCGTCCCAATATTTCACAGTATACTTAAATTTGTATATAGTGTTTATAATAATAATATTAGTATTGTATATGTATACTTACTCATGATCTTCAACGAAAACCGTCCTACGGATTTTAGGACCAGCAGCAGACGGAAGTTGTCTGAACTGGGACAATATCACCAATAGCGATAACAAACCCAATCACATCTATGCAAAAAACTGTCGTAAATAAACAAAGTTGCATATTGTATATGAAATGTTATTTTAAAATAGAACGGTTTTAAAAACACGTACCGACAGCCTCATGCTCATGGTAATGGCGATTGGCGCCCAATAAACTACTAAATGGCTCAAGAACAAAGCCGTTCACATTGTTGTTGATAGGGTCTACTCTAGTCACGATGGTCGTTTTGTAAAAAACTGAGCTTATACTTGTGAGGCAATAGTGGCAGCCTACCACTGTTCTCGGCAATCCCAAAGTTTGAAGTAACATAACATTGGCCCTCTTCAAACAACGGTTCATATCGGAACATAAATTCTTTTTTAATGTACACCTGAATCCTGTAATTCTGAAATACAAATGATAGTTTTAATAAGTGTTCCATATTTCAGATTGGACATTTATGTTATCCAACAATGGAACAATTTCATTGATCGGAGTTATTTTATGATCCTTTTCAGTTGTTGTAAAGTTGTAAATAATATCAGCAAGACATATTATAAACGGATGACTAATCGTACATAGGCTTCTAAATTCTTATCAGACAAAGTTTATAACAGAATGAAGTTCACACATACAACAAAAGTTGTTTTGAAAATGCCATTGAAAAAACGAGCTATAACATAATGAAGTGATTAACAAATAGTCCTTTGAAAAAGTCACTAAAACACAAATAAGAACAAAAGTATCTCTCAGCTTTGGCAGATTCATTTATACAGGATCTTCAGTTTTAAACATAAAAACTAAATAAGAGTGAGACTACCTTGATCATCGCACATAAATATGAATTTTTACCTTGTGTTAGCAGAAAGCACTCGCCTAAATTTATTCGTTTCTGGTAATCGTCTTCTTTATGTATATCATTATCAGATTCATGGTCCTACAAAGAAAAACAAAACTAAAAATGAAACCATATTTGATAGTTTTAAGTCATCAGTATGAGTAATTATCACTCTAACAACACTGCTGAATTCAAACTCAAGAAATCCACCTATGAATCAAATTAAAATTCATTCAAACATAAACGTAAAATAGAATCAAACTGAAACACTGATTTCTTTACAAAAAACATATACAATAATATTAATTGTTCAAAATCAAACAAACATACTTGTTTCAAAATCAAACAAACATACTTCTTTACAAAAAAACATATACAATAACGGCTTTATATACAATAATATAAAGCATATGTAAAATAACTTAATTATTACAAAAAATATTAGAAATTTCGAATTAAACCTAACCTGATTGTGCTCGTCACTTTTGTGCCATTGAAATCAATTGTTGATATGCGTTTTGACGCCATATCCTGATTTTGTCCGTCACTTTTCAAACCATAAATGATATATTGAAACATGGTATTGATTAGCTTAATCTTTGATTGATTAGCTCAAACATGCGTTTTGTGAATTGGGGGTGTTTTTTTTTTGGGAAGGCCGAGAGGAATGGGGAGGGGAAGTTAATGTTTGACCGAATGAGTAGGGTTTCAGTTATTTATTTGATAAGATTGAAGTTAGTAAAGTTTGAGAACGAATACCACTTTGGTAAGAGGACTTTGAACAATAAAATGTGGGTTGCCTCACTGGTTGAGGCTTTTCTGTTTGAACACCGAAACCAGAGTTCGATTCTTGCAACTGTAAATCTTTTTTTAAATATGTAGCTGGTAGTGCCATGGTGGCATTTCCACCTCATCAAATGATGTGCCATGTCACAATAAAAATGCCTAGTAAGCATTATACACGTGTCATGCTTAGTCCCATATATATATATAGATATATGCTCAAAAAGCCGACGCTCAAAGGGCTTGTTACGAGGCGAGGCGGGAGAAGGAAAAAGCTCTCCAAGAAAAGATCGAGATGGATTTTCTGATGATAGATCCAAATTTGAATCCTGACCCGGTAAAAGCAGAAATCATCCGCAAGAGGCAGGAACGTCTAATCAAGAAATATCACCAAAGAGATGACTAGGTTTCGTATTATTAATATGTGTTGTATTTTTTTTTACCCGTGTCATTTTTTTTTCGTATCGTTTTTATTAGTAAGTGTTTTTTTTCTTCCCTTTATCATTAAGTTATGTATTGTATTTTTATTTTGAATAAAATGAATTTAGTTTATTTGGAAATAAAAATTGAATAAAAAAAAAAGAAAGTGGTAGTGGTGGGCCCAAATGAAGAGGTTGAAGTTTATTATGAGTGAGGGGGTTTGTTGTAGTTAGTTGTGGAGAAGTGGGATGTTGATGTGGTGCTGAGGTGACACTGACGAAGAGGTTTGCCTTGTCGTGACACCTAATGCTCTAAGCATGATAGCATTCACACATTTTTTATTTTAAAAATTCTGTTACCGTAATAAAAGGCTAATATCATTCACACAAAAAATAGTATATAAAGGCCCCATATGATCAAAGAAAACATAAAACCCTAATCACAAATACACCAAGGCGGCGACGGCGGCTATCAAAATTGATGGGTAAGTTTTTACAGCAAGTTATACTCTGTTTTTGTAACTGTTGTTAATTACATAAGCTTTGTCTTGATAAGAGTTATCATCTTGTATATGAAAGTAGAATAATAGAATGATAACATTTGATAGATGTTGTATACTTATGTTGTTATACTCGAACAGATCTAGATCAACATGTGTTATTTCATTTTTAATTTTTAAAACAATTCCAGATATATAATTTTTTTATTAGTAATTTTTCACCCAAACTCTCAAAAGATTTTTATTAGTAATTTTTCTAACATATTTATCTTTAGATTATAAGTTTGTTTTGGCTAGTTTGATTTTTTTTTTATCTGTGTTTCTGGACTTTGATTTGATAAAGTTATGAAATCTGTTTTGATAATTGCTTGACTTTTTTGAATGAATTCATTTTTATATAAATGCGATGCAAACTTGATTATGTAGGAAATCATTTAGTGTGATTTTGTTCGTTTCTTTTTGCAATGTATTACAGTAATTATTGTTTCACTATCAAATAGTTTTGCTAAAAGGCTGTGGTTTTTCCCTGTTTAGGTACCCGGGGAAGCGACCCTTGACTCAATTGTATGCGGCCTTACTGTGTTAATACCAGGACCGTTTCTGACCCTAACAATTATTCTTTTGAGTTAAAATTGGAATCCTATTTTTAAGAGTAGTAGTTTTGTTGCTACTCTTAAAAATGTTTTAGGTCTTTCAAATTCAAGTAAATTGAAGAATAAGCAATTGAGAGGCATTGATTTCAGACTGAAGACTCATCAAAGGGTTGCATAATACGAGCCACATTAGTAGATTTTTGGATTATTCTGAGTTACTAATGGATCTGAAGTATGATGCATGAAAGAAAAAGTATGATTGCATATGAAGATAGAATAAGCTTTGCCGCATGGATCTTATCCATCTCATTCTCTCCTTTTTTGACATGAGATATGTTAATCATACTTGTACAGTGTCTTCAAGAATGTTGCGGTGAGAATGTGCGTGGTTTACAAATTTAGCAATGTGAAACAAGTCCAAATAAGGTTTCATTTCTGAGACACTGCACTAGTTCGAATAACATATATCATCTCAAGGACTGGGAAAATGGGATGGATAATATCCATGCGGCAAATTACTTATTATATCTTCTTGTACAATCATACTTCCTCTGTCATGTATCATATCCATTAGATCATCTCCTATCTATCCGATAATATAGTGATGTAACATGTAATTTGTACGCTTTTATGTTGATTCAGTCTGAAATCAATCGATGCCTTATTCTAACAATGTTGTTTATTCTTTATGTTGATTATATATTTGTACATTCATCTTTTATCCCTTTCCTGAATGTGAATGACGCATAATTATTACTTTTATCCCTTTTATAGAACTAGACGAGTACCCGCGCCTAGCAGCAACGATGTCTAGTTTTCTGCAAAGTTCCGATGACCCATAAGTTTCTTTCAACAAACTGTATTTGTAGCATTAGAGAATCGTTTTCGAATAACTACAATTCTGATGCGTGGTTGCATAGCAGCATAAATATATAGTTTTTTAAAAAATTATGTGCAGTCGATCTAAGTGTGTGATTATATTTTCTAATAGGATTGTTTTAAGTTATTAAGATTTTTAGTAATAATAGATTCAAGCATTACAAAAGCAACGGTATTATGTAGTTGGCAATATTATATTGTAGTTTAGATGTATAGCCAACATGTGTGACCGTTTTTTCTTGTTTTGTCGTATAATTTAGGAAGTAATAACTATTTTTTTTTACATGTGTAACGTTTATCATTTGGTATGTGGCTTTTAAAATTGTAACTTTGCAAATTGGATATTACCATATAAGATTATTTTGTACTATCAATTTGTATAGATATTTATGCATTGTTCAAAGCTATTTGTTTGAGGTGCAAATAATTATCGCTAAAGATAACAATACTATTTATTTTTGTGATTTTAATAAACTTACATAACATTATTGATACACTGGACAAAGCGCTATACAATATATATTAACTTTTAAACGACGATTCATATATGCTAGTCTCTTAAATGGTGCAAGAGCAACATTTTTTAAAATAATATTATACAAATGACAAATTACATGTGTCAAAGCAAAATAAAACAAAACTACAATTACTTGGTCTCTCCTTTCAAAAAAATTGTCACGGTTCCACAACTACTTCATCATTTCTCATATAATTTTGTCAAATTTGAAACCCGATTTCACCGGGTGGTTCAACTGGTTGAACCGTTCGATAAAAAAATAGGTCGATTTAAACCGAGTCAAACCGATAGGTCGGGTCGAAAAAATGTCAAATTAAACCGGGTCAACCCGCCTGGTTTGAAGCGTCCCGGGTCAATCCGGTATCGGTTTCAACAGGTCAACCTGGTATCGGTTTCAACGGGTCAACCCGGTATCGGTTTCAATTGGTTGTTTTTAATTTGGTAGATGTGCTTTTAATTGGGTGTACAATGTGAATAAATTATTGTACTTTTAAGTAATGGGGTGTTTTAATAAGAGTATTAATTATATTATTTATTTCTCTCTCCATTGACCATGTTTTCAACATTTTTCACTTTTTCCACTTTAACCATTTTTCCATTTTATATAGTATAGATATAGATGTGAATGACCATGATTATTATTTTTATCCCTTTTCTGAATGTGAATGACGCATGATTATTACTCGCCTCACTCGAACGACTAGAATCATTGAACAACCTACAATCAAGTCCGGAGCCGTCTTTCAATATCGACTTATCGAGTATTTTTCTGTTCAATCAATTATGTCTCGTTGCTTGTTTTCTCCGAGCTTAGTGAGATCCACAGCTCCGGACTTGATTGTAGGTTGTTCAATGATTCTAGTTGTCCGAGTGAGGCAAGTTTTGTTTGTGCTTGCTTAAAAGGTTCAAGAATAAATTTCGAAAGATATGAGATTTCAGTAAGTTTTCATAGATATAAATCACTACAAGCATGATCAAAGTCTTTTAAAATATAAATAACGGAAAAAGAAGCCAAATAGCTTTTTTGGTGTGAACGGTCTAAAGTCTAAACAACTTCATATCAATACGTGAAAATTTTCTAAGGGTGTGTTTGTTTCGTTAAGATGTTTTGGGTCTGAATCTGACTACCGCATATTACTGGTAAGAGGTGGTTAGAAAGTCTAAATCTGAACGAAATAATGTTGTTTGTTTTTGTATAAGTGTCCGAATGATTTTAAGTGCTCGTTTTTGCAATTTGTTTATTAAACAACGCAATGCGATAATAAGTAACTTATATAAATATGAAACAAGACTTTTTATCATAAATATAACATAGTTAATAAACAATCAAATATATTATATAAAGTTTACAAAACGAGTAAGAGGCAGTAAGACAAGTCCCCCACCTCTTACTGAGTAAGATGTTATATGTCTAACTGGGTCTTACTCAAAAGAAAAAAACAAACAAGCAAAACGTCTGCCCACCTCTTACTGGTAAGAGTAAGAGGGCTAGTAAGATTTTTTTTTAAAAAACAAACACACCCTAAGTCATATCTTTTCAGAAAGAAATCAATTTTGTAAATTTCCCAATTTGACCCATTTGACTTTGACAATTTATTGTTATGAGTAGGGGTGAGCATCTGGACGAATCCCGACCCGTCCCGACTAATCCCGATACCGACAATGGGGAAAAACCCAAACCGACTCCCGACCCGATGATGGTCCCGACTCGTCCCGAATCCCGATAATGGTCCCGAATCGTCCCGAATCTTGATTTTGTCTGCGTTTTCTCGGGACCGTCCCGACTCCCGACCCGTTCCGAATCCTGATTACCAGGAAAACGCAAACCGACTACTGACCCGATTACAGTCGGATCGGTATCGGGAAGGGAGTCGGGATCGGGACGGGAGTCGGGTGTCGGTCGGGATTGCTTACCCTAGTTATGAGTAGCTTGCGCATTTTATGTTATGTAACAATTTACATGTTTGTCATTATTAAAATATAATAGACCGCTTAGTTTAAATATTTTAATATTTGTACTAACAAGTATCAAACGCGAAAGATATAAACACGTGCTAATTTTCAATGCATGCTTTATCATGTTTTGTCATTTTGCACGAGGCAACTTTCAGAGCATCATGCTCCGACTTCTCAACCTAATGATAGGGGAAACCCGTTAGATCCACTCATACGTGTTTCTCTTCAACCCATCCAAAAATCAAAGCATCGTGTGGATCTTCCATCCAACTGGTCAGTCAAAAAGTTCTCAAATGCTTTTTTCTTGGCAGAAATCTCGGCACGCCTGCATACGTCAAAAAGGACGTCCTAACCATATCGTGTCGGCTCTTGAAGCCCGGGAGCTATTTATAATATACCTCATGTTTCCCAAGGAATCCAGAAGAACTGATATAGCGAGGATTAAGTTTTCACGTTTACTACGCGCTTCACACAATTTCATGGTGGATCTGTAAGCTTAATCTAGGTTATCACGAAGGATTCAAGGGATTTACGTTGTCTGTGTCTCCTAACGGTTTGTGAGCAACTTGTTTATCCATCTCGACTTAGAACGGTTTCCTTGGTATCTTTTTGAATAGGTTCGGGGTTGCTAAGTTGGATATCCCCATTTCTACCCAACAATCGGAAATGGGCACTTATGACCATAAAGGGTCTCTTACGGTGTCGTTGAGGCACTAAAGTGTTAGATACGGTCATAGGAGAATTTGGCCAACGGAAGGTGTCTATCCCAACCATTGCCAAACTCGAGAGATGTCTATAGAATAACTTGGCCAACGGAAAGTGTCTATCCCAACCGTTACTAAACTTGATAGGCACGCGATGTGTTCTACTAATGTTCGAATGGTTTCTTTACTTCAGCCATCAATATGGAGATGATACACTGTAAGCATATCCAGATCCGTTCTCTCGGCTCTAGGAAGTGGTAGACGAAGTATGGGTGTGTGGCAATTGCCACGATCCGAAAAGGATAGAAATCAACACTTCTTAATGCACACGGTTTCCTTTACGTGTGAAGAAATCTATTTGTGTAACTCAGGTTTTTCGATCGCACTTCCTCCTTAAAGAGTATCGGAGGGAGTTGAAGGTTAAGAAAGAAGAATCAGATGTGTTCTAACATAATGAATCTCAGGTAGAGAAAATGGATCAAAGGGGATTCCCCTTTTCAATTGAAGTTCCATAGTGGAAAGAAGGTAAGGAGCTAGAGTTCGAAAGTGAGGACTAGCTCATAAGAACGAAGCCACTCTTCCAGAGGGAGAGGAATGAGTACTCTCTCACCTCCTTAACAGTAGGTAAAGGGATTCTCTAGTACTGTTATAACTATATGAGGAGGGACGAGCAAGGTCGTCCATACTTTCCATTTTGCTGAATAATGGGAGGTGAACAGGTTAGGTAGGACTACCAGCAACTACTCGGGTAAAGGCGGGGATCTATTTCCAAGGTTTCGTCTACGGCGTAGCTTATCGTTCGGTAAGGGGACCAAAAGGATAGGTATTTCTCGAAGGACGAGAGAACGATTAGGTGGTTTGTCCCAAGGAATACAGTTCAGGTTACTTCTTAGGATATCAAGATTTTCGTTGAGCACGGAATCTCTACTGGACGGGAAGTCTAGGAAGTTCAGAGTATGACTCTGTTAGTATGTGTTTATTGCTACTAGCAATCCGTCAGTTGACTTAGCACGATATCTATGTTAGAGGCGGAAAGTACGACTCCTAACGAGAGTATTAATTACTAACCGCAATCAGTCGATTAACTCATTGGTGCACTTAATACTTAACGCAAAAGGGTTCAATGTTCAACTCCAAAATCATAATTTCCAAAAGGGGTTCGACTACCTATCGATATCAATTCAAATCCTAAATACGAGTGAACGTCAACGGCTCTAAGTAGGTCTACTAAAGAATTTCGTATCGATGGAATGTAAGATGCAACACTGATAGGACAATGTAGGTAGTACCACAATCGGTGGTATGACGTGGCAGACTATTGTTGATAAAACAATATCGAGAGTTCAATGTTGTTAGAGCAACATTGATAGAACAATATCTACAAGATAATCCTCGGTGAACAACTTCACTAAAACAGGTCGTTGGAACGTTAACGATGGGGGTACCTAACTAGAGGATAAGGTTCAATGCCAACAACATGTAAGGTACTACCTTAACTGAAAGCTGTTGACAAAGCAACGTCGACAAGACATCATTGGTTTAGAAAATGAACAACGTCAACTAGACGACGTCATTTGAATCAACACCGAGTGAATGGTAAGGTTTCGGATGTTTGAACAACAATCGATTCAAGACTAGGCTTAAGGTAGGAGTTTCGGTAACAGGATTACCAACAAAGCGAGACTAGATGGCAAATCAAACAAGAACACTAACGAAACGAGGCGGAATGACAATTCCAACAAGATTACTAACGAGACGATGCGGAATGATAATTCCAACAAGATTACTAACGAAACGGTGTGGAATGATAATTCCAACAAGATTACTTAACTAAACGCGGCCGAATGACAATTCGAAGCCGAATGATGATTTTAACAAGGTTATCAATGAAACGGGGCTGAATAATAATTCGAGGCCAAATGATGATTCGAAGTCAAATGATGAGTTAACAACTCGGAACGAGGTCTAAAATTAGAAAAGCAAACCATCCCAAAAACGAAGTCAAAACCAAATCCAAAATAGCCAAGACCAAATTCAAATGCTCTAGTGAGATCGACGAGGCTTATGTCGATAAGCAATTCGAATGTAAACGGTGCCAATCGGGTCTAACCCGACTTACGGCGAACTACGCTCGACGACGACAAACAGGAATCCCATATAAATGGAGATGCATAGCGGTGTCAGAAACACTACGGTTCGAGAGATGTTGCGATGCTAGTGTGTCGTGTGTGAGTGCAGGCTTTCGTGATATTCGGTGAGTGTGAGTGTGTGAGTCCACCTAAAGCTCATCGTTCTTAAAACCAATCTCTAACCCGAACATAATTCTGTTATAACTACTCCCAGTATCGTAAAATTCACCTCTGAGACGGACATAGGTGATCAGTCCATGTCCTATTGTCTCTGGCTGAATATAGGTGATCAGTCTATATTCAGTCGAGGTTCAATGAATTTTGACCAACCAAGGCACAACCAATTACTATAAACCAATTCTTAATATATATTCCCAACTTCAATATTATCTGCCTCAAATGTATTCCTTTTCTTATCTAAAAAATATCTCGTTTCACCATTTAGTTACTGTGACAACTCGTAATTTCAGGTCATTTTACAAACTTTGAAAATTTCACTATTCATCTCAGGAATTTACTATTCATCGGTTACTATTCATCATTTTACTATTCATCGTTTTTGAAGTCGATTTGATATTCTGAGAACGTATTTCAAAATTTTACTATTCACGAAACACTATTCATTCCCGGAGAAAATCACTATTCATGATTCACTATTCATTATTTTTCGTAAACTAGGTTTACGAGTATCAAATTCGCGTAACCGTAATGGTTTAGCTGCGAATTCATGAAAAATCATTGAGGACATTTCATATAGACTAGATTTAGTCTACATATCATTAGTAACATCAGCATCATATTAGTTCATGCATGGCTTTGCATATTTCATTAAACGTATATTTTTCCTATTAAATAAACGCTATCGCATAATCATTTATTTTGAATAATTGATCCGACACTTTCAAAAATTATCCTAATATATTTTTTATACTCATTTTAAGACTATAAAAATTATATTATTAGTTTACCCGATGTTTTCAATTTATTTTGTATATAAATTGTTATGTATAAATATTTACGACGGTTTTCGTAAATGCAACTCGATAATTATTTATTCACTCAATTCTTGCGAGAAATGTATTTCTATAATTATTATGACATCGATATATTTTATTTTGTTCCGTTAAAATCTATTTTTAGCTAGCGCTACACTAAATACATATTTATACATACAAACTACACATTATACATAACAAATAATACATTTAATTACAAAAACTCATCCAACTCATCCACCCTTATCCCATGGCCGGCCACATCCCCCCTAGTCATCATAAGTGGTCAAATTGGCTTTTGTTACTTACATGTACACATACACATTTTATATACTAGATATTATTATCAAAACACATACATCACACATTTAGAAGGTGAAAAAGTTGCAAAATCCTCTCCATCTTCATCACCATAACCGGCCAAGAAGAAAAAAAGGGAAGAAAACTCAAGTTTTTTAAGAACAAGTTATTTTATAAACACTAGTATACTCTCTTTTAAGGTTTTGCAATAAAAACCTAGAGTATTTAGGAAAAACCTTGTTCCATAAACCTCATCATCATACTAGTAAGCATTTCATGATCATTATTAATCTTTCATATTCATACTTAAGTTATTTTTATCATGCTTGAAAGAAAACATGCAAGTTTCATATGTATCTATACCACTTTTATTGTTTTTAGTACTTATAATTAGTATATATCATCCTATAATTAATCCCTTAAAACATATCATGGTTGATTATGTTTAGGAACCCATGACACCCTAAGAAGGTGTATGGTAGGTTTAGAATAGAGTTGGTGTTGATTTGAAGTGGTTAGAATAAGTATTATGCAAGAAAAATCATTTTCGACAACATTAAATAGTGGTCCGTTGGTTTTTGTAAAATCTGGAAAATTCGACAGGTTATAAATTATTTTGGGCTAGATATTCAGAAAATATACTTTAAAACGAAACCGTGGTCGCTTGAACGGATTAAAACGGATTTATAACGAAAAAGTTATGCTATTTTCAAGTTTAACGACGAAAACTATATTTTCAGGAAAATGCATGCTGTTAAGAGTTATTTTAAGGGCAAAAATGAGTTTTAAACATTGTCTAAATAAGTCGATTTGTCAAAATACTCAAAAATATATTAGTATACATTAACACGAAGCTAGGGATATATAAAACGTAGAAAACGGACTTATAACGACTAAATTACACGCGTTTAAATAAGGTTGTCGTAACTATTATTCATAAGTATAAAACACTTATATATTTTTGTATTAGCCAAACTAGTTGTCGCTAGTGACCATGTTTGGAGTCGTTTTTCATATCGATAGAATACTTTTGAGAAAACGATGTCTACAAGTAAAAGTGAGTTCACCTAGCCTATTTTCCAAAATGTTCAACCGTTTGCCAAACGGAGTTGTAACGAATAAAATACGGTCACTCAAACTTTGTCGAAAACTAACCTTAAACAATTTTTTTAGTCCGACTACCCTACTTCATCTATATTTTTCTCTATGGTCGAGACTTCTATGATCAAAAGTTAAAAGCTAAGACTTTTAGATATCGTTACAAGCTTTCCAAAACCATTGAGTTTGTTTCCTAACACTCGATATACACTATTTTACGACTAGCTTTTCGAGACCATTTAGTCACTTTCATGAATTGTCAAAGTATATTGTTTTACGACGAAAAGCTATAATTTCTTGATAAATCACTAAACGACTATCGTAGGATGTTGTTTCAACGTAAATGCTTGTAAAGTATTTTGTAACTTGACAAGATGTCATGAACATATATTGCGACGATAAACTCTATTCTCAAAACTGCAAAAGTGGTATAGATTACATGTGGATTTGCATGTACGATATATATTCATGAATTATAATAGATCATATCATTCATATTAGGTTGCAGATAGAGATTGCACCTCATTTCAGTGTATCCACATTTGTCATCATAATCATTGCATCAGGTGAGTTCCATAGCCCCATTTTCAATTGTTTTTATACTACTTTTGGGGGAGATACATGCTCATCAACTTTTATGACATTCATGTCTATTTGAAAACTATGTGTTTATCTGAACTGAATGTTTAGTCATACGAAGTAACAATATTGCCATACTTAGAATTTCTATATCATAAATCATTGGGCTAACTGACTTGGTATGATCACGGTCTAATGGTCTTGGTATAATGTTGAACTAGCGGTCTTGGTATAATGTTGAACTAGCGGTCTTGGTATAATGTTGAACTAGCGGACTTGGTACAATCATGAACTAATGGTCTTAGAACTATTTGAAACTATACGAATTATGTGTTATATCAATTGACTATTGATACATTAAGTTATGTACTATTATGTGAATTCATTTGACAACATGTGCTTGAGCATAAACTATACATATTTTGGCAGTGGGTTGTAAACACACAAGTTGCAAGTTTTGTATGGGCGAAACTTGGAACTGAGTGGATTTGCAATGCCTTTGCTGCATGAACATTCTTTAAATGTTTTTCATGACAACACAAACTCTATGAACTCACTCAACCTTTGTGTTGACACTTTTAAGCATGTTCTAAGGCATACACTTCATGGCATGCATGTGGAGTTATCATAGAGTCGCGGTGACGACGCGTCTCACATGGGTTTTATGCACTTTAAAACATCGTTTGGATTGTAATAAACTTATTTCCGCACAAGTTGATTTTCATTTGGGACCTATCTTTTGTAAACTCTGAATGTTTTAAATAAATAACAAACGATGTGTTTTTAAACGACACTTTAGGTCGTTCAATATAACGGTAATTGTGGTGCTGTGACAGTCAATCCCCAGGAATTCCATTCCGCTGCAAAACAGGTAATTTGGGGGTGTGACATTTACTAGTGTTAGGTATCATTGTGTGTGTGGTATCGACTCGACAAGACACCATGAATGCACTCAAATGACACAATGAGACGTCTAAGCGATAAGCTTTATAGTTTAATAAGTTTCGAAATAAATAGTTAGATCTTATCGAATTCGTCAACTCGATAAACTCAACCATTTATTCATGTTGCTTATTATCCCAAAAACCAGCCACATCCTAAAGAGTCATAAGGATAATCCACTCATTAATAACGTTATACTGCGTACATAACGGGCACTTATTAGATTCGTCAACCTAATAAGTCCGCTATCCACGTGGATTGACTTATTAATGTTAGGTCATCCGTAACCCACGCACAACACATAAATGGTATTAAATACTCATAAATGGCACATTTCGATAAGCGTGCCCTCGAAACATTTAATAACTCATTAATTATAAAACATTTATATCTTTAGACGTTAGTTCCCTTTTAAAATGTCGAATAACAAAGCGAATCTTGTTATCGAATGTTTATTACAAAAACCATTTATTACCTGTACTTTGTAGCTTTATTTACTTGTTTATATATATATATATATATATATATATATATATATATATATATATATATATATATATATATATATATAAGTTTCGAGTCATTATCTGTTTCAAGTTCACAAGTCCGAGTCATGACTCTCGACTTTTACACGTCATATTATCCAATCAATACTAAAGTCCATGTTACGGCGTTGTCGGGGTCAATCGAGACTAAAAAGTCACGATAACACCGACGTTGCGCAAAGTTGACATATATATTATTAAGTCTTAAATAAACAACTCCACAACTCCAATAAATCTTCCAAACAATCTCATATCAATCTTGCCATCCAAACAAACTACCAAACATAACCTATTAGCGAGCATCAAATCTAATGTTTGTTAGTAACTTACTAATTACCCAAATTATCACAATTAATTTGTTATCCAATCAAGGCTATTAATTAGAATATCGTCCAATTCCAAATAACCGATACGTACCAATGATTCACCGTTAACCAAATAATTACACGTTAGTCCAACTTATTATCTGAAAACACTTACTAGTTCCGTATATTATTATAACACTAGTGGACATGAATCCATTATTAACAATCAAAACCGACTACCACTTGTTTGACAATACTTAAGAACAAAACAACGGTTTACGAAAGTCTCGACCCAAAATCATGACACGAGACTATGTACCCTTCGACATCATCAAAACTATTATAACTCATCAACTAGTTATGACCAAAAACACTTAAAATGAAAAAAAAATGCAAAAACACATGAACATGACTCAACACACGATACCAACACACCAATTTACATGTTTTATTAGTTTTAAATGTGTTTTAGACCCGTTTTCATCAAAACCCAATCATGGAACTCACGTTCACGAGACAAAAGGTCTCGTTCGTGACTCCCAACTTAGTTATGCTAGCACCATGGCCTCTACATCCCAAATCATTCCCACGGCTACTACTAGCGTGCAAGCCCTAAATCGAGTGGTGAGATTACGCAAGGAGATTGCGTAATTCTGATACTTTCAGGGTATCTGTATTATTGATTAATAATATTGAAGCATTGGTTGTTACGTTCTAGGTTCGTTTGTTTACTTTAATCTTTTAAGTACACCCAAGTAGATTTCGCATTTTTTTGTGTAGTCCTACCAAGTTTTCTCTTTGTTGTTTTGGAGCTATCCAATGCAACTACTTAATACAAGCTAAGTGTTATAGATCCAAGGTTTGGGACTCCACACTTTGTGAAAGGTATAGTGCGTGCGTAAGCATGAGGACATGCTTTATGTGCGTGTATAAGCATGAGGACATGCTCATAGTGTGTGGATAAGCATGAGGACATGCTTATAGTGCGTGCATAAGCATATGGAAATGCTTATGGTGAACTACTAAGATAAGCAGACTTAAATCGTCTACTAGCAGGGCACACATTAGATAAGTGTGCCAACAAACAATTCATCAAATAAGCCATAAACATCTCATCAATATCTCATCAATCAATTCGTCTAATGTGTTCTCAATCATCTACATCCTTAAATAAGTCATATGCGAGGTGTCAGCTTGGCAGGCAGGCACGTGGCGGTCATAGGGTTAAGTTTTTGAAAAAGTGGTTATAGTCTAGGTTTTGAAAATACCCAGTTCTCTATAACCTGGGCTCTGATACCAATCTGTAACACCCCAAAATGTGGTCCAGCGGAAGCATACGAACCTTTGGTTGCTACTATCTTGGTATCACAACATAAGATACAAAGAATGGTTTTTATCCCATTTATTTAGAATAAGATTCATTAACAAAAACGTTAAGTTTTCATTATATGAAATAGTTCGGAAATAGGCCCAATAAGAAGTTTAAAGCGGTCTCGATTATTCATCATAGTCGCCTATGACCATGCCCCTTGCCAAGCGTCTTCCAATAGTGAGCTATCGCCTTAAGCCTGAGAACACATGCTAAAAAGGTCAGCTTACGCTGGTGAGTTCATAGAGTTTAGTTACAAAAGTAATAGTGGACCTGATAGAGTTTAATTGCTATGTGTGACTAAGGCAGGTAGATAATAAACATTCCAATCAACAATCAATCCAATCAATAATCAATCCAATCAATAATCCACAACACATCAGAGATCTCAGCAGGGCCCCGAGCGACTCTAGTCAGCACAGTCGTAGCAAGGCCTAGAACAAATGCTACCCTGGTCTAGGTCGGTATCCTTAGCTTGGCATCGCGTCATAGCATAGAGATGCTACCCTAGTCTAAGTCGACAAATGTCGCATGTCTAACCTTTCCCAATCAACACATTAGCAATTCAAAATAGTAGTGGTAGGTCCAAGAAATAGTTTGTTTTCACATAAAACACATAAGATCACAATCCAAAATCAAATATTTCAAACAACAGTCATTCTCACATAATATTCACATATCCAAATACGGTTGGTTAAAAGCATCATGTATTCTCCCCCAAAATAGTTATGAAAACCTTTGAATAGAGGGGCTATGAAACTTACCTTAGCCACAGTTATGCACTATTCACTATTGACACGACTGGCATCTAAAGCTAATCTCCACGGCATCCTGAAGAATGTACGACGAGTATGATAGAATATAAATGACGCAACCTAATGCATATACGATTATCTTAAGATACGGCCCATACGATAAAGAAGTCGATAAAAGATAATGTGTTGTAGTTTTCGTGGATTATTCGTGTCATTACATTTAAAGTCCATTATCGTTCCCAAAAGTTTATAATTAATATCTCAAAAGTTTAGTTTTAACGTTTCGTGTGGTGGTAAGAAACAAAGACGCGACGTACAACTCACGCGAAAGAGAAGAAGACGTCGACACAGTTGAGACATACTAACTAGAACGCACGCCAAAAAGGAAAAGATATCGACAAAGTCAAGAAATACTGACAATACTCAAGCTAGTCAAAGACTAGTAAATGACTACATCTACTCACGACCCACAAATAGGTTAATCTTTCGGTAATTTCCCCATAATCCCAAACGTACATGTTTATAATAGAGTATAAGTTTCCATTTATCGTTTGATTATCAAAGGTTTCACGGCCGTTACTCGTAATTATACAAGTTTATATTAAATTACGCTATATAAGGTATACTATTGTAGTATTTATAATGACGCATTCGTATTTCAAGGTTTCCAAAACATTACATCTTTATCATACCGTCTTCTCAAATAACATTTCCCAACGAGTATATAAGAGTTAACTTGTATTTACTAAACATGAGTTACTATCGTAGTTAATAAAGGTTTATAAATAAATAAACCATATTTGTTGACATTATATGGATAAACCATATTTAGTAAAAATGTGAAAATAGAATACTTAGGCATATCGCGAAACAAACATATTAAACTCATTTCCGAGTCTAATATATTATACCCGTTTAAGCCAAAACGTTTAATAAAGTTCCACTTATTAATCAATATAACTTGTTATCAATTGCTATTCCAAATTTATAAAACGTAGTGGAATCTTATAAGTTATAACGTATACGTAATATCTGTTATCGATTATTAGTTAAATGTTTAATAAAATCTAACTTATAACCAATATAATTTGTGTGTCAATTGATACTCTAAATGTATAAACCGTATTAAACGTTATAAATTATAATGTGTATATATAATATCCGATATTAGTTATCAATCACGTAGTTAGTTCTAAATAATTATTATCCAGTTTTATAATAACTTGCTCACTACTCGTTCGAGTCCAAAATTAATGATCAAATATGTCCGATAACGATATATATCATTAGTCCGTTACCTATATCAAATAACTCATTGTTACCATTTGCCATTTTTATCCGTTTCGATATTCTCATATTAACAACATTATCCGACTCATCCAACATTTTCCGCGACTAAATTAAATAAAACCTGTAGTTGGCCGGAAGTTGGCCGGAATCTGTCGTTTGAGATGGGTGGTGTAATAAAAGTGAGTGACCGGAAGTTGGCCGGAATCCGGCGACGGCGTCGAAACCCTAATTGGATGGCCGGATAATATTGTTAGAGAGAGAGGGAGAACTCTGTGTGTGATTATGGAGAGAGAAAGAAAGTGGTAAAAATGAGGAAGTGTGAGTGAGTTGGGGTATATATACCCATGGAGGGACCCAATGTAAATAAAATAAACTTAGGGGGCGACACATAAACTATCAAAGGGACCATAGATGAAACTTTGTAAAACTTTCGATATATTAGATTCGGGACTCGTTTGAACTAGCAAACGAAGGATTCGTGACTCGGGAATTACGTCAATGTTCTCAGAATAATATATCCAATAAAAACGATATATAATACGACTTGTAACCCAACTTAGATGAAACGATCGCTCTAATTGACGTTTCTCCATTTACGACGCATCGAGGAAATTACGAGTTGTCACATGTTTCTTCCCATCTTAAGTAGTGCAACCTTCACTTCTGGTTGGCTAATCCTCGAATAGTAGCATTTTGGACGTTGGCTAGAGCTCTCTTCTTCCATGCTTTCTTCAGTACTTCCTTCATTGAAAAGAGCAGAAAAATACTCTCCCCATCTTTTCCTAATATCATCTTCATTCACAATGGTCCGTCCGACTTCATCTTTGATATATTTAACGTTTCCTAAATCCCCCCTTCTTCTCTCTCGGGCTTTAGCAATCCTGAATATATCGTTAGCCCCCTCTTTGGAATCCAATATATTATACAAGTTTTCGTACGCCTTGTCATTCGCCTGATCAACTGCCTTTTTTGCTTATCTTTTAGCTACTTTATACCTCTCTACTGCGGCGGTAATGTCAGCTTGGTGACCCTCTCGACAAAAAAGAAGCTCTCTGAACCTGGATTGTTTCACAACAACTTTGAGTTGCACTTCCTCGCTAAACCACCAAGATTCCCTGTTGGAATGCTGGGTCCTCGCTGCTCCGCTAGCCACACCAAGGGAATCCTTTGCTGCGTCTTTAATGATGCCGGAAAGAGTGCTCCACATCTGGTCCGCGTCTGTAGCAGTCAAGTCTTCCGACCGAGTAGAAAGTCCCTCAGAGACTTTCACTCAAAACGACTCTGCCACCTCACCGTTCAAATTCTTTTATATAACCCTCGGCAACCTGATCGCTACTCTCCTCGGTTATTGCCTCTTGAAAAAATAATATATCAAAATTTCTTAAAATCAAATGCTTCTTCATATAGCTTATAAAAATAATCTATTTTTTTAGCTCCCGCTCCATCTCCATCTCCATCTGTAGCTACATCTTCGGTCAAGCAACAGTTATTTTCACCAAACATACACGACATCACAATAGTCTTTATAATTTTAAAAATTAATTTTGTTACCGTAATAAAGGTGCACAATATCATTCACCCATTTTTCTTTTAAAAAAAATAATCCTGTGACTTTAATAAAGGCATAATATCATTCACACATTTCAAAAATAAAAATAAAAATAAAAAATTCTGTTACCGTAATATAAGCATGATAGCATTCACACATTTTTTATTTTAAAAATTCTGTTACCGTAATAAAAGGCTAACATCATTCACACAAAAAATAGTATATAAAGGCCCCATATGATCAACAAACATAAAACCCTAATCACAAATACACTGGGTCGGCGACGGCGGCTATCAAAATTGATGGGTAAGTTTTTACAGCAAACTCTTATTCTTATACTCTGTTTTTATAACTTTTGTTAATTACATAAGCTTTGTCTTGATAAGAGTTGTCATCTTGTATATGAAAGTAGAATAATAGAATGATAACATTTGATAGATGTTGTATACTTATGTTGTTATAACAGATCTAGATAAACATGTGTTATTTCATTTTTAATTTTTAATTTTTAATTTTTAAAACAAGTCCAGCTATATAATTTTTTTTGTTAGTAATTTTCACCCAAACTCTCAAAAAAGTATAAGAACTATAAGTTTTTTTTAACATATTTATCTTTAGATTTTAAGTTTGATTTGGCTAGTTTGATTTTTTTTCTGTGTTTCTGGACTTTGCTTTGATAAAGTTATGAAATCTGTTTTGATAATTGCTTGACTTTTTGGAATGAATTCATTTTGATATAAATGCGATGTGCAGTTGATTATGATGAGTTTAATCAATGTGATGTAGGAAATCATTTAGTGTGATTTTGTTCGTTTCTTTTTGCAATGTTAGCTACTCTGTATTTCAGTAATCATTGTTTCATTATATAATAGTTTTGCTAAACGGGTGTGGTTTTTCCCTGTTCAGGTACCCGGGGAAGCGAGCCTTGACTCAATTGTATCCGGCCTTGACGGGTTAATCCCGAGACCGTTTCCGACCCTTCCAATTATTCTTCGAGTTAATTGGAATCCTATTTTTAAGAGTAGCAGTTTTGTTGCTACTCTTAAAAATATTTCAGGCTTTCAAATTCAAGTAAATCGAAGAATAAACAATTGAGTGGCATTGCTTTCATACTAGAGACTTGTTAAAAGGTTACATAATACGAGCCACATTAGTAGATTTTTGGATTGTGCGGAGTTACTAATGGATCTGAAGTATGATGCATGAAAGAGAAAGTATGATTGTGTATGAAGATAGAATAAGCGTTGACACATGGATCTTATCCATCTCATTCTCTCCTTTTTTGATATGAGATATGTTAATCATACTTGTACAGTGTCTTCAACGATGTTGCGGTGAGAATGTGCGTGCTTTACAAATTTAGCAATGTGAAACAACTTGCAGAACACGTCGCTCTTGAAATTAATTTGAGACTTTGAAGTCCAAATAAGGTTTCAATTATGAGACACTGCACTAGTTCGAATAACATATATCATCTCTAAGGACTGAGAAAATGGGATGGATAATATCCATGCGGCAAATTACTTATTCTATCTTCTTGTACAATCATACTTCCTCTGTCATGTATCATATCCATTAGATCATCTCCAATCTATCTGATAATAATCTGTAAACTTTTATGTGGATTAATCAATCGATGCCTTCTTCTAACAATGTTGTTTATTCTTTATGTTGATTATATATTTTTACATTCATCTTTTATCCATTTTTGACTATTACTTTTAGCGTTATTTACCTAAATGACCCATCAGAGAAAAAATTGTCCTGCAGAGGACCACTTTCTTTTACTTTTCCAAAATGTCAAGATTCTTCGTGCCTAGTTACAACCGAAAACAAAATTAACACGTGTCGCCATTTTACGTAAACAAGAAAACAAAAAAAAATAAAATGAAAAGGCATTTCGTGCCTCATTGTAACCGAAATGCAAGATTCTACTATTACTTGTCAGACATTAAATGACATTAAATGAGGAGAATTAAAAAAAATGCAAATCCACCCTTGAACTATTTAATATAACGAATTTTATTCATCAAATAGCTAGCGAATATCTAGCCAATTCGCTAATAAAAAATATACCGCTGCGAAGAGCTCTGGATTACGAACAAAACGAGCCGAATATCAATATACTTTTGACGTACGTACGATATTATAAAAAATATTGAAGTTTGATATATTTTTAAAAAACAAAAAAAACTTTCAAAACACACTCGTAAACCACAAGGACCAAAGACGTGCAATTCTATAAATAAGAAAAATCATTTGGAATGACTGGAATATCGTTTGGAAATAAAACCGTAAACATTCATAAATTAAAAACGGTATCCTTTTTATTAATAAAACTAAAAACACCAACGTTTTTCTATATGAAGCTAAAACTTTTATTTATAAATTTATATAAACAAATTTAGTATTATCCTTTTATTAATAAAGTTATTACGTGTTTTTTTTTAATGAAAACGGTATCCTTTTATGAAACTAAAAATGGTATCCTTTTATTTATAAAACTAAAAACGCCAACTGTTTTCTGCATGAAACTATAACTTTTATCTATAAATTTATGAAAAAAATTTAGTATTATAATCCTTTTATCAATAAATTTATTACGCGTTTATTACTTTATTTAATGAAAAAGTTGTAAAAAAAACAATGTTACGTTTTTATTTTCAAACGATATTCCGGTCATTCTAAACGATTTTTTAATTTATAGAATTGCACGTCATTGGTCCCTGTGGTTTACAAGTGTGTTTTGAAAGTTTTTTTGTTTTAAAAGATATATCAAACTTCAATATTTTTTATAATGTCGTACGTACGTCAAAAGTATATCAAAAGTATGTCGTACATACGTCAAAAGTATATAGAAACAAGTTGGCGTGTTTAGTTTTATGAATAAAAGGATACCGTTTTTAGTTTATGAATGTTTATGTTTTTATTTCCAAACGATATTCCGGTCATTCAAAATGATTTTTCTTATTATAGAATTGCACGTTTTTGGTCCATGTGGTTTACGAGTAGGGGTGTGCACGGTCCAAAAACCGGACCGGCCCGGCCAAGACCGGACCGGACCGAGACCCGATTTCGGTAGAAATCTTAGACCGAGACCGGACCGAATGTGGTCGGTCCGGTCTCGGTCCGAGTCGGTCCAGTCCAACAAGGCCAAATTAGCCCAAATTCGTCGGTTTTGGTCTGGACCAGACCGGACCGAGGACCGAATTAGCCCAAAAGCCGAGACCGCGGACCGGACCGAATATGGTTGGTCCGGTCCGGTCCAGTATGGTCTCGGTCGGTCCGGTCTGTTCGGGTCGTATGCTCACCCCTATTTACGAGTGTGTTTTGAATGTTTTTTTGTTTTTAAAAAATATATCAAACTTCAATATTTTTTATAATATCATACGTAAGTAAAAAATATATCGATATTAGGCTCGTTTTATTCGTAATCCAGAGCTCTTCGCAGCGGTATATTTTTTATTAGCGAATTGGCTAGATATTCGCTAGCTATTTGATGAATAAAATTCGTTATACAAAAAAGTTGTATATATTAAATAGTTCAAGGGTGGATTTGCATTTTTTTTAATTCTCCTCATTTAATGTCATTTAATGTCTGACAAGTAATAGTAGAATCTTGCATTTCGGTTACAATGAGGCACGAAATGCCTTTTTCATTTTTTTGTTTGTTTTCTTGTTTACGTAAAATGTCGACACGTGTGTATTTTGTTTTCGGTTGTAACTAGGCACGAAGAATCTTGACATTTTGGAAAAGTAAAAAAAAGTGGTCCTCTGCAGGACAACTTTTTCTCAGACGGGTCATTTAGGTAAATACCGCTTACTTTTATCCCTTTTCAAAATGTGAATGACATGATTATTACTTTTATCCCTTTTCTGAATGTGAATGACGCATGATTATTACTTGCTTCACTCAGAACAACTAAAATCATTGAACAACTTACAATCAAGTCCGGAACCGTCTTTCAATATCGACTTATCGAGTATTTTTGAGCTTAATGAGATCCGCACCGGTGGAGCGGGCGGCTCCGAACTTGATTGTAGGTTGTTCAATGATTCTAGTTGTTCGAGTGAGGCAAGTTTTGTGTGCTTGCTTAAAAGGTTGAAGAATAAATTTCGAAAGATATGAGATTTCAGCAAGTTTTCAAGATATAAATCACTATAACTTCATAAAAGGTTGATAAAGTTGTGTAAATATAATTAACGGAAAACGAAGTCAAATAGCTTTTTTGGTGTGAACGGTCTAAAGTCCAAACAACTTCATATCAATACATGAAAAATTTTCAAGTCATATTTTTTCAGATAGAAAATAATTTTGTAAATTTCCCAATTTGACCATTTGAATCAACTCATTTGAATTTGATTATTTATCGTTACGAGTAGCTTCTTCATTGTACGATATGTAATACAAAATACATATTTGTCATTATTAAAACACTAGGAGGGTACCTGCGCATGCTGAAATAAATTTTTTTGATGAATAATATATTTCAGTTTATTATGTTCTTTTTTAAAATAAATTTACGGATATCAAGAATTACGTATAGCCATGCCCGTTCGGGCTCGAACCCGTTAGCCCGTGTCTGCTCTGGCTCGAGCCCGTTTGGTCTGCGCTCGTTCGGGCTCAAGCCCATTTGGCCCGTTGCTCGTTCGGGCTTGTATATTCGTATAATGTGCTTTATTATTTGTAGTAGTGAAATTTAATGCAGGAATTGTGTTTAATTTGGTTGTACAATATGCTTGATAATTTGTATTTCTTATGTAAGGGGTGTTTTAATAACTGTATTAATTGTATTTATTGACCAATTAAATAATTGACTACATTAAATAGCATTAATGTGGTGTTTTGTTGTACACTATATTTCTTGTCTTGTACGTCTGAAAATTATGTGCATTAAAGTGTTGTACACTATGTTTCTTTTCTTGTAAGTAGTAGTTATTATAGTCATTAATAACATTGACCACTTTAATAGCATTAATTTTGTAAGTCTAAAAATTACATCATGCTTATTTTGTTGTACACTATGCTTATTTTGTTGTAAATTTGAAAATTGGTTGCAGCTATTGTACATTGTGCTTAAATGGCTGTAATTTTTGGTGAAGGGGTATTTTTAATAGCATTAATGTTGTTTGATAGAATTTTGGTCTTAAAATGACACCACGCTTTATTTTGTTGTACAATATGCTTACTTTGTTGTAATTTTGAAAATTGGTGCATTAAAGTGTTGTAAACCATGCTTAACTTCTTGTACGTCTTAAAATTAAGAGTGAGATGCCTTCGGGCATTATAAGTAGTATAGATAATAGACCACTTAATTTAAATATCTTAATATTTGTACTAAAAGGTATCAAACGCGAAAGGTATAAACACGTGTTAATTTTCAATGCATGTTTTCTCATGGTTTGTCATTTTGCACGAGATGGCTTTCATCTACTCATACGTGTTCCCCTTCAACCCATCCAAAAACCTAAACATCGTGTGGATATTCTATCCAACTGGTCAGTCAAAAAGTTCACAAGTGCTTCTTTTTTGGCGAAGATCTTGGCACACCTGCATACGTCAAAAAGGACGTTCTAACCATATCGTGTCGGCACTTGAAGCACATGAGCTATTTATAATGAACCTCATGTTCCCCAATGAATCAAAACACGTATTGCGGCAAACTGGGCATATCGCATCAACCGAAAACAACCGAAGCATAAAGCGATACTTAAGGATAGTATGATATTTCACCGGCGACATATGTTGACCTACTTGAGCATGTGGTGCTCGTAGACATTCAAAAATTGCTTTCTGTCTCGTAGTCATGTCGAAGTGAACTTCCATATCCTTAACCATTTTACTAAAAAGAACTCTCCCGCCAATGCATGTTAGCCTTTAACGGTGGGTGTCCTTATTAGTGAAACCGCTAAAATCAAAGCTTGAAATCGCATCACGAAGACATAGCACAAACATAATCATCACCCATACCACATCTGTCACGTAAGATACGGTTTTGTAGCACCTAATATCTTATAACAATGAAGTTTAAAAGGCTTTCGTAATAAAATCTTCACATTTGGAAAAAGTTACATAGCCCGTCTAGGTAAAATATATATGTACATGTAATGTTTTAAAACTCGGGTTGACCAGGTTAAATAAGGTTCAACCTAGTATTGGTTTATCATTAGAATTCGTGTTTTTAAAAAAAATGATTTAACGGAAACCACAAACTCATTCGGATTGAATGAAAGACCTGTTTAAAAACATTGCGTACATATTTGACATATCTTTTCCAATTATAATTTGTTATAAATATTAGCCGAATATATTGAAGGATACGCCCAGTTATAATTGTTTTGAATTCTACAATTGGTAAAACTCAAGGTTATAAATAGCGTGAGACGTACAACATGACCAAACTTTACGTCTTAGAAGTTATGGCAAAGTTATAGCGTTTTCTAAAGCGTGACTTAAATCGACACAAAATATGAAAATAATTATAGATTTATATATTATATCATATTTCGTATATATCGATTTTTAAAAAGTGTTATACTTAAGGGGAAAAAAAATTCTTGCATTTAACCTCTTTATTTCTTTCAAAAAAAACTTTTTTCATCAGAATTAAATCCAAAAAAGATGCCACGCCTCATCTCATGTCATGCCTAAAGCCGCCGCCTTAATCTATTGTGTAACGTGAAGGTCACACCTTGCATTTTAGCATCGCCTTATAAAACCATGATAAAACCCCTCATTATCTCAAGAATAAATGCCAAATATATGATACACAACATAACTCATAAATAATCTATATTAGACTAATCCCAAAATAATTATACGTGGGCCTATCCTTCCATATATTCGGCTAATAATAACTTCTAGTTTTTTATTGCCTAAGAGCACTAGGTGTCATGATATAGCCAACTTACTCATTCGGGGCTCACATGATGTCACATCACTATAACAAAACTCCACAACTACCCCCTTCACTCACAACTAGGGATGAGCATTTGGACCCGAATCCCGGTACCGAAATGGTAACGACTCCCAGTACACGGTACGGTACCGGTACCATGAATTGAGCCCAAAAAGAAATCGGTACCACTAATACGGTACCGGTACCAAAGCGGGAAGTACCGGAAAAAAATCCCGAAAATTGAGTAGTCATATTTTTTAATTAAATGACTTATCTAAACACCCATTTGGCCCGTTCCATGTCAACAATAGTCATGTAAAACATATGGAAAGAAACCAAACGTTCGAAAAACTTATTGTGGCAACTATAGATCCTTCATAACCGCTCACAAAAATTAAACCCGTACCTATTTTATAAGTTTTAGAACATTTGTATGTTACGAATATCTTGGTTGTATTTATTTAAATGTTGGTTGCATTTTGTGAGACGTCGTGGTCTGAAATCACTTGAAAATGCATGTTTTTCCTATATTTTGTTGCATTTTCTTGAAATCTTTTTTGGTTTAACAAAAAACGGGAAGGACCGTATAGGTACAGATTTCCCGGATCCATTGTACAGATCCGGTCGAATCAGTCCGGTACGCGGTACCGGTACCTACTTTCATGCTCGAGAAAAAATCGGTACCACTAATGCGGGACGGGTTCGGTACGATTCTGGTACCGTGATCATCCCTACTCACAACAAACCTCAACTTACTCATTTAGGTCTAACCACTTACAACCTTTTTTTTTTTTTTTTTTTTTTTTCCACATTTCCAAATAAACTAAATTTATTTATCAAAATAAAAATACAATACAACATATTTAAAAAGACTTATAAATTAAACATTAAAAAAAATGAATGTAAACATTAATTATACAAGCCCAACCTAATTTAACCCCACTAATAAAATATAGAATAAAATACACCGTTCGTTCCTAAACCTGTACATGCGCATCACGTTGAACCAAAAGTGGGGATTTTCATCGCCCGGAGTCCTTTTTCCAACTTTCATACTCTAAATTGGTCCTTTGACCATTTTTCCGTCAGTCAACGACGTCAATTGCCGTTTGGTTTGTCTTTATTCCAAGGGCACAATTGTCATTTCCTTATTTCAATACAGTGTGTGGTATACTCTTTTCTGTGTGTGCTACATTAATTAGTGGCTAATAAAAGCAACTTATTATTCACTCACTCACCCTAAAGTTCTCCTCTAAAAATAAATCTTATCCTTAATATTTCCGATCAAGGTTTTAATAATGGTGCGTTGTGTGGTTTGTGGTAGGCGGCGGTAGTAAAGAACCTGCTGGAACAATGTAAACGCGGCAGGCGTTATTGCTTGTCCTGTTGAGGTTGGCTAGTCTTTATATAATAATGCTTGTATTTTTTAATTTAACATGTTATGTTTATAGTTTCTTCTTGGTGTCAGCTTTTAAGTGTTTTCAAACGTTTGATTTCTGATTTTTGGGATCTAGATGTCCTATCAATGGATGGTTGGATCCACCATTGACGACGAGAGCAAGGGAGGTGATCCTCTACTTGCAGAGGCACATTCACCGAAATGAGGCGGCATTACAAGAATGCCAAGCAGCCCTCATCGGTGAGACCATGGAGGCTAGCTGTAATCGCAGTCGCCAGGGAAACCAGAGCTAGAGGCTAGTCAACAAGATACACTAGCTAAACTCCTTCTTGAGAAGGAGAAAATATGCCGTTTGACGAACTTCTGTGTTTTCTCCTGGATACTGATCATTGTCGTTTGTATATGGTTTATTTAGTGGGTTTACAATGACGGTGGTTTTTTGCCTTTTGAGTCGGTGGTAGGGTCTCTGTAATTAGTCTTGTGGTGATGGTTGTCTTGTGAAAAGTCATGGTTTGATGTACTTTGGTCCTTGTACAGTTACAAGTAGTATTA
>OU343224.1:196360280-196404418 GCA_910596185.1 Chrysanthemum makinoi | reverse complement strand
TTAGTTTAATCTTTGATCTAGGTATAGATTTAGTTATATCTTATTGAGGTTGCATTTCATACTAAAACATCAGTTATAAACTGTAGAAAGAAATTCGAGTTCAGAAAAGTCAAATTGTCAAGTTCTTATAAAAAGTAAAAATCCTATTGTCAGCTTTGAGTACCAATATTTCTGTATTTTTAAAATCCTCAATTTGAGTCCAAACTTTGTAAACTAGGATCTAAGAACTACATTTGGTGGTCTTTTATAAAGTATTTTTATAATATTTTTGGGAATTTTGTAATCCAGTTAAAAATCATCTGAAGACATTGGGCAGATTTCAATCCATGATCTGTACCAAAACTCAGCGTTCCTGAGTTGAAACAGTTTTGCTTAGCTTCTAGGAAACTCATATTAGCTTCAATCTAGCTGAAATTTGGTTTTAAAGCTCTTTTCTAGGAAGACTTGAGATTACAATTGTTGGATTTAAAATTAAGCTTATTTTGCAGCTTATTTTTAAGCTGCAAGTAGAGGATTCAGAGCTTAATTGATATTTGCTGTTTTGAATTAGAATTGCTACATAGCTCATAAGCTGTGTTTAGTTGATTAAAAATAGTTTCAGTGGGTCATTTTGAGTTATTTTAGCCATAACTTAGCTTGCCTTAGCTTCTGGTTCACTCTTTTAGCTTGTAGCTTAATTTCATATAGCTTTCCCAAATTAGTCATATAGCAACTAGCTTAATCTGCTTTCACAAGTAGTTTTTAGCAATTTTCCTAGCTTCTAATTCATATTTAGAACTTTTCTGAAAATTTTCATAATTTTCTATAGCTTCTAGCTATTTTTCTGAATTTAAATTAGTTTTTAATACATTTTAATTGGCTTTTAATAGAAATAAATCAGAAAAAACTCAAAAAAATATAATTTCAATTTTCCTAGATTAAGAAAAATAAAAAAATCGTAAAAAATATTTTTCCTGAATTTTCATAGCTTAAATAGTAATTTTTAGCCATTTAATTAGTTTTAAATAGTTTTTAATTCATAGAAAATAGATAAAAGACCAGAAAAATACAAATATAATTCAGAAAATTATTTTTAGTCATTTAAGATTTTTGAAAAATATTTTTGTAATTTTCTCTAAAGTTTTTATAATTTTTAGCATTTTAAATCCATTTTAAAAATTAAAAAAAAAATAGTTTTTAATTAAAATAAAATCAAGAAAAATCATAAAAATTAGTTTTAAATTTTAGATAATTTTCAAATTGCATTTTTAGCTGTAGAATATTTTTAGATAACTTTTAGAGATAAAATTGAATTAGTTTGCATTTAATTCACGTTTTTGTTTAAATCGTAATTTGCGTTTTAGATTTAAATTTGCATAATTAGTTGTTATATCTTTATTGCATCATATATTTAGCCTCCTTAATTGCTTCCCTTTACTTTCCCTTGTCCCGTAGTGTAAAAATCCCAAATATCTCTTTTTACACATTCAAATCACAATAAACGTGATTTGAGTTGTTTAACTCCATTCATCCCTCGTTTGGAACGATCTCGGGACTCAAACCTAATACGTTTGAGTTGCCTTAATACTACACTTATCTTAATTGATTTTCCTGAATCAATTTTGGCCTTATTTGCCGGGGAGGGCATGAAGTGAGTTTTTCGTATTCCGTCTCGATTCGCGTGCATTTGAAGATCCTTCCCCGAGTGAAGTTACCGTCGTTTTGTATATATAACTTTTCAAAACCCAAAAACATCTAAAAAATCAAAACATTCTTCCTAGAGTGTTTACAAAACCATAAAAATTAAAAAAACCAACAAAAGAAATCGAAACGTCAATTGTTACGTGGCTCACCTTAAGGTACAACCTATACACGGGTATAAGGAAGTCTTAACATTAAATTGCGGTGAAGAAGAAGATACTCTTCTTTCGCTCAGCTGCTGAGTACTTTTGAGAGCTACCGAGCCGGTTGTGAGCGATTACAAAAGATTGTTTTTCAAAAATTTCTTAAATATAAAACCAAATAGATTTTCCTTTTTCAAATTTATTTTTCCATTTTAATTTTTTGATTTTGATTTTTAGTGCATGCGCAGTCGTTCTCAATCTAGACGACTTCATAATTGAAACGTACCCGAGTTACGTAATATGGCTGCTAATCAAGTACCACCCGTTCCCGGTCCCAATCCTCATCCCGTTAATCAAAATGTAGCTCCCGATCTCCGAATCATGGAGGAGCTATGCCATATGTGCGGAAGGGAGGACCCATTGCTCCGACTAATTTTCAAGCTACGGATTTTAGCTTGAAACGTCATATGATTGAACAAGTGAAGAATAGTTGTCAATTTCACGGTTTACCGGATGACGATGCTAATAAGCATCTTGACAAATTTCTTACCGTCACCCAGAGTATGAAACAAAATGGGGTCTCCGATGATGCCCTTCGTCTATATCTCTTCCCATACTCTTTGACTCATCATGCTACTTCTTGGTTTAATCGACTTCCAAAAAATTTGATTCATACTTTTGAGGAAATTGTTTCTAAATTTCTGGCAAAGTACTTTCCACCGTCGATGGTGACGAAATTGAGAAACGATATCAGTAATTTTCGACAATATACCGACGAATCTTTTTTTGAAGCTTGGGAACGTTATAAGCTTGCAATTGATCGATGTCTGAATCATAACATGTTGCTTGTCACTCAAATTGATACATTTTCATGAAAAGACGTCCCGAGGAATGTTATGATCTTATCGAGAACATGACCTCCCATCACAATTATTGGGATTATACCGCCGAAAAGGGCGAGTCATCTCGATCAAATACGTCTTCTTCTCTCGAAATAGCCGCTCTGAACAAAAAGATTGACGATATCTTAAGGATAACACAAATGAATAATCAGAATCAACATCAACAAGTGAAAGCGGTACAACCGACTTGTGAGACTTTGGAGGCCCACATTCTTATTCCGAGTGCCCAGTTGTGGCTACGCTCAAGAGAATGTTTATGCTGCTACGGGAAACTACAATCAACGCAAGGAGATGAAATCTTTTAGCTACCGTTCAAAAAATTACCTCGGACCTCCCGGTTTCAATCAACCTCAACACCAAAACCAAAATCAAAATCGTTTCAATGGTAACCACAATTCTAATAAAAACCTAGGAGCTAATTTCAATAATGGTAATCAACATTACCAAGCTCCTCCACCTCAATTTTACCAACAACCTTCTCATCCTCAACAACCTTATCAACCACCTCATTCAGATCTTACGAACTTCATCAAGAACACCGATAACACGACTAAAGCAATGAAAATTCAGATCAACAGTATGAGGGTTGAGTTTAAGAAGGAAATTGATACGACTTTGGGCAAGCAAACAAACGAATTGAAGAATATCGATAACATCAAATTAGCCTGATATTTAATATATCAAATTCCCATGTTTATGGCCTCATTTGTATTAATATGGTACTTAATTCGTTCATATTTGCATTTCAGGATAAATGAGGCGTTGAAGCAGAAAAGATGTGATATAAGGCCAAATATATGTTCTGAAGATTGATTTACGAGGGCCTTTGGATTCTATGTGAAGATTACGCCGTAACTACTTAATAAGGTTATGATGCTTTGAAAGATACGACGTAACCAATTATTATGGTTACGACGTAATTATTTTTGTGAAGCTTACTGCGTAACGTGGAATTAGTTACTCCGTAGAGATAATTTCAGAGCGGATAAGTATAAGCGGATGAAGTACTACGGCGTAACTCGGATATTTAGTTACGCCGTAAATTATTACTTGGGCGCGAAGGATTTGAAGTCCAGGGGCTGAAAGTGACAAGTTAATTCGAAGTTTATTATGTACAAGGACTTGCTATAAAAGTAACATGAACGAGGAGGGACTAAACACGTACACAAGAGAAAATTAGTTTACAGAAATTATGTTAACAATGAAAAGTACGAAGCTAACAATTACGTCGTAATTCATTTTATAGTTACGGCGTAACTAAATAATTTAGTTCTGACGTAATTGTTCGAGATCCGGTTCTTCTTGCGACTTTAGTTACGGTAATTAATAAGGTTATGCCGTAACTATGTCGCGGCCTATAAATATAGCCCTAAATCTGCATTTTAAGTATCTCTCTACACCCCTCTCCTAGGGGTTGATTAGGGAACCACTCCAAGGCATTTTCTAGCAGTCCAAAGCCAGTTTTGAAAGAAGAATTCACTCGCAATCATCATCATTATTAGCTCTACATCAAGTAATTTGTATCAAACATTATGTTCAATTCAATTCATGATTTATTCATTTTTGTTGGTATAATTTACTATATGTTTGGCTAAGCACCCTGGTGCTGGCCTAGTTATGATTCCTTAATTGTTTTGTTTGCGTACATTGCTTCCGTATAATTATTTCTAAGTGTATGCATGCATAGTTTATTGGTAGCTACCCTTATTTTGGTAGTTTTGAATGGCGGTAGAGGCTAGTTGCTTAGGAGATATGACCAACTGACCCTAAGTGAGTAGGTGAGGCGGAAAGGGTAAGATATGAAAAACTGACGACCCTTTCTACTTGTGCGATTTGACCAACTGATCACCTACCGTTTGGATGAACTTAAGAATTAGGGGGTGAGTGTTTAAGTTGCTAACGCCCGGGCACTCACTATTATAAATCTAGCATGTAGCGGAACTTAATAACTTGGCTTAGGGGACCAGGAACAACTAGACTTATGAAGGGACACCTGACTTCTCCAGTGGTGGCATCTTTGTGATAGGTTAGGGCGAATTGACCAAATGCTGTCCTCTCGACTTTGACCTCACCTGAAGTAATTAGACGTAGACATTACTAGCTAGGATGAATAACTAGGTTAGCACCACTATTCTTCATTGATCACATCTCTTGCCTTTATCTGCTTTCCTTTATTTCCTTGTTTTATTAGTTAGTTTTATTATTTCAATCTTAAAAGCAATTAAAATCGTGACATAGACTTAAGTTAATTTCCGATCCCCGTAGCTCTTGGGACGACATCAGTTTTACCAAATACAACACTACACACGACCGGGTACACTGCCCGTTAGTGCATTAGGGTAGACCATAGGTATAACGAGTAATTATAAATATTAAAACCTGGTCAGTAAAACCTGCATCAAATATGATGAGCAGTTTCATGCAGATGAATATGTCTTCGAGTTCCGGTACTCTTCCGAGTAACACGATTCCTAACCCAAGAGGTGACATGAAAGCGATTACCACCCGAAGTGGTGTAGCTTACGATGGACCCACGATTCCTACCACTTCTTCTTCTTCCTCTCGTGTGGTAGACCGTGAGACCGGGGTGACAAAGGACCCGGTGCTTCCTACTAATAAGGGAAGTACTGTGAATGTCCAGCCCACGGTTGTCCAAGATTCTAAGCCTGAAGATGCTCTCGTTAATGTGAAGAAATCTAATCCGAAACCGTCTATCCCATATCCGTCTCGTCTTAAAGATCAAACTCTTCGCGAAAAGTCTAATCATCAAATGGAAATGTTTTTCCAAATTTTCAAAGACTTGAATGTAGAGATCAGTTTTGCGGATGCCCTTCTCTTGATGCCTAAACTTGCTTCTACGATTAAGGGATTGCTTACGAACAAGGAAAAACTTTATGATCTTGCTACAACATCTTTGAATGAGAATTGTTCGGCGGTTAAGGATTTACCTCTTCATCTTGAATACTCTTTTCTTGAAGAACCGAACAAGTTTCCCGTCATCATTGCTAAGAATTTAAAAGATGAGGAGAAAACCGAACTTTTGGCCGTCCTTAAAAAACATAAAAGTGCCATCGCTTGGCAGATTTCCGACATTAAAGGCATAAACCCACGTTTTTGTACTCACGAAATTTTAATGGAAGATGATTATAAGCCCGTCATACAACAAAAACGTAGGGTTAACCCGAAAATCCATGATGTCATCAAAAAGGAAGTTCTAAAACTCCTTGACGCCGGAGTTATCTACCCGATCTCAGACAGCTCATGGGTTAGCCCTATCCATTATGTCCCGTAGAAAGGCGGAATGACCGTAGTTATGAATGAAGATAATGAGTTGATTTCCACACTCCTCATCACCGGATGGAGGGTGTGCATTGATTACCGGAAATTGAATGATGCTACAAGGAAAGACCATTTCCCGCTACCTTTTATGGATCAAATGCTCGAACGTTTAGCGGGGAATGGGTTCTATTGCTTTCTCGATGGTTTCTCCGGTTACTTCCAAATTCCGATCGACCCGCAAGATCAAGAGAAAACGACTTTCACTTGCCCTTATGGAACGTTTGCTTACCGACGAATGCCATTTGGCTTATGCAATGCTCCCGGAACGTTCCAAAGGTGCATGATGGCTATTTTCCACGACATGATCGAGAATACAATGGAGGTGTTTATGGATGATTTCTCGGTTTATGGAGATTCTTTCACTTCTTGCCTCTCTCATCTAGACCACGTGCTTAAACAGTGTGAAGACACTAATTTGGTCTTGAATTAGGAGAAGTGCCATTTCATGGTTCGATAGGGCATTGTCCTCGGCCATAAGATTTCAAAATCTGGGATTGAGGTCGACCGAGCTAAAGTCGACATCATAGCTAAACTCCCTCATCCTACTACCGTCAAAGGTATTCGGAGTTTTTTGGGTCATGCCGGTTTCTATCGCCGTTTCATTCAAGATTTCTCTAAGATAGCCCGCCCTCTGACCCATCTCATTGAAAAGGATGCTCCGTTTATCTTCACTAATGAATGCGTTGAAGCCTTTAACATACTTAAAAAGAAATTAACCGAGGCTGCAATTTTAGTTGCCCCCGACTGGGATTTGCCCTTTGAGCTTATGTGTGATGCAAGTGATTACGCAATTGGGGCAGTCTTGGGGAAATGTAAGTTGAAACATTTTCAGCCCATACACTATGCCAGTAAGACATTGTCTGAGGCCCAACATAATTATACGACTACTGAAAAGGAATTATTGGCCGTTGTTTACGCTTTCGAGAAATTTAGACCCTACCTTGTCTTATCAAAAACCATAGTGTATACCTACCATTCTGCCCTCAAGTATCTTTTGGCAAAGCAAGATGCTAAGCCCCGATTACTTCGGTGGGTTCTCCTCCTTCAAGAATTTGATGTTACTATTCTTGACAAAAAAAGAGCGGAGAACCTTGCTGCCGATCACCTTTCTAGACTAGAGAATCCCCATCAAAGTGTGCTCGAGAATAAGGAGATCACGGAAACATTTCCTCTCGAGACACTTGGGATGATTACTAAGAAAGACCATAATACCCCATGGTTTGCCGACTTTGCAAATTACCATGCGGGTAACTTCATTGTGAAAGGGATGTCGTCCCAACAAAAAAAAAGTTCTGTAAAGATGTTAAGCATTATTTCTGGGATGACCACTAATTTTTTAAGATTTGTGCGGATCAAGTAATCCGGCGGTGTGTTCATGGCCAAGAGGCCCTTGATATTCTTAGTGCTTGCCATAACGGACCCACCGGAGGCCATCATGGTGCAAGCTACACTGCTAAAAAGGTTTTTGATTCCGGGTTTTATTGGCCTACCATATATTGAGATGCCCATGATTTGGTTAAGTCATGTGACTCATGCCAACGTCAAGGGAAGATTGAGCAAAAAGACGAAATGCCGCAAAATGCTATTCAAGTCTGTGAAATTTTCGACGTTTGGGGCATCCATTTTATGGGACCATTTCCTTCTTCAAAGGGTAATAAGTATAACCTCGTGGCCGTCGCCTACCTGTCCAAATGGGTTGAAGCGAAGGCGCTCCCCACCAATGACGCCCGAGTGGTTGTTAAGTTTCTAAAGAACTTATTTTCCCGATTCGGAGCACCTTGTGCTATCATCAGTGATCGCGGTACCCATTTTTGTAATGAACAATTTGCGAAGGTTATGGCTAAATATGGATTTATACACCGTCTTTCTACCGTGTATCACCCACAGACGAGCGGACAAGTTGAGGTCTCCAATCGTGGTCTGAAAAGGATTTTAGAGAGAACCGAGCTTCATGGGCTGATAAGTTAGATGATGCATTATGGGCTTTCCGCACCGCATACAAGACACCCATCGGGTGCACCCCATTTAAGTTGGTATATGGAAAGGCTTGCCACTTGCCCATCGAGCTCGAACATAAGGCATACTGGGCCTTGAAACATGTGAATTTTGACCTTAAAACCACGGGTGATCACCGAAAAGTTCAAATGAATGAATTAAATGAACTTAGGGATCAGGCCTACGAGAATTCTTTGATTTACAAAGAGAATACTAAGAGGATTCATGATACTAAAATAAAAAACCGCGTATTCAACGTTGGTGATCAAGTTCTCCTCTTTAATTCTCGATTGAAGATATTCTCGGGCAAACTCAAAATCCGTTGGTCCGGACCATTAACCGTAGCTCAAGTTTTCCCATATGGAACTTTAGAGCTATCTCAGCCCGATAGGTGAATGGTCATCGTGTTAAGCATTACTTTGGAGGGGACATCGCGTCTATGGTTGTCCTGGATCTCCAAAATTTCCCCAAGGACAATTGAATTCGGAGATCGAGTCAAGCTAGCGACTCGGTGACCAAAAACAGTAGCGCTTCGTGGGAGGCACCCCATGCTTATCTCTATCTTCTTTCTATTTTCTAATAAGTGACGTGAAGGGGTTAGCCTCTTTGATTTCTCGTGTTTGGTTGTTTGTGATGTTTTAGGATTTTCCTGATATGAAAACTCTCGTGCTCGAAGTTTGTATTTTATCCACTCAAGTTTCATGATCGATGCTGATGGAAATCCAATATCCAAATCTTATCGACTAACGCTTATCTTCTAGCATAATTAATAAACGGCTTTTAGATTTTCGTTGATACCCTTGCCTTTAAACATTGAGGACAATGTTTCGTTTTAGTCTGGAGTGGGTAATCTTTGATTTGATTTGACCGCACTTGCTTGTTTTTTGTCGTATACTCTCGCAACCCCGTTTTTTCTTAGAAAAAGAAGAATTTGTGCAAAAATGTGAAAAATTTAAAATTTTTGTAAGCTTTTGCTAGTTTTATGATTGAAAAGTCTTTACTAGTTTCTTAGAAGTTACTTTAAATATGCGTTTTCTTGAAAAAGCCTTTGCTAATTGCTTAGACAAGAGGCTATAAAATACGATTCTAGCTCAAAAGGTCAAGAATTTGCAAGTCTCCCTAAGTGATTTTAAATATGCGAAGCTTTGATAAGATTTGCTAGTTTCTAATAAGTGACTTTAAAAATGCGAGACTTGAGATTATTTGACGAAGCATTCGCTAAGTTAATATATGTTTTGACACCTTTTTGACTTTCCGTTGGTGAGAGTGCGAATAGAATTCTGACTTGACCGGGCGGGTTGAGCCCTAGCTTGTTCCCTTAACTATAGATAATTTAATTATCGGCTAAGCATTCGCGGATATCATTATTTGGGATTTTAAATTTGCGGAGATCGAGGAATGATAGAGTTACTTATGAGTTTAGATGCTAAGCGTGGAGTAGATGGTTCTATTTAGAGGCCATTGAAGGTACTTATGGCTTTTTGTTCCCACAAGATTGTTTCACCCCATATATGTGAATAAATAATTAGAGATGTTTAGTTTTTGGCGATAGTTAGTTCTTTATCTTCTTAAAAGAATTTTTGTTTTAAAATTTTGGTACACATCAAGGACTCGTAATAAATAAGTGATAAGTAATAAATAAAGTTATGAGCTGCGGTTTTCGAGATCGGATCCTTATTTCGAAAGTAGGGGTTTAGGTCTTGGTAACCCTCTTACGCCGACCCTTGGACCTTTAGCCGAAATTGTGTGAAGTCTTGGCCTAACATCCTTGGATCCTCATTTCATGGACGCCTAGAGTCTTGGAATTCTTCGTCGTAACGCCCAGTTATAATTGTTTTGAATTCTACAATTGGTAAAACTCAAGGTTATAAATAGCGTGAGGCGTAGCATCGCAGCATGACCAAACTTTACGTCTTATAAGTTATGGCAAAGTTATAGCGTTTTCTAACGCGTGACTTAAATAGACACAAAATATGAAAATAATTATAGATTTATATATTATATCATATTTCGTATATATTGATTTATAAAAAGTGTTATACATAAGGGGAAAAAACTATTCTTGCATTTAACCTCTTTATTTCTTTCAAAAAAAACTTTTTTCATCAGAGTTAAATCCAAAAAAGATGCCACGCCTCATCTCATGTCATGCCTAAAGCCGCCGCCTTAATCTATTGTGTAACGTGAAGGTCACACCTTGCATTTTAGCATCGCCATGACACGCCTTATAAAACCATGATAAAACCACTCATTATCTCAAGAATAAATGCCAAATATATGATACACAACATAACTCGTAAATAATCTATATTAGACTAATCCCAAAATAATTATACGTGGGCCTATCCTTCCATATATTCGGCTAATAATAACTTCTAGTTTTTTATTGCCTAAGAGCACTAGGTGTCATGATATACCCAACTTACTCATTCGGGGTCCACATAATGTCACATCACTATAACAAACCTCCACAACTACCCCCCTTCACTCACAACTAGGGATGAGCATTTGGACCCGAATCCCGGTACCGAAATGGTAACGACTCCCAGTACACGGTACGGTACCGGTACCATGAATTGAGCCCAAAAAGAAATCGGTGGCACTAATACGGTACCGGTACCAAAGCGGGAAGTATCGAGAAAAATCCCGAAAATTAGTCAGATTTTTTAATTAAATGACTTATCTAAACACTCATTTGGCCCGTTCCATGTCAACAATAGTCATGTAAAACATATGGAAAGAAAGCAAACGTTCGATAAACTTATTGTGGCAACTATAGATCCTTCATAACCACTCACAAAAATTAAACCCGTACCTATTTTATAAGTTTTGGAACATTTGTATGTTACAAATATCTTGGTTGTATTTATTTAAATGTTGGTTGCGTTTTGTGAGACGTCATGGTCTGAAATCACTTGAAAATGCATGTTTTTCCTATATTTTGTTGCATTTTCTTGAAATCTTTTTTGGTTTATCAAAAAACGGGAAGGACCGTATAGGTACAGATTTCCCTGTACCGGATCCGGTACCTGAATCCCGTCCGATACGGTACCGGTACCCACTTTCATGCTCGGGAAAAAATCGGAACCACTAATGCGGTACGGGTTCAGTACCATTCTGGTACCGTGCTCATCCCTACTCACAACTTACCTCAACTTACTCATTTAGGTCTCACCACTTACAACTTTATTTTTTTTCACATTTCCAAATAAACTATATTTATTTATCAAAATAAAAATACAATACAACATATTTAAAAAGACTTATAAATTAAACATTAAAAAAAATGAATGTAAACATTATCACAAGCCCAGCCCAATTTAACCCCACTAATAAAATATAGATTAAAATACACCGTTCGTTCCTAAACTTGTACCTGCGCATCACGTTGAACCAAAAGTTGGGAATTTCATCGCCCGGAGTCCTTTTTCCAACTTTCATACTCTAAACTGGTCCTTTGACCATTTTTCCGTCAGTCAACGACGTCAGTTGCCGTTTGATTTGTCTTTAGTCCAAGGGCACAATTGTCATTTCCTTATTTCAATACAGCGTGTGGTATACTCTTTTCTGTGTGTGCTACAGTAATTAGTGGCTAATAAAAGCAACTCTTATTCACCACTCATCCCTAAAGTCTCCTCTAAAAAATAAATCTTATCCTTAATATTTCCGATCAAGTTTTAATAATGGTGCGTTGTGGTTGTGGTAGGCGGGCGGTAGTAAAGACCTGCTGGAACAATGTAAATGCCGGCAGGCGTTACTTTGCTTGTCCTGTTGAGGTTGGCTAGTCTTTATATAATAATGCTTGTATTTTTTAATTTAACATGTTATGTTTATAGTTTCATCTTGGTGTTAGCTTTTAAGTGTTTTCAAACGTTTGATTTCTGATTTTTTGGGATCTAGATGTCCTATCAATGGATGGTTGGATCCGCCATTGACGACGAGAGCAAGGGAGGTGATCCTATACTTGCAGAGGCACATTCACCGAAATGAGGCGGCATTACAAGAATGCCAAGCAGCCCTCATCGGTGAGACCATGGAGGCTGTCAACGCAGTCGCCAGGGCCAACGAGCTAGAGGCTAGTCAACAAGATACACTAGCTAAACTCCTTCTTGAGAAGGAGAAAATATGCCGTTTGACGAACTTCTGTGTTTTCTCATGGATACTGATCATTGTCGTTTGTATATGGTTTATTTAGTGGGTTTACAATGACGGTGGTTTTTTGCCTTTTGAGTCGGGGGTAGGGTCTCTGTAATTAGTCTTGTGGTGACGGTTGACTTGTGAAAAGTCATCGTTTGATGTACTTTGGTCCTTGTATAGAACAAGTAGGATTACTTTTATGCTTTAGTCCTTCTAATGTTATGCCTTTAATACTTGGTCCTTGCCCTAATAAATGATCAAACCCACATCAGTTGCCACATGGTATGTGCTAAAACTAGGGGTGGCAATCGAGTCGTGTCCGTGTTAACCTATTCGGGTTCGCGTGTTGGCGGGTTAGTATAGCCTTAACCCAAACACGACCCATTTATTAATCGTGTCAAGAAACTCAACCCTAACCCACACCTGCATAACACGTGTAACCCATTTGTGACCCGTTTAACCCATTTAAGTAAATAGGTCAAGCAGTGAATAAAGCTGGTTGTTTGTCGATTTAACTAGTTTAAATGCTAAAAATGATATAAGGATCTAAAATTTGATAAGAATAACATACAAATAACTATGCGACAATTTTCAGAATTATAAGCATCAATTTTCATGATATCTAAGGTATAAAATTATAATTCACTCATACTAAGTAAATAACAAAATATATTTAATCCACATCCAACATAAAAACCAAGTTATATATTTTATTTTTAAGATCTTATATACTTAAACGGGTTCACGGGTTGACCTGTTTAATACTTACTCAACCCAAACACGACCCGTTTATTAAACGGGTTAGACGGGTTGACCCGTTTTTTACCCAAACCTGTTTATCCTCAACCCATACCGATTTAACTTCGTGTCGGGTTCGTGTCGTTTATCGTGTCGTGTCGAGAATTGCCACCCCTAGCTAAAACACATACTTTTTATTTACCAAATCAAGCCCAAAATAACCAAGAAAGAGCCGTTATTACTAATATCTGTTGGTTTCTTGAGTTTATGCATGTGCAAGTACGGATATAACAAAACACGCAAAAAAAAGACAAATCAGACGAAAACCGAGCACGAGAAGGAAAAGAGTGCAAAAGCTGAGCCGGGAAATCAGAAATGAGTATTTGTGAAGATTTTGATGCTGAAAGGATGATTTATGAAAGATTGGATCAACCTTAAAGAATTTACAGAATCAGTCCTCCAAGTTTCAACAATTGTCAGAAAATACCACTAAAGTTTCAGATTTGGCATGATTAGTCCTTGGATTATTTGGAAGTGACAAGAATGGCCCTTGGGAATACTTTTCAGAATTGGCAGAAGTGGTCCTTGGAATTTCACATTTAACACAATTGGTCCTTATCATTATATACGGATTACAAAACAAGTCCAAGCTTAGTATTGTCCAAGCCCATGTACCCCTTGGCCCAAATATCCCAAAAGCCCAAGACCTTACCCGTAGTCCATACCCGTTTCACTTAAATAACCCAGGTCAAACCACTAATCCACCCGGTCAACCCAACCATTTTCCCTACTCTTTTTACCTTGTGGTCAACGAAGTCAAAACAGTTAAAAAATAATAATAAATTAGCCAAAAACCTTTTACCCGCCAAACTTGTTTATCCCCAAATCAACTTACCTAGATTTTTAAGAACCCTAAAATTCCCTTCCAATAAATAGCCACAATTAAAGCAATTCAAGGGCAAATCCGTACTTCACTGACATGCCCTGACACATTGGAATGACAAGTCACCTATCCGTGTGCTCTCCTTGCCTATGATTGGTTGATGGGACGTGTAAATGTCTAATCAATGGATCTGATTGATGGGATGATGTAGGGAATTGATCTAATGATTGTGAAAGGCTCAGAAAAAGCACAAGTTGGAATTCTGGATCCTTCCAAAGCTCTAAGGCTTCCCTATAAAAGCCCCTTTGTTATCACAGTGGAATCATGTACTTTTCTGAGTAATAGCTAAGCTTTTAATTGTTTCTTATGTTTTATTTTAATTTCTGTATTTTGAATCTCATTTTGTAATCAAGTTCTCATTAATAAAATCATTTCAGTTTTAGTTTTAATCTACTGTTAATTTCTGTTTGTAAGTTTTCATTAGCTTAAATTTGATTCAATAATCAACTTAGCTTATTCTAAATCACTTTTAGCTTGTACTCATTTAAAAACAAAAATTGCAAAAAAAAATCAGAAAAACAATATAAAAATAAAAAATAGCGATTCTGCTTTGAAGTTAAGTTCAGTTTATGGAATTGTTAATATAAGTTCTAATAAGCTAATTGACAGCTTACTAGTGCTTATCTAAGGCTTACTCAGTTTCTACATTCAAATCAAAACTCAGTCAAAGAAAGTCAACTGTGAGAAGATTTGGGTGAATCACTTGTTTGAATTGCAGAAGGGGTTGAAATTTGGATTGGTTAAGGTTTAGGATAGTGTTACTTAGCTCTAAATTGCAAGCCATAGTGGCTGGACATCTTGTAAGTTTCAATTTCATCTCATTATTGGCTTAATAGAGTAGCAGTAATTGCATTAATTAGTTTTGTAGATTTGGTGTGATATTCCTGTGAATTTGCTTGAATTAGGTCTAGTATAATTAGTTGTAGTTATATTGTGGATTGAGTAAGCTTGGATTAGTGTTTTGGCTTGTTAAGTTGCAATCAATTTAGAAAAGTAGTGTTTGGATCTGAAATCAAATTTGGATAGAGGTTGTTATAGAGGTGGATTGTTGTTGCATCAGTGTTAAATAGGTTAGTATAATTAGCATAGATCATGTAATATTGCATCCTAGTTCTTCATAAGTCAATATTAGCTTCAATTGTCCTTAATCTGCATAACAGTTAAATTCAGGTTAGTTTAATCTTTGATCTAGGTATAGATTCAGTTAGCATATCTTATTGAGGTTGCATTTCACACTAAAACATCAGTTATAAACTGTAGAAAGAAATTCAAGTTCAGAAAAGTCAAATTGACAAGTTCTTATAAAAAGTAAAAATTCTATTGTCAGCTTTAAGTACCTATCATTTTGTATTTTTAAAATCCTCAATTTGAGTCCAAACTTTGTAAAACTCTCAATCTAAGAACTTTGGCTGGTGGTCTTTTATAAAGTATTTTTATAATATTTTTGGGAATTTTGTAATCCAGTTAAAAATCATCTTGAACATTGGACAGTTTTCAATCCATGCTCTGTACCAAAACTCAGCATTCACAGAGTTGAAAACAGCTTTTTGCTTAGCTTCTGGGAAACTCATATTAGCTTCAATCTAGCTGAAATTTGGTTTTAAAGCTCTTTGCTAGGAAGACTTGAGATTAAAATTGTTGGATTTCAAATTAAGCTTATTGTGCAGCTTATTTTTAAGCTGCAAGTAGAGGATTTAGAGCTTAATTGATATTTGCTGTTTTGAATTAGAATTGCTACATAGCTCTTAAGCTGTGTTTAGTTGATTAAAAATAGTTTTAGTAGGTCATTTTGAGTTATTTTTGCCATAACTTAGCTTGCCTTAGCTTCTGGTTCACTCTTTTAGCTTGTAGCTTAATTTCAAATAGCTTTTCCAAATCAGTCATATAGCAACTAGCTTAATCTGAATTCATAAGTAGTTTTTAGAAATTTTCCTAGCTTCTAATTCATATTTAGAACTTTTCTGGAAATTTTCATAATTTTCTATAGCTTCTAGCTATTTTTCTGAATTTAAATTAGTTTTTAATACATTTTAATTAGCTTTTAATAGAAATAAATCAGAAAAAACTCAAAAAAATATAATTACATATTTCCTAGATTAAGAAAAATCAAAAAGTCATAAAAATTATTTTTCCTGAATTTTCATAGTTTAAATAGTAATTTTTAGCCATTTAATTAGTTTTAAATAGTTTTTAATTCAAAAAAAATAGATAAAAGATCATAAAAATACAAATCCAATTCTGAAAATTATTTTTAGTCATTTAATATTTTTGAAAAATATTTTTGTAATTTTATCTAAAGTTTTCATAATTTTTAGTATTTTTAATCATTTTTAAAAATACAAAAATAGTTTTTAATTAAAATAAAATCAAGAAAAATCATAAAAATTAGTTTTAAATTTTAGATAATTTTCAAATTGCATTTTTAGCTGTAGAATATTTTTAGATAACTTTTAGGGATTAATTTGAATTAGTTTGCATTTAATTCACGTTTTTGTGTAAATCGTAATTTGCGTTTTAGATTTAAATTTGCATAATTAGTTGTTATATCTTTATTGAATCATATATTTAGCCTCCTTAATTGCCTCCCATTACTTTTCTTGCCCCGTAGTGTAAAAATCCCAAATATCCCTTTTTACACTTTTAAATCACAATAAACGCGACGTGAGTTGTTTAAATCAATTCATCCCTCGTTTGGAACGATCTCGGGACTCAAACCTAATACGTTTGAGTTGCCTTAATACTACACTTCTCATAATTGATTTTCCTGTATCACCACACAAATATTATCCAATTCAAACCACACCTTTGTAAAATGATCAAACTCAAAACACAGATCCAAGAAAAATAGATCCGAGTATCAAAGATGGGTGAACAGTAATTGAGTTTGTAAAAGTCAACAGTTAATATGCGTATAAACTTGTAACAATATGTAGAAATACACGGTAAAGTGGCAAATCAATACAATAAAAACACAATTTTACCCATAGACTAACATGACATGATTTCATACATAATGCAAATGGATATATTTCCAAATGCATAAAATTTTGTAGTCCACAAAGTTCAGAAATAAACATTGTTTAAAGACAGCAAATAATGTTTAGGGGAATACATATTCGATGGAAAACATTGGCTTTCATATGCTTAACCAACATTTTTTTGTGGTGAAGACAGCTTTGCTGCTATAATCTTGGTCTTAGTCCAAAATTGTTTTGGAGACCCACCAGAAGCAGCATCAACTTGACTTCCAGATTGAGACTGGACCACACTTGGTTGAAAATCACCTTGAGATTGAGCATCAGTTTGACACCGAGGTTTTTCATTTCCTTTAAAATTGTGACCTATAACCTTTGCCTTCTTCTTTGCTGTAACTTTTGGCAGGGATGAACCTGTTTTTTGAGACTGTTGTGTACTGCCTTGACTTCCTGTTACACCTCCTTGCCCAAGAAATATTTTCTTGTTGTGTCCAGCATTGCCTCATAAACCACAAACTACACTCTTACTAGACTGTGACTAGTTACTGGTTTTGTCACTATTATCATTTTCAGTAAAAGCGCTAGTTCTTTTCTTTCGAGGCCTACCTAATGGTTTATGATGTTTAGGTAGAAGAATGGTTGTAGGCAATTGTGACTTATTCCAATGTTGATAACCATTTATAAGTTTCTTCCCAAGTCTTAAGCAAGTAACATGGATGAACCCATGATTCAACAGATCCTACTTGCATTCCATTGAACCTCATATACCGATGGGTAGCAATAGCATGTTTACATGGCATACCTGTAAGCTCTCATATTCTACATGTACAAGACTTAGCTTCAACATTCACAAAACACTTATCTCCCCATCCACTGACCTGATACATGTCTCCTTCAACCCGTTAATCAAGTCCGGTACACTTGTTTATCAAGTCCGACACACTTGTTAATCAAATCGGTATACTTATAAGCCTCTTTCTTTATCAAGTCCGGCACACTTGTTAATCACATTCACAACATTCACTATTCTTTTCATACAATATTCTCTAATGTATTCCAAAGCAGTAACGATGGGTTGGTGCCTACCTCCCAATAGTTTCCCATTGAACACCTCACACATGTTATTAAGTAACACATCAGAATGAGCCCTCCCTACACATTTATACAACATGCTTGATTTATACAAACAACAGTGTTGAACAATGTCGTAGAACAAAAGATGCACACTTACACATAGATTTGGTTAGTACCTGAAAAATGCGACATTGACAAATGGGTTGGTGGTATCTTACTTAACCAAGCATTGGCAGGTTCGCTAAACCTCTTTATGCCAGCATGGCTGCCTCAAATTGTTAGACGGTTGTTGCTGTTGCACATCTCCACAAATGATTCTTGTATGCTTTAGCATTCCATTGCAATTTCAGATTATCATGGATGTGCTTCAAACAATATATGTGTTCAGAACTAGGGAATACTGTTGCTAATGCTGGAATGATACCCTAAACAAATAAACATGAATTCATTACTAATAAAACTAGCATTTATCAAAAGTACAAGTGAATCTAATCAACTAAAAGATAACGTCACCTTTTGCCTGTCGCTGATAAAAGTGTAGTTTGAGTTTGGTTGCAAGTCAAGATCATCTCTTAGACATTCAATAAACCAAATCCATGAGTCTTTGCTTTCAACTTCTACAACCGCATAGGCTAAAGGGTATATTCCATTGTTGTTGTCTATACCGACTGCCGTAAGAAGCTGGTCAGGAAAAGAACCCCTCATAAAAGCACCATCTAACCCTAACAAGTCTCTTATGCAAGCTTTATATCCTTTTCCTTCAAAGCACCTAAGCATACATACTGTGACAACTCGTACTTCAGGTCATTTCTCAAAACAATTCATGCTTCACCATTTCATCATTTATCGTAAACTAGGTTTGTGTTCCAAATTTAACCTTTATGGGTTTGTAGCGGCGAATTCATGCAAATCACGAACATTCATATGGACATAGTCTCTTTGTATTGCATGCATTATGCATCATAATCATTCATGACTTTGCATTTCACATTAAGCGCGTAAATTTTATATTAAATAAACGCCCTTAATGCCTTTTGCATTATTATTTTGACCGATACTTCAAAAATGATCCCGATGTATTTTGATACTTACATTTAGTTTATAAAAACTATATTTTGAGTTTACCTAGTGTTTTTAACTATTTGCCTTGTATAAAATCGTTAAATTTATATCATTACGACACTTTTCTTAAAAACTACACGATAATTATTATATCACTCAAATTTTGCAAAATGTATTTTACAATTTTATGATCTCATTATACTTTACTTTGAAAGTTCAAAAATTACTTTTACCTAAAATTACCTTAAATACACTAATGTATTAAAACCTTTTGCTACATATTATTACAACAACCATGGGCAATTACTTACACATTGCTTGCTCCTTGATTACATTGATCGCAATTTATAAAGAAAAAAAGATATTTTTGCATCTTCCTTCCAAGGCCTCTAGTTATCGGATAAGTTTTCCTCTTTGATTGTATATATCTATACTCCATGTAATATTTTCAACATTCATTCCTTCACAATAATTCAAGTCAAGTGTAGTTGTCATTCTCTAATGGTTCTTCCTCTAAAACCGGTCATCCAAGGAAATAAGAAGGGATCAAACAGGCAGATCTTATCTAGATTCACTCTTATTAGAAAATTTTGAAAAAAAACCTAGGGTTGTTTAGGTTAATCAATCCTCTATAGTAGCTTGTAAGCTGCCTCATATCACTTTCATTTTATATCTTTCATTTTCATTTCATATGTATTTCATCATTTTCTTAGCTAGCATGCAAGACTTATCATTTATTTATACCATCTTTTACATTGATTCTTAGAGTTTTATATATAAAAGTCATCCTATAATTTATCCCTTGTTATATATTGGTCTTGATGATGTTTAGGAACCCATGACACTCTAAGAAGGTGTATGGTAGGATTAGAATAGCTTTGGAGTTGATTTGAAGGGATTGGAATAGGTTTAGTCATCATCACTCACATAATAAAGTGGTCTATCTTATTTTGTTTCACTCAAATTGTCATCACTTAAAGTTCATCAATTTTACCTGTATAGATTTAAAAAAGAATCCTTTTGGATATGCTCAACAGGATTAAAACGGTTTCCTCCTCTTGATAACTCTTCAATTTTGACATACCTCTTCAGGACTATCTAAGTTTGGATATGCTCAACATGTTTATCTATATGCTTTTGACATCACCTACAACCTATTTTTAGTTTTGTACTAAAACGAGTCCTTTACAGATTATTTCGAAAACAATATCTGTATACTTTGGCATCTGAGAAGCTAAGGACGTATAATACTTCCAGAAGAAACGTTGAAACGACTTACATATACACGTTTTTATAAAATTGCCGTAATTATTATTTTTCTAAGAAAACTATATTATTTTGAGCAAGTGTTACGGTAAAACAAAACGACCATATTGAAGGCTATTTTTAATGATGACTTTGTAACGATCCACATCAGCAATTTTCCAAAACTGTCCTAATTAACTTTGGTAACGGAGTTTCATCAACATTATTTACCAAACGTTGCGAAACTCTTACCATTTGGACAAAATCAACATATTTAACCTCTATCATCTTATGGTCATTAACAAGATCTATGATTTCAGAAATTTGCACTCTCACTTAAGCTATACAAACCATCTTCTAAATTACTACCAGGCTTAACAACCGTCGAGTAATCGTTTTCAAGCTCATAACTTAATTCATACATAAGAACCATTTTCGACTGACACACTATCAACATTTTGTCAACCAAATCAACTAAATTTCCACACATTATTTTACTCCAACGTAGATTCTACCAGGCCAATATTTAATAAACTATTGTTGGATGACATTTTGACGTAAATACTTGTAAAGTAATTTAAGAATGGTCAATATATGTTTTTTGAGGATATTTATTTTCAAAACTCACAAATGGTATAAACAATAAATACCATTAACATTACATCATAACTCATTCGTCATTATAAACATCAAAATAGGTCGGTCGAAACAGCCTACCGTATTTCAGTATTGCCATTATATATCATCAACATTGATAACCTGGATGTCTTCGACTTTTCATAGCCCCGTCGTAAAGTCCATGTTTGGTTTTTCATTAATAAACACGGGGAGAATTTTGTGACATGCAATTTTTGTGATTGTGATAATTCTTGTAAAGAAAGTTCGGGGATTTACATTGCTTATTACCACATGCCAATTGATGGGGCGGGAAGTCCCATTTCCTGAACATGAACCGTTAATCTTAGAAGCGAGGGTGACAATTGTGGATAGACATCGAAACGGCAACCTCCATCGTTGACTAACGAAAAAATGGTCAAAGGATGCATCTCATTTAATAACATTATTGAGTATGAAAGCTGGCAAACAAGACTCCGGGGCCTACATTATGAACAGTCCCCAGTTTGGTGTCATGGACTTATAGCGTGTACATTTAAGGATGATTGTCACACTGTATTTTAGTCTAAAATATAAACATATATAAATATGATTTCTTTCACCAATCTTCACACACACTAGCAAACACACACTGTACACACACTTGAACTAAGACATACTCAAAAGAGAAAACCTTTTAGTCCAGTGATGGACAATCGTACATTATGGCATTAAGCCGTAAAAACGTTTATTGTATATTTTACTATCTTCTAAAACTTTTTGTCGATAACAAACGTAAAATTATTTTAATGAACAACACTTTATTAAATATTTGAGTCAACGATAGTGTTTTTAACACACTTTACGTTTTCACATATAACATGCTATGACAGATAATATATTCCACAAAACTAGGTAATTTGGGTGACAGATTGGCATCGAGCTTGGTTATTAAGAACTAAGTTGCATCACCCTAGACTATAACTACAAGTATATACTCTCAAGTATATACTAAATGGGTTCAAAAACTAGCATGGTATTGACCCATATCGTACCCATGGTTTTATATTTCCACTTTTCATTTCAGAAAGAAAACCATGGATCAACCTTAAATACCCATCCCATAACCTTTCTTTAAAATTACCCATGGGCAAAGTGGAGAATGCCTTGTTCCACGGATCATTTCCTAGCACAATTTGTGCTAGCCGGATCCCAACGTGACTCATCACCGAAGGCCAAGATCCGGGCCAAGAAAACCTTTTAGTAGGTGAAGTCACTCTCACTCTCTACCACTAACATAGAGAGCCATTTCTTCACACATTAAGTCACTAATTATCACTTTACACTTACATACTCATAATCCCTTTCGGAAGCCGTATTATTTTGAAAAAATAACCCTCAAACTAACCTCAGATCATAAGTTTATTAGTTTGGGACTTTTGTCTTTTGTGTGATCTTCTAGAAGAGTTCCTCTTAAAGGCAAGCGAAGCCGCACACCGAAATGATCACCACTTCTTCCAAAAGACGTAGATAGTATATCGAGCAAGGAAAGAACTGGTAACTGTCCAGGGCATGAGTTGCCATGGCTTGTCATTACATCAAAAGGTTTCAAGAGTTGACTTTTTCTTTGTCCAGCTATGGTTTCGGACAATGAGAATATTGGAAAATTTCATTGGAGATGCAAGCATATCAAGGAGATGTAACTTCATTTCGATCCGTGTCAAACATTAGTGAATCTGCGGGATGACTCCAATGGTTTCAAGACAAGTAGTGAAGGGTGGGCAACATCACCAACACCAACGTAACAACAATATCAAAGGCATTAGTGAAGGATGCCGAAACTACCACAATCCAAATCAACAACAATAAAAGAAAATGGAAAAATGACCAGGAGGTTACAATAACCACAACCAAAACCGTAACACTAACCATCATCAACAACGATGAGGGCAATCGCAATGGTTTATGTTACTGCACCAATAGAAGGCGAGAGGTGATATCTTTGGAACACACCCACTATGATATTAATTTCATCACTCAGGTGTTTCATCACTCGTGTTGTCACATGAAGGGTAAAGTAGTTCCTCCATAGAAATGGAACTAGGTGTTTAGCCTAGTACCTAATAAAGGGTAGGCGACGTATAATTACATGTTTGAATGTGGGGAACAAGGACACTATCACCGTATAAACTGTTAGGTGAACAAGTTGAAGGTTTGCCTTGGGAAAACATATATATTTGTACCAGAGAAGGTTTGTTGGAGGAGGCTTCATGGGTATCAACAACCTAAGGAAGAAGATTAGGTGTAAGTGCTTACGAACTCTCGAGTAGGTGTATTTAGTGGAGTACTAAGTTTATGTCCTTCGAACCACTATAAATGTAACTTGTAAACCACTTCGTGGTGTAAAATGTTCTCATTTATCTTACTTTATTTCCTTTCGATATCATTTCACGAGAATTTTAATTCTTTTCACTCTATCATAAACAACCAAATAGATTTAAGTCGATCTAAATAATGTAAACAGGAAGTTTTTAATTGGTTAAAACTAAACCCGAACCCTTCTAGTCCACATTGGCATCAGAGCTTCGTTACCAAGTTTCTTAAAGTATGTTGTACTTTAAAGACTTGATACGGAGGATCATGTTATGTTTGAAAACTACAAAGAAGCGATTTTTTAAATCTTAGTGTCTTCATATTTTCTTTTAAAGTCAAAGTGTTACTCATGAATACTCATCAATATTTTTCTCTACTACGATGTTTTATGCGCTCTCAATCATCGAACATCTTCTCCATGTCTTCTTTCCAAAATCTTCATCACAAACTCAAAAATTCGATAGACCAACACGAACTTCAGGTGAATGATCCCTTTTTTAATGGGCTGAATGTGACAACTTTCATTCCGTCATTTCTCACAATTCATGTACATTTCATCAAGTAACTAGGATTTGCGCGTTTAAAAGCTCATGAAGTAACCTTTATGGTATTATGCCAATTCATGATCATATAATCACGAACATTTCATATGGACTAAGTTTAGTCTACATTTCATTAGCATCATTTGCATCATGTTAGTTCAATTTATTTCATTAAGCGTAAATTTTATATTAAATAGTATCGTGAGTAGAAGTCTCTCTCGTCACTTTTCCGCCTTTTTCATCATCGAATATTTTTTGATTACGTCAAACTATATCACATTTGAGTTTACCTCGAGTGTTTTAAAAGTCATAAAATCGTTACAATTTCATCTATTATACCTCTGAACTATTTTTTAAAAACTAACGATAATTATATAAGCCTACTACAAAAATAATGCACGAAATGTATTTTTACAATTTTTTCATGATCTCATTATCCCTCTTTACTAGCCGGATCTAATACTTTTTAAAAATTACCTTAAATACACTAACAGAACTCAGACTATACGCTAAAACCTTACAAGTTATTATTACCTCTACACATTTCACTTATTACATTTACACAATTTAAACGAAAGAAAAAAAAAAAAAGATTCATCCTCATTGGCTTCCAGGGGGGTACTTTCAAGTATTCCTTCCCAAGGGGGTAGAATACCATTGTAAGTAATTACATTACCTTGTAATTTCCATCATCAACTCATCCTAGGGTTTATTTTCTTAATTTCTAATCAATTAAGTCTCAATTAGGGTTTTTAAAACCGGTCATCACAAGGAAATAAGAAGGGATCATCAAAATTTTTAACAAAATCACATTGTGTTCACAACATTGTTAATACAATTCAAAACCATAAGGTTACCCATCCTTGTTCTAACTAATTTTACCTAATTGAAAATTTGTATTTTCAGGACCAACCATAAAGCACTTTCATTTTACATTTTCATTTCATATGTATTTCATCATTTTCTTAGACATCGTCCATTACCTTATATCACTTTTACTATCGTATAAAAGTCATCCTATAATTTATCCCTTGTTATATATTCAAAAGCCTTGTATGTTTAAACCCATGACACCCTAAGAAGGTGTATGGTAGGATTAGATTAGTTTCGGAGTTGATTTGAAGGGATTGGACCGACATTCGTCAAGAAAAACTATTTCTCGACAAGTATATAAAGTCGTCTGATCTTATTTTGTTTTTCTGGAAAATCCGACAGTAGACATGAGTTTTTGACCTTGATATTTAGAAAATATACTTTAAAAACGAATCCGTGGAAAACTAGGATTAAAACGGATTAGAAAAGTTATGAATTTTTCATCGACAATAGCATCTCAATTTCATCATCGAAATTCCACTAAACTTTTTTTTTAATGCGAGTCAAAAGCAGTCCTAAGCTTGCTTACAAATTATTTGACTTATCAAAAATATATTAGTATACTTTTGGGCAAGGACGTTAATGCTCAAAAGCAGTTTGAAGCGACTAAGATAACACTCCTCTCGACGATAAAATTGCTTGTAATTATTATTTTTTAGAAAAACTATATTATTTTTACGAGACAAGTGTTACGGTAAACAAAACGACCATATTGATCCCTTTAATGATGACGTAGAACTTTTGTAGGGAAAATGTCTTCTAGTTGGAAACAAAGATCATCAAGCATATTTTGCCAAAACGACCACCGTTTGTATAAGCGGAGTGGTTGTATTCAAAGCTTCCAACATGGTTGCTTAAACTTTCATATGGTATGAAACTCACTTTTAAACCACGACTTTGGACAAAATAAGTATGTTGGTGCATTGCAACCTCTATTAACGATGATCATGTACCTTCCGATGCGAAAACTCATGGTACTCTTACCAAACAACTTTCCAAACGGTTCGTTAGTCAATTCGACTGTACACCATTTCGACTAGTTTTTCGGAACCATTTTTGTCACTTTCATGAAAGACATCGACCCCTAGCCAACATCAAATTTTCTGACTACCACGAAAAGTTAAAATTTCACAATAAATAATTAATAAACTATTGTAGGATGACATTTTGACGTAAATACTTGTAAAGTGATTTAAGAATGGTCAAGCCGTCAAAAGTATTTTTCGATTTTTCGAAAGATTATTTTCAGAAATCTAAAATGGTATAAATAACATACGGAAAATGCATGCTAACTTTTGTTTATTACATTAACTCATTTTATGTTTGGATTACGTTATTAGCACTTTAGGTCGGTCGGGAGGTTATGGTAATTTGGATATTACCATTATATCACATAATCTTTTACCTTGGTGAGTTTTTTCATTAGCCAGGTCATGACATGCTTTTAATTATTTTCAAACCTACGGGGGAGAATACATTGCACAACATTTTTATTATACCAAGATTTAAATTCAGTGTTACCACATGCAAAATATTTCTGACATGAACAATTTAGAAGCTGAGGTGGATAGATCTTGATCTGCGCAGGGTAGCGCCTCCATCCGGGTTGGTGAATCCCAACTAGTATCCGGATGCATCTCATTTAATAACATTATTGAGTTGTGGTATCCGGCAAACACTCTGTTGGGGCCTACATTATGAACAGTCTAGTTTGATTGTCATGGACTTATAGCAATTGTAACATTTTTCTGATAACATGATTGTCATACACGGTCTAAGAATATGTTTCGTATAAAACATTTTCACAAACCTATGATTTCTCACCAACATTATTGTTGACCGTTTTAGCAATGTATTTTCAGGTATTCACTAAGACATACTTAAGATTTTTAGTCAAAACCTCTTGATTTATCATTGTACATTATGGCATTTTCTTTCAAAAACATCGTTTGGACTTGTACTATATTTATATTTCCATAAAACTTTATAAACTTTTGGGACCTATGTTGTAACTCTCGAACACTTTTATTAAATATCCAACGATTGTTTTAAAACACTTTAAGGTCGGACAAATTAAAGCTGTTTGTGATGCTATGACATTTCCGAATTCCATTCAGCAAAGTAATTTGACAAAAATTAGTTTTTTCAATTAACTTTGTGAGTTTAAGTTTTTGCAAATCTTCAACATAGTCTCAAGCTGCTTATAGATCACTAATCTCATTTTCTTCTTGTTTTTGCCCTTAATGCCTTTTGCATAGACACACGAAAAGTTCTTAGTGTTATCTTGGACGTCCATTGGTAGTCATCTTGTCCCATCTCCTTTCCATAAGAAGCAATCATTTGCTAGAACACTTATTACCTTTGATCATTCAAGTACATTTGTGTTCATCTTAAAACACTTAGGAGAACTGAAACACTCAAAATGAGATAGGCTTTAGCTTCTATTTTTTGAAACCTCATTTCAACAAACATCTTTATTTGTATTTTTTTGCATACTGCTGAGAGCCGGATCTATTGCTTGCTCCTTGAGGATTAAAATATAGCGGATCCCTTCCAAGGCCTCTAGTTATCGGAAGTTTTCCTTGAGATTCCCGGTGACAGGTTATGTCAAACATTGCTAAAACATCATTTCCAACACACTTCCTAACCAAAACACTTCTCGTTTGTTATTCTTAAATGAGTTGCAATTGAAACTCGAACCTCAACCTTGTACATATTAATCATCACATTTCCAAGAACATTAGTGGATTAAGTCTTAAATGCAATTGCCAAGTTCTTCCCTTTAGTAAACCATATTGACCCGCAGAAAACAAGTCGTCAAACACAAACACAAAACACAACACAATTTCATCCTCTAATTGTCAACCATCTCAGTTAACTTTTGTTTCTTGTATGCATCATTTTTTTCTCCTAATAACATACCCATCCTCATTCTCAAAACCACTTGCTAGAATCATACACGAAGTTTCCTCAACCGTTTTTAATCATCGAGATATACGGTTGGAGGTACCTATATGCTAGGTAGTCTCCCTTTGACACCAGATTAACATCAAAATCGAGGCTCCTCAAGAAGAGTCATCAAACGTTCCATCACGATTGTTCTCAATATTTCATCATCACTCACATAACTATCTGTTTCACAACTCAAAATTGTCATCACTTAAGAGCTTCATCAATTTCACATACCTGTATAGATTTACCTTCTTGGATATGCTCACAGGATTACATTTTCACTCATTACCAACAAATTCACTTGAAAAGATTGAGAAACAAAATCAAAGTGTTGAATCAATATTTGCTCCAACAAACTCTTCATCTAATAGTCCATTTTGCTGTTTGACATCAAAGGTAACAACTACCACATAGGAGTTTATGCTTCTTACCTCCACCCTCAAAAAACATTGTAGAGCCATCACTTAGATGAGCCTCCACCAAAGTTCTTCCAAAGGTTGATGTGTAACCTTACATATATCCTCTACCAGCGATTCACTTGAACTTCCACTTCTAAGAAATTTGTTTGAGCAAAACAATGACAAGGATTGCTTCATTGTAAACATGTTGAAAGATTGATACATGAACTACGTGAAGAGCTTTCATTTTTATCACCTCCAACGTTTCGAAGAGGTCAACAAGTCTAAACTACAATGAGCATCATAGTCACACGCTCAAACTTCTCATCTCATCTTATGATCATCATTAGCTTTTAGTTGAATCTAAAGTTTGGATAACTCATTAGCATTAGTAGCAAACCATCTTGTATGAATAGTCCATTCTCTTAACAAAGTTAATTAGAGATTTGGTTGATCATCTAACTTGTTTCATATGAATGAACATTTATATGCCATAGTTGTTATGTGCTTTATGTGTTGTGCTATATAACCAAATCATACTAAATTTTCCACACCTCCATAGATTCTACCAAAGCCAAGTTAGCATTGTGATTGAAAAACTCTCATTGCTAAACATATTAGAACCACCGAAACATGTTAATAGTTTAGGGATATTCCAAATTAATTGCCAAACAATAAATCCCCAATTAGAAATTCCAATGTTATAATCAAAGCACAAAACTAACTTGAGTTTTCTTCTTAGCAGGATATCATCACTTGATAACTGGATGTCTTGTTTCTAAGTAAAGTCCTTTTCGTAGATTTTCAATTAATACATATGAAGATTTTGACATGCTAGGGTTTGTGAATTGTGAAATTGCTTGTAAAAAAAGTTCAGGATGCAAATAATACGGTTTATGTGTTGGGGCGGGGAGGGAAGAGGGTTACTATACATTCATGACACCCCATTGCAACTTTGCAATAAGGGGGAGCACGTACTTAGACGAACCATTTTAATTGAAATAAGGAAATGACAATTGTGCCCTTGGACTAAAGACAAACCAAACGTCAACCGCTTGACGCCCTTTCAAATGGAAAAATGGACTCGTCAAGGACGGGAGTTAAGACGAGTACCATGAAAATCCCCGTCACTTGGTTCTTTACATGCCGCAGTACATATGAACGGTGTATTTTAGTCTTATAAAAATATATAACACTAAAAAGGGGGAGAAGAACTTGTGTCTTCTTCCCAATCTTCACACACACTACAAACACACACTTGAAATAAAAAAACGAATAAAAAGAGAAAACAAATAACCACTGACAATCGTACAACCTGTTAATACAAATAAGCCGTAAAAACGTTTATTTATATTTTACTATCTTCTAATGTTTTGTCGATAACAAACGTAAAATTATTTTAATGAAACAAAAAGAATACGTAAATAGTTTGAGTCAATAGTTTCCTAACACACTTACGTTTTCACATAAAACACTAAAACAAGTATAAGTGTTTTTATGATTTAGATATATATGTACAACAACTAGTGTTTACATATTGGGTTAGCATATACTTAAACTAAGTATACTAAAATGGGTAAAAACAAGTATATACTAAAATGGGTAAAAACAAGTATATACTAAATGGGTAAAAACTAGCAAATGGTATTGACCCATAACCCATGGTTTTATATATTCCACTTAACCAAGTTCATTGTATCTAGAAAGAAAACCATGGATCAACCCATAATCCATGACCCATGACCCATAACCAAAATTACCCATGGGCAAAGAGGAGCGTTCCACGGATCCCTAGCTTTGTGCTAGCCGGATCCCAAGTGGAAGGGATCCGGGGAACAGTAGAGAATTTTCTCTATAAATAGAGAGCCATTTCTTCCTTTCTAATTATCACTTTACACACATACTTCCCCAAGTATTCTAACCCTCTAACCTCAGATCTAAGTGATCTATGTAGTTTGTCTTTTGTTTTTGTGTGATCTTCTAGGTTCCTCTTAAAGGCAAGATCACCACTTCTTGAAGACGAGCAAGCTCAAGTCCATGAGTTGCCATGCTTCGTCATCATCAAGACAACTAAGGTTCTCTTGTTGATAGTTCTTCCTTTCTCCATAGATGTTGGGTTGAAGGCATTAGTGAAGAATGCCGAAAGTGTCAAGATGAAAGCATTAGTGAAAGATGCTCATCATCCGTGTCAAAGCATTAGTGAAAAATGCTAAAGGTTTCAAGACGAAGGCATTAATGAAGGGTGCCAAGCGTTGTGTCAAAGGCATTAGTGAAGGATGCCGAAGAATCAAATCAAGTCGCATTTGGAAAGAATGCCTAGGTCGTATAATCGATGAGGTGCATCGTTATACATATAAGTATTTATTTATTTCCAAGGATGGTGATATCCTTGATGATGGTGTAACAAGGAGTTGACCTCCTTGATATTAGGTGTTGTGTTGTGAAGGGTAGTAGTTCCTCCATAGTAATGGAACTAGGTGCTTAGCCTAGTACCTAATAAAGGGTAGGCGACGTTGTGATAGGATTAGTTCTCCTTGGTGTGAAAGAACTCGGTGGTTAGCCTAGCACCGTATAAAGGGTACGCGACGTTGTGTTAGGTGTGGTTTGCCTTAGTGTGAAAGAACTCGGTATTTAGCTTTGTACCAGAAAAAGTTTAAGCGACGTTGTGAAGGCTTCTCCACCATAAGGAGATTGGTGTAGTGCTTACGAACTCTCGAGTAGGTGACTTGGGGAGTGGAGTAGGGCAATGAAGGTGTCCTTGTAGTCGAACCACTATAAATAACTTGTGTCGTGGCGATGTGCTTCTTACTCTTTATCTTTCATTATACGTTTATATATCTATCTATCAACGTCCAACATAAACAACCAAATAGATTGACATAAGTCGATCTAAATAATTAAAATGAAGTTTTTAATTGGTAAAACTATTCAACCCCCCCTTCTAGTTTTCCACACAACCTTTAACCTCGCCGTGCGGACAACGAGGCTCACAACGGCGAGGGACGGCGAGCCAAGCAGGTGTCATGGCGAGACACGGCGAGGGACGGCGAACATGGTACCGGGTGCTCTAAGCTCGCGCTCTATTATATGAGAGGTTTAGAAGATAAGGTATAAAATATTTTGAGTGTAAATAGGATGGACCTATGTTTTCAAAATCAAAAAGATATTCTCAACGCGTACGTTAAAAAAAAAATAAAAAATCACAACATTATTGGAAAATTATGGTTATTTTTTTTATTAAAATAAACTAGTTAAAATATAAAGTATTTTTTTAATAGCATATACAAATACATATTTACCAAAATAAACTTCGCTTATTACTTGTATCAAAATGAACTTTACTAGTTGGGCGTCTGTTATGTAAAAGTTTGCACGCAACCTCCCACGCGTCCTATGTAACACCCCCAGTTTCGAGAATGTAATGGAATTCAAACTGAGTGTTACTCGAAGCTATAACAGTTATAACAATAGAAAACGAAACCAAATTTAGTAGTTTTTAAAAAGGATTATCATTCGGTTTATTGAAATATCAGAGTTTACAAAAGTGTGGTCCAAGTAGTTTCATAGTTACAAATACATTAATGTAAAGTTTTTGATGTTTTTCGAATGATGATACATAATATAGCCTTCTTTAACATACGCGCCTCTCCGTGTCAGCCTCGTAGTTTATGGAACTGAGATAAACATGCTAAAACTGTCAACACAAAGGTTGGTGAGTTCATAGGTTTATTGTAAATAATGCGAAAACCTTTATAAGTTGATCTTCGTAACAAGTATATGTAAACATTTAAATATAGATAACAAGATTTCTGAGTGTATGACTATTTCACATATATACTATAACAACATAGAGATAGTGTTTTCGTTGCCCTAAGTTACTGGCACCAAAGTCTTAAGTTTTATAGTTTCTGGTTTCTTTCTATTTGACATACCATTCAAGTGGGAAAATCACCCGGACCTAGTTTTTGGTAGATGTCCGCCTAGGCTACCCAATATTATATCCGTTTGACATACCAGTCAAGTGGGAAAACCACCCGGACCTAGTTTCTGGTAGATGTCCGCCCAGGACACCCAATATACATTCGTTTGACATATCAGTCAAGTGGGACAACCACCCGGATGGGGAGTTCAATCTCAATAGACCTATTCACAATATGTGCGCTCACTCTACTAGCGATTAGTGGTTCAAGATATAGGGACTTAAGTGTATCAATAATGTTACTTAATGCTAATAAAACATTTAGTTCAGATAAACGTATGCAATAAACAAATAGGGTATTATATCAATCGAGTAAAATATATAAGTAAAACGAGCATGTATCTCCTCCAAAGGTTTATAAAACAGTTAAATGATAGAAAGTGAGCCATGAGCTCACCTTAATAACAACTTAAAAGAAAATGATGATGGCAATTGCTAATATCCTGAAACCCATTTATATCCTAAATACATTTAAGGGTCCGTTTGGTTTGCTTATAGGAATCACAATGGATATTGGTATGATAATATGGTGGTATGGAAATGAGTTTGATAGTTCAAAAAATGTTGTTTGGTTTATACATTTGGGTTTGAATATTGTTTGATAAATATGAAGGAAAAAAGTGAGGTGAGTTAAATTAATGGTGGAATATGGCCCACATGAATGATTTGTCAAAATCCTCCAAGTCTAAGTGATATGGATATATGTGTTTCAAGTGTGGGCCCCATAGGAATGGTTTGGCAAAACCCCTCAACCAAATAAATATATATGGTATCAAACTCATACCCTGATTCCCACACCCCTATACCAAACGGACCCTAAGATTCATTTAATGCATATTAAAGTATATATTTATAAATATATAATATAAAATACATAAGTCATACGTTGTTTATACTTGTCAATTTGTTTCGAAAGTGTTTTTAAAACCTTGTAAAAATGATGTTGTAAATACGAAATGTTTATATATTTACTTAATATACAAGTGTTTAAATTGTTTATTTTAATAAAATAAACTAATTTAAAAGTATTTTAAAAACATTATAAAATGTTTTATAAGAGTGTTATAAAAATAATATAAATATTGTTGGGTTAGTAAATTCCCAAACTTCCTGAAACAAGGATTTGAAGATAAAATAACCCAAGTGTTTAATAATTTTAAACGTACGTAAGTCACTGAATAAATAGTTGTTCAGCGAGTCATCTTTAAGAAGCTCAAGGAGAGTGTAGAAAACTAGAAGGGGGGTTGAATAGTTTACCAATTAAAACTAAGTTTTGAAACTTATTCAAAGAACAATTGATATTGATCTTAGATATGTTAATGAAATATGCAAGCAATATGTAAAGAGTAAATAAGGAAAGAAATGATCAAACCACAACAAGTTGTTTATAGTGGTTCGGTCTACAAGGACTCTTTTTCCTTGCCCTACTCCACTCCTCGAGTCTCACACTCGAGAGTTTAACTCACTAGTCAACAAGCTCCTTTCACCGGCGGAGAAAACCTTTACACTTCGCTTACACTATTTCCGACACTAAGCTAGATGTCGAGTTCTTTCCAAGGGTAAAACTACTCCCACACACAATGTATTTTGAGGACTAAAATACTAACACTCACACTCACAAGATTATGATGGTTTAATATAACAATGAAGTATGAATCAACACAGATCATACAACACTAAACAAACAAGACTTCCAACTTCTCGTTTGAAGCTTGAATGTGACTTGATCTTCTTTGCTACAAAATAGATCACTAATATGATATGAAACTGAGTTAGAAAGGTTAGAGAGAAGATATGTATGAGAGTATATTAGAAAGGGATAAGAAACTACTTGGTTTGGCATTGCTATTTATAGCCAAAATGGACAGGAGCGTCCACGGAACCCTCAAAAGGGTTCCGCCCGTGTACCATTTTGGTACCGTCGGGGTCTGACAGCAAGATTACCAAAATCTTAGCAAATTCAACCATATCTAAGTAAGATTGTGCAAGATATGAAGAGTACAAATCCTCACAAAATATCTAATGAAATCTTCCAATGATTTCCATGATGCATCACATGATGTCATATGTTGTATTTCTATTTTTAGAAATATGCAAGTACTTAAGTAGTGTTTGGTTTTAAGAACCTAACACATTCTAAAAACTACTATCATACATAATGATTAGAGTAATATCAAGATATCACTAATCATAAATGTAAATGCTTGAATGATGAGTATATTGTTTGAAAAAGCTTGTTTTAATATCTATTAAACTTGACAAGCTTTAAGCTTTTATACAAATTAAATTTACTTTTGTCGTTAACAAAACTTAGGTAAAGATCAAAAATATAAATAACGTTTAATGACGATATTTGTATTAACAGAGAGCTTAATAGAAAGGTTATCCATTCAGTGAGGTGGGACTCATTGAATAATACCTGAGCCAAATAAGAAGATGAGGGATCCAGTAATTGATGACAATAGCTTACTGAATCTCCAAACTCCTCACCAACTACAAAGTCGGAAGACATGAAAACTGAAATTAAGGCGGGATAAAGCGGGATAATTTTAAATGGATAAGGGAGTGTCCTTATCTTGCAAAGGTCAACTTATCCTGAATGGATAAAAGACCAAGAGTGTGTCAACACTGACATGAGGAAAGCATACATTTTCTTTACTAGAAATATCTTTGTGTAACATAAACAAAATACGTAAGATATTTTGTCATATGAAGCTTATGTCAATTTTGTCATTTAGGAAAAATGTTGTATTTTATACTTGTATAAATAGCACCCAAAAGGTGAAATAAAAAGGGTTAAGTTTGTGCTCTAAATGCTTAGATATTCACAAGCCATTTTACTCTTTCAAATACAACTAAGTCCCTGAGGTTAGCATAGTTGTATTTAAGCTTAGCTTAAGTTTAGTGAGGAGTACACTATACTTGTCATTCAATCCCAAGTGTTGTTCCGCAAACACTTGGGTAATATATTCTTTGATTAACTTTTTAATTAGAATATAAACGATGAAAAACTTCTTGTCTATTTTACATTACGTTTTAACTTGTTAAATTATTTTTCAAATAACATTACTAAGCCATGGAGCTTGAGTAGATTAACTTTATAGTTAATTCTAGCCAAGTTAAAGGGAACACCAAATATAACATAAAAATAATATAAAAATATTTCAAAACGTATTTATAATATCGTACTATTGTTCGGGCTATCATAATTTAAAGGTCATGTAGTGCAAATATGAGGAGCTATGACACTTTAAATCGCAAATCAAATAACTCGTCAATACGTTACCCCGCAGAGGTCTCATATATGAAATTCCCTATTAACATAGTACTTTATAAAAAATGTATAATTTATACACATGGATTTATATATGGAAACGTTTTTATAAGAGGTGTACATTTGGTATGTATTTTCATGAGATAAGTTGACAAAGTATATGCCATATTAAGAGTTTATAACACCTTAAATGAACTAATAAAAGTTTATAAGTATTTAGAGTTTATAAATACTTACTTTTATATAGAATGCTTGTTTATAAAAAAAATTATAAGCAGAGCTTCGACGTGAAATTTGTAATCTTCGAAACTCGAGGATATTTGAAGATCTTCGAAAACTCGAGGATATTTCAAGATTATAACAACTCTTCTTGAAAACTCGAAGATATTTAAAGATTATAACAACTCTTTCTTGAAAATCCAAAGAAAATAAGATTAAAACTAGTTTCTTCACAGGAACACATAAACGTTTTTGAAAGAAACTTGCTAAATAGCTAAGAATCGCCTTGGGTTTAAGGAATTTATAGATGAAGAGAGAAGGGTTTGGGGGGGGGGTGCAAGTTTTTATGAAGGTTTTTTGTTTGCTATTTACATGGAAATTTACCACAGGGATCATTATTATAATTTTTGTGTTTTTGTGGTTCGGGACTCGCTTAAGCTCAATAACAATTGATTTAACACACGAAATTTACACCATTGCGTTTATAATAGTTTATAATAGTTTTCCCATTAAAACGAGCATTTACACGAGAAATATTTTGCACAGGGGCCATTAAATGTAATATTTGTGTTATTGTAGCTCGGGACTCGTTTAGGCTTGATAACAATTGATTTGACACGAAATTTACGCTATTTCGTTTAGAATAGTTTCTCTAATAAAAAAAAGTATTTACACGATTAATATCATTTAAATAATATAGTAATCACATTAAATTGTTTATTAAGGTTACGGTTGTGTCGGTACGCGTTGTATGCGGTTTTCTTGTTTTGCGAGATGTCTTTTCGTTTTCAAGTTAAACGAGTTTGGAAATGCTCGAAAATAAAATATAAATAATAATAATAATTATAATTTATTATTAAAATAGGTCCGAAAAATTACCGGTTGTTACATCCTAGACCTCCATGGGTGACCATAAAATTCGTTCTTTTATTTTCTTTTTGTTCTTTATGCTTTTTTGTGATAAGCCATTAGTAAAGTGAAACTGAGTTTTTTCTAGATAATGGTTAAAGTAAGAGCATGTGCAACGATAACGCCAAGACGGCGTTAAAGCTCTAATTTCCGGCGTTATATGACGTTGGCCATTGCACCGTGCGCGTTAAACCGACGTTAAATGGGCCACGTTACCACAATAACGCCGCGTTAAGGGTGGAAATCAATAAAAAAAAATCATTTCGCCCCCCATGATTGAAGTGTGTGTTCTTGAGTGTGTAGTTTTGCATGTGTGTGTTGTAACTCTGTGTGTGTGTGTATAGGTTGTGTTTGATGAAGATGATGATATATTTGTTGAATTTGCAGTTTAGTCCATGTGGTAATGTATTGTTAACAGTTTAGTCCTTGTGGTTATAGTAGCAGTTTTTTTTTAATGATGATATGTTTTTGTTTTCAAATTAATAACATTTTTTTTAATAACATTTTCGTATTGTAATATGTTTTCAAATTAATGATATGTTTTTTAATAAATGAAATGTTTGTTTTACTTTAGGGGTTGAAATTGAAAATATGAAATGTTATTAATGTTATTGGGATGTTATTGATGTGAGTGTTTTTTTGAAGATGTTAAGGTGAAATGTTAAAGCTGATGTGGCGTTGACGTGAATGGTGTTATTGATGTTATGGTGTTATTGCTGGGAATGCTCTAAGGGAAATGGTTGACACATTTTAAAATTTTATTAGGATGCTTTAATGTATGCGTGAGTCAGTTCTACTTTAAATGTAATTAACTTTAACTGGTTGTACTCTCAATAAATCTTTTCTAAAGGGCAGTTTATATGAACTCTTTTTATAAAAGGGTTTTAAATTATTGCACGTATTACTTTCTTCGTTTCATATTAAGTGTCCGCTTACATCATGAACAAAGTTTTAGAAAATTTCACTAACTACACTTTCCACCAATCAAATATCTTTTTTACCCACTAAAGTCTCATCTCATTGGTTGAAATAGAATATGAACACTTAATTTAGGATATTCAAAGATTCCATTATGAACACTTAATATGGGACGGAGGTAATAGAAAATTGTATAGTATGCATTATGTTATTATACTATATACTTAGGCTATGCACAATGGCGACCTAGTTCGTCGGTGCCACATCAGCTTTCTCTCTCCGACGACCTGACGACGACCTAGTAGCCACAGTGGTGACCTGAGATTTTTTTTTTTTTTTTTTTTTTTTTAATTCAAATATTTTTAAAAACAAAATTAAACTTCATTAATAAAAATACTTAACATTACAACAATAATTAAAAACTTAAACTAATAAAACGTAAACGTTACATATAAATTACTAATTTTTATACATTCTCTATGTTAAAATGTAAGAAAATTAAAAGTATAAGATAAAAATGATAATAAGATCAAACTTCAAAGGTTTAGACTGTAAATTCATTATTTATAAAAATAAAATAAAAAAACGAATTAAAAAAAAGAAGACAAAGTCTTCTTCTCCACTATGTCCTCCTGCATCTCACAAACAAACTTCTTCTTTGTTTTTTTTCTCTTTTTTTTTTAAACGAATTAAGAAAAGAAAAGAGGTAAAGTATGAAAAAAAAGTGGTAAAGTATGAGCTTATACTCGGTTGTGAGGCCAACCGAGTTTGGGTTTCTTTTCTCCCCAACCGAACACGACCGACACCTCCACAAAGGGTGGACCGACCTCGACCGACCTTGCCAACCGAGCTTCACCGAAGCCACTGCGCATAGCCTTAGCGATTTGTATTATTTTAATTGTGACGATCACTTCCATTAAAAGTAATGTTTCTTGTACAGTGTTCAAACAATTATTGTACGTTGTTTACTGTTTGTTTTACACGTGTTGGGAGACGTGTGTTGCTATTTTAGGCAGTCTGGACATGTAGTCTTTTTAGGCTCAGAGAATATTTGCAAACTACGAGTAAGGATCAAATGATAAATAAAATTGAAATGAGAAGGACGAGAAGAAATCACAATCGTAAATTTAAGATGTACCTACAAAAGTAGATGCATCTCCATTTAATTTTTTTTTTATTTAAAATATGTGACTAATAATATTTCTCACTATTCTCATTTTATTTTCTCTTCTCACTAAATCTCTTCCCTGCAAACTACAATGAACATTTATGAACTACATTCGCCTACCAGCATGAAAAAAAGTGTTGATTGACACAAGTAGTTTTTTTATTATACAAATTCAAGAATTATTATATACATGATTTGCATATTTTTAAAAATTATTTACATACTTAAAGTACAAACAGTTAAAGCAAAATATTTAATACTATACAAATATTTAATGCGTAAAATGTCTCGGTTAATTTTTAAAATATGCAAATCAATTTCCATAAGAGCATGGGGTATGGTTGATTTCGTTTCTCGCCGAAGCTGACATGGAGCCTCGCCACTTCATTTCGTGGCTCGCCACGATACCATGCCCCTTCGCTACAAGCAATTCTCGCGTTACAACGAAAAAAAACACGACAAACAAAAATCGAATATATCCGTTTCTTTTTCAAACGGTTAATTTCAAAAAAACTTTTTATTTTAAAAATAAAAAATTACCCACCCTCTTATAAATAATACTCATTTCATAAAATCATCGACACTCTTTTCTTTCAAATCATTCACACACTACTCTTTCAACTCTTTACAAAGCAAAAAAAACATGAGTGGTTCGGATCCGATTGATGATATAGAAGATATCAGATGATCTGAACGCTGCAGGTATGGGCAATCGTTGGGAGAAGATGAAGCTGAAAGTTCACGCAGCGTAATACATCTGGCGTGACCGTGAATTCTGAAAAAACGTCTTATATCAGGACTATTTTTTGATCCTCCAAAATATCCGGAAGTACTATTTTAGCGTTCGATTTAGTGAGCTGTCAACTATTCTTACAAATAGTACAAGGTATTGAAAATTATATTCAAAATGTTGATCCTCTTCCACCGCATTTTGATTTCTTTAGAGTCCGACCCGATGCGTGTGGTGTAATGAGTATGAGTGTAATTATGAAATGCACATCTGCCGTACGCCAATTGGCTACGGAACCGACTGATGCATTTGATGATATATTTGCAAATGGGTCACACCTGCACCGATTGTCTAGATTCTTTTACTATGTGTGTAATTGAATTGTTTATGCCCGAGTTTTTAAGAAAGCCTAATTTGGGTGACATTCACAATTTATATAACGCACATAACACTGTCAATGGGTTTCGGGAATGCTTGAGCATTGATTGTATGCACGGGAATGGAAAAATGTCCCGTTGAGTGGCAAGGGCAATTTCATAGAGGTGATAAAAAATATCCAACTATTATGCTTGAAGCCGTTGCATCATACGATTATGGATTTGGGGCATGCATTTTTTGGGGTAGCGGGTGGGAATAATGATTTAACGTTTTTGAATAATCACCGTTATTCGACGAACTTCTTGATGACATCGCCCCCAAGGTTCCGTTTCAAGTAAACGGTGCAACATTTGAAAACGGTATTACCAGCGGACGGGATTTACCCAACTTGGTCATCTTTTGTCAAATCTTTCTCCACTGCATATTCAGAGAAAAATGCCTTGTTTAAACAAAAACAAGAAAGTGCTCGCAAAGACGTTGAAAGAGCTTTCGGGGTCCTTCAAGGACGTTGGCATATTATAAGCCAACGGCGCGGCTTGGACTATCAACAAGCTAGAAGAATCATGTAACGTGCATCATATTGCATAAAATGATTTTGAAAGATCAACAGTTTGGATATCGAATGAACGATATTTATGTTTGTCCGCGAGCAAATATAACGGAATGGATTGAGCGATGCGATATACAACGAAAGAATGCCAAAGAACTGCGTGATAAAGCAACGCACGCAAGACTTAAACGAAATATCATGAGCATGTTTGGCAACTAATCAGCAAAAAAACATTAGTTTAAATTTCTTATGTTTTTATTTCGCAATGTATTTTAAATTTGTAGTTTTTTTTCGCAGTGTATTTTTTTTTATGTTGTATTTTTATTTTAAATGAATGGAATGAATTTAATTGTGTTTGAAAAATATGAAAAAGAAATAAAATGAGGGTGGGTGGGGCCCAAATGAAGAGAAGTGAGTAAGTTGTGATTGAGGGGTATTTTTTAGTTAGTGTGTTTGAGTGATGTGGAGGTGATGTGGCATACGTGGGGCCCAAATGAGGAGAAGTGGTAAACTCATGATACCCCATGCTCTAACAGATATATAATTTTTTATAGCACATTATCAAATGCATAAATAGAGATGTGAGATGTATGATTGATTTTTTGTTGAACAGCGGAGAAAAGTTGTGTTGATAAAAAGTATAAATAAATGGATTATTTATGTAATTTTGTTTTAAAGTATAATCTTTGATTAAAGGTTTGTGTTATTATGAAAAGTTTTTTAGAATGAAAAAATGAGAAGCCATGTGAAGTTAACATGTGTCACATTTGCCTCATCACCATGCCACATCACCTTGCCACATCACCATGCCCACCCAACCCCTAGAGATGGCAGAAAACCCTGAATCCGATGAAGAATCCGATACCCGACCCCGATTTGACCGGGGAATCCCCGAGTTGACCTGGTATGGGATGAGGTTGGGGAATCCCCGATATTGAAAAGCGGGTATGGAGGCGGGGATGGTAATACCCTCGGGTCCCCGAATTTCTTTTTAGTATAAATACAATTGTATATCTTGTCAAGTGATATCAATATATCACTAGTTGAATTATATATATTCAATAAGATGTGGTAAAGTTTTTTTTTTGGTACCAAAATTGACTTAAAAAATGGTCATAAAAGCAAGTATTTTTTTAACGGATTGTAATTACTCCGTAATATATTATGAAAGGGCATTTGGTAATTTTATTCTTACGAAGTTAAAAACATACGATTTACAAGTTGCAAAATGTATCGATACTAATAGGTCTGTAAACTAACATGTTTGCGACATTTTATTTAATTTCATTACTTCGTCTCACCATTCAAGTTGTATCTGCATATCAAAGATTATACGTTATCACCCGATTAGTAATGATGATAATATGTCATACTGAAACGAATAATGTTTAGCCAACTTATTGTGATCATATAATAAGGCTAAGTACACATAATTCATTATTCAATAATTAGTTAGCTTTAGTTTCTAAACAGTTAATAATGTAGAGATGTAGATTTGCAAACTTTTGAAAACTTGGAAAGTGCGGCTTGTATTGGTCTATATGGTTGTTCAAAACACATAAAAGTTTTACATATTTCAACTGTGTAACGGAGAAAAATCCCCGATTCCCCATTGGGGATCCCCGTTCCCCATCGGGGATGGGGATGGGGACTTATTTGTCAAACCCGACGGGGATGGGGACAGGGATGGTAATAGCTATTGAACTTTGGGGATGGGGATGGTATCGACCATTCCCCGCAAACCCGGCCCCGTTGCCATCTCTACCCACCCCTACCCCTCCCCCTCGAAAAAAAATTTTCTCGCCAAAAAGAAAATTTTTTTTGGGGGAAAAAAAATCCCGCAAAAAATTTCTCGTCAAATTTTTTTAGTGCATCACAGATATAAAGTTACTGCGTCACAATCATGATTTTAGTGCATTAAGGTTATAAATTACTGCATCACAGTTATAAAGTTACTGCATCACAATCTTGATTTTAGTGCATTAAGGTTATAACATTGATTTTAGTGCATCATAGTTGATGCACTTAAATATTAACTATGATGCAGTAACTTATAATAAAGATACACAAAAACTTATTAGTGCATTAAGGTTATAAGTTACTGGATCACAATTATGATTTTAGTGCATTAAGGTTATAAATTACTGCATCACAATTATAAAGTCACTGCATCACAATCATGATTTTAGTGCATTAAGGTTATAACATTGATTTTAGTGCATCAGAGTTGATGCACTTAATTATTAACTATGGTGCAGTAACTTATAAGTACTGTTATCACGGTTATAAATTTACTACATTATAATCATGATAGTGCATTAAGTTTATAAGTTACTGCATCACAATTATTATTGTGATGCAGTAATAAATTTTGGCGGGAAAAAAAAATTGTCCAAAGAAAAAAAAATTGGCGGGAAAAAAAAAATTGCGAGAAGAAAGGAGGGGGGGGGGAGGGGGGGGCGTCTCTAAACACCTTACTTTGTTCGGATATGCTAAGGATTGTTATGTCTTTACACCCACATCAACTTGGGAGCTCCCAGCTTTGACAACATTGCATCTCGAACATGTTACATTATGTGATGACGATAAAGATAAGTGTGTAACTCTTTATCTCCAAGTGCACAAATTTGAAAAATCTCACCTTAAGTAACTGCAGAATAGGATCAAGTAGTTTAACTATTTCTCATCCTCAACTATCTAATCTAACACTTGAGAAGTGGTACCAGAATTCGAAAGTCGTTAATGTGGTACTAAAGGCAACATGTTATTGTTATAAATGCGTCGAGAATAGCTCAAACTCAATTCAGCAGTTCTTGGGTTATAAGAGATTGGATCACTGGTACTTGGATGATGACTAAAAGACAAAGTATAAATGTGTATGGACTAAAATATCCTCGACTACATAACAAAAATCGGACATTGACTTTGGCATTAGTTATCAAAGGACTTCTTTGGCATTAAAAACCCATGTTTTGGACCTCCAGCGATGAAAACGCTTAGGTACAAGTTTAAGGACGAACGATGTATTTTACTCTAAAAATAATCTATTTTTAGGTCCCTCTCCATCTTCATTTGTAGCTACATCTCCAGTTAAGCAATAGTTATTTTCGTCAAACATACCCCCGACAATCTTTATAATTTAAAGAAATAATTTTGTTACCGTAATAAAGGTGCACAATATCATTCACACATTTTTCTTTTAAAAAAAATAATCCTGTGACTTTAGCATAATATCATTCACACATTCAAAAAATAAAAATAAAAATTTCTGTTACCGTAATATAAGCATGATAGCATTCACACATTTTTTTTAAAAAAAATTCTGTTACATGTTGTATTTTAATTTATTATGTTATTTTTGACAATAAATTTATGGATATCAAGAATTTCGTTTATCTCATGCCTGTTCAGGCTATAGCTCGTTTGGCCGTTGCTCGTTCGGACTTAAATATTTGTATAATGTGCTTTATTATATGTATTAGTGACATTTAATAATTGTGTTTGAGTAGGTTGTACAATATGATTTATAATTTGTACTTTTTATGTAAGGGGTGTTTTAATAACTGCATTAATTGTATTTATTGATCAGTTAAATGTCTTAGACCATATTATTTTCTTGTTAATTTCTTATTATAGAAATGTTTTTTGTCTTATTTTTTAAGACCTCTAAATATAGATGTCCTAAATATAGATGTCCTAAATACTCCGTATAAAGTAGTATAGATAAGCATGATAGCAGTCACACATTTTTTATTTTAAAAATTCTGTTACCGTAATAAAAGGCTAATATCATTCACACAAAAATTAGTATATAAAGGCCCCATATGATCAAAAAACATAAAACCCTAATCACAAATACACCAGGGCGGCGACGGCGGCTATCAAAATTGATGGGTAAGTTTTTACAGCAAATTCTTATTCTTATACTCTGTTTTTGTAACTGTTGTTAATTACATAAGCTTTGTCTTGATAAGAGTTAATATCTTGTATATGAAAGTAGAATAATATAATGATTACATTTGATAGATGTTGTAGACTTATGTTGTTA
>OU343224.1:196213230-196360180 GCA_910596185.1 Chrysanthemum makinoi | reverse complement strand
AAATTGTTGTTGATAAACTGCTTGTTGCTGATTCCATTGTTGATGTTGGGGACTTAGTTGTTGTTGTTGTTGTTGATTATAAGTGTAAGGAAAATAGTTAGAGTATGGTGGTTGTGACATGTTGAAAAACTTGTGTTGTTAAATGGATCTTTGTAGTCGAATGAATCTTTGTTGATGAAGTATCCTTAGGCGTAGAATTCACAATGGCCAAGTAGCACTTATGTGTAAAAACACCAAAGTTACGCCAGAATAAAGAGTTACGCGTAGGTTTAGCTTACGCTGTAAGTAGGAGAAGAACACTAAAGTTATGCGTAAAACAAGAAGTTAGGCGTAGAAAACTTAGGCGTAGGATTATCTTATGCGTAATACAAAGCTTAGGCGTAAGATAAATCTTATGAATACGCCAGAACTTATGCTTAGCGTAGTTTTATCTCAAATGATATTCTACGGCGTCCAAGCAAGAAAAAGTAAACCACTTAAGATCAAACCAAGGATAAAGTTATGCTAGGGTTTTGTACGCCGAAGTTTACTGTGAAAATTGTTTTGCCCAAAGATGTTTCTAAACCAGATTTTTGTGATGAAATAGCTTCAATATCACCAAAATAACACAAAAGTATGAGACTTGATGATCCAAAAGCGCCAAAAACAGTTATGCGTAGAACGAAACCCTCGTTCAAAAACAAGCTTAAAACTATGATCCACGTGTAAAGGTTGAAACGTTTTGCCAAAAATAGTTATTTTAACACCTTAAAACATTGAAAGTACAAGAATCTTGGATTAAAAAGTGAAAAAAATGCATTTTTAAGCAAACCAAAGTATTAACCACGAACCGTATGTTCTACGCGTAGGACTAAAAACCCACTTCAAGAACAATAATGATTCACCCAACTATTTGGCGATGATACCCACTGTTAGGCTTCCAAATATGCAACACAAGTAACAATAGAAGAAATAGAGAGGAGATGAGATCGGTTGAACAATAAACACACACACACATACGTATGAATAGCACGGTTAGGCGTAGAGATGTGAATGAGAGAATAAATTGAACAACCAACCCTCAAGTGAGGGTTTACATGAGGTATTTATAGGAGGGAAGCTAGGGAAACACTCCTAGTTCCCATCCTTTTCCTTATTGGGCTAGGCCTAGGCTTATGGGCCTTCTACATAAGCCTAATGCTAATTACTAACATAAAGGCCATATTAAGCTAACTATTACACATTAATTACTAACACTTGAATTAAGGTTTAGGAGTGATTCCAACATAAAGGGCAGGGCTCAGACCCCCAATGATGAGAAGCACATATTGAACATTTAAGCAATGGGCCCTCATAACAATTCTGACCAGAAACAGTTGCCGCAAATCCTCTTGCCTTCTTGTTGTTAACCATTGTGCCTATTTGCTCGTCCAACTCACTTGCTACCTTACTTTTGTCACTGCTCCTCAAAGCTCCATTCCTAACCATCTCGTCTGTTAAGGTCCTCGCTCTCAGTATTGCACTTTGAATGGTAGATGGCTCGGTTGTTTTCACTGTCCCACGGATCTCGGGAACAAGGCCATAAATGTACCTCTCAATCCTTTTGGATTCAAGGGTAACCAGATGAGGAACTAGTTTGGCTAGTTCATGAAATCGATATGTGTAGGCTGCATGACCAGCCCCTACCATAGAGTGATGCCAAAACTCATCCTCTAGTTTTTGCATTTCATTACCCGGATAGTATTCTTCTTTCAGTAGTCCTTTAAATTCGTCCCATATCATGCCTACAGCTACTTCTCTTCCTCTAGCTTGAATATGCGTATTCCACCATGTCAATGCCTTTCCTGACAGCAAGCACGCGACATATTTCACCCTTTGGTGGATTGCATAGTTACTGATTTCGATCACTGACTCCATCTTCTCGACCCATCGTGTATATGCCAATGCACCTCTTTTACCATCAAATTCAATTGGCTTGTAAATTCCTTATATGTACATCCAGTCCTATTGTTGTTGTTATTACCATTCCCTCCTACATTATTGGTGGTGTCATTTATGCTTCCGTGGTTTCCTGAATTATTGATGTGATTGCCAACTTGGGTGACTATAGTGGGAAGTAGGTTTTGTAGTTGTTGGGCAATAATGGCGGAGAAATCAAGATTTCCACCATCGTTACTATGGTAACTAGTGTCCTAACCATCTCCGCTACCTTCACTTCCACCAGTTCTTTCACCCCTTGGTGTTGCACCACCTCGGCTAGCGCTAAGAGTTACTCTCTTTGGTCCCATTATTTCTACAAGGAAGGATCTTTGTCAACGTCAGATATAAGGTAAGTTCCTGGACTACTTAGTCTTAAATCGTTTCTAATTTGATTCAACGCTGATTAATGCAAGCATGATCACATATGTCCACGTGGGTCGTGATGCATTTATAATTATGTTGGCCACCATAAATATAATTGCCTCCTTTCACACGTGTACGTATTACCAGGCACACATATCTCAGTGATAGACATTCCTTAAATGGTTGAACATTCTACCATCTGATCTAAATGGTGGGAGGAGTAGTGTAGTGTTAGGAATTGGAAATTCCATGAGAAAGTGTCGGTCACCCCAATTATAGTCTAGCATATGTTAGCTCGTATACTTGTTGTTATTTACGTTATTTAGTAGTTAATTAGTTAGTTTGTAGCGTAGATTAGTTTAGTGCAACACCGTGGAGGAAGGACGGGTCTTTACCCACTGTATGCCTGATCCACAGTCCGTCAGGAGGACGTATTAGTTTGTAACTATAAATACCCTTCCCTCTAAGGGAAGGGTGTTGCTTCTTGAATCTAACCTTTCATAATTTGTTAAACAACTCTCTTTCAAGAAACACCCTCTCAACTCTCTTCATCTCTCTAAATGGCTTTCTTGTATAATCACAATCCTAGACCACCCGAATCATCAAACACAATAATATTCACAATCCTACAGGTATCTAGTGAGTGTTACACTCAGTACATAGAAATTTCCCTTAGGTGATCAAATAACAAAAAGTTTAGTCTCTAACAGTTCTCAAAAGTATCCACAAGAGAACTCCTATCCTTGGGCAAATCATCAAATCTCTACAGCTAAATAATAAACTTCATTTAACTTAATATCGTGTCCCATCAAACAAGAACTGTCACAAGATCAAGTTAAATAACCAGTTGTTACCGAGCTCCACATTTTTGATGACTTGACTAAATTCTAGGATTTCTCCATCAGTACAAAAACATATCATCCAATAGCGTGGATCTAAACAAACAACTAACAAGAAGCATATGCACACGAAGTGTGTGTAAGGCAAATAAAGAGGAGAGTCTTAATGTATAAAGTAGTTATAGTCTAGATATTAAATGTAACCTAGTTCTCTATAACCAAGTCTCAGATACCAATCTATAACACCCCCAAAATATCATAGCGGAAGCTTATGTCATTGGGGAGTTACTTCAAGATACAAAGTATAAGTTATAGAAAATGACCTCTAAATGAGATGTTTTGAAAAGTTATCATTCGATTAATAAATTCAGAGTTACAAACATGAGATTCATAGCATAATATATAAGTGTTTTAAAACATTTCGAATGGTAATGATAAAAGCATAAGTCTTCAAAATATGCCGAGCGGCTCTATGCTCCATGCAACAGCTATCACCTTACAGACCTGAGACAAACATGCTAAAAAGTGTCAACACAATGGTTGGTGAGTTCATAGAGTTTGTTTAACATGTAAAGCTTTTAAATAATATTCACACAGCAAATGTATTGTAAATCTACTCAGTTGCAAGTCCCGCCCATACAAAACTTGCAACATGTATGTTCACAACCCACTGCTAAAAATATAGTATGAGTAAGACATATGTGTATACGCGCATCATATTAGTTATAATCATAAATGTTTTAAGTATGTAAATAGTATATCGATCATGTATCATCCAAATGAATGGCCTTCCAACAACTCACGGTTGGGATGTATCCAAATTAATGGCCTTCCAACAACTCATGGTTAGGAAGTATCCAAATTAATGGCCTTCCAACAACTCACGGTTGGGATGTATCCAAATTAATGGCCTTCCAACACCTCATGGTTAGGATATATCCAAATTAATGGCCTTCTAACAACTCACGGTTACGATGTATGTTTGTATCAAGTCTAGTCACACAAATTAAATAACGTAATTAAGTGTAATGCATTTAATAATAATGCAAATAAGTTTAACACAATCATGTATGTATGCAATTATTTATGTAAATGCAAGTCATGTATGTAAATCAAGCGATCGAGCATGTATCTCCCCCAAAAGTAATTCAAAACGTAGAAAATTAGGGGCTATGAAACTCACAGTAATCCTTAAAAGTTTAAAGTACTTATGAAAGTAAATGAAAATAGTTGAGCATGTATCTCCTCCAAAAGTAATTCAAAACATATAAAAGTAAGGGCTATGAAAACTCACCATGAACTAATGATATCAAAATGTATAACGGAATCGATGTATAAGCCGGAAAAACTTCAACGTGCAACCTAAAATATGATGTTGCATTTCAGGTTTGGAATAAAATTAAAAAAAATATAAGCGGGCCTATATAAGTTGCTATATTGGTCATGATGTTGTATATGGTAGTTGTGTATGTCGTTTATAGAAATGGTCTAGTTGTGAAAACGTGTATAGTTTATATATATTGTACTACCGTTCGGACCATCACAATCCAGAGGTCATGTAGTAAACATACGAGGAGATAAGATACTTTAATTCATAAATCCAACATCTCGTCAGTACGATTACCCCGAAGTGGCCCCTCACATGAAGTTCCCTACTATTGTAGTACTTAATATGTGAAACATATATTTTGCTTACTTGATTATATGACATATTAAGACTTTATAAAACACTAAATAATTAAATAAAAGTTCATAAGTATTTAAAGTTTACAAATACTTACCTTAATATAGAATGCTTGTTTATAATAAAAAGGGAATATAAGCGGAGTTGCGACGTGAAATTAATAACCACCATAAACCTAAAACTACTTGGAGATTATAACGACGCCTTCTTGAAAACCTGAAGCTATTTGAAGATTATAACAAATTATTTCTGGAGTCTTGAAGTTATTTAAAGATTATAACGACACTTTTTTAAAAATTTTCCAAGAACAAAGATCAAAACCTAGTTTTGTTCTCAAGAACACAAGAGTTTTCTTACTAAATCTATAAGAAATGCCTTTAGGGTTTAGGACTTTAGATGTTAATAAGGTGTGGTGCTAGTTTTCTATGTGTTTTAGCTTAGTGTTTATAGGATAAGAAAACTATTTAACTATATATTAGGTTAGAAATTAACTAAGGTTAAGTTATACATGTGTAATCATCCTAGAAATCAATGGTTGAAACCAAGCCACCTTGCTTGATGACTAGCTAAAAATGCCACCTATGGCAAAATAAGGAGGTTAAGAGTTTTGAAATTTTATCTTGCTTTTACGGAGTGAGTTTTGGTCCCGGTAATCACTAACGGTAAGTATTTAAGTCACGAAACTTAAATCCGGGTATCCAAAAATTATGAAACTTATAAATATGTTTAAAAATAGGGAAAATGACGCAAATAGACCGCACGCCCTGATGCATATCACTTTCCAGACCACTTTTATTTTTAATTTGAAAATAGACCGGGGGCAACTGCTGTCATTGGGCAACTCATCGACATTGCGACAAGTGTCCCTTATGTGTAAGGTATTATTTTTTGGGCAACTAAAAAGCGGTGGGCAACCGTATAATTTTAAAAAGGGTTCTATCGTCATTTTACGTTAGACAAAAAGTACACATTTGAATAGTAAAAGTACAGTATCCATTAATTAAGAGAGTTCAAAATCCAAAAGTCACTGACTAATAAAGCATCCATAGTTATCGGTTTTCTCTTGCTTCTCGTAGTACTATTTTCACAAATCAAACCGTCTTCTTCGTCCCACACCGTCTTTCTTTGTAACGCCGTTATGTCACCATCTTTAAAGCTACAGTGTTGATTGCAAACCACATTCGATTGATCAAGTTTTAAAAAAATGTTCCCAAATATGGTACGTAAATATTGTTCTCGTTGTTTATTACATATGATTATTTCCAATTGGTTATGTGTTATAATAAATCGTTTTTGTTATTCGATGAATAGCTATGTTAGATAGGTGTTAATTCCATTTTATAATCCGTTGCTCTTTTTTATGTGTATCTGATTCGTAATTATGTAGGGTATGATACCTTAGATGTCGTTAGTTAAGTATGTAATATTACTTGGTTCATTAAAAAAATTAGTGGCAGTTTGTAGACTAATAAGGAGTGTTTTTTTCATCAAAAGCTATCTGATCCTCTCGACTTTGAAACACCAAAGTTGGATCTGCAATCCCTTTACCCTTTCCAATATCAGTTTGAGTAACTACATCTTTCTGCACAGGTTCACCAATGTTTAGAGTCTTAGCAATAGGTCTAGGTGCAGGGATAGGGTGAGATTGCTTTTGGTTGACCAATTGTATGACAATCTCATTGTCAGCCTTTTTTAGTTTTGGTGTTGGTGTTATTGATGTGGATATAATTGTAGCAATGGTTGCCTATGCAAAGGGAAACGTCTGAACTGGCAATGGGTATAATAATAGCAGCAGTGGTTACTCCAATACTAGCGGTGGATGCAGCAATACTAGAAGTGGTTGCCTGCACCCCTTCATTCTCCTTTTCTTCAACTGCAACCTTTAAAGAATCATCTTGACTCTTGAGGTTTGGAAAATTTGTGTTTCCTAGTGAATAATATCAATAACTAATGGAATTTTGAGTTTAGTATTGCAATTAAGTCTAGTTAGAGTATATTCACATGTGAAGAATATCAAGATTGGCTATTATTTTGATTATTTATGTTTTCACAAATGATATCATAAAATCATAACATAAAATTTGATGCAGTAATCTAGTGCCTTGTTAATTAGATAAATACTTATTACCTTACATACCTAATCAGTCCAAAATAGCACATTCTTAAACATATACAAAACACATTCATAACCCTAAAAATCATCAGATCACCGCTTAACTTCTTTGAGTCTGTTGATAAGATTTTTGGCACATTCAACCATCTCTTGATACTCAGCTTTGAAAACAAAGATTATGATCTTTCAAAATCTTAAAACTGGTTTGCATCTCTTCATACTTCGCTTCAAAGATCAGCATTATAATCTTTGTAAATCTTAAAATCAGCTATCGCCTCTTCACACGTTGCTTCCAAATTAGCATTATCATCTTCGATCCTCTTGAAACGCGCTTTCATATCTTCATACTCACATTCATACTCTTGAAGTTGTTCAATCATTCTCTTCCTCTTATCAATCAGCTCTTGTTTCTCTCTAAAATTTCCTTCTATTGGGAAAGTCTTTCCCGGCTCACAAGCAATTACCATTCTCTTGAAACGGTCTATCACGTCTTTAAATAAAGAATCGTGCAAATTAGTACAATTCAGAGTGCATGTACCATCTTGACACAAAGAACACGCCATTTCAGAATGATTGTTATGATTGATAATCTAATTGATCTAAATGTCAATTGACTAAAATATCACAGTAGAAGTGAAAGGTAAATTTCACAAATGAAAAGGTGTTTTTAGTTTTTGTGTAAACAGATGTATTATTTATTGAAAATTTGAATTGGTGTATAGTGTGAATAATCCAAACTAACTGTAATAATTGGTGTTTGCAAATGGGTTTTTGTGTTCACAAAGAGTTAGAGTATCGTGGCCTCTCTGATTTTACTTTTTTGACATTTTTGTGAACTCTAGCATTTGGCTATTTTGTTTTCACTTTTCACCAAGCTATGGTAAGTATGTCAGTTGCATTTTGAGAAATGGTTTTTGTATTTTTAAATAAAATTAATAATCTTCAACTATCAACATCCACACATTTCTCGAGCATCACCAATGCATCAAGTCATAAAAGACTTGATGCGTTGAACACAATTAAATGGTTGAGGTAAAAAGGTTTTGCAAAACCAACTACTTCACTGCAAAAAGCATTTGCATATTTAATGTTGGGTGAAAAATGAAATTTTATAAATACAAAAGCTTTTTGACAATAGCTTCAAACACTTGAAGTCTTTACTAGTGTTTTTGTAAAAAGTCTTCTTCAAAGTTATTGCCACAATGGAACAAGTCATTTGAATATCTTATTAGAATAGTAAAAAAGTCTTTCACCAAGTTAAAGTCTTTCACCAAGTTGCCATTGCGGATGCTTACACTTTCATCGAAGAATCCAAATAAAAAAATCGTTGTCCTTTTCTTCTTTTTTATAAACAAATCCAGGTTTGTTGTACTCCCCCGTATGTACTTTGTTACCTTATTCGTTCATATATTTATAGACTACATGAATATAAATAATTGTGCAGCTTTATATTTTATATTCTATTATTAAATATTTATTTAATTAAAAGTTATTGAAATTGTTATTAGGGTTTATGTTTTATAGGACATGGCGGAAACCAAATAAGTCATATTTAAAGTGCACCACAACGGGAAATTTGAATTTCAGCCACTCCGCTATTTAGGCGGTCTCCTTGTGATGTCCTGGTGTTTTAGCTCCACCAGGCTTGCATTTACCAGGGTGCTTGATCATGTTTTGAATGATATTGGAGGGGAAAAATGGGCTTTATTTTATGTTGCACCAAATAAGGCACTAGAAGATGGTTTAACATTGTTGCACACAGACAATGACATTCGACGAATGTATGACCTTGCTGATGAGAATGGATCCATGGACGTCTACATTGTGCACGAGCTACAGGCTTTGTCACAATTTTATTTCAAAAACATGGTATGGCAGGAAGAGGACGCTGGCATGCGGTGCGGTAGTGCAACACCTTTCAAAAGAAGGAAGTTAACAAAGCGTGTTTCTATCACAAAACGAAAGAGGGTTCGAGATCATAGAAAAAAAGGGCTAGTGCACAAGGAATGGTTCCACCTGTTATGAATGTTTGTTCTTGTAAAAAATAATTATGAGTTTATGCTGCCAACCATGCGATAGTGCTTCTATGCCAAACTTAGTGCTGTTAGGTTTATGCTGTTAAGTGTATCCTTTATGATCATATGGTTAAGAATTATGGTTGCCCGATCGTACAACAAGTATTGCCCAATGATGGCATTTAGTTGCCCAGAATGCAAATTGGAAGGTGGCCCGAGGTTCCAAACGAAATTGCCCAATAACTTTAACTTGATTGTCAAAATTTTCGTGTGTAGATACTAGATGACGATAACGGTTGCGTTTGCTCATTAGAATAGCGCAATTGGGGATAAATACGCCCAAAAATACTAACAACTGCTACAAGAGTTAAAACAGTTGTTTTGAAAGTACAAATTAATTTTGATTAAATTGGGGATAAAAAACCACAACATGGTTGTGTTTTTGGAAAAACCAAAGGAGGCTACATGGTTTGAACAAATTCTCAATTATATGCATATGTTAATACGCAACCACTACTACAGTTTAACAAACCACTGCTAGGGTCGCTCAAACCACCGCTAGTGTTGACGCAAATATCAAGTTTGTTTCTGTTTTCCAAATGACTAGTTGAAGTTCAAATTTTAAAAGTGAAATTTAAAGCGCGGATATGAATGATTTACTTCAGTTTGTCAAACGTGCTTAAGCAACATTTTCAAACCCAACAAATGATGTACAGACATAGCAAACTTTCAAGACAAAAAAGGATGATAATAAACCGATAAATTCAAACGGTTTGTAATTACGGATAAGTCTTATCCAAATACCAAAAAAGGAGAGAAAATCTGCAAGTAAATATTCACGTTCCTTCCCTAGAAATTTTATGACAAATCCAACAGGAAAAATAGATGCCCAGGAGCCTAGGCACGCGCCTACCCACAAAATAGTAATTGGAAATTAATTATACCGCGTGCAAGAACAGTAAAATCCTCGCTTTAAATACGCGAGGTAAATAAAGGGAAAGCACATAAAAAAACAACCATTCCTCCACCAACAAAAAACAACAAAGAGAAGTTGAAAATGTTAACCCGTTGCCCACGCACCGCCGGTTCCAAAAAGCCCATACATAGCCTAAACCTTTACCCCCCAAAACAAAAACATAAGCGCAAAGCAGTTGCTGCGACAACTGAAACATGTTCTTAAATGACTACTAATAACAATTTGTCGCTTCTAAGATCGACAAAATTGACCTATCTCCGCGACCATTCACAACATTCCTTCAACCAAAACCCGTGTCCTTTAAGGTTTGTGGAAGCCTACCCGACCATATGGCGTACCAAAGGTTGGAGTTTAAACCGATTAGACTCTGATTAGCCATTTGGGATGTTCAAAGTTCGTGCAGCTCTTTCTTAACCTCGCTCTTCCCGAGCGGAAGAAGGATGTATATCATGGGTATTGGGTCGAAGGAGTGGTAGAATGTGCAAGGAGAGGCAAACAACACACCGGAAACTTCGGTCTCACCTGTTGATTGCAGCCCGGCCCCCAAAGCAAGTGTACGTCTACTAATCCTGGCATATCGGGTTGGATAGATCGGGTTAAAGGTAAAATGACGAGCTTGCGGGCACTGGGATTAATTTTAGAGCAAACCACATAAATAATTCGTAAAAAAAATCCCATGCTATCGTGTAGGGGATGATTGATGTATTTTGTGACGTTTCTCTCTCCTCACTCCAATTCAAACCTATCACGTCAGCATGTGGATGTATTTTTTCTGAATTATTTGTGGTTCTACCATTGCTCTAAAATAAAAGCTGCGCGGATTGGAAAAGCAACCACACTAAAAGCTCTTCCAAGCACAAGCATAGGGCGGATTTACACGGAAACCCGTTGAGAAGCCTATCGAACTTCTGCAGGGAATCCCATATGAAAATACGTTTCTGCCCCAGGAGAACCAAACGACGGGAAATCCTTCAAGAAAATGATAGCAAACAAGAAGGAATCCACACTCACAATTAATTCGCGTACCACTGCTAATGTAGTTTTTCACTGCTAGTATCATTGTGTCGGTTTAATATGTAACATTCTAGAATTTCTTGGGTAGGATGTTTTGTATTAGATAAGTATGCTAAGTATAATTATCTTGTATATTGTAAAGGACTTCTTAGCTTATAAAAGGAGGTCCAGGCTAGAGTTTGATATAACTTTTCGGCATATTTAGAGTCGATACACTTCAAGGTTGTAATCGCTAATACTATTAAGAGTATTCGTGTATTAATATTATTTCCGTGTGTTTTATAGACCATAAGTTATTGTAAAAATGTCAACATCTTCACTTTGACGTAAGCACATAACGCTTCAGGTTATTACATGTGTAGAGTGAGTTGATTATTTTGAGGTTTATGCGAATTTTCTAAGCGTCATAAAATGGTGTCGTGTCTAGATAGTAGATGACGATAACGGTTGCGTTTGATGATTAGAATAGCACATTTGGGGATAAATACGTCCAAAATACTAACAATGCTACAAGAGTAAAGCAGTTGTTTTGAAAGTACAGATTAATTTGGATTCAATTGGGGATAAAAAATAGAGTTACAACTGCTAGGGCAAAACATAGTTTAGACCCACACACATCAGAATTCGCAACACCTAACAACTGTTGCAACTCAATTTCAAATAAACATCAATGGTGCCCAACTCTTCTACTGCAACTCACAACATGGTTGCGTTTTTGGAAAAACCAAAGGAGGCTACATGGTTTGAACAAATTCTCAATTATATGCATATGTTAATACGCAACCACTGCTACAGTTTAACAAACCACTGCTAGGTTCGCTCAAACCACCGCTAGTGTCGACGCAAATACCAACTTTGTTTCTGTTTTTCCAAATCAGTTATAATAAAAAAAAGTCCCTGAAGTACAGTATGGTTTTTGCGAATTAAAAGGTTGACTAGTTGAAGTTCAAATTTTAAAAGTGAAATTTAAAGCACCGATATGAATGATTTACTTCAGTTTGTCAAACGTGCATAAGCAACATTTCCAAAACCAACAACAGTTGTGGAAGCTACATTTTCCAAAAAAAGTATATAGAGACATAGCAAACTTTCAAGACAAAAAGGATAATAAACCGATAAATTCAAGCGGTTTGTAATTACGGATAAGGCTTATCCAAATACCAAAAAAGGTGAACAAATCTGCAAGTAAATATTCACGTTCCTTCCCTAGAAAATTTGGGACAAATCCAAAGAGAAAAATAGAAGGGTAGGAGCCTAGAACGTGCCTACCCACAAAACAAGTAATTGAAAATTAATTATACCGCGTGCAAGAACAGAAAATCCTCGCTTTAAATACGAAAGCGGTAAATAAAGGAAAGCACATAAAAAAACAACCATTCCTCCACCAACAAAAAACACCAAAGAGAAGTTGAAGATGTTAACCCGCTGCCCACGCACCGTCGGTTCCAAAAAGCCCATACATAGCCTAAACCTTTACCCCCCCCCCCAAAAAAAAAATATAAGCATAAGCAAGCTTGTTGCTACAAGCGAAACATGTTCTTAAATGACTACTAAAAACATTTAGTCGTTTCTAAAATGTCGAGAATGACGACTAATAACACATCCCCTCGACCATTCACAACATTCCTTCACCCAAAACCCGTGTCCTTTGAAGTTTATGGAAGCATGCCCGCACCATATGGCTTACCAAAGGTGGGAGTTTAAACCGATTAGACTCTCATTAGCCATTTGGGATGTTCAAATTCAGCCAGTTACTTCTTAACCTCGCTTCTACCCGAAAGCGGAAGAAGGAAGTATATCATGGGTATTGGGTCGAAGGAGTGATAGAATATGCAAAGAGAGGCTTAAAATTATGGTCTACAGTCCTCTGTTGATTGGTGCCCGCTTCGGCAAGTGTACGCCTACCAATCCCTGGCAGATCGGGTTGGATAGACCGAGGTCAAGGTAAAATGACGAGCTTAAGGCGCCGGATAAAATAAAGAGCAAACCACTGCTAATGTAGTTTTTCACTGCTAGTATGATTGTGTCGGTTTAATATGTAACATTCTTGAATTTCTTGGGTAGGATGTTTTGTATTAGATAAGTATGCTAAGTATAATTATCCTGTATATTGTAAAGGACTCTTTATACTATAAAAGGAGGTCCAGGCTAGAGTTGATACACTCCAAGGTTCTACTCGCTAATACTATTCAGTGTATTCGTGTATTAATAATATTTGTAGGTCTTTTATAGACCATAACTTAATGGTGTGAATTTAATTTGTTAACATTAATATTTGTTTTCAAACATACTATTCAAGTGAACACTGATGAAACGAAAATGTCGATGTATTGTAACTAGTTAGATTAAAAAAATGTTACATTATTTTTGTTAGGTCACGGATTTTAAAAATACCACAAATTTGTTATAAAGAGCAACACAATTGGTTGCTCCTAATTGGTTGATTATATGTGTAGAGTGAGTTTATCATCAGTTTGACGTAAGCACATAACGCTTCATGTTATTAGATGTGTAAAGTGAGTTGATTATTTTGAGGTTTATGCGACTATTCTAAACGTCAAAAAATGGTACAATGCTTTTATGCTTGATTACTTAAATTAAATATATGTAATTATAAAATGAATTGGTTGCCAAATTACCATCGCTAGTTAAGAAATACTACGCTAATTATATGACTACTGCTAGTAAACCTAATAGGTTGTATACTTACAACTGCTAGTATTATACGCACAATGCTAGTTAATATAACAACCTGCTAGTGATAGAAGTTGCCCTACGCTCAACAGCTTAGTTGCCAAATTGATATTTGGAAACAACTGCTAGTTGGCGAGATGAAATAAAAATGGATAATGGCAACAGAGGAAATGCTAAATACGTTGACATACAACGCTTCATACGACGACAACCTACAAACATATTACGATTACTACATAAACCCTTGATAAACAGACACACCAAACTTTGTGTACACAAATTTAATTGACGCAAGGTATTCAAACCATACATAAAACTACAACCACTAGAACAATTTTACAACGGCTGTGACGGAAGATCCGGGGAGTTTCAACAGCTTCCTAGCGAACTCCCAATTCGTCTTGATATTATCATAACCATCGCCCATCAAATCCCTGATATACATTTTCTTTAACGACGTGGAACAAGCAAGTATAAAGTTTATTATGTGTAATTCATTATGTGATCTAGGAAAGGATCGAAAAATCACTGTCTGAATCTGCCCATGACTGAATGTGGTTGTGTCTAAATCAAATGAAGGTTGTTCCAAGGGTAAAACACTAAGCGTGTGTGCAGCCTGGAAAATCAAATAGTGTTGAGATAGAAAAACATGGACAGCTTACGGATGTTTATTTGATATTATGAAATAGAGTAATAAAGTATTACACTTACTCGGTTTCCAAATTTTTCAAGTTTGGAGATCCGCGAATCATTTGGACGATGAGTGACACGATAACAGTCTCGCCAAAATCAACTCCTTTTAGATTCAGATTAACGGGGGATACAAACGCCAAAGGGACATTCATCCCGAATTACCATCATGCATCAACTACAACAGTCGAAGTTTTGGGTTAGTTTCAAAGTAAATGTCGTTAGCTTACACATATATTTAACATTGTAAAATTAGAAGGTAAATCTCAAACGGTCTTACCGTGCAATAGTCAAAATCCAATGTAAGGGTCTCAAGAGATGGAAGTCTTTTCAGGTGAAAGATATTGGATGCTATGATTGTCGTGACAGTATTCGAAATACCGAATGACAAATGTAACTTCTTCAAATTCCTAAGACTTGCAAGATTCCATAGTTTCATCCCGCTTGTACTCTCAACATCCAATCTAAGAGACTCAAGTAAGGGACAACCAGCAATTAAATCCCAAACTGTACAGGTAAGAAATTTGACTAAACACAATTCTAAGCTCAATAAATTTGGAAAACTAGTGAAAAACACCAAACTAGGAAAATCACAACAATGAATTTCAAGATGTTTCAATTCAATACGCCTGTAAAGTTCGGTTGGCAATGTAATCGGTTGTCCATACCAGCTTCTAACTGTCAGCTCCTCAATTCCTTGCAGTGCCAAAAACATAAGCCAATCACGAATCTCTTCATAATTCAAGTCTTCCATTCCTGACAACGGTTTGGGATCTACAGACAAGACAAACTTTTTTGGGACCCGTAGTTTGATTTAAAAGTCTAGTAACATGGCTCCCATCAAACTTATATGTTAAATAATAAAAGAAATCCTCATCAATTATGACTTCTGTGAGCAAGGTCCACTTAAACCTCCAATTTGTAGATAAAATAGAGGTGCTCACCGCTTCTGTTATTGGCAACCGATTCAAAATGTTACCGATCACTGTATCTGGCATGTTGCTAATATAATCTCTCATAATGGTGATAACATTAACTCGAAACGACATGGTTTTCAAGGAAATTTTTTGGTTTTTAATTGTCGGGAGGCTTTGGATGAGGGTTGTTGATTTGCAATTGATGGTCGAATGAGGTGTGTTATGATCATTATATGTGGTTGTTGGGTTGGTTCATTGATTCGCTACCAAGATACAAGCTTTTCAAATTTGGTCCATAAAATATGGCCAAAACCCATTTTATCAGCCTCCAACTTGGCTAACTGGAATTCCTGCTACCTCGAACTTTTAAGGTATGCGGACGGTACCCTGAACTTGGAAAATGGGTCATTTTACAACCATCCGTGTACTTATCTAGGTCATGTGCCGTTAAATATTTGATGGGCCCAATAAAACCTATTAGTCTTCTACATTAAAAGTCAAATATCCAGAGAAAACAAAACGTCGCCTCCTTTAATGTTGATCCTATGATATTTTAAATAGAATATTTTTAGATTTTGTTGTGAAAAATTTGTGAAAGGTGAGTTTTAGTAGATTATTTATTCTCTATTGTTGTTGTTTACTTTTTAATTATATCCAACTACATTAATACCAACAGTACATGTTATGGTTTATTAGGGCCATTGTTAATGATTGTAAAATGAGGATAAATTGTTATTCGTCACAAACGACATTATTTATTGATGTATTATATTGGTTTACCATTATGTGCATGCAACATGAATGATAATGACTATGGAGGGTACGAGGAACATGACGTAGATAAAGATGATTTTGAAGAAAATAGTAACATGAACTTGATGCAATGACATAGACTCTTGATCCCAATCAAGATGAAGAGATGGCTCTTGGTATAGAAGTAGTAAAAAACACTACGATCTTGCAACATACAAGAGAACCTACTAATCAAGATGAAGATATGGCTCTTATTTCGTTTGTTCTGTGATACATGTTTGGCTTATTCAATATTTCAGTTTAATGAGTCTACAAACTAAGTTCAAAGTTAGGTATGTATTTTAATGATACAACAAATGAAATAACTACGTAAAAATTGAAAACATTGAATCATGAAAGCAACGCCAAACATTGAAAATGAATTGGTTGTATACTTACAAATGCTAGTTATTTTTACTACCGCTATAGTTAATTTTACTATCGGTAGTAAAACTGAAGTGGTTGTAGACTTACAACCGCTAGTCATTTTACTACCACTATAGTTATTTTTACTACTGCTAGTAAAACTGAATTGGTTGTATACTTACAACTGCCAGATCTGAGTTACTACTGCTAGCTATTTTAACCACTGCTTGTGATAGAACACATCAACGAAATGATGCCACCGTCATTAATACTCACAGTGTATGGCGGTTTGTGCTGCCCGTGTGTAGGTGTCGCGATACCATTCTCGTGCCATTGTGTAGGTGTTGATCTTACTATTCGGCCCTGAATAAAGACATATTGGTTTAGTGCCGCTAGTATTAAACTTACAACTGCTAGTTAAATTGTACTAGTGTTGAATGGTAAATCTGTTAAGTTCAAGTGTGCATAGTCACTAGTTGGTAGTTATTAGTTGATTGTAGAATACGAATTGTAACAACTAGAAGGACTCCTTGGCTTATAAAATTAGTCAATAAGGAAAAGAAGTTGCCCTACGTAGAACAGTTAGTTGCCACATTGTTTATTAGAAACAACTGCTAGTTCCCCAGATTAAACAAAGATGTATAATGGGATTAAAGAACATAGGAAATAGTAAATACGTTGACATACAACGTTTCATATATACAACCTACTACATATATTACGATTACTACATAATTATGAGTTTAATGGTTACATAATATATAACCACTAGATTTATAAAATTCAGCAAAGTACGCTAGAAAAAGCTAACCACCCATGCTTCCTTCACATACGACATCGTACTAAAACCACAAAGCTTCATTCCCATTAAGCATGATCCCTAACTTCTGCCGAACAAACCTGTTGAACATGAATATAATGGTGTAAGTTAAAAATAAAACATTAATAGAATGGTAAGTTAAAAATAAAACATATTATAAACAGCATGGTCCTGGCCGATTTAACAAAGAAGAGATTCTTTGTATGGGGCGATGTAGAAAGATCCCGCATCTCCTAACATTCCCATGCTGACAAATAATTCAAGTTCTTTGTTGTACACAAATACCGACTGACCCAAATGATTGGCGATGGACGCTTCCACTATTGGAGCTTGATCCTTTGTAAACCCAAGCAAACGAACCAAATATAGGGTAGGGATGGCGAATAGGCTTCTAAATGATGTTATGGAAGAACCATTGACGTCCAACAACCATCCGCAAAACAATGGAATATCTTCACCAATGATCGTCCCAGAAATCACTAGAGAGGTTCCAAGATCGAAAACATTGAATGGAACTGGGAGTTCATTTTTTTAAATATGTGGTAGGTCTATAACTTTAAATTGGTTGGTTACCAAATCAAAAGAAATCAACATATAAATCTTATAAATAACACCGCCCTCATTAGTTAACTTTTCACTCCCAGTCCAATAGATAAAACGACCCACAAGTGCCTGAGTTTTACGTTTCAATTTGATTGTTTCACGAGGGGGTGGAAATTTTCAAGGCGTGTCCACCTTAAAGAGTTCAAAGAAAAGACAAACACATACCAGAAACCACTTTCGAAAACAGGATAGGAGACTTTCACGATCGTCGGGTTAAGAGTGTCCGGACGGACGGCAAAACCAAAACAAATCTTTTGATGTTCGATTTGATGCATGTAAACCGGGACAAATACTGAAAGTGATTTTTTGATTGCCGGGTTCCAAATAACAATCACTAGATTAGAACCATAGACAAAACACCAAAGACCATTAGATTTGCCAACTGTAATCATAGATGAAAGCATTAAATCTGTATTGAAGTGGCGAGCGATTAGCGTTCATCTAAAGCTAACACAAAACCTTGGTCACCCATATCGAATGTTAGCGTAAAAACACCGATCATTACGACGAACACCGTAATTAAAGATGAAGCTTCCACAATCTATACTAGCCTTCCATAACTTGCAAACACTACGTTGCTAGAGTATAGACTTAGGAGGTAGCCTACGGATGATATCTAGTTGAACATCCAGTGGGATATTGTCGGACATATTTTCTAAACAAAAGCAGAAAGATTGGGATAAAGATATGAAGTCAATAGACCAAAAGAAGAAAGAAATATTTTGTTAAACAAATTGTATTGAAGAAAGAAGAAAGTGATTGGGAACACAAGAGATTAAAGGACATGTACCAGTAAATTGTGTTTTGTGGGCGTTTGTTTTTGTTTTTTAAATATGAAATGACAAAACTATCCTCGTGTATAAATACAAGTTGCCCAAAAAACATAAAGATGCCCAAAAAACAATACAAGTTGCCCTAAAAATAATACGTTACAATACATGACATATACCTTCAAAATACGTACTTGTGTCATAAGTTTTCGGACACATGGCGGCCCCTGGTTGGGTCCAAGAAAAGCGGTGGGCAACCTGTCTATTTTCGAATTTTAAAAGGGCGTGGTCCATAAAGTGATATGCATCAGGGCGCGTGGTCTATTTGACCAATTTTCCCTTAAAAATATCAATATACTCTATATTAGTATATTAAATTAGTGATAATTATCGGGGTGCTTAATCGTCGTAAAAACCTAAAACCGTAGGCTTAAAATGCGTAAAATGCGTAAAACGCAAAACCGGAAAATGTAAAAATTTAAAACTTGTGAAAATGTCCTAAGATGTGAAAAATATATATTTCTCTTGTTTTTAATGTTGTATGGACATATCGGGATGCCTAAATGTCGTTTAAACCTTAAAGTAAATCTCAGACACGGTTTCGTGATATTTGCAAAAATGATCTGGTGAGTGTCAAACTCTCGAGTTATCATGAAAACAGGTTAATTTACAAGAATGTGAAATAAAAATTTCGAGAGTGAATAGTGAAGGTGAATAGTAAAAATGAATAGTAACCCAAAAATGCGAATTGTTACAAAAATGCAAGTAATGGCGTCACGTTGTAGCTTGTGACGCCGCCAGGCTTCCTTTTCTGACGTTTTCGTGACTTGGTCGTTTTCTTGTTCAAATAAGCTAAAATCATGCTCGCTTCCGTCTTTTGCTTTCAAAGGACCTAAAATACGAAAAGAAACGATTTAGGGTAATAATTGATTAAATATATACGAGTTTAGAGACTAAATGACCCCCTAAAAATGCACGTTTTAAATCTTTATTAGTATTGGTTACATCACCTTGGTTTCAGGTTATTGGGTTGGGTTATGGTAGCGGTTTTGAGATTATTAGGGTTTCAGGTTCTAATGTCAAGTAAGCTGATCTTTTCATTTCCTGGACAAACTCTCCCTCTTTTTGGTCCATTTCTTGATTTTTTTTTCTTAAATCGCATTAACAACCTGATACGTACCCTATGATTCATACCACTACTCCCTAAGATACGAGCTTAACCTTATACACCGTTTTTGAATCAGAGACTCATGCTACTGAAGTGAGGTTTCATGTATTCTCAGATTTTATATCAACAATCCCATTTGTCACATCTTCACATTCCACAAAACTGCTACACACTTTGAGTTACAAAAAAACACTCCTTGCGGCACCAGTGTCTACCTAACCTTCCTTGTTATTTCACACTTTTTTTTCCTGATTCAAAGCTCACTCCTGATCAGACCAATCTTCTGACTTTAATACCCACTGAGTAGTGAACATCAGCTAGCTTGAATCATGAACACACTCTGATCATTTTCATTGATTTACATATCAGCTGACCTGAATCCATTTCCATACCCACACTTTCCTGACACAGAAGTTGATGTCTCATCTCACATTTCAACAATCATACTACAACATTTTGTACTTATACAAATATCACAAACTAAATACATTGTAATCCCAAACGCAAATAGATAGAAAAATTCATATGCAAACCGATCATTTTAAACACATATTAACTAAATAACAACTCCAATTAAACCCTTTTCCAATCTTACCCGTCTGCCTTCTTTACCGAAAAACCTTCCTTTAATTTTGACCCGACCCATCTACCTTATCTTACCGTCGAAGACATGGTTGTGAGTAAGAAGTTGGTTTGATTTCTAGGTGTGATAGAATAATTACGGTATTAGATTTGAGTTGAGAGGTTATACCTTTTGGAGATTAGATGGGTTTGATGCATGTGAGTTCTTTGATATTGTTCGTGTGTTTTGTGTTGAAAGTTTTGTGTGGGTGTTCGATGAGATGGGATCATGGTACTGATATTGTTTGAGTAGATCGGTTTGTGTTAGATTTAGATGAAGGATATGAGTGGTGTTTTTTTGTTTGTATGTATTGAGAGTAAACATGGGTTTATGTGAGTTTGATATTTGGATAAGATATCTGAGGTGGAGATAAGATTTTAGCGGTGTGTAGTGGTTTTTAGTGAAAATAAGTGTATTTTTATCTCAACGGTTGCACTAGCAGTAGCAGTTTCTAAGTCATTTACACTATGAATTTTTGACATTGAGCGAATGTTATTAGCAGTCATTAGAATGGATCTAGATCATGGAATTGATCCACCCGCTCTGATACCACTTGTTGGTCCAAAAAACTTGAGTAATCTATGAACAATTAAAAAATGAAGAACATATTCATATTTCATTATGAACAATAGTTACAAGATTACTCAAGAACCATTTGACGGCTAATAACATTCGAATTTTTTCAAGGGGTTAGTTGCCGAATACTATCCCCGTGATGACAAATACTCTTATTGATCCAAGCTAGCTAAACTTAGGAATCAATGAGAAGGAGATCTTATCGCTATATAACACTGTGTTTTATTCTGTTTCTCCAGAATCTCTACTTATATATATATATATATATATATATATATATATATATATATATATATATATATATATATATATATATATATATATATATATATATATAGGGGAACTTTCTTTTCAGAACTCATATACGTGCGAGCACAGACAGAACTCTTATACACAATTCAAGAATAGTAAAATTTTCTCAAAATATTGTTCGTGGTCTATTTTAATAGATCGAAATACAAAGACTTTCATTGAATTCATTGTAGATTTGTGTACAAGTGGATTTTATGAACATAGTAAAATTCTCTCAAGTATTGTTCATGGTCTTATTTTCTTGATTGAAATACAAAGACTTTCAATGAATTCGTTGTAGATTTATGTTTGTATAAGAGATCATTTTATTAGAATTACATATAATAAATTAAACATAAAATAATTTACTAAAATTTGATTGGTTTAGAGGAGTTCTGAAAGTTCTCACATTTATATGAGTTCTGAAAAGAAAGTTACAATATATATATATATCTCTATATTATATATAACAGGAGGCGTTACATGTAGATAATGCCACGTAAACGCCAACTCATTGCCCAGTAATTGTTTTTCATGCCACATAATCATTAGTTGTCCACCTAAGCATTTTTTTAAAATTTAATTATCTATTATTTAATTTTGTCATTAAAATTCGAAATTTAGCTATTATTTAATTTTGTCATTAAAATTCGAAATTTATTAGGCATAAAAAAGGCTGCATGAAGATTCGAACCTTGGTTTGCATGAATATTTAACACACATTTTTACCACTAGACCAACTAATTTTTTGATTTATATCCTGCAAAACCAAAAACATATATATTACTTAGCGATTTAAATATAGAGCTTTTTATATATATCTTTTCCTTACATAATATAGGCTTTTAGGATCTTTGTTTCACAAAAAAAAAAGTGAACCATTCTCAACAAATGACGTGAAAAAAAACAATTAGGGTTGACATGAGCTGGAGTATATTGGCTTTTATTGTTCATCGTATCCTATGATTCTGATTTGTGTATTGATTTGTAGGTTAAAGATGCTCCAAAGTCCAAATCATGTTTTTTAGCTTATCATAGGAGGACAAGTACAATCTTCAATGAATTTGTGTCCATTTTCGTGGAAAAAATAGCTTGCAGAGAAGTATTTCGACACAATATTTAACGTTGCTCCCTTGATCAATGTGATCATGCTACCTCCATGGCCGAACTAGATCAGGTATATTATTAATCACGAATTTGGTACAGGTTTACAATTGGTTAGGGTTGTATACATAGACGTAGGTCATTCGAAACCATCAATCTCCACCAAGATCGGACCGGTTTTAGAGGACGTAATGCGCACGCTGCGCTAAGGGTAAAAAACTAAGGGCGACGTGACAAGGTAAAGGCGGACATAGAGTAGCTGTTTTTTTTCCACAAAAACACCAAACATTACTAAGTTATAAGTCATATTTCATACATAGATATATAACACATTAATACCACATTTAACAACAAAGAAAAATTGCTAAGATGTACAAATCTATGTATTTAATAAATAATAAACACAAATAAACAAAATCGCATAGCAAGGAATTGACCTCAGGCCTCTAAGGCTAAACTATAAACTCACGAAGTCATGATTAGAATGAACTGATGAATGATTAGTAGCCACTAGCAAGTACCTCAAGGTTATACGATGTAGGTTATGTTATTATATAATGAAATCTTCATGCGATTAACTCTGGTCGATCTCATACGTTGAGTGACTATCCAAAGTTTACATATATAGTTGTATGAATTACATCCCGTTAAGTTTATTTAGTTATTATATGATCGACCAATCGACATGCATACTCACATTGATTCTTTTACATATAACTTCATATATCCTCTTGATGAAACTAATGATTAGTGTGTTTAATATATGCAGTAAGAGTATGAGTTTAATATAAATACCTCAAGCCATAGGCTATGATTTCTTGAACTCGGATATCAATGACTATCATGTGACGGTATGGCACTCTGCCCACAAGGATGATACAGGAATTGGTCCATATAGAATCGTCCAGGTTCCTCGCTTAATAAACTTGGTACACATTTAAAAACTGCAACATCATAAAAATGTTACTTTTTACTATGAATTTTCATCTTTTAGTGTCTATCTTAAATAAGAAGGAAATTAGTTCTTTGTGGAATGTATAAAGTATACAAATTCTAACATCTGCAAGCCACACGTATACAAGTGTCAAATGCTTTCCTACAATTTGTGGTTGGGCATTCTACACAAATGCTGTTTGATTTTGTAAAAGAGATGCCTAAACATGAAACTCATACCAGGATGGATTTTTCTTCTCTCCTTGGGCCATTATTCTTTACATGGGTCATTTTACAACTATTCCCTGTAAGTAATTTTCTCATCTCACAGGTTTGCATCCCATCGGTTCGATGTGACAATGGTAACAACGAATTTTTAGGCTTGGTTCTTCTACAAGGAATCAAGATGGATCGTAAGAGTTGTTTTTTGTTTTATTTTGTTCTGGTTTGGAAGGTAATCTTTTTTTTCTTTATTAATATTGTAACACATGTAATCATTTTACTTCTTTGGATTAGCGTTATAGTCAAATAAATTTTTTTTGTTGCCAGCGCTACAATCTGTGGATATATCGCTCTGCTGTTGTTCAAGTTGTCACCTGAAGAATCTTTAAAAGATCCAATATATTTTGTGTTGGCGAAACGGGAGAAAAGGTGACAATAAAGGAGAATTATACAATTCATCACGGACGTACATATTTAATGCTTATGTTAAAAGCATTGTTTACATGGAGTTGGTTCGAATGGTGGGAGCAGTCAGGTTCCTTTAAGGTTAAATCATGCAGCAATAAACCTTCGTTCACAATGGTAAGGATTGTAATGATTTGATTATATAAATGGATTCATAAATAATGACATCGTCGATCTAAATTCTTATTCCAAGGTTGTCTCACCATCAATGTTACTAATTTGTCAAACATTATATGATATGGCAAGCCTAGCATTTTTTTGTTGGAAGGTATGTATGCAACTTTTCTATCATAATTTTATATCTCCGTGTGGCTTGCAGTGCTCTACATGAGACATTGGATGAGGCAGAGCTTATAGGAACAGCGCTCAAGGAAATTAATGTAGCTTGTGATGTCATATGTTTTGGTGACCCATACATGGATAAGAGGCCATTTTTCGACACCTTGATTAATTTTGCAAATATTGATGGCAACTTCAACATTTGCCACGTTCCACCTGAATCTTCTGTCCTTGAGGCCCTATCCAGGTTTACTTATAATCTATATGTTTTCTTAATTGGACTCTACAAACTTTTTTCTTTAGATATTGGCTTATCATACATCTTATATATTGGAGCTTTTTTAAACTTTTAGATTCTTTAAAATCTATTTGTGTGACTTAATTATGATCAGCTCAATGGCTAATTTAATGAAGTATCTTACAAAGCTTGCTGGAGGAAGTAGTGTTCCAAATAAATCGCCCATCAGAAAAAAATTCATGGCATCAAACTGTTTATGAACCGTTATGATGTTGCATAGTTTCTTATAAAGTGATGAAGAGTAACCTTGATGCCTTAAATGTTGATTTGCAAGGCTTCTTTGTTCAAATCTATAATCTAATACTTGAATACAGGCCTGGCAGGTTAGTACTATATGGAAACTCTGATAGATGCGACTAATATTTACAAGTTCCCTATCATCATAATGATATGGATATTTGCTCCTGTAGTATGACTATTATACATCTGTCAAATGGCTATAACGAGATCAAACAAACTTGCAGCTGCATATTAATTATACCTTTAAATAAGCGTCTGTTGAAGGTTGGGCTTTGTTTTATCAGCTGCTAGCAATTGGGGAAGCCATTGGTTTAGGAGCAAGAATCGATTATCTCTGAAATTGGCATGCAAAAGATTCATGATTATGAGGTGAATATCATCTACTATGCCTTGCCTATTTTATATTTGCTACGAATTTCTTCATTTTTTCTTGTCTTTATACATTCAAGTAACTGAAGATTTAAATTTATTTACATGTCTTTACACGTGGCATGCTGATGTTCGATGGCTCTCTGAATCCACATTTATATTGATAAAGTTTTGTGTGTTCTTTGGAGCATACATAATCTGTTGATCTTCTTGATGCATGTATATAAATCATATGTTCGAATTGGATATATCAGGTAGAACTGGCTAATTATCTCTATGAGAAGCTTCATACAATTTCCGGTGTTCGTATCTATGGACCAGCACCTTCACAAACTGTTCATCGTGGTGCTCTATGTTCCTTTAATGTTGAGGGTCTTCATCCTACAGATTTAACAACTTTTCTTGATCAGCAGGTATCAAATCAAACACCAACTTCTTCACTTTTTTCGGATTCTCTATGCATCTTAGTTTGCGTTTTCTCCTGAAACTATCCAGTGTAGAGGTGCCAAAATGGGTTGGTAGGGTAGCAGTTAACAGATAAGTTTTGTACTCGTACATATTAAAGCGGGTTGGGTCAGATGGTAAAACCCGAAATGCTTTTATTTGTTTTTTCTAAAATTATGTGTTTTTTCGTGTCTAATATGATTACATAACTACTCCTTATATAATTGCTTTTTAGACAGATTACATAACTATATTCTTTTAAACCTAAATGATATACTTTCCTGTCAGAGATAAAACTTAACTAACCAAACCATTCTTAAGTAAATGGGTCGTAATTGCTACCTCTATCAATTACCATGATGCAAAGTAATCATATTTGGTAAGATTTTAGCACACGTTTTACACAAGATTAGATACCGCAAATTCTCGAATATTTGCATATCGATTGGTAAATCGAAATAACTTTATCAATCCCCTATCATAAACAACATAAAGAAAAGAAAAACATTAAAGAAAAGTTGGTAGTGGTGATTTACCAATTTATGATCTTTTGGTACAGCATGGAGTAGCCATTAGGTGCTGGGCACCACTTGTACAACTGCTTCATCGGTACTTGGGAATAGTATATGACCGATTGATTTACCAATTTTGTCACTTCATCAGTTGGTAGTGGTGATTTACCAATTTACTTCTGACCGATTGATTGTTTTCCTATATATGTTAATTTCGGGGCACCACGTGCACAGCCGCTTTATCAGTTTTGAAAAGGGCATAGTAGATGACCGATTGATTCAAACCCCAAAGTGTGAGTATCTTATATTCAAATTTTACTACCTAAAAATATGCATCTCACACACATACTAAAAACTTACGCTAGAATAAAAAATAAAGGTGTGTGCGCCAGCTGGTCGCCAAAGCTCGATGCAACACGACATACCATATGATCCCACTTGTTGGCTGCCAAGGTAGCAAGTACATCGGTATCTATCGCCACTTCATTATTCATTCGTGTGTATTTAGAAGTTTTGATCATTATTTTTTGTCTTGCAGTGCCGGTGGTCCGGTGCCTAATGTGTTTCGTTGATATCAATGTCACACAAACTAATGTATTTGTTGTTGATATCGATGTCACGCAAAATCTTGCCGGCCAACCTCCATTCGAACGACCGACCTGATGTATCTAACGTCACTGCAAGTCAAACTTCATTTGTGTCATCTCCAATGACAACCACATGTACGGTTCATCTATTGTCAACACAAGTCATACTTAAGTAATCTTGACATTGTTGATTATGCACAGATATGTTTGCATTGGAGAGTTGCAGTTTACTTGAAGGTGTGACCCAAGTCATATGGAACCTCATCAGCTTTAGACCGAATATCAGCCTTTGAATACTTAAGGTGAGACTTACGCGGTGGTTGGATTTTCACTTTTGAATTGGGTTGCTGTTTTTTCTACCAAAGCCGATTTTTAGTTTGATGGGGGTATAGTGCAGTGAAATGTCCTGCTAACGTTCGTGAAAGTTCGTCGCAATGTGCCACAAGACGTTTGTTACAGCTGCATTTTGAAAACGACAGCACAAAGGAACGACCAAACTTCATCCTTGATACAGTCATGAACAACATGTCGCTCTTAATAACAGTAAATGAAGCTGAATCAACAAGTACCCCTGCACCAACAATCGTCAACAAACATGAATAACCAGCAGTTTCCGCAAAGGAGATGAACAATTTCACTTCTTATACTGTGGGTAGTAGCCTAATATCTACCTTTGTTTTTTTTGAGCATGATTAGGCTGCAAAGGTGAGGAGGTTTGTATTAAATCTTTAAGTTGCTCAAATATGGTTTCTTTTTAAGCTGGTTGGAATAGTTGTATAAAAATTGTGTTTTGGACAGAAAATGAAAAAGATGGAATATATGGTTGAGATTGAACAAAGTTCTTTTGATATTATCAGTCATGATGATCAAGATGAAGATGAAATTCCGAACCCCCTAAGCCAAAGGTACGGACACTACTGCTGATGTAATTTCATTGTTATTTTCACCTCGTCCTTTTAACATAAGATCTGGTTTAATGCGACGTGCTCAAGATGTCCCTCTTGTGTCCGAGTGGTACAAAGAACATTGTCCGCCTTCTTATCCAGTGAAAGTCAGAGTTAGCTATCAGAAGCTGTTGAAATTTTTTGCTTTGAACGAGCTGCATCATAGACCTCCTAAAGCTCAAAAGAATAAGCATTTGTTCCGTTCTCTCCAGGCTACCAAGTTTTTGCACCACGGTTGATTGGGTTGAAGCGGGTGGAACTGAAAACATAGCAAGAATACCATTCAGTGTCTAAAAAATTCTCTAACCGTAGCAAGGTTTTTATAGATGGGTACCAGGCATAAACAAATCTTCTTATAAAAACAACAAAACAATTTCATATAAATTATGTACTAATTAGTCACTGACTTCAGCTCATGTTATGCCGGGTTGACCCAAAACCGTTTTTATACATTTTTAAATCTCTTTTTAAATGACTGTTTGGATCATATACCAGTCTTTCAAAACAAAAAGGTATTTAATTTTAACTGATATGGTATCACATGCTCCACACTCAGCCTAACTAATCCCAAACCATTAGTACATATCAATTTTTTTGAGGTAATTATTTACTGCATGAAGAACCTTTTAGTCCACTACATCAACGACGGTCCAACTCGACTTGTCAGTCTGAAAACACATATAAACACAAACTATGATATACCACCAATCAAACATCATAATTATGCAATATGCAATCATAAGCGGGTGTTTGGGTAAGCTTATTAGGGAATCTTAATAGCCTATGGCATAATCACAGCTATTAACTTCTTTTAGTTTGTTTCTGAGCCATGGATGACTGCTCCTCAGGTAGCTTAGGCATATTTTAAATATAAGTCATACATTAGTATGTTGCGAGTGCTTATGTTTGGTCATGTTTATTGTAGTTGTCTGTTGAAACTCAAAGGCTCGAACAACTTGCTGTTAAGCAATCTAGGCAGTTGATTCCGATGACTCCTTCCATGCCTAAAGCCTTGGTAAGCATGTTTTTGAAACTCCTGTTGATTTTCTATAACTCTTAACATATATATTTTGTTTTAATTATGTAATATATGTTGCCCATATAACCACATAAAGAAAATCGAAAATGTAATAGATGAGGTTGTGAAAGATAATACCTTAGGCCGATGCTATCGAAAGATAATATACAAAGTTTAAGATTACATCAACTTGCAGTATCCAAACATGGTTCCTCTCAAGCAAACAATAACATTTTGGGTTCGAGCCTATCTAACTTTTTTCTGCATAGTTAGTCATTATTTGCAAAGGAAACAAAATATAAACTTATCAATGACCAACGGCAAATTAGTTAGCAATAGTATGGCATTACTATTCTTATGGTTAAGGGTCATTTTTCTTAATGTTAACTGATGAATCTGCAAGGACGTTTGCAATTATATTACTGTATTACTTGCATGTATTGAGTTTTCCGCGTTAAATATATGAAGCATACATGGAAAGTTCATTGCTTTGCTTATATAATTAAGAATCTTATGTAATTTTTAAATCGAGTACCTTCTTGATGCCAATCACTCATTATTCCAGACATGCGAGAGATATTTCTTTCAAACTCTTCCATTTAGGAGGTGATGAGGTCAATATTGGTTAGTTACTTTTCCGTTATCACGTTATTTCTTTTGGAATACCGGTATTACTATTTAATGCGAGTATTGAAGTATGAACTTATTATTGGTAGTTTTACACAATCTAATGTGGTACAAATTGTTGGAAATTTACCCGATTGGTAAAGCCTTTATCTTTATCCATCAAGTTATATTTACATTATAGAAAGGTTACATCACAAGCAACTTAATAAAGAAGAAAACATTTTAGTTATTAAACAATGACTAAAATAATCCTTCATTATCTAAAAATCCAACAGACTACAAATATATTTTTTTAGAAAGTGCTACTAATTGACACATGAGATAATTATGACGAAGAAAATCGAAATGGTTTCAATGCCATAACAAAAAGGGTGGCAATGGTTTATCTTTGTATTTTCGGCCAGGAATTAGTGGGGCTACCTTTTCATTTGTAATCTCACAGTATGTGCTCCCATGTAACCTTTTACTCATAGATAGTTGGATCTTGTGAACAAAATTTTTACTTTTTTTAAAAATTTACTTACTTAGAATTAATGCACTAGAATACACCACTCTCATTTGCAACCATTGTTGAGGGCTGACTACACGTTTCTTCATTATGCACACTGATCTTATATGGACCGATAACCTAGATACCAGTTTGCCAATTGTTAAATGAGAACAATATTAATGTCTCGATATAAAAGTGAATAAGAGTTGACACATAGTCCTATTTTTCATATTTGAAGGATTGAATCATACATTATGCAAATTAACTGTATCCATATATGCAGTGGCGACGTAGATGGAGTGATCCCAATTACATGCTCAAGGTACAATGTAAATCAAATGAAGTTTCCTATAGAGACTGCATGGTGAACGTGATACGGCGATAAGTGATTAACCAAACCATGTTATGCAATATCTCTAATGAACCATTTGAGTTTGTATTATTACAATAGGCAAGATGGGTGATTAGGGTTGAATTAAGTATGGGTCAAAACGGGTCCAAACCGAAACAACTCATGGTTTAGCACGGGTAGGCTTACAAACAAATTTTTGTAAATTAAATTTGGCCCTGGCACTTTCTATAACTTTTCAAATCTTTTTAAATCCAATGATGCTTCAGTTATAAATTATGATTGTAAGATAGACTTTGAATGTTACGGTTTCGGAAGTGTTAGTCATTAAGATAGACTTTGAGTTACTATGAAAAACTCGACATTTACTTCCTTTATCTAATTTATTTCAATAGTTTTTGACTCATTTATGCTCTAAACTGTGATGAAATTCCCAATACCAATAGTACAGGTAATTTTGTTTTTCAAAAAGATTGGGTAGAAGGTTTCTCTTATAACTGGTGATAATTTTAATTGTTTTTGTTGGATCAATGTTTGTTGCATATCTTTCTTTCACTCGCAGGCTCTGTTGGAGGTAAACTACAACCATCTTAAAGATCAAGTAAATGCGGGGAATGCTATTGATCACTATAGCCCGTTCAACCGACGGTTCACGAAACTGCCTATAGGCAATTTCTATTATCCTTTTAGTGATGCAAATTTAATCTTATATAGCTGTAATCTTGGAATTATGTTTATTAAATGACATGAGCTTTCATTGATAGAATTGGATTCTCCAATTAAATATGACAAATACATCGATCATGTTATTTGTTTATAGACATTGTTGTTTATCTTATTCTTTTAGAACGATAAATAACTATCTCACAATATATAAACCACACAAGTTGATCTCACTAAATTCATCTCACATGCTTATAACACGACTTAAAAACAAACCTATTTGGTACGGAACATTATCACATAACATGGAATATTGATGCACAAAGCCTCTTATATATAGACACTATTATTATCACTTTATCTAACTAATAATCTTCCTATTTTTAAGCATGTATATAGAAAAACAATATTTTTCAAGCAAGGAAGAATGTGTAACACACAATATAGACATACAAAGTGAAAAAAACAAAGGATTAACACTTTATTTAACATGGAGTATTTGGTAGGGGACATTATCATGTAACATGGAGTATTGATGCACATAGCCTCTTATATATAAAGACACTATTATTAACACTTTATCTAACTGATAATATTTCCATTTTAAAGCATGTATATAGAAAAACAATATTTTTCAAGCAATGTAGTCTTATTTTCATAGAAATTGTAGATGAAATTGTTCTAAAAACAAAGTATGACTCTATTTAGTAAAGGAAATTAACAATTACCATTTCAGAAAAAAAGCCCACTTTCAAAACATTTCTTAACAACCTTCTTACAATAAAGAAAAATATGTTAACAATAATTATAAGTCATGCCCGCCCATTGGGCGGGCTTCGAAATCTAGTATATATATATATATATATATGCTAGGAAAAGAGTAAATCTTACCTAGGAAACTTTAATAAAATACTAATAAAGTACTTAAAGATTTATTGAGAAACTTCTCATAAAGTACTAATAAAGTACAAAAAGTACTTTTATCTTCTTTTGTCTTTCTTCCCAATGCTAAGTATTTTCCCTTCTATCGATGAGTTCTTATATTCACAAAGGTTTTCCTGCTTTGCTATCTAGAAGAAATTTCCCGCCCATATTTCTTAATTGTTTCTCAAAGATAAGTCTTCGGGGAGTCACTGAGATATTTGTCATCACGGGGATAGTATTCCGCAACTATCCCCTTGAAAAGATTCGAATGTTATTAGCCGTCAAATGGTTCTTGAGTAATCTTGTAACTATTGTTCATAATAAGATAGGAATATATTCTTCATTCTTAATTGTTCATAGATTACTCAAGTTTTTTGGACCAACATAATTGAACATTAACAGAATATTTTAAGAAACGTTTGGTAAAAAGTTTATGTTTTTTATTTGTGAAATGAATAACACAAACAAAATTTAATGTTCATTAAGTTAAATTAACGAACATGAACAAAAATCTCATTTGTTCATTTATGTTCGTGAGTATGTGATTATTGAATTTTCAATGTTCTTCTATGGTTATTTATTTGATTGTGTCCGGGTATCATATCTTTTTTAGTTTATTAGCTATGCTTAAACAAACAAACATGCACGAAACAAAATGGGTAGTCAAAGTAGTGATTTTTGAAATTAAATTTCACAAAGTAAAACAAAAAAGAATTGTGCATTACTAATTTATCAAATATGCTCTTTAAATAATATATTCTAACAATGAAGTTTGAAACACTTTTCATAATAAAATTGTTACATTTATAAAAAAAAAGTAATATTAGTCCGTCTAGGTAAAACATATATGTACATGTAATGCTTTAAAACTCGGGTTGAATGGGTTAAATATGGTTCAACATAACACTCGCTTATCATCCTCCATTTTTTTTTATTTTTTTTTAAGTTGGTTTAACAGAAGACCATAAATTAAGTCGGCTCAAATGAAAGACCACTTTAAAAACATTGCGTACATATTTGACCATATCTTTGCTAATTATAATTTTGTTATAACTATTAACTGAATATATTGAAGGATAGGCCCAGCTATAATTATTTAAAGGGAAGATCGATTTAGGCTCTGATGCCATATTAAAATTGGAAACCAATTATAACTAGGTGTATCGCTCAATATATTGGGCTAATAACTTTTTTTTTATTGCCTAAGTGAGTTGATATGCATACCACCAATAATGATGTGGTAACACAAAATCACATTTTAACATCGCATATGCATATTTATAACATGCACATACATGCGTAATCTCACCTTATGTTAAATGAGATGTTTTGTAGATAAGGTAGCACCCGTAGGCAATGGGCACAGATACCTGTAACCCAACATCTGCCCCTTAGTTTTTTCTCTCACGCCACCCACCCGTCACTCGCTAGTGGGTGCAATTTTATACCAATGCCCATGCCCATGGGTATTTGTTGCCCACGGGAAACCATGAGTTAGTGAAATGCAATAAGAGCACAAAACCATGATAACTAACTATGAAATTGCGTAATAAGACACTTTATCAATTTGTCAAATATCAAGGTCACAAAATACTTAGACATATGTCTAAAACAAGCAAATTAAACATCAATACACCAAATAACATTCACAGCAGTTCATTTTAAGAGATAAAGTAAAATAGTTTAAAAGATTTTTGGCAAAACACAAAATTCAATGCACTTCGCATTCTTAGCACTAACTTTGTCATTGTGTCTAATCAATAGCCTCCTTGATGCAGAATTTCTGACCAGGTTTTAATATTTGTAATAGTCTCGTCTACCTATGGTCTACCTTATGCACTCACAGGCAGTTTACCCGGTCGTGTGTAGTATAGTATTCGGTAAAGTCGAGGTTGTCCCAAGAGCTATGTGTATGGATTATAACTTAAGTCTATGTCCTATTTAAAGGGGGTTTTGATTTATTTGATTAATTAAACTAATAAACAGAAATGAAATGACAAAATAAAATAAAATTGAAATCGATAGGGAGAAAGTGTACTAGCCTAGTTATTCATCTTATCAAGTAATGACTACGTTTTCTAATTAAGCCTTCTATCGCTTCAAGTAGGGCATAAGATTCACTAGACTACTATGGTCAATTCGCCTAGCCTATCTCCCATGAATCCTTTCCGGAACCAAAAAAACTACCTTTTGTAGTAAGCAGAAGTACGGTAGACTAGTTTGAGTCATTAAGTGCTGCTACATGCTAGATTATTTTTTTGTGTGGCCCGACCTCTCGTAACTTAGGACACACATCTAACTTCTTAAGTTCATCCAACCCGGAGGGTGATCCTATGGTCAATTAGCACACAAGGGGTTATCATTCCTCGCAACCAATCACACTAGGGTCCTATGGTCAATTCTCATAGTGCAAGAAGTACAATAGGTCTTCAAACTATCGAAACTAGAGGATCTATCGAGAAACTATGCATGCACACACTAGAAGCAATAATAAAAGCACGAAAACATAATCAAGACAAAAAAGTAATCATAACTAGGTGAGCACCAAAGGTGCTTAGCTGATCATATTAAATAGAACACTAGATTCAATGTTTTGCATGGAAATGAAAGACATGGAATCATAAATGTAAAAGAAATGATAATCGCTAAAATTTATTGATGTTATGGTGTGATTTCTCCTTTGCAATGGCTCCGTATGCTGATGTAGATTGTTCTTGTGGAACCCTACTTTGTTCTCTGGTGGTTTGTGGTAAAAGGATGTGAAAAATGCTAGAAATGGGGTTGGTATCTACGACATAGCTACGACGTAACCTTCAGTTGTGGTTACGCCATAACTTGTGTAATCATCCATGATCTTATCCAATAATAGATATTTACGGTATAACTAAGATGGGTAGTTACGTCGTAACCTCCTAGGGTTTCATATACGCCGTAATCTTCATTCTTGGTTACGTCGTAATCTCGGCAATATAATAAGTCATATTTTGTTCCATTTTTACGTCGTAACCTCATACATTGGTTACGGCGTAACCTTCTTAGTCATAAAAATCTCCAAGTCTTCAGAATATGACGGAGTAACCTTATGTGGTAGTTACGCCGTAATCCATGGTTAACGTTGACTTGGTCTTTATGTTTGAATTCACAGTTACAGCGTAAATGGAGAGTGGAACTACGCTGTAATCTCTTCAAAGTCAGCATACTAAAATGTGTATCTTTTTAAGTCCTTTTCCAATTCCGTGACTTTTAGTTCCTATGCTTATTTTATAACCTGGAAACGAAATATAAAGAAACCAAATCATATATCCATATAAACGATACAAATAATGAGCATAATAAGGGGAAATTGACACTTAAATATTAGGATTATTTGATGTCATCAAATATCTCCCCCACTTAAACTCTACTTGCCCTCAAGTAGACCTTATTAGAATCGTTTTTAAAAAGATATCCCCCAATTTTACTCGGGAAATATGAAATTAAAAACTTCATGTGCTAGAATTTTCAAAGCCGAACACCTCACGAAATGGGAAACAAACACTCGTACTCTCTCTAATCTAGGTTTCAATTTCGGGGTGATCACTCAATGCACAGTCATAGCATGTATTCTATCATAGGCTTGGCGGTTACACAAATCTCCACCACTACATCTAAGGTCAAAACAATCTTCAAAGGCAATATTGGGTGAACATTTTATATAGGAAATGGTGAATTGTCATTACTAACGTGCCACGACAAAGTGGAAAAAACCAACAAGACACCAATGATTGCTCGCTTCATCACCTAGACACGCTTCATGACTCAAGGATAGGGTAAGACATGGGATGCACATAAATGGTGTAAAAATAAAATAAGAAGCAAATAGTCTTAGCCTATAACCAAGTCGTCACCGTTGACCCTTCAACGAAAATCCAAGCTTCAAGACACAAAAACCGGATCATAATGCAACAAGTAAGTGTGCCATTAGCGGACGTCATGATGAGCAGACTACTTGGTCTTCAATATGTTGGTGTAAACACTTCACCAACTCAATCTTGAAATGTGATCGAAGTGGCCTCCTCGATACTAATCCATTAAGTTTATATCAACTTAGTGCTTATAAAGTTTGCACTATCACTTCTCATACAATAAATAACAAAATAATTTTTTATTTTTATTATTATTATTATTATTATTATTATTATTATTATTATTATTTTATTATAAACATCACTTTATTAGAAACTCAAAAATTTACAAGAAGTTAGTGGGAAGCCGAGATACTAACTGGGCTCCCACTCCTCTAGCTATAGAAAAGTTAATCCTACTAAAGATATGAGAAGCAGCACGTGCTCCAATGTCTTGGGTCTTCGAATTTTAACTTCACTTTATTATTATTATTATTATTATTATTATTATTATTATTTTCTGAATCATAACTTCATAAAATAATATCATCACCCCACTTGAGATGAATCATACTTGAGAAACTTTGAGGGGTCTTCAATGATCTTCAAATATATGTCTTTGACGTAGGCGTGATTCCCGAATCTCTCTACTTGAATCTTAAATTTGAGCAAATGAAGACTTCCCAATCATGAGCTAAGACTACATGGTAGGCTAAGGAGAATAGGTGTATCGAAACAATATTGATAAGGGTATGAAATGAAAAGATTGGCTCAAAAAGGTGTATCTAGGGGTATATTGCACTAAAGATGAGTGCAATAAAAAAGGTTATAACACGAGGGTCGAAGAGTCGAGGTGACTAAGCGATAAATGGACGCAATTATACATATATGGGCTATTTGGGTGTTAATCCTAAAATATTGCCTTCTTGAATTGTCTTATCCAAATGTATCAAGCTAACTCAACACACTACTCGTCTATGGTTTCGAAATGATGTAAAGGCCAAGTTCTAAAGTTTAAACACAACCAGAACACTTGATATTTGGTGGATTTGGGTAAAATATGAGGAAATGGAAAGGCTAAATTTTACCATGGAAATCAAGGGTTATAATGTGCTCGGGCTCGGCTAAGGTCTATTCTAGTTAGGTTAGGAAAAACATTTCAAAATTTTAAAAATGACATAATTTTTCAAAATAAACTAGAAAAAATGAGGGCAAGCAAATTCAAGTTATAATTCTACTCCCGTCCCCCCACTTGAAATGTACAAAGTCTCTTTTGTACTAAACATGAAATAAAGAAGAGGAAAAAGTAGAATTAGAACGAGAACTCCCCTGAACTTTGCTTTAAAATGAAAGAAGGATCACGTTGAAATGCGTCTTGCCTCAATGAGCAAACTTCAATTCCCTGAAATCACAACACTACCAACAAGCATAATTCTAAAATAAAAAGTAAAAATAAAACAAACAAAAAACATAACTCACTTTTGTAGGAATCACGGTTGCATTTAGCGCATCCAACAAGCCTCGTGAGGGTTTGAGGAACACACTCACAAGTTCATTTAGAACTAATACAAGGTTATGGTAAATATGCTTAAATTTTAAATTGTTATAGGACAGGTTACGACATAATCTCATTTCTTAGTTACGCCGTAATTCGTGAAACCTTGAGTCATCCGATATCGAGAAGATGGTTACGGCATAACCATAAACTGGGGTTACGGCGTAAAGTCTGCACAGAATGTAAAATTCTAGAATGGTTCTATCTTCCGAGAGCTTTACGCTATCCTCCTTGCTCCAATTCCTGCAAAAATTAAAAACAAACATACCAAACCTAACAATACTAATAAAAAGGAAAATAAAAAGGATAATTCGGGTTATCTCCCGAAATAGCACTTTTGTTTATTTTACGAGTCTTTAAGTTAGACTCAAATCCGCAATCAAAAATGGCTATTTGTCATTTCGTGGAAGCTAACATGTCCACGGTGTATCCAATCAATGACTTTTTCGTCCTTTTTATATTCATCTCAAGCTCCAAGCATCCCTTGTATAATTTTTTTATCTTTTGATATGGATGATTGTAGCCGTTGGCTTTATCTTCATCACTGACTTTTAGAAGTGGCCTGGCCGTGCTTAATTTTTTTTCGTCCAGTGCCTAAAATTTGTTACCGTTATCGGCATTCTCAAGATTGTCTTGTCATTTCCGTTTTTCAGCCACACAATTCCATTATTGATATCTTCCTCTAATCTGGACACCATCTTGAAAGGATTTCCAAGAATTACACCTGGCAGGTCGTCTTCCACGAACTCACTCAAGTCATCAAGAATCATAAAGTCTACGAGATAAGTGTAGACCCCAACGAATACGTAAATATTAGTGGCAAATCCAAGGAAATTATTCCCCTTATATTTAAGCTCCTTCTTCATAATTTGGTTATAACATTCCTTAAACATAATATTCACTGGTGAGCTCGTGTTAATAAAAGGATGGAAATCCATGAAACCAATCTTGAATGAGAGTTGAAGATTATAAGGATTTGTTGTGGTGAATCCTAGCTCCTATTCCAAAGAAAACAGGTTGCCCAGGTGGTGAAACTATTTTCTTATAATCATCTTCCCATTGAATCATATCGACCTCATTGCCGAAATCCTCCAGCCCCATTCCTAAACCTTAAACGTTTTCTTCATTTCAACAAAAACATTGAAATATTCTCCAGAAGAAACATCCTTGTGTTCAGTAGAATTATTTGGAGCTTCATTTATCAAAAATGCCTCCAGGTTGTCTTCAAATTCGTCAATTCCTGGAACCTGTTTTAACACACAAACTTTTTTTAGGGTAGAAATAATCTCGTTGGCCCTAAAAGTTATAATTTCCCCATCTACATCAAGGGTCATTTTCTTGCCATACACATCAACCTTGGCATGAGCAGTGGCCAGCATAGGTCTTCCCAGAATAATAGGGATTTTGTCATCTTCTGCAATTTCTAAAATAACAAAATCTACTGGAAAAGCAAATCTATCGATTTTTACCAAAACATTTTCCACAATTCTCATGGGGGATTGCATGGATTTGTCTGCCATTTCAATGTCCATTTTGATAGGTCTTAAACTTCCAACTCCTAGACGCAAGAACATAGAATAGGGCATAAGACTTATACTAGCTCCTAAGTATGCTAATGCATTGCTAATTTCAAGTTTACCGATAAGACATGGAAGAGTGAAACTCCCAGGGTCTTTTTCCTTTGGAGGTAATTCATTCCTTAAAACAGCAGAACACCTAGCATTTAGCTTCGCTGATGCAATCTCTTCCAAGCTACCTTTTCTTATTGATTAATTCTTGCACAAATTGAGTTTCGTTAGAGTTATTTTTAATTGAATCAATTAAAGGTACATTAACCGGAAGAATTCCCAATTCTTCGAGAAGGAGCTTTTCTTTGACAAGTCTCCTTTTGACTTTCTCGGAGAACGTAGTTGGTTCACTTGGATTTTTCTCATAAGCTACAAACTTAGTTTCTTCGCTAGTTACTGTATTGACAATATCTTCTTTTATATTTTGCCTGCTCAAACAATATTTTATGGCTTGGGCGCATTGTTCAACCTTCCTCTAAAGGTTTTTAATTTCGACATCGTGAGCCCTGAGGGACGAAATAATGCTCTCAACAAACTTTTTCATCATTTCTTCCTCCCGTGATTGCCTCTTGGTGGATTCCTCGATGTATTTTGAGACTAGCTCCTCAATGCTAACTCTTTCTTTTATATCAACCATGCTTTTCACTTCCTCCTTCCTTTGGGCTTCATAATCTCTTTCCTATTTTCTTCTCTCAAATGCTAGGCCATAATCATTACCTCTTTTGACCATAGTCTTCATAACCATGTGTTTAAAATTATCCCTATGTTCATACCCAGTTTCAACATGCCACTTGTGACAGTGGTCATCCATCCCTTGGATAGAATCCCAGGCTTTGTCTGGCGTCATCCCTGGAATTGGTCTTTGAGAGTCAAGAAGTTGGTGAGTCTCGACATCTAGACCTCTATAAATATGTAAATCATTTGATGTCTATTGAGGTCATGTGTTAGGCATCGTTAAAGTAGTTCGTTATATCTTTCCCAAGCTTGATATAAGGTTTCTTCCAGTTAGGGATATCATACCTTGAGCATAAGTGAATATTTTGAGATGTTTGGGATATTAAAAAGGCAACACATGTACAAAATCTCTTCCACATGTTCCTGAACATCTTCATACTTGTCTCCAGAGAATTGTTTGTCATGTAGCTCTTGGATGAGTTGGCTTGGAATCAAAAATCCATTAGTCCCAAGGTTAGGTGTTGTATCAAAACTCCTTTTGCAGTTCACATTTGTCCTTCCCAGATATTGCTCCAAGGTAAGTCTATCAATGTGAAGTTCTTCATTAGATTATGGTTTAGAATCTGAGTGCCCAGATTCGTAGAATGAGAAGATATTATGAACGGAGATCGGGGTATTGTTCCTTTTAATCCAAAATTGCCTTTCTGGATTGTCATGTGGCGTAGCAAGGAACAGTCTAGCACTTCGAGTCTTGTATCCTGACATTTAGAAAAACAAAAATATTAAAATTAAAACTTAAACAAAAATCCAAATATAGCTCCCCAGCAGCGGCACCAAAAACTTGATGCATGATTTCTGAACTGGTTTTAATATTTGTAATAGTCTCGTCTACCTATGGTCTACCTTATGCACTCACGGGCAGTGTACCCGGTCGTGTGTAGTGTAGTATTAGGTAAAGCCGAGGTCGTCCCAAGAGTTATGTGTATGGATTCTAACTTAAGTCTATGTCCCGTTTTAAAGGGGGTTTTGATTGATTTGATTAATTAAACTAATAAATAGAAATGAAATGACAAAATAAAATAAAACTGAAATCTATAGGGAGAAAATGTACTAGCCTAGTTATTCATCCTATCAAGTAATGACTATGTTTTCTAATTAAGCCTTCTATCGCTTCAAGTGGGGCATAAGATTCACTAGACTCCTATGGTCAATTCGCCTAGCTTATCTCCTTAGAATCCTTTCCGGAACCAAAAGTACTACCTTTTGTAGTAAGCGGAAGTACGATAGACTAGTTTGAGTCATTAATTACCGGTACATGCTAGATTATTTCTTTGTGTGGCCCGGCCTCTCGGAACTTAGGCCACACATCTAACTTCTTAAGTTCATCCAACCCGGAGGGTGATCCTATGGTCAATTAGCACACAAGGGATTGTCATTCCTCGCAACCAATCACACTAGGGTCCTATGGTCAATTCTCCTAGTGCAAGAAGTACAATTGGTATTCAAAACTACCAAAACTAGAGGATCTATCGAAAAACTATGCATGCACACACTAGAAGTAATAACAAAAGCATGAAAACATAATCAAGACATGAAAGAAATCATAACTAGGCTAGCACCAAAGGTGCTTAGCCGATCATATTAAATAGAACACTACATTCAATGTTTTGCATGGAAATGAAAGACATGGAATCGTAAATGTAAAAGAAATGATAATCGCTAAAACTTATTGATGTTATGGTGTGATTTCTCCCTTAGAAATGGCTCCGTATGTTGTTGTAGATCGTCCTTGTGGAACCCTACTTCGTTCTCTGGTGGTTTGTGGTGAAAAGGATGTGAAAAATGCTAGAAATAGGGTTGGTGTTTATAGGCTCGACATAGCTACGACGTAACCTTGAGTTGTAGTTACGCCGTAACTAGTGTAATCATCCACAATCTTATCCAATAATATATATTTACGACGTAACTAAGATAGGTAGTTACGTCGTAACCTCATAGGGTTTCATATACGCCGTAATCTTCATTTTTGGTTACGTCGTAATCTCGTCAATATCATAAGTCACCTTATGTTCCCTTTTACGACGTAAACTCATACATTGGTTACAATGTAACCTTCTTAGTCATAAAAATCTCTAAGTCTTCAGAATATTACGGCGTAACTTTATGTAGTAGTTACGCCGTAATCCATAGTTAACGTTGACTTGGTCTTTATGTTTGAATTCACAGTTACAGCGTAAATGGAAAGTGGAACTACGCCATAACCTCTTCACAGTCAGCATACTAAAATGTGTATCTTTGTAAGTCCTTTTCCAATTCCACGTCTTTTTAGTTCCTATGCTGATTTATAACCTGGAAATGAAATATAAAGAAATCAAAGCATATATCCATATAAACGATACAAATAATGAGCATAATAGGGGGAAATTGACACTTAAATATCATGATTATTTTGATGTCATCACTCCTTAACAATGCCTTGTTATCAAATAAGGATAAGTCTATTATACATTAGATATACACGTATAAGAAAAAGAATGATATCAAAATATTTATGAAGGGTATGAAACTGTGAAAGCACCACATAATAAGTTAACTCATACCTCTTCATCCTCCTCCATTTATTAAAAATAAGTACGCCAACATGTCTTTGATGGTTTGATATTGCATATTCACTTTTTGGTCGTGGAACTCAAAGAAACTGTTGCTAAACTGTTTTCTAAAGAGTTTTAGTGATTAAATATATACCAACAACCTCACAAATTAATAAATTTTAGCCTAACACAAATGGGTTTACGGGTACACACGGGTATACCCGTGGGTATTTTAAAGGAAATGAATGTCATGGGTTTACCCATAACGGGTATACATTACCTATCACGCTCTCGTCACCCACCGACAAGTACAAATGTTTACCCACGACCCACCCACGGGTTAAATTTGACGGAGTCACCCACCCATTCACTTGCGCGGGTTATGGGTTTTTTCTCGCCCATTGCCATCCCTACCTATGTTTTCAGAGTCAAAAAGATATTTTGACAACATACAACATTTTTAATTTTTAAAAATGAAATTTGCTGCCGTAATAAAGGCACAAAAATACAAAATCATTCACACAATCTTCCTGTTACCGTAATAAAGGGAAATATCATTCACATGATTTTCCTGTTACCGTAATAAAGGGAAAATATCATTCACATAATCTTCATGTTACCGTAATAAAGGGAAAATATCATTCACACATTTCTTATTTTTGAGTAAATTACACCGTTCGTCCTTGTGGTTTGCGTTGACTGCAACTGTTCGTCCTTTGACCGGAAAAAATGCACCGTTCAACCTTAACGGGCAAACGTTATCCGCCGTTTGTCCCTCCTTCTAACGGACATCACTAACCATCGTTAAGTTTACACATGTGACACCCATGTGAGGGTATATCAGTCTTTTCCCCCCCTCATATTTTAACTTCATCATCTTCTTTTATACATCTTCATCTCCATCACTACCCACCAACCCACCACTATCTTCTTTCATTCAACACTTACTTCAAACCACAAACAACTTCAAATCAAATCTCAACATCAAAGTTAAATTTTAAAATCTCTTAACACACTTGAAAACACAATTTAAGTAAAATCAAAACACCTGATTCCGGCACCACCACCAGAAATGGATAGCAACACCAGCAGATTCCGGCGCAACAGATTTTGACGACACCAGTAGATTCCGGCGTATATTGATTTTAGAAGTTATATTTGGGTTTAAGTTCTTAATATCCATAACCATACAAAATTGAAAATCCTCATAAACTTATAGCAAATCTCTTACAAACCTATACCCATAACCATAAAAAATGAAAATCCTTGCCAACAAAATCATAAAACACTACTGATCTTTTATATCTGAATCCAAATAATTCAAACCCACATAATGCAAACTTAGTATGTGAATCAAAAGCATAACAATATTCAAATTCAAGATATCAGGTTTTATATTTCAAGAAAAGATATTTAAAGATCTAGACATTCCCATCATCGATTTGAATAAATAAAAACCTTACCCGTGACATTTGTTAGATCTCTGAGTCAAACCCATGAAACAAATTACAATAATAAATCAAACCATTTCGAGACCAAACCGAATCTGATAGTGAGTAAAACTAAGGACCAATGGGGTGACTTGGATAAACGAACAAAAGGGTTGATTTTGAAATTGTAAGTTGTTTACGAGATTGAGTTTCAAGATTTATGGAATGATATGAGTTAGGATTGTTTTGTAGATATAAGTTTGTGTGGTTTTGGTGTGTTTTTGTGATTTTGATGATTTTGAGTTGTGAAACTGAGTGTCCAGATTCACAAATCATCGATGTCGTTGCCATTTCCATAACCACCACTGCCGTGCCCTTTCTACTGCCCTCACGTGGGTTGTTATTCGGTAAGGTAAAGCTAACAATAAGTTCTATTTATAAGTATAAAACTTATCGATGATCAATGAATGTGTGTGTTATTGTTTGGAATATAAAAATAGAAGAAATTACGATGATATATGATATGGTAAATTATCATAGAAGATTGAAAGTGAAGACAAAAGATAAATAATGTTTGCAAATTTTGATTTGATGATTATGTGAATCGAATATTTTAAAGTTGGGTTGAATTTTGTTTTGAAATTTATTTTTTGAGTTAGGCTAAATTTTATTGTTGTTGGAGTTTGATGATAGATGAATATATCATGGTGGTAGATTGAATGGCTTAAAGGAAAGATAAGAGCTGATGGGAGATAAGATGACGGGTTAAAGATAAAACGAGTGAGGTTTGTGTGGTGACATATGGTGGGACCAAGTGTGTACTGCACGTGTAGGACAACAGTAAAGATTAATGACAGAAATAAATGACTAAATTGACCAAAATGCCCTCATATAGGTATCATATTGGAGTAGTGCGTTAGTAAACGTCGTTAGAGGAACGGACAAATGACGAACAACGTTTGCCCGTTAAGGTTGAACGGTGCATTTTTCGGTCAAAGGATGAACGGCTGCAGTCAACGCAAACCTCAAGGACGAACCGCGTAATTTACTCTTTATTTAAAAAAAAATCTTTTACCGTAAGAGCATTAACAATGATAACGCCCTAACGGCAATTTGCATCAAATTAACGGCGTTATGCCATTATCACCTTTGGACCTCCGGCGTTTGTCCCTGGGCGTTACAGGGCTAACGCCCGTTTTTTTTTTTTTTTTTTTTTTTTATGCCCCTAAATGAGGGGTTATTTTTGTAAATTGTTGGGAATGTTATTGATGTTATTGTTGTGGGTGTTTTTTGGGATGTTAAGGTGAAATGTTAAAGCTGATGTGGCGCTGACGTGGACGGTGTTATTGGTGTTATGGTGTTACGATTGTAAAAAAAAAGTACAGTAACGCCCAATGCCGTCTTCCACGGGTTATGGGTACCCAATACCGTTTCCGGTGTATGAGGGAGGTTGAGATGTAGACAGTCTTACCCCTACCTAAGGTAGAAAGGCTGCTTCCAGTTCTACCAAAGGTAGAAAGGACCTCCGGCCTTTTGTAGGGAGTGAGGATCGAACCCCTGACCTCTCAGTTGAGAGGCAAGGAGTTTACCAACCGATCCGACCCTAATTGTTTCTTGTTACTATTGTGCATTCTCTAATAAAAGCATAATATCCTTCACACAAAAAAATGTATATATAAAGGCCCATATGATCATAAAACATAAAACCCTACATCACAAAACACCAGGGCGACGGCGGCTATCAAAATTGATGGGTAAGTTTTGACAACAAACTCTTATTCTTACACTCTGTTTTTGTAACTGTTGTTAATTATATAAAACCCATATGATCTTTTATATGAAAGTAGAATAATATAATGCAAACATTTGATAGATGTTGTATACTTATGTTGTTATACTCTAACAGATCTAGATCAACATGTGTTATTTCATTTTTTAATTTTTAAAACAAGTCCAGTTATAATATTTTTTTGATTAGTAATTTTTTTGGCTAGTTTGATTTTTAATATTTGTGTTTCTGAAATTTGCTATGTTAAAGTTATGAAATCTGTTTTGATAATTGATTGATTTGTTTGGAATGACTTAATTTTGATATAAATGCGATGCACACTTGATTATGATGAGTTTAACGCGATGTAGGGAATCATTTAGTGTGATTTTTGTTCGTTTCTTTTTGCAATGTTAGCTACTATGTATTACAGTAATTATTGTTTCACTATATAATAGTTTTGCTAACCGGATGTGGTTTTTCGTGTTCAGGTACCCGCGGAAGTGAGCCTTGACTCATTTGTACCCGGCCTTACCGGGTTAATCCCGAGACCATTTCTGATCCTTTCAATTATTCTTCGATTTAATTGGAATCCTTGCTGCTACGCTCAAAAATATTTCAGGTTTTTCAAATTCTAATTAAATCGAAGAATAAACAATTGAGAGGCATTGATTTTAGACTAAAGACGCATCAAAGGGTTACGTAATACGAGCCACATTAGTAGATTTTCGGATTGTGCTGAGATGCTAATGGATCTGAAGTATGATACATGAAAGAGAAAGTATGATTGCATATGAAGATAGACTAAGCATTGCCACATGGATCTTATCAATCTCATTCTCTCACTTTTTTGACATGAGATATGTTACTTAGACTAGTACAATGTCTCTGATTTGGAGTCCTATGAGGACTTGACGTCTCACATTAGTTTAACTAGTGGTTTGCCTTAGTTTGCTAAATTTGTAAACCATGCACCTTCTCAGCACTACAACCTTGTAGAAGTTCCCCTTTTGACTCGTATCCGTAGAGTACGCACCCAAGTTGTTAAGAAATTTATAAACTAGCACACACTCATAATACCAGACTCTCAAACACGTGACCCTTTGAGTTAATAGAATTTGTTGCTTCATACCAAGTTCAGTCCTAAGAAACTAAATGTGAAGCACATTCAAGTTGGTGATGACAGTGATAAGAGCCTAGTGTGAACTTAAAGGAGTTTACTTTACACTGGATGTGCGTGTATGGCTTGGAGATTATCAATATGTGTGCATCGCAACTTTCTAATTTCACAATTACAAAATCCGATGTATTCCCAAAGCTTTTGAAAGTGGTCTTTCCTCGACTTGTGACTCTGACGACATCAGTCACGGGCTACTCTTAATAACCATCCTTGCTTTAACATTCTCTGGTTGGCCACACATGGCTTTGATTCTCTAGAGAAAGCGGCACTCTATGTGGTATTCGTTTATGAAGAAGGTGAATATGTTCGTGTGCTACTTAACCATAAACTTCATGTACCCGAGTTCTTATTCTCCTTGTGAATATCGTTGAGGTATATAACACCTTACACCTCTTATTTTAAATGTTATGGTTATATCTAATTACTGTTCTTAATCCTTATTGTTATTATACATCACAACTAGTTAGTCTTTGATTATGTTTATAATGTTGGGGATAAAATTTAGAGGTGTTCCACTAAAGTAAATAATTCAGTACTAGAATTTCGCTTTTTACAATTATAAGCTAGAAGAAGACGTTTATATAAGAGGATAGGTATCCTAATGTGTAATTACAAAACAAAAATGAATTACAATTACTAGAGAAAATTGCTTCATGTATTTATTGCATCATATCTTATCCTTATTTGTATGTGTATGAAGACATTTCTGTTTTCTTTTTATGTTTTGTGTCTATTTTAATTTTTTGGTTTTTTGTTTCTAGGTTCTATCATCATGCAGAAGAGCTCTCCAATGACCACTGCCCATTCGATAACTATAAGTGTTTGATGATAGACACGGTGTGACTTAAGCCTAAGGACTGTACACACATCAACTGTGGTCACTGAAGTCAGAAAGTATTTCCTTACGAACTCTCCAAGTGCCACTTTCATCATGGATTTACCTACTGAGGTATTTACATTACTTTGTGATCTTTCTATGATCCGTCATACTCTTGTTCATCATTGACTTTTAGCTGTTTATCTATCTTTGAAAGTTACACATATTAATAATCCAAGGTGTAAAACTTTACAGTAGCTAGTGATTAGATCACTTTTTATTTCTTTAATTGACCATAGGTTCTTAATGTCAGCTCAGTTGTACTTTGAGGTTACCTCTAATTCCTTCTGTTTATAGGGTATATGTTTAGGATATTGGGTCTCTTGACTAGCTTGTAACGTTCCGATGTCCACCTATCTATCTATTAGATGTTCTAATTTGGTTTTGTAGCATATCAGAAATGCTTAAAAAACATTTAATGGGTTGAACTGCTATATATGGCATGTGGTGAGGTTAGGGGCTAAATATAAAGAGGTATATCTCGGCTATATTTGAATAAAAAAATTGGATATACCTACATTTCTTGCTTTGAAATGATTCATTTGCCTATGATTTTGACAGTTTCAATTCTAGCATACATTGACAAGCTGTTGATAATAATATGTTTTGCTGAACTTGTGTGATTTTGATCAAATTGATTACTTATTGCACCCTATGTTTAGTATCTAAGTGCAAGTGAATTTTATTAGTTAATTAAGTACAAGTAAAACATGAAGGCCCTGACGTTATCTCTTTCTTTGTTGTTCTATATCTTCTGATGCTTGTGTCCATGATCAACCCAATATATTTTGCATAGCTGTCCTAATTGCCATGTGTATACTATAGTGCTGATTTATATACTTTTTTTAGAAAGTCATTTTCGTAATTCAATATAGAAAACTTCAAATATTTAAGCCTGTAATTTTAATATCTTTTGATCTATTCAAATATTTACATGGAATATATTTCATTGTATATACAGCCTTCGAAGTAACACTTCATTCATTTGAGTAGCACAGGAGCATTAATAACACAGAAAAATTCACGTTCTCTGAAGATTTAAAGCTGTCTTTGGACAATTGTTGAGAATCGAAGTGAAGCAGTGGGTCTTTAAGACGTCTTGATTGATGCCGTCAGATTCTCAAGTCAAGTAGAAAGCACTTTCCGATGTTTCTGAAATGCATAGGGTTCTGTAATTGTTTGTGGAGCACAAATATTGAAAATCTCCAAGCTCATACATGCACATGTGATGTGACGCAAGCTCCTTTAAGTTCACACACCTCGAAGTCAGGTTGGCGTACTTATAACTATCATCACCGAATTGGACGCTTTTCAAACTTAGTTTCTAAAGACGGAAAATCTCAATCTAAACTTATTGAGCAGCATATTTTATTGACCAGAAGGGTAAGGTGTTTTAGAGTATCAACTAATCATAGTCACTTGCCTAAGTAGTATTATGATTAGACAACAAATTGGGTCACTACTCTTGTGAATTTGAGCTCGACAATAGAAACTTCTTTTAAGGATGTTGTGGTGAGAAAGTGCTTGCTTTACAAATTTAGCAAACTGAGGCAACTTCTGCCAACAAGTCGCTATCTAAATTCATTTGAAACTTTGAAGTCCAAATAAGATTTCATTTCCGAGACACCGCACTAGTTTGAATAACATATTTCATGTCAAGGACGGAGAAAATGAGATGGATAATATCCATGTGGCAAGTTGCTAATTCTATCTTCTTGTACAATCATACTTCCTCTGTCATGTATCATATCCGTTAGCTCATCTCCTATATATCCGAAAATATAGTGATGTAACATGTAATTTGTACACTTTGATATGGATTCAGTCTGAAATCAGTCGATGCCTTCTTGTAACTATGTTGTTTATTCTTTAAGCGTTATACATATTGATTATGCGGGATATATTTTGAATATATATTTGTACATTCATCTTTTATCCCTTTTTTGAATGTGAATGAGGTAGGGTTATCAACTAATGTTACTTTCAGCTTCAGGATCTAAACTATTAACTCACAGATTATTATATCTTTAAAAATAGAGTATTTTGTCTGCTCAAGCAATTCTGTCTCGTTGCTTGTGTGTCCTCTGAGCTTAATGAGGTCCGCTACGGACTTGATTGTGTTCAATGATTCTAGTTGTTCGAGTTAGGCAAGTTCTGTTTGTGCTTTGCTCAAATGGTTCAAGAATAAACTTAGAAAGATATGATATTTCAGTAAATTTTCACAAACATAAATCACATATGAGCATGATCAAAGTCCTGTAAATATAATTAACGGAAAAAGAAGTCAAATAGCTTTTTTGGTGTGAACCGTCTAAGCAACTTCATATCAATACATGAAAATTTTTCAAGTCATATTTTTTCAAAAAGAAAGAATAATTTTGTAAAATTCAAAAGTGAGTACAAGGTCAAAAGTAGAACCAATTTTGTAAAATTCAAAAGTGAAAGAATAATTTTGTAACATTAATTAAATGTATATGGTTAGGCTTGTTGTAGTGTTCAAATGACCAATTTTGTGACAATACTTTTTTTTCCGCTAATAATTATCAACTTAGCACATAGGTTGATGGAAACACTTTTGAAAATTCAGATGTCTTTGACTTAAACCATGGGGGTAGCCGATTTGTTAAAGAAATTTGTAACTAAGATTAATTACTAAGGTGTGTCACAAGTTCAAACATTGTTTAATGCAAACAAAATTATTTGATCTCAACCTTTTAAAAGAGGAGAGATTTATCCGATTTAAGTCTGTGAGGGACAAACTTAAATTCCATAAATTAGTCACTCAAAAAGTCGAAAACCATGGTTATTCAAAAAATCTTGCAAACTATTCTTGGAGTGTAACCTTGTCCAAAGAAGATGATGCAAGTGTACCTTTTAAATGATTTGTGACATGCTAATTTTTTTATCAAAAGACCAAGATAGTCTATTAGGAAGAAAGGAGTATGCTACTAACTCTCAATTAAAAAAATAACTCGTTTAGAATGAGTTGTTACTTTACATAGCCAACAATATAAAATATGTTAAGCTGACTTCAAACAACTTAAAACAAATTTCAAACACTATTGGCAAGATTATTCTCCCTCAACCATCTATAAATAGTAAAAGCCCATAGGCATCAAGTATAATTGGCAAGAAAGAAACTAGAAAATATGGTTGAAAAGTTTGTCAAGTCTAGAGTTATGCAAATAGACTCTCAAGAAACATGGGATCTCATTACATCAAAACCTATGTATCAAGCTTAACCTGTAAGTTATATCAAGTTAGATACATACTGTTTCTAGTTATCTACTAGTAATTCTTTTTATTCGAGATGTTAAAAAGACATGACATATCAGCTTTGGTTAAATTTAGATTGTTGCACCATATATTACCTAATGAATTATTCTCTTAATTACACATGCATTACTAAAGCTGGTTTTTGCTAAAGATAAATATATATCACCAATATAGTATTCTGAGAATTAAAAAGCGTCATGAATAGTCGGTCAAAACGTCAAAAATCATGGTTAACAAAAAAAAAAAAAAAAAAAAAAAAAAAAAAAAAAAAAAAAAAACTTACATGCAACTTCTGTCTCGATCAAAACAAGTATCATCATACTATTTTTTTCTACAATTTTGGTACTTTCATTTAAAAACGGTTAGGGTATAACTGATTAATAATACACGTTTTCTTTTTTCTTTCGAAGGTGATAGTGTATTTTATGGCTTCATGGTGCAAGCCATCAATGGAAATGAACCCATTACTTGAAGAACAAGCTATGATTTTCAAAGATGCCCTCTTCTTATCCGTTGAGTGGATGATGCGATGGTAATATAATTTACGACTTGGTTTTCTATTAAGATTTGGTTCGAATATCTTTGAATAAAAAAAATAAACCCTACCGCTATCTAACGATGACTTAAAATATTTCATATAGTGATTGTCTGATTGACGATATATTTATATTTTATGTCATTAAATACATGATTGGCGTGTTAGTATATATAACGAGGAATGATTTGAATATATTAATGTGTATTAATTTAATACATATAATAATCTAAACTATATAATTTATGTTTTAAATTTTAGTTTATATTTTAGTGTCAACACTTTTGAAAACGAATATTTAAGCATATGCTGCTAAAACAATTTCTTCTAATGCATACCTTAGTGGTGTACGTGACAAATGTTTCAAGATCTTAATTTTAAAGTAAGTGCTTCAAACAAATCATACAAATAGTGTTACAACCAAAGTTGATCGTTTAAAGGCAAAAGTGAAAACATATAGACACTTAGGGCCCGTTAGGTTTGTTGACATGAATCACAATGGGTATAAGGTAGAATGACAATGAAAGTATTTCATTGTTTGGATTGATCAATAGAGTTTGGGTATCATTATTTTTTCTAACTAGTGGTGGGCCCATTTTTGTTTTCATTGTGTGGTTAAATGATTACTCCATTAAAAAATTATATTTGGCCTCATTATTTTCATTATGTGGGCCTCAAACTGAAATGGTATCCTCAAACCAACATATATGATGAGGTATGCTCATACATTTGTTTTATAGGTTTTCTCATACCCATATCATCAAAACAAACACAATGTATCATTCTCACACTCATACCACCATTCCATACCACAAACCAAACAATCCCTTAGTTTAACCATTTTCCATGAATATATATAGGGTGTGATGAAGAAGATGCAAATAAAATACATGCCTACAATTATAATGATGACATTAGACAATAAACAAGGCGACGTGGTGATGGATAAAGTCGTTGGAGCTAATCCTAACGAGGTGAAGAAACGAATAGCTACTTTTATTCGTTCAGTTCGTTTACAAATATAAAATGTCGATAATTAATTGGTACCAATTACAAATTGCTCAACTAATATTTCTATATATTTGTTATCGTTTTGTAATATTTTCACGTTTGTAAATCTCAAAAGAATGCTTTGTATTTGCGCTATCATACAATGTAATTGCCCTTGTTTAAAATGTGAATAATAATAATGGTATGTTTGGTTTATAGGTGGGTTAGAATAGAATTTGAATTTGAGTTAGGTTTGAAAGAAATGATGAGAGAGGAAATTAATTATTTATTAAAAAAATATATTTATTTTAAAATAAAGGGGATTTGCATATATATCTTTATAAAAGCTCAAAATTGCGTATATATCTAACTTAAACTTATAATTGTATATATATCTTTTCAAAAACTTAAAACTTGCATATATATCCAACTTAACTTAATAATTGCATATCTAAATTAAATTGTTATTTGGATGTATATAACATATTTAAGATTTTTTTTTTATAATTATCATCTATACTAACTAATAAAACAGAGTTTTTATTCAGCCTGCTATTAATTTTTTCTAAATTTAACTTTAAACCACATGCTGACATGTGGCAAAGCAACTTCAATAAACCTTCCACCTTCTGCAAAATGTCAACAAAATATTGCTAAAAACGCACATAATTAATGAAATTAAAAAAAGCTTCACTTCTCCCCCAATATGTCAGATTCGACCTAATACTCATTTTCGGTTTCATATCTCCTCTCTCCTATAATCAAATTAAAAAATCAAACTAAAAATTACTTGAATCCTCTTCTATACGTTTATCATTTTTTTAATTTTAATAACCTTATGGCAATCATAGGAATTACCGCATTTAATTTGATTATGGTGTTGCACAAAAGGTACCTTCATTTTTTAAGGCTTTGAATCTAAGTTTAGTTGTTCTATTTTTTTTCGATTGTATAATCACATTGTTATAATTTTGGAGGATTGCTAAAATTTTGTTTGCTAGATTGTAATTGGTTGTCACAACCAAAAGATTGTCAGCGATTTATACATGGATAGTAAGCTAGTAAGCTAATTTTGTCATGTTTGCTCAAAATTGTATCATGAATCAATGTTGTATTTGGTTGTCATCAACAAAAAATTGTCAGCGATTTATATATGGATACTAAACTTATTTTAGGTAAACTTTTTTCTTGATTAACAATTTACAATCAATTCTATGAATAGATAAGGAGGTTTTTGTCTATGAACCGAGTCTATAATAACATATGTCTTCATGAAACGTAATGGCACATTTCATCTGCATATCACAACTCTTAATACTCTGCTTCATTCTTATCAATAACCAAATGGCTATTAGGTTTGATAATGGTTTTGTCTCGGACCTGCTGTAAGAGATAATATTATCCGACATGTTCGTATTGTTAGTGCTTGGATGCAACCGTTGCACAATAAACCCAAGATAATCAACATGGAACTCATCATAATGGACGAGAAGGTGACACATAAATAATTCTACTTCAATATCAGTTTTTGTTGCACGTTTTCTATATTTTTCTAACTCTTATTTTTCCAGTATGCCATCAATTCAGCATCATAGCTGACTGGAACCTTGAGCAGTGAACACAGGTATTCTTGCCACATTCTTCAAATGCAAATGCTTGCTCCTTGGAGTGGTATTTATCTAATCTTGGTTATTTCTTATCACATAATCAACTTCAAACCTCAATGCCAAAAGCCCCTTAGATATGCATTTATAAATTAAGTTGCAACCTAAAGAATCATGATCAAATAACGTAATCAAATAACATGATAATCATGTGCTTAATGCCATGAATAGCTGCATAATTATACAATTACCTCAACAATAACTTTATTACACTTGATAATTAGTTTGCCCTACATAATGATTAGTTTACCCTAAACTAGGAATTGCAACTTAAAGTCACAATAGTCACACTAAACACACTTCTAAGGTCCCTGTTAGTGGTTAGTACTTAGTACTACGTTTATGTACATCTTGAATTTAATAGTCGCACTAAACTTCTAATCGACCTTTTATGTACATCTTGAATTTAATAAATAGTCTATATTATCATATAAATGTGATTATATCTGATGTTAAATTGAGTCGGTTTGTATTTTCCACGACCTGTTTTAACACCAACTAACGTATTGTCACTCGCGTTAGAACAAAAGGAATTGAAGATGATTATTGTCGAAGATGGAAATCTCACTAATACCACCACAAACGTGGCACTACAAAGAAGTGTTACACAATTTATGATCATAATGCATGTACATGTATCTCGCATTGGTAGAAATAAAAGATTATTTATTTTCTTTTTTAGATTTTTCAACTATCGTGTTTCATATAACGTATGTTTGATTATTACCAATTGTATACTTTACGTTTGTTTAACCAGACGTGGTTCTTTCCATCTTATAACTTCATAATACGCAATGTCATTTACTACTTTTTTTTACGTTACTTAAAGATACCCGTGAATTTCACGGGTCTTTTAGCTAGTTAGTATATATAACGAGGAATGATTTGAATATATTAATGTGTATTAATTTAATACATATAATAATCTAAACTATATAATTTATGTTTTAAATTTTAGTTTATATTTTAGTGTCAACACTTTTGAAAACGAATATTTAAGCATATGCTGCTAAAACAATTTCTTCTAATGCATACCTTAGTGGTGTACGTGACAAATGTTTCAAGATCTTAATTTTAAAGTAAGTGCTTCAAACAAATCATACAAATAGTGTTACAACCAAAGTTGATCGTTTAAAGGCAAAAGTGAAAACATATAGACACTTAGGGCCCGTTAGGTTTGTTGACATGAATCACAATGGGTATAAGGTAGAATGACAATGAAAGTATTTCATTGTTTGGATTGATCAATAGAGTTTGGGTATCATTATTTTTTCTAACTAGTGGTGGGCCCATTTTTGTTTTCATTGTGTGGTTAAATGATTACTCCATTAAAAAATTATATTTGGCCTCATTATTTTCATTATGTGGGCCTCAAACTGAAATGGTATCCTCAAACCAACATATATGATGAGGTATGCTCATACATTTATTTTATAGGTTTTCTCATACCCATATCATCAAAACAAACACAATGTATCATTCTCACACTCATACCACCATTCCATACCACAAACCAAACAATCCCTTAGTTTAACCATTTTCCATGAATATATATAGGGTGTGATGAAGAAGATGCACATAAAATACATGCCTACAATTATAATGATGACATTAGACAATAAACAAGGCGACGTGGTGATGGATAAAGTCGTTGGAGCTAATCCTAACGAGGTGAAGAAACGAATAGCTACTTTTATTCGTTCAGTTCGTTTACAAATATAAAATGTCAGATAATTAATTCGGTACCAATTACAAATTGCTCAACTAATATTTCTATATATTTGTTATCGTTTTGTAATATTTTCACGTTTGTAAATCTCAAAAGAATGCTTTGTATTTGCGCTATCATACAATGTAATTGCCCTTGTTTAAAATGTGAATAATAATAATGGTATGTTTGGTTTATAGGTGGGTTAGAATAGAATTTGAATTTGAGTTAGGTTTGAAAGAAATGATGAGAGAGGAAATTAATTATTTATTAAAAAAATATATTTATTTTAAAATAAGGGGGATTTGCATATATATTTTTGTAAAAGCTCAAAATTGCGTATATATCTAACTTAAACTTATAATTGTATATATATCTTTTCAAAAACTTAAAACTTGCATATATATCCAACTTAACTTAATAATTGCATATCTAAATTAAATTGTTATTTGGATGTATATAACATATTTAAGATTTTTTTTTATAATTATCATTGTCATATATTCTAGAGTTTTAAATTTAAATTAAATTGTTATTTGGATGTATATAACATATTTAAGGTTTAGGAAGGATATATATGTAATTATAAGTTTAAGTTTGATATATACGCAATTTTGAGCTTTTGCAAGGATATATATGCAATTCCCCCTTAAAATAAAATACATTATATAAAAGTAAAAAAGAACAAAAAGAAAAATTGATAAAGATAATAGGTGGTTCACAAAATTTATGAAATAAAACATGACATATTTAATTTATTTGATTCCACGAACCCAGTGGAGAAAGACTGGTATAGAAATAGCAGAAAAAACTTTGGTGTCAAAGAATCAAATGGCTACCAAACAAATGATTAAGGCTATCAATCAAACCAAACCACTTGACACCCGTATAGCAAACGGAACGTTATTATACTCTTGGTTTGAAAGTAACATTTATGGGTTAATTATTGAATAAACAATTAAGCTGTTCAAAAGAAGGAAAAAAAAAACTTATTTGCATACCTTTGGAGCAATGGCGGGAACCTCTTAAGAACGTTGTTATAAGTTTTTTTTTTCTTCCCCTAAATGAGATCATTCTTCCATATTTCGCTTGATGTTTCATTTGGAAGTGAGGTGTTATGTTGTATACGGGATGTATACACATAACTTAAGAAAATAAGTAATTGCAGCATGAAAACTTAAGACAAACACCGACTAACCATACGGACGAGACTATATGACCACGATCGTTATTTTATGTTAATGGAGTTTTTTTCTGTTGCGTGTGTATATGTGTGTTGTATGTGGGAAGTATATACATGTCAAATGGTTTTTGTGTAAAGGGTTGATTTCTTACGAAATTAGACGTTAAAAATTGGTTGATTTGAATTTCAGTTGAATGGTGTGCCTTAGAGCTTACTCCATTATTCTTGTTACGTGTGACTATGTGAGCGACGTATGTTATTTTGAGTTGTGTGTAGTTGGTGCGAGTTGGGCGGTTTTGTGTTAGAGAAGATGCTAATTGTGGAAGAACACACTGGTTGTTAGAATATAGGTAAAACCGTAAAAGAGTACTCTAGTTTTTAGCATAACTAAAACAATACAGTTAGGTTCTTAGACGATTGAGTGCTCTGTTTGCAATTTGTACTGCTAAAAAATGTTCTCGGTCATGTACTATTGTAAGTATATTGGTTAACAATGGTGGTTTTAAAAATCGAGAGATCTTACGCTTTTTGAATAACCAAAGCTGTCAACTCTAATATTTCACATGAATGTTTTGTGCTTTTCTGTGAGTTTTACAATTTGAGGATTGTTTAATTATGATGATGAGAGATTGATAATTTGTTATTAATCCATAATTGTAAGTGGCTCGTATGTATGCCTTCTCTGCTAGACTAGTTTATGGAAGTCTAAAGCTCAAATACCTTAAGCTACTGCATTCATTCGCAGTGCTGCAAAAATCGGCCGATTAATCGGTAATCGGCCACACACCTTGTAGAATTTTGAAAATCGGTCAAAAAATCGGTCAGGTAAAAAAATCGGCCAAATCGGTCAAAAATCGGCCGAATCGGTAAAAAATAGGCCGAATCGGTCAACTTAAAAAAAAATTCACTTATGACGCACAATGAGGATCGTTTATTTCACTTATAACTTACAATGGGTCTCATAATCAGAATTGGAGCCTTTTATTGAGGTTTGGAAACATATTAGGCTTGGATTCAGTTAAGATCTTTAGTTTGGTCTCCGAAAATAGCCAAAACTTGCATGAAATGCCAATCCGATTAATCACCGATTACTCGCTGCAGGGTGGTCGACCGCCCGACTACCTATTCACGATTTTTGCAACATTGTTCATTCGTGCCTATTAATTTGATGCTTTAAACTATAATTTTGAGTGGTTTCTATCAATCATGCTTCTGCGGATCTGTACTGGATGAGTTTGGCTTTATGATATACGTGTACCTCAATTCAACGAAAGTGATCAAAGACACCTTCGTGCGCTTTATTGCTAAATGTTCTATGCAGGTACACCCAACGTTTGCAGCTGATCAGAATGGAGAGGTCAATCCATAGCCGCATGCTCACACAACACATTCATTTCTAAAGAAATCATGATTAGTGCATCAATGACTCTGATATTCTCACTCCATGCTTCTGCTACGCTGCTGCAAATATCATGAATCAACTAAAGCTTCCGCTACTTTGATGAAAAGAAATCATGATCCAGAATGTGAGCATGTCGGTCCACTGTCACAACATCACATAATGTCAACACTACAATGGAAGAGTCAGAGATTTATGCAAGCTGATGATCTCAAAGCTGGCTCAAAACTCATCATCACGTGGATCAGTTAAAGACCTCCACTTGAATTATCCAAACAAGCATAACATGAAGAATCAAAGACTACAGGCTACAGTGCATTGAACTTAAACAAGAATCCAAGAACAATCTTAATATAATATCTGTTTGTATTCTGTGTAAATTGAGGTGACCTCCCTTAGGGGGAGATTGTTAGGATTTAGAAAATTCAGTCATTAAAGTGTCGGTCACCTCAAGTATATGTAATCGTTAGAAAGCTCGTAGCCGTAGTCATTTAATATTAGTTAGTATTTAGTTAAGTAACACCGTGGAGGACGGACGGGTATTTACCCACTGTATGCCTGATCCACAGCCCGTAGGAGGCGAGTCTTGTAAGAAAACTATAAATACCCTCTACCTCCCAAGGTAGAGGGTTGGAGCTTCAATACCATTTTTCTTTGTTTCACATAGTTCCCAACTCTCTTCCCTTTCTCTCTCTAGAACTTTCTCTCTCTAAACATTGTATACGCCCCATATGTTATTGGTTTGATGTGTTTGTGAAATCCTATAAGTTACAATTGCAAAATCATATTTGTGGCGTCATTTTAAAGTTTTCAGTCTTAAACAAAATATGAGAGTTCTGCAAACAAACCTTGATGAAAGCGCACGAAAAGAAATAAATCGATTCTCATCATGGTTACTTGATATAGGGGATGGTAATATCGGTGAATGTGACATCGAAGATCCACAAGATACTAAATGGGTTGCAATTCCGCCAGAGTACCAGATACACAATGACGAAAATGGCCATCAATCACTCATTGACTTTATTTACGACGAAGAAAGCTTACAGAATCCAAGTGCAGAAGTCCTGCAGAAAAAGGCTATCGTGTGTCCTAAAAATGCGACTGCAGATACCATAAATGAAAAAATACTATATCAAATACAAGGAGATACCACAGTTTACATGAGCTCGGATGAAGCAATTCCGCTTGGAAAAGATGGTGCTGCAACTGAGATGCTATATCCACCAGAATACTTAAATACCTTCATATTTCCAGGTCTACCACCAAACATTCTCCAATTAAAACCTGGCGTTCCTATCATGCTGCTTCGAAATGGAAATATGGGAGGTGGGCTCTGCAATGGTACAAGAATGATTGTAAAAAGCCTCATGTCAAAACTCATTGAAGCATAAATTATTACAGGAACAAGAATAGGCGAAAAGGTTTATATTCCAAAAATCCCATTGACCCACAGAGATCCAAATTACCCTTTCATTTTCAAGCGAAAACAATTTCCAGTTAAAGTTTGCTACGCTATGACAATCAACAAGAGTCAAGGGCAGTCTTTAAGCAAAATCGTAATATACCTTCCCGAACCGGTATTCAGTCATGGGCAGCTATACGTTGCATTATCAAGAGCAACATCACCTTATGGGTTAAAAGTCCTTTTGCCTGATCAAAAAGAAAAATCAGCGCATCTTACAAAAAACATAGTCTATAAAGAATTTTTAAATAACATCTTACAAATAAAGGTGTACATTTTTACTTTATATACACATACTTTGAACTTATTTGATTCGTTAATATGTAGCATTTTAACTATTGCGTATTGTTCCCCTAAATTAACTGTTCTATTTACATTTACATAATACTGCATTACCATTTATATCAAAACATGCAGCTTTCTCAATGCTTATAAAATTATTATCTTGAAACAACTTAACATTAACAATATGTATCTCCTTTTTTTTTTTTTTGGTTTTGGTTCCGTATATGCAGGAAAATGAATAGTACCATAAAAGAATTGCGACCAAGGGACAGAGACAAGATCATAGAAGCAAAAGTCTATCGGGCTTGGATAGCTCGAGACCCACCAGATACAACAGATAAAGGGCACTGTGCTATTTTAATAGACAGAGAGGTATGTTAGACCTTTTAAAAAAAAAAAAAAAAAAAAAATTAAAAAATAAATTAAATATCCATATTACTATGAATATAAAAGCATTTGATGTATAAACAGGGTGATGCAATACAAGCAAACATGGAACCAAGTGACATAAAACACTTTACAAGTATTCTTATACCTGGAAAAGCATATCGGATTTCAGTGTTCTCATGTATTCCCACCGACAACTGGCAGCAGACCCTACAAAACAAAACATCTCTTTCATTTACCCGGTTTACAAAATTTGACACTATAACTGCAGATGGATTTCCAGAGCATTATTTTGATTTCATTTCTTACAATCAACTTCCATACAGAGTCATAGACCCAAATGACAAAACCAAAAAGGAATATCCGGTTCTTATAGGTAAAAACAAACAGCCTAATACATTTTCCTATTGACCCATGAATACATTAACTAATATATGTTTTAATTTCTCAAGACTACATAGGTTGCTACATGAGATCAGGAGAAAAAGAAAAGCGTGGGAATCCAAATAAAAATCAGATGGTTAATCGAAAAGTGGAGATTCAAAACTTAAAGTAAGTACCATTTACAATCTTTTTGATACTTGAGAATTAAAAATAATTTTACTGCAAATACCATTATATGTTAACATATTTGAATATAACAGTCGAAACTCTGTTGAATTAACACTCTGGGACGACCTTGCCGAAACATTTAAAAAAGAAGAAATATATGTGTTGGAAAAACCGATCATTATAGTTGTTAGTTCATGTCGTGTTTCGAGATACAGAAACAATCTCCAGTTATCATCGACTCCAACAACCTACTATTACATAAATCCAAGAATTCCAGAGCTAGAACAATATCGGGCAGAGTACGTTATAAAAAAAGATTCTTTTTAATAACAATAATTATATTAAAATTTTAACTAACAATAATATATGTGTATAACAGGTATGCAGCATTATTCAATGTAAATCCACCATTGCAGGTTGTGAGAAGACCATACCAAGAAAAAATGAGGAACATGTTCCCATTAGCTCTATTGTTACAGCAAGCCCTACAAACCTACAGTGTAAGCAACCGTTAGTCTTAAGTCATTTTGTTTTTTTTTGCTTAAAATAAAATTAAGAACAAATATAGATTATAAACAAAAAACTGTATAAAAAAACTGGACATGCACTGCTATATGTTATACTCGAACAACAGGGTGTTCGGTTTACTAGCGAAGCAACTATCACAGGCATAAACACAGAACGCGAATGGTATTACCAATCATGTACACAGTGTAGTAACAAAGCAACTAAGGAAAATGGCATATTTGTATGCAGAGTCCATGGACCTTTAGATGCTACAACTTACAGGTAACCATTTTTTTATGCAACGTTTACTTATCACTTAAAACTAAAATACAATATTGCTTTATATATGCAGATACAATTTTAAGGTCTACATAACAGATGACACAGTAACAGCCATGGTTACATTTTTCACGCCTAAAGCAGATGATATTATGGGTGTAAGCTGTCCGGACTTAATCAATTTGCTCGATAACCCTGATCCTAAACAAATACCAGAAAAACTACAAGCCATTGTTGGAAGAAAACACATTTTCCAATTTCATTATAACACATCTTCAAAACAAGAACCAGTGGACTTCATTTTTAATGAGTTGCTTGATAAACCAGCAGAACCCAAACATGTTGACAACCAACAATCAGGTAATCATATATATATATATTTGTATATACTTTCTACTATTATTCTAAAATTGATAACAAAAAAAAGGTAATTAACAAGTGTTTAAAACTATGCTCTTAACAGGTTCAAGTTCAGCATACCAAGAAGCCGCATCAATTGAAAAAATGACACCATCTGAAGGTAAAAAAAAGGGTAAAAAGAATTAATGGTTACAGTAATATGTCACCAACCTCCACATACCAGCAGTTATTTATTTATATATTTTCTTTCTTGATAGATACACCAACAAGAGGTCCTGATTCATCAGCGCTCCTACTCTCTGCTACATCGGAAGGTGCTATGGTTTCTGCAGATACAATAACACCATAACAACAACCTTCAGAAGGTAATATACTTGTAACATTTTACATTCACTATCTAAAAATAAAATCATAAATCAGTTGCCACTTTCTTAAACATTAATCTGTATTTACGACTATTGTTATAGAAATAGCAACACCACCGCCAGCAACATTAGTTATGCAAACCAGGTCAAAAACAGAAGCATTAGCTGAAGCTACTAGGAAAACAGCTAAGAGGCCTCTCTTCACAGAAGAAGCATCAGAAGGCAAAAAAAAGAAGACTTAAAATGCAACATGCATTTGAAACCGATGGTTTTCACAGAAACTGGATGTTTGCAAACTGCATTTTGAAAATGCATGTCTATGTAAATACAAATAAAATCTACTACGACTTAGACATAACAACTTTTGTAAAAAACTAGAAGTAGTACTACTACTTATGGTCACTTTCTATTAGTATGCATCAAATGTGTAGACCTATATTTTGTTAAAAATACACTTTCATGCCCAGTCGCAGTTCTACACAATACTTGGTGCAAAAAATAAATTGGATATTCTATCTTTACACTATACATTCACCATGTATGCCCAATACTAATATTAAGAAATCCTAAATCAACTTAGTGCAAAACATAATTTCAGTATTCTATTTTTACACTATACATTAACATATGTATGCCCAATACTAATATTAACAAATCCTAAACCAATTTAAACAACATAATGTCTAATGAAATTTTATACCATACAATGAACACCCACAATCTTAAATGACATATAACAGTTAAAAAAATTAATATAACTATAACTACCTTTTGAAATATAAAGCCAATATTAACAAATACATCATCTAAATTTATAAATGTTTATAATAAAAAAAGACAACAGATTAAATACCATAACAACTAGCTTTTTTTATTCATAACAACATATTTATACAAACCCGTGTCCCACAGGTAATATAGCACATACCAGCATACAAACTACACCTACTATCATAACATTCTTAACACAACTCCAAGTAGACCAGATCCATGTCACCAAACTAAGTTAGACAAAAGACAATTACACTACATGAGACTTGACCATACAAAACCCATTAAACCCAAGAACATCAGATTAGTTTTTTAAGTTTCTTCTTAATCCTTGATTTCTCACCAGCACGTAACGCTGCAGCATAGCTCCTCTGCAACAGCCAAGATACTTCACCAAAATCTTCTTGCTCCGCAGCCTTCAAAGCAGCCAAGCATTCATCCAAAACAGCATCCCTTTCAAGCTTTTTCAATTCTAGAATGATACCATGCCTATGTTCAATTCTGCTTTGCACTTCTTCGATTCTTTCACTATAATCTTTTTGATCATACCTATATGCCTTTTTCTCACGTGCAAAGACAGCATGAAGAACACTTTCAACTCTATTATCACTAATCTGTTTTGCAATCTTAGACAGTTTTGGAAATCGAGGACCCATCGTCTATATAAAAACAAATAAATGTTACCATCCATACATACCAAACAAATAGAAACATAAGAATATCAAACTAACAATCATCGTAATCCCATAATAACTAATTAACTTACCATTAAATCCATTTAAAATAATCATTAATTAATAATACATAATGATAATAAAGTCATTCATATAACCACATTCACACAAATTCAAACAGTCTTTACATAAGAAAACACAAAACAAATATCCACACAAATTCAAACAGTCTTTACATAAGAAAACACAAAACAAATAAATTGTTAACACAAACAAGTGTAACTTTTATTAATATAAAACATAAGTTACAAGGATAGCATGACAGATTAACACCACAATGTTAATCTAAAACATAAGACCACAACATAAAAAATAAAGTATAGCAGACCAACAACCAAACAAGCACACAACAAACTACCCTAATCATACAACTCCATGGTGAAAACATGACGCCCTTTCTCAATACGTCCTTCCCTAGCCAAATCAAGCACAACAATCAGTGCATCAAGGATTTGACGGTCCCTATCCTGTGCCTCCTCTAGGCATTCAACACCATCATTTGCAACATCATCAAATTGACTCAACCTACGCGCCTCCTCCAATAATTCAGTCCTCCTTTCAATCATACGACGGACATCATCACATTTGTCTCCCAGCAACATAATAAACCCCTCATTCTCACCCTTCTCCTGTATAAACAGGAACTTGAAAGCATGGTGCAGTTCATCTGAACCGCATGCATCCTTAAGTTGATCAATGTTAGGGGTTGACACCATTTTTTTGACAGAATTTATTAAATACTGATAAAGTGAAAAGGCAAGTATCTAAACCCAAAAAAGCCAAACTTATATAGGCCTTAAAATTACTGTGCCACCAAGTTACTCTAACCAAATTGGAATAGTAATTACTTACTTATTCTTCCAATGAAAGATTCCCAAAACAGAGTAAAACAAAAACCTATATTGACCTAAAAGTATCTTCAAAGCAGGAAAAAAAAGGCATATACAAATCGAAATAAACCACAACCACAGGAACACCACATGCTAATACCACCATTTTTTTTTGACTAAAACAGTTTTTATCAAATATAAATTCATAACATGTGTTTCTAAAATCAACCAATCCTAAAATAGCATAAATGAAAATAGAAAAACATATACACACTATGATATACAAATAATTGATTACCTTAATTAACTTCAAAAGCAATTGATCAGACGAATATTGATGTACGCAGGATATGAGCTTAACCCTAGATCTCTAAAACCAGTGATGCAGAAGAAACGAGATAAACTTGATATATAAAAAGGGGGCCACTGTTAACCGACCTTGAAAAAAAAAGGTTTAGGCAATGGGCTATATATCAAATATACAATTTTTTTTAAAGTAGGCCTAATAAATTAAAGGAGCCCAATAACTTTTACAAAACTAGATTTAAAAAAAATATACATTTACACACTTGCTATATACCACATTTTTTATGCTATGATTTAAAAAATTATTCATAAAATATAATATATATATATATATATATATATATATATATATATATATATATATATATATGAAACAAAACTAGATTTAAAAAATTTATGTTTAAGATGAACAGTTTGTCAACGGCTGATATTTGAAGAGTCACTAGTCATGCCCACTTAATGCCAAATATTAATTTGACAAAATGGCGTCGAGGTTTGGTGGAATTGTATCAATTTAGAAATATCAATGAATAAAAAATAAAAAAAAAATCAAAGGGACTATCTCCTTATTAAAATTTCATAAATACAAAAAAAATAAATAACTTTATTTCACTAAACATATTCTGGTACTATGGCAATAGTTTAACGTTTGATTAGCTATTCGTGTAAAATTCCCATTACGTTAACACAAAATCATGAAGACAACGCGATCGCACAAAAAAAAAAATTAACAAAACACACCCGCAGCAACGCGCGGGCTACCCCACTCGTGCTTATTTATTTATCAAAAGACCAAGATAGTCTATTCGGAAGAAAGGACTAAAGGAGTAACTCGTTTAGAATGAGTTGTTACTTTACATAGCCAACAATATAAAATATGTTAAGCTGACTTCAAACAACTTAAAACAAATTTCAAACACTATTGGCAAGATTATTCTCCCTCAACCATCTATAAATAGTAAAAGCCCATAGGCATCAAGTATAATTGGCAAGAAAGAAACTAGAAAATATGGTTGAAAAGTTTGTCAAGTCTAGAGTTATGCAAATAGACTCTCAAGAAACATGGGATCTCATTACATCTAAACCTATGTATCAAGCTTCACTTGTAAGTTATATATACTGTTTCTAGTTATCTACTAGTAGTTATTCTTTTTATTCGATATGTTTAAAAAGACATGACATATCAGCTTTGGTTAAATTTAGCTTGTTGCACATATAGTACCTAATGAATTATTCTCTTAATTACACACGCATCACTAAAGTTGGTTTTTGCTAAAGAGAAATATATATCACCAATATAGTATTCTGAGAATTAAAAAGCGTCATGAATAGTCGGTAAAAACGTCAAAAATTATGGTTAACAAAAAAAAAAAGTTACATGCAACTTCTGCCACGATCAAAACAAGTATCATCAGACTATTTTTTTCTAGAATTTTTGGTACTTTCGTTTGAAACGGTTAGGGTATAACTGATTAATAATGCACGTTTTCTTTTTTCTTTTGAAGGTGATAGTGTATTTTATGGCTTCATAGTGCAAGCCATCAATGGAAATGAACCCATTATTTTAAGAACAAGCTACGATTTTCAAAGATGCCCTCTTCTTATCCGTTGACGTGGATGATGCGATGGTAACATAATTTATGACTATATTTCTGTTGGGATTTAATACTCATAACAATTATATAAAATCAAATAACATCATCAAAGCATGCAGCGGAAGTAAATAGGAATAATATATGTAAGTAATTAACCGAACAAGAAAGTGCGTACCTTTTAGCAATTCAAGTAAACCAAACAACTTTGAACAAGAACAAAACCCAAAACCCTAACTTCAGGGTTTGTATAATTCGACCCAAAAGAATCGACCACCAAGGAATACACAAGCTCAAGCGTGCTTGTCCTTCGTTCTTGTACACACGTACTATTAGCGATTTGATGTGAAAAGCTAGTTCCTTGAATCACAAATAAAACCAAACACTTGTTTCTTTAGTTAAGCAAAATCGAAACCCTTATGGTGAGGGGTGTTCGACCGGCCACAAAAGAAAGAGGGGAGAAGAGGAGAAATTAGGTATATTGGTGATCCAAGATTAGGAGAATAATGAATACAAAGGTTTGTATATATACATTCTCAAAACTTGGTGACCAAGAAATCCCACCTCCTTGGGTTGGGTAGCCCACGACCGGCCAAGCCATCCCAAAGGGATTCCGGATCCTTCTTGTCCACTAATTTCATTCTTAGTCCTCATAGTTTACATTTAACGACCGTTAACTAAACCTCGTTAAATATTTAACTATCGTTATGTTTTATTTCGTGACTAATAATTAATAATAACATTTTATATATTAATTATTAACATCAACTCTCATACGTAATGTGTGCAATCCCGAAGTCTCGAGTTCGAATCCGGACATACATATATTTAAATATCCATAAAACCTTTAAGCTCCCACTTGGATATTACTAAATATAGTGATGACATCAGTTAGTCTAGCTTTCACACGCCAATGCCCCCAGATCAAATCGAGTATGGTCTCCTGGAAAAAACCATTTAATGATTCATCATTTTTACTTATCCTTTTGTTACTAATACTACATTAACTATGAATATAGATCAAGTCATTTCATAAGTTAATATTCTGTTTCTCGTTGTATTTGATTGAACAAGATTACCAAATCATCTGAACGTATTCCAGATAGATCTTGGGTATGGCCATACAAACATCTTGTCAACCCTACGAGGGGCCCAAATATAATATTATACTTTGAAACAAATTCAAAGGAACAAATTCTCTTGACTACAAACATAACTCATGAACTTTGCAACACTTCCGAAAATAGCCCTTATAACTACCAGTTACGGATAGCGTTAGACTATCTTACACAAATGCACTACATTCATATCAGTTATCTGGTATCTCAAGTCTGAGGATAAACACTTCATGATATACTTAATGACAGAGATCCATAAAGTATCATCATGTAAAGTTGGGATGAGTCCTATATTCAATTCATTGAATATCATGTGAATCTGGTATGTCCCACGCATCAATATACTTTAAAAGTATATTCTACCAAAACTCAGATTTGTCTTAATTCAATGACATTCCCACATCATTGATCGACAACGGACTATTTAGAATAACATAAGTTATTCACGGATTAAACATGCAAATATAAGATATAATATTAAGAAAATGAAAAATAAACATAACCAATCTTTTATTTCATTTAAACAATATTTGTTCAAAACATCCCTTATCCAAATACTAAATAGATCAACGCATGATAATACTGGTTAATGAATTATGTCTCAAGTAATGACAATCATACTTGTTGACAAGGCATAATTTCAACTAACTTTGATCTATCGGAATTTTGAGAATACTTAAGAATTCAACTAGTGAAGTTCTTGTATGTGTGCATTCAAAATATCTTGATATTGCCACATAATATTTCATAAAGTGTGTGATATCCTCAAGTACCAATTTATGACAATCAAACTTTCAAACATTTTTAAAGTTTAAAGTATTCTTATTCTTTATTGTATAATGCAACTATGCTCTTGGTTGAGCACAACTAGTTCACATGGCCATTTACAAGGATGAAATCCTCCCATGACTAGTATTGAGTGTCATCTCAATTATACCAGCATCATTGTATACAAACAACAATATGCTCTTTAAAAATTTTGTAAACTTCAATATCTACAGTGTAATGTTTGATGCCTTCCAAACTTTCAAGTTTGTTGGCTATGACAATTACGCAACAGTTGCTGTATTGCTCATACATAGAATTTTGAGAGCAAATCTAGGCTGAGGAATGTAATTCTAGATTCAAACATATTCTATTAGAATATTCATTACACTAGTTATCTAATAACTTCATTAGATATCAATGTTGTCAAATCATCTTGCCTTCAAGCATGATACAACAATAACATGATGTACATGAAAAATCCTTGTGTCAAACTAAGATTTCATTCATGTTCTACATATCTATTTTCCAAATGATATATCATGTTCTATTAGACTCATTTATTTAATACCACATATGTTTATTAATAATAAACATATATTCCAAGGTTGTATGTCTTATTTTCTAAATCTTTCATGTGAAGTTCCATTCCAAACTAAAACTTAACATTTAGCTTAGATGGAATGTTACTACCCACAACATATAAGATTTAAAGAAAATGAACACAATACTCCCACTAGCTTTCAGGAATACTTAGAAATTATCTTATTTTAATTTTTAAACCAAAACTTGGATTTAATAGTTAAACATAAGAATCATCTCCTAGATGCATGCATATATCCATTCATGGATTCTTGCAATTTGTACATTTCCAAAGATTATGTGAATTCATAAAACTCATTTGTATTACATATCGTCCTCGCAAAAGCAATCACACAAGAAAGAGTTTTAATATCCAATTGTCATTTTTCATATCAATGAAAATAAGTATGACAATTATAATCATTATATATTTAATGTGCCAAGGAAAGAATATTCAATCACAGTTAATTGCTTAAGTGTGATTAATAATCTTGTCACAAGTCATGCATTAAACACATGTACAATATTGTCCATATAATTTCTACACAAAGATTTAAACCACTAGGGTTTTCCTTCCTTTTAAGAAACTCATCTTAATTAAGATAAACCAAGTTTCAGAGTTGATTATCTTTATGGACAGCATCTTATCATTCATAGTATGAATAATTTACCACAATTCAATGTTAGGTAAATGCATCATCATGATTAACAGGTTTACCATGATCCTGCAACTCATATATCTCAGCACATCAATCAATTATCTGAGAATCCTTGCGGATCTATGAATGAGAATTCCATCATCTTGAGGTCTATCAAATTTGTCCTCATCATGATATTTACTAGTGTATTATAGAAGATTATGTGTTTTGTAATTGTAATTTAATCTCTTCAAGATCTAAACAAAACTCCCACTTGCTTTTGTAATTTAAAGACTATCTATAAATACTTTAGCAATTAGAACAACACTAAATTGTTTTCTTGTGGGATATTACAAATCACATTAACAGTTCGTAAATCTTGTTCGTTAATAACCTACTCCATAAGTAGTTTTAACAAATCAGAACTTCAATATAAGACTCAATGTGATTCATCACATTCCACACTAAAATGGTGTCTTATTAATCTTCTAGGTTTGAGTTTATTAAGTATATCCAATCAATACTCAATTTTCTAACCTTGATAAATTTTGGAAGAAAAGAAGATATTGTTATCTTGAATCAAACAATATAACAAATGTTTGATTCTTCTAACTGAACATTCCATATACATACAGTATTTCATTAGAATTAATATTGTAAGACAATCTAACAATATTTAAGATAAATATATTCCTTTTGGCCTACCTATTTTCCAACTAAGTCAACTTAATGATATAATAGAATATCTAAGCCAATTGCATGTTTTATAACATAAGTATTCTTTAACCAAGTCAAAAGACATAATAGTTATAGTATCTTTCTTTATATTATAAGTCTTTAAAAGACTTCATGTTTGTGACTTTACAAAGAAACACATAAACATTTATAATTTAAAGTAATTATGAACACCACATCATGGTTTCAATTAATTTATTTTCAAGTTAATAAACTATTTATGTTATTCCAACAATACACAAATATTTAAAGTAGCATTAGATTACTTTATTTTAATTATGTCATCCTTTGGAGTGTTCAACTTAAGAAACTGCAAATCATCCACGCCCGATCCCACGACAAGTGGTGATTTACCTTGAGATTACAATCTAGCCAAGATCTCACTTAACCTAAAATGTAACTTCAAGTGTTTCTATAATTTGAATGACATACGACATAAAAGTAGTCTATGCTATAATCTTGACACATGTTCTTTAAGCAAGACAATCTTATTAGAACGTTAATCTCTTACCTTACTTTCAAGAGAATCCATTAATCATATTTGTATGTGTTGTTCCTTTGCACACAATAAATACTTCTTCCACTTGTGCATAGAACAACACCATATAGATAAACACCATGACATTCGTTTGTTTATGTGAGCAATATGATAGTGTCATAGATATATAAGCAGTACCAGTAGATGTAGGACCACTTAATTATCAAGGAAACGTTCATGACTATCCTTGAGAATATGAATGTCTACATTTTTGAACGTAATGTATTATTTCAAGAAAATCTAGAAATAATCTGAGTTATTACCAAGATAATAACTTGTAACTCCCACTGAATTAGACAACATTACAATAATGTCTTATTCAGTAATACACCATACTCCCACTGGATTTGACAACATCGTAAGTGTTTCATTAACCAGTGAAAATAGCGTGCTATTACGTTACTACCCCTTTGTAAGATCATTCGTAACAATTACTTAGGTAATAAAAGAGTGTATTCTACTTTGTAGATGATGAATCATCCATCATGCTATTAACTTGAAAAATTGAGCATGCAATTTCTTCCTTAATAGGTCTACTATCCCCACAATGGTGTGTAGCACCTTTAATTGGTCAAATCAAAACAACTAGATAAAATATACTAGTTTGTCTTTTACCAATTTTATGTAATTAGTCTAGATTCTAATGTAATAACTCATATAATGTCAAACATGTTTTCTAGTTGACCAAAATGTCATATAAGAATTCAATCACCAACATAGGGTAATGAAATCTCTTAAGGAAAACATGGTGTGCAATTTTCTTAACTATTAAAGTTGCTATGAGTTATATTAGAATTTAGACAATTCTAATGTTCCTAACATACCTTTCTCAATCAAGAAAAGGAATAGGATTGAGTCTCACTCTTCTTCCATGGAAAAGAGTTTATGTTTGTCTTTTAGTAAAATTTTCTTGATCAAACATTTGTTTGAAAACAGAACTAGATGAATTTACCAAAGCCCAAACCACGTTTACGGTTTAATGTTGCATTAATACAATCAAAAGAATTAACAAAATTCAATTTTTAGTATTTTCGATAATTAAATCTTTCAAGAAAATAAAATACCCTTTGGTCAATATTCATATTAACCATAGAATTTTCCTTGAATCTAGGACCCTCATTATCATAGTTTCACCACATCAGTTGATCTGCTAGTGATGAAAGTATAGAATAGGTAATTGTCGAAGAACAATAATTGACAAACAAGTTTGCAATTCCTAGAAAATATGGGATTTACAATTTTGCCAAACAATTATGCAAAATATAAGCATGTTTTATCCCATCTTATGCCTTAAGTTATAGGTCTCACTAACTAACTTAATTAAGTTGTCTAATTTAGAAACTGCAAATAATTAAGCTGAGGTCTCACACAACAAAATAATTCACCTTGTTATTGTAATCTAGATCAAGGTCTCACATAACTAAATTACAACTTCAAGTGTTTCATATCATTAGATGGCATAAACTTAAATTTAAAGGGTACAATTTTTGACGTGTAATCAAAGCTTATGTATAAAGAAGCATGCATACAACTTTATAACATAATATTTTCGAAAACCTTACATAAGATTTTAATTGCTAAGATTAAATTCTACAAAGTTTTAATCGATGCGTTGAGAAACTTACAACTTTGCACTAAGATGCTTCGTACATAGAATGGTTATACTAGGTAGCTCCAATCGAACTCACAGGGGGCAGAGGACCAGGTAAGCGCAAAGCATAACCTTAGACATCCATTCAGTGCGACTGTGCGCACTTCTTAATTAACCCCTTTATAGTTTGTTCTAGTGGGTGAGCCGTTCTAACCATTTAGTGCAGTCGCATCAATCGATTAAAAGTTCAAGAATAATTCTTAGATAACAAATAAGTTTCGCCATTATTTTGTCCATTTAATTTTCTATTCATAAAAACCCTTTTTGCTTACTAACATGTCAAAACAATATATAAACAAAAAGCATTTTAATAAAAATTAAACACACTCAAATAATATAAACATATAACTAAACAATTTAACATATGTAAAACAATTAGCCACATGCATAATTATTTCGATAAACTCTAATAAACAATTCTAGGCGTAAATAAATGCATACATTAACTAGGGCTTTCAACTACAAGGTAGATGAGCCACATACATCGACAAGTCGATTGCGTAAGCCAAAGTTAATAATATACCAATTAGCACGTAACGAATTTTTATTAGTTATAATTGAGGTCTTCCCCAATTCAATAATTATCAAATAAATAAAACATGTGTGTATCAACTAAACAATTTATAGCATAACAATACTCCATGGCAAAACATGCATGTTCCACCATGGATTCCGCATAACAATTATCACCCAAGATACGCATATTACATGGCACATAACAATTATTCATTAATTAACCACATAAAATTAGCATGCAATCCTAGGGTTTCTCTAAGTTTTACAAAATTAAAACCTAATTAAATAATTAAAGGGTAATCGACCCATAATAAATAAAATTAGGGTTTCGAATTGAAAACCCTAGAAACCATAAAAACATGCATATAATCATAAAGATTCAATTTTTATGTGTTTCGGTAATTAATTACATCATATTAACGGCTCGTGATGCCACTGTTGGGATTTAATACTCATAACAATTATATAAAATCAAATAACATCATCAAAGCATGCAGCGGAAGTAAATAGGAATAATATATGTAAGTAATTAACCGAACAAGAAAGTGCGTACCTTTTAGCAATTCAAGTAAACCAAACAACTTTGAACAAGAACAAAACCCAAAACCCTAACTTTAGGGTTTGTATAATTCGACCCAAAATAATCGACCACCAAGGAATACACAAGCTCAAGCGTGCTTGTCCTTCGTTCTTGTACACACGTACTATTAGCGATTTGATGTGAAAAGCTAGTTCCTTGAATCACAAATAAAACCAAACACTTGTTTCTTTAGTTAAGCAAAATCGAAACCCTTATGGTGAGGGGTGTTCGACCGGCCACAAAAGAAAGAGGGGATAAGAGGAGAAATTAGGTATATTGGTGATCAAATATTAGGAGAATAATGAATACAAAGGTTTGTTTATATACATTCTCAAAACTTGGTGACCAAGAAATCCCACCTCCTTGGGTTGGGTAGCCCACGACCGGCCAAGCCATCCCAAAGGGATTCCGGATCCTTCTTGTCCACTAATTTCATTCTTAGTCCTCATAGTTTACATTTAACGACCGTTAACTAAACCTCGTTAAATATTTAACTATCGTTATGTTTTATTTCGTGACTAATAATTAATAATAACATTTTATATATTAATTATTAACATCAACTCTCATACGTAATGTGTGCAATCCCGAAGTCTCGAGTTCGAATCCGGACATACATATATTTAAATATCCATAAAACCTTTCAATTTCAGTATATGTTGTATGAGTACGAATCATTGTCCCATTAAGAAAGTAAACCGCAAATTTGCATATTTTGCTTGGTTTTCTATTAAGATTTGGTTCGACTATCTTTGAATCAAAAAAATAAACCCTACCGCTATCTAACGATGGCTTAAAATATTTCATATAGTGATTGTCTGATTGACGATATATTTATATTTTATGTCATTAAATACATGATTGGCGTGTTAGTATATATAACGAGGAATGATTTGAATATATTAACGTGTATTAATTTAATACATATAATAATCTAAACTATATAATTTATGTTTTAAATTTTAGTTTATATTTTAGTGTCAACACTTTTAAAAACGAATATTTAAGCATATGCTGCTAAAACAATTTCATCTAATGCATACCTTAGTGGTCTACGTGACAAATGTTTCAAGATCTTAATTTTAAAGTAAGTGCTTCAAACAAATCATACAAATAGTGTTACAACCAAAGTTGATCGTTTAAAGGCAAAAGTGAAAACATATAGACACTTAGGGCCCGTTTGGTTTGTTGACATGAATCACAATGGGTATAAGGTAGAATGACAATGAAAGTATTTCATTGTTTGGATTGATCAATAGAGTTCGGGTATAATTATTTTTTCTAACTAGTGGTAGGCCCATCTTTGTTTTCATTGTGTGGTTAAATGATTACTCCATTAAAAAATTATATTTGGCCTCATTATTTTCATTATGTGGACCTCAAACTGAAATGGTATCCTCAAACCAACATATATGATGAGGTATGTTCATACCTTTGTTTTATAGGTTTTCTCATACCCATATCATCAAAGCAAACACAATGTATCATTCTCACACCCATACCACCATTCCATACCCACAAACCAAACAGTCCCTTTGTTTAACCATTTTCCATGAATATATATAGGGTGTGATGAAGAAGATGCAGATAAAATACATGCCCACAATTATAATGATGACATTAGACAATAAACAAGGCGACGTGGTGATGGATAAAGTCGTTGGAGCTAATCCTAACGAGGTGAAGAAACGAATAGCTACTTTTATTCGTCCAGTTCGTTTACAAATATAAAATGTCAGATAATTAATTCGGTACCAATTACAAATTGCTCAATTAATATTTCTATATATTTGTTATCGTTTTGTAATATTTTCACGTTTGTAAATCTCTAAAGAATGCTTTGTATTTGCGCTATCATACAATGTAATTGCCCTTGTTTAAACTGTGAATAATAATTATGGTATGTTTGGTTTATAGGTGGGTTGGGATAGAATTTGAATTTGAGTTAGGTTTGAAAGAAATGAGGAGAGAGGAAATTAATTATTTATTAAAAAAATATATTTATTTTAAAATAAGGGGGATTTGCATATATATCTTTGTAAAAGCTCAAAATTGCGTATATATCTAACTTAAACTTATAATTGTGTATATATCTTTTCAAAAACTTAAAACTTGCATATATATCCAACTTATATTAATAATTGCATATCTATCATCTATAAACCTTTGTAATTACATATATATCTTCCTAAACCTCTAATATAACGTATATATCAAAATAATTATTTAATATAACTTTAAACTCTAAATTATGGTAATTATAATTTTAAAAATGCGACAACCACATTTGTTTTAAGAGTAAGATGTCCCGAGGTTCAAAATAAACTATATGACCAAAAACAATTAATATACTCCGTATCAAGACAATGTTTAACGTCACGAAAAAAAATTCACCTTATCTCATATATAATATGAATACATGAAATAAGCTCACCAAATATATTATGATTGTTATATATTATAAATCACAGATAAAAAATGTTTACAATAAAAGCATATATACTATTGCCAATAAGTTTATAAATAAAGAAAAAATATATTTAAGATTTTTTTTTATAATTATCATTGTCATATATTCTAGAGTTTTAAATTTAAATTAAATTGTTATTTGGATGTATATAACATATTTAAGGTTTAGGAAAGATATATATGTAATTATACGTTTAAGTTGAATATATACGCAATTTTGAGCTTTTGCAAGGATATATATGCAATTCCCCCTTAAAATAAAATACATTATATAAAAGTAAAAAAGAACAAAAAGAAAATTTGATAAAGAAAATAGATGGTTCACAAAATTTATGAAATAAAACAAGACATTTAATTTATTTGATTCCACGGAACCAGTGGAGAAAGACTGGTATAGAAATAGCAGAAAAAACTTTGGTGTCAAAGAATCAAATGGCTACCAAACAAATGATAAGGCTATCAATCAAACCAAACCACTTGACACCCGTATACCAAACGGAACGTTATTATACTCTTGGTTTGAAAGTAACATTTATGGGTTAATTATTGAATAAACAATTAAGCTGTTCAAAAGAAGAAAAAAAAAACTTATTTGTGTACCTTTGGAGCAATGACGGAAAGCTCTTAAGAACGTTGTTATAAGGTTTTTTTTTTTCTTTTCTAAATGAGATCATTCTTCCATATTTCGTTTGATGTTTCATTTGGAAGTGGGGTGTTATGTTGTATACGGGATGTATACACATAACTTAAGAAAATAGGTAATTGCAGCCTGAAAAATTAAGACAAACACCGACTAACCATATGGACGAGACTATATGACCACGATCGTTATTTTATGTTAATGGAGTTTTTTTTTCTGTTGCGTGTGTATATGTGTGTTGTATGTGGGATGTATATACATGTCAAATGGTTTTTGTGAAAGGTTGATTTCTTACGAAATTAGACGTTAAAAATTGGTTGATTTGAATTTCAGTTGAATGGTGTGCCTTAGAGCTTACTCCATTATTCTTGTTACGTGTGACTATGTGAGAGTCGTATGTTATTTTGAGTTGTGTGTAGTTGGTGCGAGTTGGGCGGTTATGTGTTAGAGAAGATGCTAATTGTGGAAGAACACACTGGTTGTTAGAATATAGGTAAAACCGTAAAAGAGTACTCTAGTTTTTAGCATAACTAAAACAATACAGTTAGGTTCTTAGATGATTGAGTGCTCTGTTTGCAATTTTTACTGCTAAAAAATGTTCTCGGTCATGTACTATTGTAAGTATATTGGTTAACAATGGTGGTTTTAAAAATCGAGAGATCTTACGCTTTTTGAATAACCAAAGCTGTCAACTCTAATATTTCACATGAATGTTTTGTGCTTTTCTGTGAGTTTTACAATTTGAGGATTGTTAAATTATGATGATGAGAGATTGATAATTTGTTATTAATCCATAATTGTAAGTGGCTCGTATGTATGCCTTCTCTGTTGGACTAGTTTATGGAAGTCTAAAGCTCAAATACCTTAAGCTACTGCATTCATTCGCGGTGCTGCAAAAATCGGCCTAATCGGCCGATTAATCGGTAATCGGCCACACACCTTGTAGAATTTTGAAAATCGATCAAAAAATCGGTCAGGTAAAAAAATCGGCCAAATCGGTAAAAAATCGGCCGAATCGGTCACTTATGATGCACAATGAGGATCGTTTATTTCACTTATAACTCACAATGGGCCTCATAATCAGAATTGGAGCCTTTTATTGAGGTTTGAAAACATATTAGGCTTGGATTCAGTTAAGATCTTTAGTTTGGTCTCCGAAAATAGCCAAAACTTGCATGAAATGCCAATCCGATTAATCACCGATTAATCCCGCCTTGACCGATTACTCGCTGCAGGGTAGTCGACCGCCCGACTACCTATTTACGATTTTTGCAACATTGTTCATTCGTTCCTATTAATTTGATGTTTTAAACTATAATTTTGAGTGGTTTCTATCAATCGTGCTTCTGCGGATCTGTACTGGATGAGTTTGGCTTTATGATATTTATGTTTATGACGTGTAAAGTTTTTTTTTGAATCTTGAACTATGTGATTACCTATAGGAATGGGGATTTATACGTTTATATGTATTTATATGCTTGCATTATTTTTTTTATAGGAATGGGTGGCACTACTATACTGCATGTTACTCACGCACAATACAAGTTTTTTTTGGACTCATGTATCGAAGAAGTGAATAAGGTAGATGTTATGGGTGGTAGCCTACATGTTGAGTCATGAGTGATAGTTGGAAGAAAACTTAAGGAAACATTTGGAGTAATGACCACCCAAAAATAGTTAAAAAATAAATTTAACTACTATAAAGGAAAACATCAAGTTTATGTTTATTTAAGAGGAAAAACAGAAAATATTTACAACCCGATTTCAAATACATTCATCCAAACATAGGAAGAGTGAAAAGATTTAACCAAGGTGGGTTCATGAATACTTCGAATGTAATCTTTGAATACATATAATATAGTAATGACAACATTATTAATCTATATTTTCTTTGTGAATTTTGTTTAGAAATTTAAGAGAACAAGTAGTTTGAAAACTAGTCCATTGCTTCATTCTGAACTATGTGATTACCTATTTGGAAAGCGTGTCATAACTGGTTCTATTTGTCGACCCATTGCTGAACGAAGACCTTCTTCTCAAAATTCAGGTGTCAAATTAGTTGAAGTTGAGGATGGTTCTGTTCGTCGACCCGTTGTTGAACGAATGCCTTATTTTCAAAGTTCTGTTGTCAAATTAGTTGAAGTTCAGGATGATGTAAACAGTTTGAATTAAGATGGTGGTTCTTGGGCAGCTAGCGAGCATGGAAACCTTGATGCGGGTTATGACTCTGGTTTTGAAGGTGGTTATTCTAAAGAACCAAATGTCGCACGAGGTAGGAAAAAGAAAAGGTGTAAATAGGATTCGGAGTTATGTAAGTTGGAGGAAAATATGAAGAATGAAATTGCTAAAATTGCTGTTCAGGAAAACCAAGGTCCTAATATGAAGGAGTGTCATGAGAAGTTAAAGAGCATCAAGTTGGAATCTGAAGATCCAATTTATTTGGTGGCACTTGGTGTATTTTGTCTGTCAAGGAGCCACAGGGAGGCATGGATGCTATTATCGTTAGAATCAAATGTCTTAAAGAAATTGATTCATATGATGGCATGTCAAATGGGTATTTTATAGTAGTTTTGTTAAATTATTAGGAGTTTGTCGTATTTGGTACTTTTTTATGTTGAACCCTTAGGAGTTTGTCGTATTTGGTATATTGTTATGCTGAACTATTAGGAGTTTGTCGTATTTGGTACTATTTTGAACTATTTGATGTTTGTTTTGTTTGGTACTCTACGATGTTAAACTGTTTGGTGTATAGTTATTTGGTTGTGATGTTAAATTATTTGGTGTTTGTTTTATTTGTTAATAAACCCATTTGGTATGTATTGTTTGTACATGTTAAATGGGTGCTACCTAAAAAACTTACATTCATCTATATTGTTTATTTTTCTTTTAAATATTTTCGGCCAAGTGTAAGACGTAAATGGGATAATACTTCTACAATGTCCGGACATCAATATACTCGGGAGCTTTTACAAGGAAATAATTCACAATGTACGGAGTTGATACGGATGTCTTGTGATTCATTTGTTCGACTATGCAACCATTTTAAAGAAAAAAAATTGGTTAAGAGATAGCAAACATACATCGGTTGAGGATAAGATGTTTATCTTTCTTATGCTAATTGTGAATGATTTTCTGTTATGAAGCGTAGATCTCAACACTCTAAGGAAACGATTCATGACTACTTTCACGAAGTATTAGGTCAATGTTGGTATTTATTGAAGAAGTTATGAGACCGAAAACATTCAAATCCAACATTCGAAGAAAAAATAGAAGGGAACGTCAAATGTTTAAGATAACCTGTCAAATTTATTACTAGTGTGTATCATGGTTTGATTGAATTTTAAAAATTCGTTGTTCTAAATTAGGGAATCATTGGTGCACTTGACATAACTCTCATACATGATGTTGTTCCATCTCATAAACAGAATGTATATAGAGCAAGAGGAAGTGGTGATTGTTATCAAAATGTTTTGGCACTTTGCGATTTCAACATGATCTTTACCTACATTTTTGATGGATGGGTACATACGGCACACGATGCGAGAATACTTACTGAAGCTTTATTAGATCCATTATTTGAGTTTTCGATTCGCTCAACAGGTATTCAAGTTTGTAAATGTTATAAATTCATAGACATCAAAATATCCAAAAATCAATTTGTTTGTTTTTTCAGATATATATTATCTGTATGATGCTACCTATAAGCACACACATGGGTTTATGGCCCATATCGCAATGTCAAGTATTGGTTAGGAGAATTTCGTCAGAAACGTGTAATGAGCAGTAATAAAAAATTCATTCATGCTCATGCAAAACTTCGAAACATAATTGAGCGTGCATTTGGTGTCTTTAAAGCGGGTTTTCCAATCTTGAAGAGTATGCCAAAATTTCCTTTGGTTAAATAAAGAGAAACTACTATCGCATGTTTTTCTATTCATAATTTTATACGGAAGGAGGGTCTAAGCGAAGATTTTTTCTCTCAATACGACTAAAGTGACATGCACGATAATGAGAATGTACGCGATGATAATAATGGTGATGTTGAAGTTGTTCAACCAGTTAGGAGTGAACCGGATCAACAATACATGATTAACTTACGATCAAATCGCGGCACAAATAATGAAAGCTAGGTCATGAATTATTTGGTTTTAGATAAGTTACTTAATTGTTGCTTTAGTACGTTAAACTTATGTTTTATTTTAAGACAATTTGTGTAATAGCTTGTTACTATGTTAAATTTAGGATATATATATTAAGATAATTTATTTAATGGTTTATTATTTTGTTAAACAAGGATTCCAACCCGCGTGTTGTTGCGGAGTGTTCGTTTACAATATTATTGTGTGTGCTAGAAGCATAAATTTGCAAGAATTAAGAGAATGTTTGCTATGTTAGTTTTCTTAGTTTAAATAAACAATGTTGTATTAACTAAAGTGACATCACAACGATAACAAATTTAACTAAACCTTTTAAGACAATCAATATAAGCTACATCTCGAACAATCTGAATAACATAAATACAGAGTACACAAAATTCAAATCTCAGTCACAAAGATACATCATTTAGAACACAACATAAAAAAACATTGAGATAAATGATGATGGGGATAGTGACGATGATGATGAGCTCGCCAACTGTAATCTAATGAAACTATCCCTGTAAAAAAGAAAACGTGTTTCAGATGACATTAAAAGAGTCAACACCAATGATGATGAATATTTAATACAATGTTAGTTTATACATTTTATACATTTATATCTGAAGCAACGGGACAAAACATATTAAAAATCTAAATAATCTAAAACCTACAACGAGTAAAGTTATTAGCTACATCTTGAAGAATTATAAAGTGTGTGTCTACAAAATCGATGTAAAGTATTAGGAATTTTTACAAAACACAACAACATAACAAACAAAAGAGCAACATATGAATTGATTTTCAAATACATGAGTTGTTATAGGAGGTCAGCACATACGCTATAACTATTTAAGGATCATGTTTAATTATCAAAGTAGAATCTTTGTCAGGATCTCCGTGCCAAATCAAGAAACATTTATATGTAAATTTGATCATTTTGCATTTATGGTACTCATGATATCTCAAGTGGAGAGATAAATATTGAGTTGAGGAGAATGGAAAAATTGATATGAAGTTCTTGTACGATACTCGCAAGCATTATTATTTTATTATTTTTTTTAAATAAGGTTAGCTAAAGACAATTTCTTAATATAACTTCTCTTTGTGCACAACACAGAAAGCCTCTATATCAATTCTCCCCATCCTCGACACGCCAACATTAACATTTCTAATTGCCATTCTGAATACCCTAAATACAAAAATGAAAAATATGCATGCCTTGGCTTAGAAATTGCATTGGCTGCAAGACTTAGAAGGCGACAAAATCATCATAGCCCGACAGCTACCATCCAATCGATTTATAAAAAACGGTCGATAAAATGCTCCAAATGAAGGTTTAGAATTATGTCCGTCAATTATTGATTATGGAAAACAGGTGTGAAGAACGCAACTAACCTCTAAAATTAGGTGGCAGATAATGATTAACCCACCAACAAACACAACAATATCAGTGCACACACTAAGCCGGATTATATCCTTCAGCAGCGTCAGCTGAAAACAATCTGAGAAATCCTAAGCAGAACCGCAAACACAAAAAACAGAAAATCACGGACAAACAAACATGCAGGTATATCATCTCATGTACACCAACAAAATCATAGACACTAAAAAAGCCTTATATGATTAGGCTCATGTATGCATAGAACAAAAAAGAGCAGTATCAATCTGCCTTGGCTGCAAAGATAGTAAGTTGCCTCTTATAGTTTCGCCAACACGCAAAAAATCTCAGCTTTCCTCGATTCTGATCAGACACATTAAAATTAATCATCATTGCCTCTTATAGTTTTGACTATTGACAAAAAACGGCAAATAATCTCATCTTTCCTCGATTCTGATCAGACACATTAAAATCAGTTATTATTGCCTCTTAAAATTTTGACTATCGACAAAAAACAACTTAATTTGCGGTAAAAGAATAAGATAATCACGTAGGACGAAAAATGCTTGATCATGTTTAAAAATCCCAAATTTCTTTTGTTAAATGCAAGATAAAAACCAACATCCACATACCAACTTCACTTTCCCTAACCCCCAACTACATGTAGTAAACACATAAAGAAACTAAAAGTAGCAACAAAAAGAACATCAAACATATTGAGCACATTATATAATTGATACTCGCTAATCATAGGCACATCAAACTAACTAAAAACAAACACGTTATCAGCCTACTTTTTGCTGGAATCCTACACCTCAAATGAAATTACACCAAGCTGACTTATCTAATCCACAAAGAAACTAAAAGATGCAAGAAACAAAACACCAAAAAGTTGAAGCACACTTTATAATTACCTCTTCAAAATTACACTGACATTAAACAAACCAAAACTCCTTAGTCCTTACCAATCAAACTGACTCTCAATCATCCTACAACTTAAAACGCAATTACACATAGATGAGTTACCCAATACACAAAAAGATTAAAAGCAGGCAACAACAAAAAATCATCAAATGCTTTAAATAAATCACATCAATATCAAAGAAGCAAAAAACAAACTCTTTACCGACCAACTTACTGTCATATGCTTCACAAATCAAGCAATCACTTTTGACGATGTGACTTAAAATACCTTATCTGATGAGGCTCAAGTCTGCAAAGAATCTGATAAAAAGATCAATTTGCTAATCCTGAGGGAACACGCAACAAAGCCTAAGACAATACCAAACACACTCACATTTCTCAAGAATTTCTTGTACACAACAAAACATAGCAAAGTGCAGAATCTTAACATTCTCAAGAAATGCTGAGAGTTATAATCCTAAGGTAAACACAACAAAACTTAAGATTACACCAAGCACACTTATACTCCTCAAAAATCAATTGCATTGGGTTTAGTCAATCAACAAAACATTTTCAGTCACTGCAAACTTCTATCTTGCGGCACTAAGTTATTAAACAAATTAAATATTTGCTCAGATATCTAATTGGCTGCAAAACGCTGTTGCGATTTATGCCTTCCAGTTTTTGCCACGCCAAAATCAGTACCCATAGAGTAACTGAATCATCACAACCAAGTAATATCAAATCCTCCCCAAAAAACGGTTGCACTTTATGCCATATGATTTTTGCCACACCAAAACCAAAGTTGGCTGCAAAAAGCAGTTGCATTTTATGCCTTTTGATTTTTTCGAAACCAAAATAGCCAACCAAGTGCAGCCCATATAATCCATACACCTTACAAATAGCAACATGCAAGTCAAATTTTGGACAACAAGCGCTTAGAATAATATCTAACTGTTAGGTCACAAGGTTTACCACACAAGCTTATAAGAAAGAGATAAGGCGATTGAACAAGTAAACCAAACACACACACACGTAAATAATAAGACCGGTTATGCGTAGAGAGTATGTGAAAAGAAAACTTGAACAACCAACCTTCAAATGAAGGTTTACATAAGGTATTTATAGGAGGAAAGCTAGGGCAACACTCCTAGTTTCCATCCTTTCCTTAATGGACTAAGGCCTAGGCTTATGGGCCTTCTACATAAGCCTAAGGCTAATTGCAAACATAAAGGCCATAGTAAAGCTAACTATTACATATTAATTACAAACACTTGATTATGGTTTAGGAGTGATTCCAACAATCTCCCCCTCAAGTGTTGGTGATGAACGGTGAAGGCGTTGATGTAATAGTAGCGTTGACGTCTTCTGACATTCTTCTTTCTTGTGAGAAGATTTGCCTTGATTTGAACAATCTCCCCAGTGTAGAGAAATTGTTTTCTTTAAACGGTTATGCTTTGACGTCATCTTTAACTTTGTTCTATGATCATTGTTCTTTGTGATGAAAGTGATAGTATGTTGTTGTTGTCGCATCAAGTCGCCTCAGTCGCTTCGCCGCTACGGTGTCTCCACGTCATTCTTCAACATGCTCACACTCTCTTTGCGTTGGAATTCAGATCGATGAAGTTCTTTAAGTCTTTAACTTTATAGATTCTTTGATTTGATGAAGAATCATTCGATTTGTTGTGTTGCTTTTGGATAGAACTTCTATTAGTAATGATGTTGGCGTGAGCATGAGAAGAATCTGCACGATGATCCCGCTCCGGAGCTTCCATAAGAAGAAAACATTTAAACGGTTAGTAATAAGCGGATTCCGACACTTACAAGTTTGAACTTCGAGAGTGTTAACAACATAGTGTGAAAACACAACTCTAATTCTTACAAAGGCCGTTCATGAATCGGAGTCCCACAAGTGAGATAACACGATGTACCGAAGTACACCTACGATTCAGATGAGTCACTGAGGTACACCGAAGCATCACCTCACGATTGTAGACCGTTTGAGACCACTAAGCGCAATCCACGGGTAGTTGCCGAAGCGACCTGTGGTGTTTGATGTTAACCCGGCGGGAGTTTCCATTCAATCACTGAGGATCACAAATGTGAACCTCTCATAAATGTTCTCGACAAATTGCTAAGATCTGTGAAGGACTCGATAATGTACCACCGAAATTCTTATTGTTGAATATCAAGTGATGAAATGTCAAGTGTACCTAAGAGATCTTTTGATGAATCTCGTGGCTCTAGACTCAATAGTGCGTTTTGGTTTTCCTGAGCGGAGACTAGGGAGAGGGTCTCCTTCTTCAATACCAGCAATCTCTAAGAGAAAGCCAATAGTTTACGTAGGGTTCCCTGTGAGAATGAAACAAGCTTCTGTTAAGAGAAACTTGAGTGGTTAAGAAGGTTTAGTGCATGCGTCACTGGGTCCATGACGACTTTTAATCTTCAATACCGGCGTCACTAAGTGACAACTAGTAGCATATGAATTGAACCCGTTATCTGCCCTAAGTTGAATAATCTGGAGGGCTATTTCTTTTCACCCTTTTCTTTGCATTTCTTTTTAATTCTTCAACTCCTTCTTTCTCCAATTCTCATTTTCTCCTTTTTATAATCATACCTAAGGACTTCTAAATACTAACTATTTGTGGTGTCCTTGGGTAGATCCCTCCGGCTCTGGCGGATCATAGGACGGTTATTCCTAACCTTAGTCACCTTATAACTCCATGACTAATCTATGTTGCCATTAAAACCACTGATGTGAAAAATCTCTCAAAGTGTTTGTGAATGAAAAACATTTTAGTATCCTTTGTTGAGATAAGATTTTGCATAAATACTCCCCTCCACATGTGCTTAAGAGTTTTAACGGTTAAAATGCACAGTGAGGAAAGAGCGCACATTTTGAATTGATTCACTCAAGATAGACAATTCCCCGTGAGACACGGTTACGTGGCATAGTTAAAGAGTTACATTGTCAGCTTTTAGGTGACAACTAGCTCTAATAACTACCTTGAAGGTGTAGACAATCCTCGAAAGGTCGTCAAACCCGTCCGAGTTCATGTCTACCAAGAGTTTCTCGAATGGTACATTCTACTCGGACAAGTCCTTTGCGAGACACGTTTACATCACTAGCGAACTAGCTTGAAATTATTACCCGTCCGGACAAGTCTTTTCGAGTTACTAACAGTTAAGATCTCGTCAATTCATGGGTTAAGTCTTATAGCACAAAGATTCATTTGCATTGACACAACATATTTCTTATCACGTATTTTCTCCCCCTCAAAAATGGCATATATGATGTTATTTTTGAAAAGTTGAGAATAAATATGACCATTTCGAGTGTTGCGGGAAGAATGACCACTGTGAACAATTTTTGAACAAAGTTTTAAGTCAAGTACTCCCCCTCAACAAGTGATATAAACGGTTGAGGTTTTGAAAATCATAAGGGAAAGTACTTGTGCTTTTGAGCAAAACCTTGAAAAAGAAAGGTTTGATAGGTTTTACTCAAAAGTAAGAAGCTTTCGCTCCTTTTCTAAGGATTGTGGCACTGAGGCGTACCACAGGGTCCTTTATTTACAAGTACGGGTTGTACACGTAATGTGTGCACAAGCCATATACATAATCAATCAAACATCCAAAATTATATGAAGGAAGCAATTCAAGGGGTACCAGGCAGTGTAGTGATGTTCCCAGGAGTGTGCACAGGGCGTTGAAAGCCGGTTATGTTAATCACGGTCGACCACCGACATAACTCTCCAATCGTCTGAACCGATCCCTTCGAAACAACCGTTCATCAATCATTGTGATGATCCGTCTCACATCCCTCCTTTCCCGAGAATTCCAGCGCTTAGGAGACCCAATTTTCTGGCGTATATCCTTCAACCTGTAAGCCATTCCATCCCTAACCAGCTTCAAAGTATGATCCCGAACTTGTGGAGTTCGCTACACGCCATTAAGCAGTTTCTTTGAAGTTCACTACGGTAAACAACGCCGAAAGGTTTGCCGATGAGTGTATATTGAGATAGCTGGTTGATATCGGGAAGATCAAGCTTTGGAGGAGTGAAGTTGACACGCGTCTGATAAGATTCAACAGCCACCTGGAGATCTTCTACACGTTCCTTGATGACAATGCGTCTTATGAAGATGAGAAGTGACTTGATAAATTCGCGTTGTACTTCAGTTGAGAATTGTCTCATGCGAACCTGTACTTTGGCAAGGTACATGTCTTCGATGTCATTGAGAGACAAATTCTCAAAGTCAGCTTCAGAGAAAGCATAGTTCCGTTCATCTTGTCGTTTGACTACGATCTTCTTTAGGAATGTGTAGTCCCACTTAGACGAAAGGTCAACGTATATGATGGCAACGATATCCTTAGAACTATACACAGCATGTTGAGACTTCGAACGGCGGCTTCGTAGTAGATTTCGGCGTTACGGCCGATGATGAATCCCATACAATGCATCTCGGTCGTATGCTTCCACGTTGTTGGAGAACAAGTGATTGGCACGTTCCTCGATGGCTATGCAGTTTTAGTAGACAGCTGCGGGGAATGGAAGTGTCAACGATGTAGCTTATTTTCTTGAATCATCGCCATCGTGTAGAAGAAAATCCAAGTCTTTTTTGAAGAAATATCTGAAAGGAATCCTTGGTTCAGCTGGTTGGCCAATTGTTGGTAGACGTTTGGTCCAATCGGTGTAGTATGGAGGGTTGTCCCTTTGTGTGAAGTCAATGTTTGCTTCCGGGTTGAGCCAATCCATGTTGTTAGACATAGCTCGAGCAATGTTTTCAAGGTGATATTCGACCTCGAGGGCACTTTCAGAGCTGTCTTTTAGAAGTTGAAACACTTCATTCTTGATTCGCTTCAACTCATATTTCGCCATTTTCTTCACATGGAACTTTTCTTGCAGAATTTTAGCATGCTCCAATGTAGAACCGTCTACCAAATCCTGACCTTCTTCAGGGTAGGGAGTGTTGTTAACAAGATTAGCAAACCATTCAAATTCCTCTGTTTTATCGTCATCTAGCCATGATACGACGTCAGTCTGAGGCGTCTTCTTCTTCTTTTTCGAAGGACTAGATGATGATTACGGTTTCGACCTTGTTTGGGAGAGGTGGGTTGTTGTAGGGGCTCAAGGACCTCTTCATCGTCACCACCCGTATACTTAAATTGATCACCGGTTTTCGAGTCGGGGTGGTAACTTCGGAATCGTCCGAGGTTTTTAGAAGAAGCGTGGAGGAGATTTTTGTTGAGCAGGAGGCCGTTGGGGAGGAGGTTGCATCAAAGAAGATTCACCCGCTTCGGACGTTTAGGTGCAGAGTCTTTATCCTTATCCTTGTCTTCATCGTCTCTAAAACGTTTAGACTTTTCGAATCTACAAGCTTCTTGAAGTTGGTAGTCCAGCAATGCTTGAAACAATTTTGCTTCTTCAGAATTGAACATTTCTGATCGTAACGACATTTGTGTTACAAGCTTGGCCACCAATTCATTATTTGAGAAAACTACCGGATCGGTTGGATTGATTGTGACGGTTAAAGGCGTTGATCGAATAGTTTGCTTGGCGATCTGCATAAGATTTGGATAAAGTTGTTTGGTGAACAACTCCTTTGTGACTTTAGGAACGTACTCCAGAAGGTACTTTTTAGTGTATCCTTCGATCATTTCGTTCAGTTCCTCTTGACGGTGATTTTTCATGAATTCCTGAACAAACTTCCTTTCTCCTTGCATCTTTTCATTCTCGTCATACATATGATGTATGTGATCAGAAAAGAAATTCAACTTCTTGTTGAGCACGTCTTTCTTCGACTTGTTTGACAGCTTTCACTATTCTTTCATGAGTCTGAGAAATCCAAGATCGAGGTGGCTTCTTCACGATGGATGATGATTTGGTTGATTTTTTGATGGTGGTGGTGAAGAGTGAGAAGAAGAATCTGATGATGATGAGATGTGAGGAGACTCCGGGTCCTTTGGTGGTTCCGAAGTTTCTTCCTTTGATCGTGCAGGACTATCTAGAAGAAACGTATCATACTCAACATCTTCTTCATTGCCAGTCTTAGCTTGTTCATCGGCTTTGGCTTTGCAGCTTCATCATCGGCTTTAACCTTCTCCAGCTTCTTAGATTACGGTTCTTCAAAATCAAACTCAAGAGTATCTTCAACGCGTTGTTGTTGTACCAAAGTGGTGGCACTGATCCCTTATCGGGTTGATTAACCGCATCGGACCGGTGAAGGTTGAGCGTACCACTTGACCCTCGGGGCCACCCATTTGTTCTTTAGCAAATTCTTTTGCCACGTGTTGGAGTCTAAGGAATTTGAACTTCTTCCTGTATGAGGTATCCAGTTGCCCTTCATCACTTTCTGAGCTTTCATCATATGGCACAAGTACTGGAGTCTTCCCTTTGCCTTTATCAGCTTGAGGACTTGGAGGTTTTGGTACTGAAGGATTGTCATCCTTTGCAGTTTCAGAGTAGGTAATCTCTTCATCTGTGTCAGTACCTTCAGAGCTTTCGTCCACAAGCTTTCTTTGCGGTTCAGGTGTGGGAATAGGTTAAGCTTCCTTTACGGGAACAATCCTTTCACGAGGAGGATTCCTTTTGGGAAGCTTCCTATAAATATCTGTACTTGTGACACTTCCGCCTCTTCGGTCCTCCGGTAGGTGTACCGAAGATTTTTCATCAAGATGACCAACTTTGCCTTCTTTTACGGCTAACCGATACCTTTTGTATGTTTCAAACTTTTTGATTTCGGTAGTCGAAGGTGTCGTAATACCGCACCCTGTTTCTTTGTTGACGATTCTTTGATTCTGACAGATAGTATGGGTTCAGTCAATATGTCGTGATTATCCGGGTCATTGAGCCTCATGGGGATGTCAGGATGAAGTCCAAGTGCTCTCTGGATCAACAGTTTGGTGTATCCGACATAGGGAATCTTGGAGCCAAGCTTCTTGTGAAATAGCATCATGTCCTCCCATATCCGTGCTTCGATTTCAATGTCCTTCTTGTTGATCAACGACCAGAAAATTTGCAGTTCCATGAGCTGGGGATGCTCATAGCCCTGTCACGACCGAGACCGATTTGGTGATGATCATGTAGAGTGTTCTCCATGGTTGAGGAATATTCTTCAACTCCACGTGAGAGTGCTTAGTAATGATTCCTGAAGCTTCATCATAACCAATATCTATCAAGAATTTCCGGACTGTCTCTTCAGTAGGGGTAGCAAAGAAGTCGGTTGGAGCGATGTCGGGAATGATGAGAACAGCCCGTAAGTCAGCAGGAGTGATAGTGACTTGTTTGTGATTAAGTGTCACATTCACAGCACTTTGACCGTGATCCTCTGCATAGAATCCCAGAATTGTTGAATGTAGACCTCTGGAACTGTAGCAGAGTGTGAGAGCATGTTCTGGTAGGGATGATTCCGAGAATATCCACGCAATGAGACAAGAAGATTCCGAGCATGTGAGGGTGTCAAAGTCAACCCTAAGGTTGTTCTTTCCAATCTTTCTCGGATAACCCTCTAGAAAGATATCAGCAATTGTAAGAACTTCTGATGCATCCACATTCATTTGTTCACCATGTCGTGATCGAAATAACATTAGCCAAAAGAACCAACATATCGAAAGACATAGTGTTAGTCAAGAGAAGGTCTTATTGTCTAGTTATTGAATGTACAGTGTCAATGATTGTTACGAGTCCTAAGTCACTTGTTTGTCCAATAGTCCAATGACGTCGTGAAATGTTTTGTGAGTTAGTTAACTTTAAGTTTTAAAGTTTATGTTATCACTTATAGTTCACAACACATCAAACGTTTAAGTTTATTAGTGACATTATTGGTTTCGTGACGATATGATTATTTTATTAACAAGTTTGTACACGTAACAACTCATTATGAAGGTCAATCAAGGCATAGGCGTAGAATTGGCAAAGTTAAGCGTAAATAGTAGTTACATACGCGTAGGCGAAAGCTTATGCGTAGGATCCTAACTTACGCGTAAGAAATGTTACGCGTAGGAAAAGGAGACCTTATGCGTAGAGCTTACGCGTAGGCGTGTAAAACCCTTACGCGTAAGGCTTACTCGTAAGAGTAGACCTTATGCGTAGAGGTCATTGTTTACGCATATCCTTCATAGGATACGCGTAGTCCCATTGTAGAACCTTACGCGTAATAGTTATGCGTAGGATTATTCTTACGCATAACTTGACTACGCGTAGGGTAATCCTTATGCGTAGAGATTCAAATGACCTTGATTCTGAATATTAAGCGTAGCAAACCTGAAATAAATTCATCAAATCATCAATATTAACACAAGAATTCATTTTATCAACAAATCATGGCATGAACATTCGTTAAACAGTTATACGTAGAAAGTCATACGCGTAGGTCAAAACCCTAAGGGTTAAGAATTACGCATATGATTTCTAACCATGGGATTTGCACCAAACAAATTCTGGTAGTTCTAAGATGTTGTATGAGCTTATGGACCAAGTCTTAACATCTAATTCGTTGAGAATCAAAAATACCCAAACTTATGAACTTTAAACCCTAATTCCAAAATTTTAATCATTTAGAGTTTCTGGGTGGTTAACGGCCTTGAATATCATCAATTCATCAACATATGAACATAACCCAACAATCTTTTTGACCAAAACACTTCACTTTTGAAAATACCCAATTTGACTCAAGAACCCTAGTTTTCAAAAATCATCAATTCGTGTTTCTGGGTGGGTTTTGATGGTTAAAGTGTTATCATTTATGTATTAGGAACATTTTGACACTATCCATTTAACCACAAACACACACACAATGATTGTGTGTTCATACGCTTATGCGTAGAACACATAATCACACGTAACAAAAGTTTTAGCCGTAGGATTTACTAGAAATTCAAAACCTTAGCTTGTATTACTGTTAAGATCGTGAAAACACTTACAAAACGATGATCTAAAGCACGGATTTCTTGAATGAATCTTAGGCGTAGGATGTTTAAGGTTGAAAGTAATAAATGTGAAGTTAGAAGTAGGTGGGAGGTGTTTTTATTTAAAGTAACTTTAAGATTTTGACATTTTTTGGTCCCTCCACCTTTTCCTTTTTCAAACAAAGCCATTTAACTTCCATTTTGGTTATCAAACAAAGATTTTTTAGGAAAGAAACATGACGACACTCCCCCTCGACTTAAGAAAAATAATGAAAGGTTATAATTTTTAGTCCGAGGAGTGTCATTGAACCAGAAACATTTACCACCATTGATAAAAGAAACAACCGGGATATGATAACATGCAAGTACACAGATGTTTTGAAACAGTTAAGTGATAATTGTCTCCCCCTCAACACTTGATCGGAAAAATACTGAAAGTGTTGAAGGAAGAAATGTACTTGCTATGTTGAAAGAAAAATAGATTAGAAGAATATTTTTGTTGTTTTATCAGGTTTTATATTTTTGTATTTTGTTTTTGAAAAATTATTTACAAAAGAGATTTTGGTGTTTGACAGGTTTTAAGACTGTTTTAGGAGGTCATCCAATTCCTCTTGAGTCAAACACCTCATACCAATCCGGTGGACCAACTCATTAAACCTAGCGGAAGGCTTTGGTGAGAAGATCTCGCCAATTGGTATTCGTACCCACAAAATATAATTCAACGCACTGCTCCACATGGTCCTTGATGAAATGATATCGAAGATCGATGTGCTTTGATTTTGAGTGCTGAACTGAGTTGCACGAGATCGCAATGGCACTCCGATTGTCGCAGTACATCGGATTCTGTCAAATACGTAACCATAGTCTTTGAGTTGTGTTCTCATCCAAATGACTTGAGCACAACACGCCGACATGGCTACATATTATGCTTCGGTTGATGACAGCGATGTACAATCCTGCTTCTTTGATTGCCATGACACCGGTTTATCACCAAGAAATTGTAAAGCTCCTGAAGTACTTTTCCGTGAATCTAAGCATCTGCGTGATCGAAAAAGCGATTAGTTCAAAACCGAATCCCGGATACCGGATCCCCAAGTTAATGGTTCCTTTGATGTATCGGAGGATTCTTTTAGCCTCTGAGAGGTGGGTTTCAGTTGGTCGCGACTGATAACGGGAGAAAAGATAAACGACAAAGACAATATCAGTCTTGCTAGCTATTAGATACATGAGAGACCCAATAATACTACGGTATTTTGTAGGGTCCACCAATTTCCCATGTAAATCAGCGTCTAGCTTCTTGGTATGAGCCATTGGTGTGGCATAGGTGTCACAGGTTTTCATTCCAAATTTGTTTAACAATTCAAGGGCATATTTGGACTGACTCAAGAAAATACCACGGGTGATTGATGAACTTGCAGTCCGAGAAAGAACGTGAGTTCACCCATCATGGACATTTCAAAATTTTTCTTCATTAGTTTTGCAAAAGCGATTGAAAACTTTTTATGTGTAGACCCAAAAATGATGTCATCCACGTAAATTTGAACAATTAAGATATGTGCCCCGTGATATTGTATAAAAAGAGTTGGGTCAACCGAACCTTTGGTGAAATTATTAGCAATGAGGAAGGATGATAGCTTATCGTACCATGCCCGAGGAGCTTGTTTGAGACCATACAGAGCTTTGTTCAGTTTGTAGACGTGATTCGAAAACTCGGGATCAACGAATCCATCCGGTTGGTGACATAAACCGTTTCTTTAAGTTGTCCATTGAGAAACGCAGTTTTGACATCCATCCGATAGACCGTCATATTCATATGAGCCGCGAACGCGAGAAATATCCGAACGACCTCAAGGACGAGCAAGGAGCAAAAGATTCTTCAAAGTCAATACCCTCTTCGACGATAACCCTTAGCCACCGACGTGACTTATTTCGATAACATTTCCTTCAACATCCAATTTGTTTTTCCAAATCCATTTGAGACCAATGACGTAGACTCCTGTTGGTCTTTCAACCAGTTCCCATACTTCAGGACGTTTGAATTGGTTGAGTTCTTCTTGCATGGATTCAATCCAGTTGTCTTTTGTCATTGCGTCTTTGATGTTTTAGGTTCAGATTGGCAGACGGTGAGTGCATAAATGCAATGTTCACCGTCTGTGTGAAGACGTTGTCTCGTAACGACGGGTTGATTCGGGTTGCCAATAATGTTTTCCAGAGGATGGTCTTTCGTCCATCTATGTGTGGAGGGTTGATGTTGGTATACATTGTGCAAATTCTGAGGATTCAAATGGTTTGTGAAAGATTCCGCGACATCCGTGCGCAGCAGTCTCATTAGCAAACGGGTTGAAGAACGCATTTGGATCAAAATCTGCAGGTGGGGGTACTTCATTCAGAACATCATCAACCGATTCATCATTGTTGGAAGCGGTGTGTTCAACTGTTGTGTTGGAGTCAACTGGTGGTGCTTCTTCAACAGTAGTTGTTGTAGCAGGTGTATCAGGTAAAAGAGTATTATCGGTTCGAGCGAAACAGCGGATACACACGGAGCACGTTCATCAATATTGTCACTGAACAGAGGAGCAAATAGCCTTTCCATTTGTTGACGAGTTAGGGGGCTTTGTTCGGTGATGATGGGGTTTGGGGAAGTTTAAGCGGTTGTGTCCGGGTTCTAAGCTGTTATACTCCGAAGCCATTTCCGTAAGTTCATCAAAATGAGCATGAATCGTTTCCATCACCTGTTTTGTACGACGATTCCGGATTCGGAAACCTTTTGAATTATCACAATATCCGATAAAGACTCCAATGTCAACTTTGGCTTTGAGCTTTCCAAAGTCATCACGATCATTATTCGGATAGCAAAGAGATCCAAATACATGAAAGTGTTTTAGATTCGGTTTTCTGTTATGGACGAGCTCGAAAGGTGTTTTGTTGTGGCGTTTTGTAATCATAGAACGGATTTGAGTATAGCATGCGAGATCGACTTACGCCCATAAGTAATCTGGAAGTTTAGCATTGATTAACATTGTTCTTGCGGCTTCCACTAACGTTCGGTTTCGTCTTTCGACAACTCCGTTTTGTTCTGGTGTTCGTGCAATAGATGTCCGATCTTTGAATTCCCACTTTCTCATAGAATTCACGAAGAGTTTGATTAACAAATTCAGTGCCTCTATCGTTACGATTAGTCGAACGGTGTTTCGTAGCTGAACTTGTATTTTCGTGAGAAAGGTGACGATCATCTGTGGAGCTTGGTCTTTGCTTGAAGAAAGTAGACCCAAGTCCAGCGTGAATAGTCATCAACAATTACTAAGATGTAGCGTTTGCCATTGATCGTTTGCACGCGCATCGGGCCACACAAATCCATGTGAAGAAGATGAAGCACATGCCGAGAGCTGTGTTCCACCTTTGAAGGAAAATGAGCACGAGTGCTTTTGCCTTGTTCACAAGCTGAGCAAAGGTGATCTTTAGAATACCGAAATCGTGGGAGTCCTTCAACTAGTTTGTGTCGAGCAAGGTTGGTGATGGTTTGAAAGTTTAGATGTGAGAGACGACGGTGCCATAGCCAGGATTTTGTTGATGTTGCCTTTGAAAGTAAGCAGATGGGAGAAGAAGCAACCATGTCTTGCATAGAGATAGTGTAAAGAATTGAATTACGCGAGCGGACATAAGGTCATTTCCTTGTAGATCACTTAATGAAACAAGTTTTCTCCCTGAAAGCAACCTCCAAATCTCCATCACAAAATGACCTCGAAAACAGATTGTGACCGAGGCCTTCCACATAATAAACCCCGCTTATTTCGATGTTCCCATTAATGTAGTCTCCGTAGCCCATGATAGATGCGAAGTGATCATTCCGAACTCGGTGCCAATGAACTTTGCAATAAAGTTTGATAACAGTTTAAGATTGCTTGTCATGTGTCGGGAACATCCGCTATCAACAATCCAGAGAATGATCAGTATCACCTGCATTACACACAGACGACACGGATGGAATAGAAGTAGATGTGGAACCCGAAATGTTAGAGGGTTCCGTAGCAATTATAGTAGATATACACACATCAATAGCTTTAGGTATCCACTTAAATCCTAGTGTGTTATATATCCATTTTGCCATCTCCAACTAGTATTTGCTTTAGTCTTAGTGAATGCACTAGGTGGTACTACATTCCTAGGAGGTGAAGCTGGAGCTACAGAGATAAAATGCGTTTCTTAGAATCTAAAGAGGCGGTCTACCAAGCACAGACTTAGAAAGATTAGTGGGCCTAGAGGTATTCCGGTTCTTAGGATTCCTTAACGAGAGATGATAGCTTTAGCAACACATTTATCATGACAATCAGAATTCATACTTTTACGACAAAAATCACAAGGTGCATCGGTGAATATCAAAAGTACTTAACGGTTTAGCATTCGTTACATCACTATTTCTATTACATTTGCCAGACGCAATATCTATAGTGGGAGCAACGTGAGTCTTATTCATAGTCCTAGGGTGTTCTTCTACTTTAGCATTCTTGATTGATCTTTTCTTAGGTCGCAACTTCCTATTCTTCGATGTAGTGCTCCTAGGTTGTGAAGTGCGGACATTTGGAAAAGATGCAACTATTCCTGTTTGAGTAGAAGGAGGCACGTTAGCAACTTGTGATTTGGCAGTAGGGATTCTAGGTTCATGAGTACTAAGTGTTCCTGGGGCTAATCTCTTAATGATGGTTGGCGGAAGTTGTTCATACTTTCCTAACATTTCTCTTAACTTGAAGATAGTGTGAATCAGATCTTGATTTTCGGACCGAACATTTCGGCAAAGAAAATGCATAACTTCTTTAGTGTGTGCAAGATAATGATCAAGTTCATTTGATGCTTCATCACGAGTCTTTTGAGTAAATCAAATATGACACCATATTCCTTTTAACTTTTACAAGTTCTTGTTCATATTTTGAGATTTGACACTTAAAAGACACGTTTTGATCATCCAGTTGCTCAATTTTAGGATCAGAAGATTTTGCACGCAACTGGCGATTTTGTGTTGAAAAGCAAGTTGTTGATCGTGAATATCTTTTTGACACCAATTAAGACGACGTATTGCATTTGAAAGTTCGTTTGACAATCGTTTGTTTTCAACTTTTAAGGACTCGATCTGAAGCACATTATCGGTGTTCTCAACATTTACCACAGAATCAACAAGTATCGCAGAGGTATGATCAAATGCCTATGACAAAGAATTCAATAACACAACATTATGGACATCAACACAAATGACATCTTCCAAGAGTCGATCAACATCTTTTCTCAACAGTTTCTTTTTACGTTTAGTGTTAGAAATAGATGTTTCGTTTTCTAAAACGACCTTCATTAATCCAAGTTCCTTATGAAAGTCCTTTTCCCAAGACAATGCACAACTTTTCAAATTTTTAACATTTGGTAAAAGATTTTTCTGAAAAATGTCTCTTTGTTCTCTCGCTAGAGGCGATTGAAAGTGTTGAACTTTGATTTCAGAATGATATTCTATCTCATGTTGTAAAGTTTTGAGGTCAACCATGAAAATGTCAAAATATCTAAGAATTTTGCGATTTTCAGGTTTTGAGTTTACTTCACCGATGGAAGGTAAAGGACCATAAGTTTGTGCATAATCTGGTTGGGGATTAACATTAGAAGACTCAGGTGTTTTAATGATTACCCTTGGTGTGTTAGAAGAATCCGTTGGTGTGACGAAAGTGACCGCTTTTGAATAGTTAAAAGGTTTGTTGTAAACAACTTTTTCTAATTTTGATCGACTCTCGTCTTCTGCATCTAATTCCTCTTGACGATGAGATTTAACAACACTCATAATGTAATTATCAACTTTATATTCGACCGGAAACTTCGGATTTGGTTTGAATGCTTTGGTTGAAAGCTTAGGTTTGTAATCGGCAAGATTCGGTCCATATCCATTTGGATTGGGTTTTAAAGTAAACTTTTCAATGGTCGTGACCGACTCGCCATGTTTGTAAACAACAGTTTTAAACTCTTTAAGTTTGTTTTGCAAGCCGATGATTTCTTCAAGATGATCATCTATTCGTTTCGTTGAATGCTTTTTGTATGCAGAGAACTGTTTTTGACAAGTTAACAACTCGGCCTTAGCTTTTTGATTTTCCAAGGTGAGAGCATTAATTTGCTTTTTATGTTCATGTTTCAGTTGTTCTATTTCGGACAACAAAGCATTCTTTGAAGCGGCTAGATCACGAATCTGTCTTTCTAAATATTTTTCGTTTTGATAAGATTTGGCAAAGGCTGCTTCAAAACCGTTTTCACGTTTTTCTTGAGTTTTGAAAAAATTGAGTTGCTTTTGTAAACATTCAAAATCCTTGGTTAACAGTGCATTTTTGCATTTCAAGTCCTGATTAATGGCATGACATTTTTCCACTATGGTCTGTTGTTCTTGTATTAAGCGAGCAAAATCTGGATGAGGCAAAAGTTCGGCGTGTTCAACGTGAGTCTCAACATGATCATTTCTGAGATCCTCAAGTATAACCACGGAGTCAATTTGATTATCAAGGGAAACCGTTGGTCATCTTGATCGTCAAATATAACTACGGGGTCTAGTTGAAAATCGTCGTAATGAGATGTGGACGACTCATTTTGAACATTCGAGCCTTGCCGGATTCGGATGTTGGCGTAGATATGAGATCGAGAGATAAATATGGTTTGTTCGGAATTTTGCACGAGACAAGCCATCGGTGTCATACACTGGGCTTGTGTCACTCATGTGTAACTCATGCATATTAGCCATCAACATAACTTGGTGCATTGGCCTACAAGTCCTCCATATCATCATCGAAGTGCGCATTTGCCATAAAACTCTGTTCTTTGTGCGTGAGAGATCCACCGACTTCATCCTTAAGAGCCAAAAGAAGAGCCTCTTTGAAATAAGCACTGCCCCTAGTCCTTGGCTTTGGGCATGCATTAGCCAGTGTCCCTTCTCATTGCAGTTGTAGCATCGAAGACCATTCAACCCATTCGAGCATTTCCTGTTCCACCACTGGAGCTCGATTGTTATTCCTACCCACAGCATTAAACCCTTGACCACCGCCCATCCGACAACCATAACCACGATTCGAACTTCAACTCGTCCATTGTTCACAACAGCTTGATTCCTTGTATTAGATGAGGAGCGAATACGGTTGTTGGATTTGTTGGTATAACGGCTAAAGGCATTAGCAATCAAAGTAAATCCTTGTTGCAATTGCTTGAGCGGATCGGATTCCCATTAGCTTGAGCATTGTTGTTGTTGTATGGAACCAATTGAGTTTGTTGAGATGGAGGTTGTGAAGGATCATATAGTGTGATTGTAGCAGATTGGTTGAGTTCTTGGTTGAGGAGAATAACTGTTTTGAGCATATAAGGCAAGTTGTTGATTTTCGGATGTGTCGGTGGAGCAATTTGAGCACGGAGAATCCTTTCCCTATCAACTTCCTTTTCATGAGGCTTCAAGTAATCGTACAATAATCCATATGTAAACTGATGCATGTTTTTGCGCTGCGGAGAAAAATGACATACTTCTCCCATTCGGACCAAGACTACTCAAGAACTTAGTATTCACGCAATTCTTGGCATGTTGATGTTGTGTTTATCCAAATCATTGATGATGTCTGAAAATCGGTGATGATAGGACTCGAGTGTCTCTCCCGGTTCAATCATGAAGTGTTCATAAGCCAAGTAAATTTTGGATTCCAAATCTTCTGATTGAGTACTGATCCTTCCATAAGAAGACGAATATGATCCCACATTTTCTTTGCGGTCTTTTGAGCATCAACACTACGAAGAATTAGGTTTGGTAATCCTAGGAGGATATATTCCATTGCAAGCTCATCTGCTTCATAGTGTAGAAGTTCTTTAGGATTCAAGTCTGCTTGATAGCAATGTTCGTTTGTTCATCTCTTGGTGGAATGGCATTTGGATCTCCGGGTACAATGACAATAGGCATCTCAAATGGACCTTCCAAGATAACCTTCTTTAAGAACTTTCCATGTGGCTTCTTTAGATCACAAAACCTAAAGAACCTTATCACCCATTGATCGTAGTTTCTGGAGTGAGCATTGGAGGTCTATCAAGTGATCCAGCCTCATGAATTGATTGTTGGGTGCTTAAAGTTTCAAACATCTTTGCAAACCAAGTGGGTTCCTTCATAGTGATCCTTGATGGATGTTGATTGAAGTCATTTGTGTACGGTTGAACTTGAAGACTTGGTGGTGGTTGAACCATTTGAGGTTGTGGATTTGCTGCAAGTTGTGGAGTATGTTGTTGGTTAAATTGTTGTTGATAAATTGCTTGTTGTTGATTCCATTGTTGATGTTGTGGAGTTAGTTGTTGTTGGCGTTGAGGATGAGGATAAGTGTAAAGGAAATAGTTAGAGTATGGTGGTTGTGACATGTTGATAAACTTGTGTTGGTAAAATGGATCTTTGTAGTCGAATGAACCTTTGTTGATGAAGTATCCTTAGGCGTAGAAATCACAATAACCAAGTAGCACTTATGCGTAAAACACCAAAGTTACGCGTAACAATCAAGAGTTACGCGTAGATTTAGCTGACGCGTAAGTAGAGAAAAAGCTAAAGTTATGCGTAGACACAAAGTTATGCGTAGAAAGTTAGACGTAGGATTATCTTATGCGTAAGACTAGGCTTAGGCGTAAGATAAATCTTAAGCGTAGGATTTCTACGCGTAAGCTTTATGCTTATGCGTAATTTTAGGGTTTTATCCCAAGTGATCTTTTACACTTCACGGTGCAAAAGATATCCAAAGTCGACGTATTTTCAGACTTATCCAAGTAAGAAAACACGGAATAAACCAAGAAAATGAAGATCAAACCAAGGAAATACTTACGCGTAGTTTTAGGGTTTCATTACGCGTAGATCTACTCTGGATATTGCTCAAAGATGTTTCTAAACCGGTTTTTGTGTGATGAAATAGCTTCAATATCACCAAATAACACAAGGATGTGAAATTTGTTGAACCAAACCTTCTAAAAAGCGATTCGCGTAGAACTATACCCACGAATAAAAACTAGCTCAAAAACAATGATCCACGCATAAAGTTCGAAACATTTTGCCAAAAACAAGTATTTTAACACCTTAAAACGTTGAAAGTACAAGAATCTTGGATTAAAAAGTGTAAAAAACAAGTTTTTAAGCGAAGCAAAGAATAAGTTATCTTTACGCATAAGACCCAAAACCAAAATCTTCAAAACAAAAGTGTGCACCCAACTATTTGGCGATTGATACCACTGTTAGGTCCCAAGGTTTACCACACAAGCTTATAAGAAAGAGATAAGGCGATTGAACAAGTAAACCAAACACACACACGTAAATAATAAGACCTGTTATGCGTAGAGAGTATGTGAAAAGAAAACTTGAACAACCAACCTTCAAATGAAGGTTTACATAAGGTATTTATAGGAGGAAAGCTAGGACAACACTCCTAGTTTCCATCCTTTCCTTAATGGACTAAGGCCTAGGCTTATGGGCCTTCTACATAAGCCTAAGGCTAATTGCAAACATAAAGGCCATAGTAAAGCTAACTATTACATATTAATTACAAACACTTGATTATGGTTTAGGAGTGATTCCAACACTAACTAAACACAATAACTCTTTTAGCTATCCATGACATAACAACCATAACCAAATACCTTAGTCACCACTCCGACCAAAACCCATAAAACAATTTAAGCTTAGCAAATCCTAAATAATAACATTTTTTTGCATAAAATAAATTTCTTGGCTAACTTCGTTACCTGCACCCATAGTGTGTACCAGATTTATGCCATATTAACCATAAATCCTACAAAATAACAACATGCAAGTCAAAGTTTAGAAAATAACATGCACGAACAAAAAACAGAATCCCTAACACCTCGAGTAAATCTAATAGCTAATTGTAATGACATATCAAGCATAATCAAGCGTCATACTCACATTCCAACCAAAACCCCTAAAACAATTTAAGCTTTTACCAACTAAATCAACAAACCCTAAACAATACAATTTCTTGCAATAATTAAATTCCTAGTCTAATTTTCTTACCCCGCATCGATTATGTGTGTGTGTGATTTTTGAATTAAAAACCAAACCAAATAAATGAAAATTCAGATCCAGTTTTCGTATAAAAACATCAACAACCGATAATGAAAAACAGGTGTACAACATACAGCTAACGCCTAGATTAAGTAGCAAATAAGTGGAGAACCCACTAAGTAACCCACTAACTACAATATTTTAATCCCTTTAAGCCGACGGCTCAGCTCGGCGTGTGAACAATGTCGGCTCAAGCCGCGACTCCACAGTGCACCCAAGCCGCCCCACTCCCTCAAGACGATCCCCAAATCGGCGGCTTCGGAACAGTGTCGTCTCCCAAAACACTTCAATGAATATTATATAATATAATTTATGATAAAGATGATGTGTTTCATATTTACACAAGTTACTTATTCATCGTATTTCTATGGTTTAATATGTATTTAAAAAAATGTGATAACTAAAACTATTAAAAAAATATTATTTCATTCAGATTCAAATTTTATTATTAGTTGTTAATAATAAGATGTCATAATCGGATTCAGACTCAAAACAAACACATCGCTTTAAAAATTAAAATTTTAAATAGTGCCTATTTTCAACATGGAAATATAAATGGGTCTTTCAAACGAGTATTTGCATAGTAGTTAAGTTGTAACTTTTAAAAATAAAAAAGTTGAATTTAAAAAAGCATTTATAGAAAGAAAAAGGCCAAAGTCCAAAAAAACCAAAAAGAGTCTTAGAGCACACGGTGTAGTAACTCAAGAGGTAAGTTATGCCTTAACTTGCGTTGCGTTAAGGCCAAATTATCACACCGTGGTGATGAGTTAAGGGGTTGCGTTAAGGCCAAAGTTACCACCATAACACTGCATTAAGTAGAAGCGAATAAAAAGAATTTACATTTCCGCCCCTATAACGGCTATGTGAGCGTTTGAAATTAAAAAAAAAATACACTTTGCCCCCCTAACGTTTATAAACGGGCAAATTTAAAAAAACTTTTTTCCACTACTATAAATAAACAATTAAGACACAATATTTTTTCCACACTTTCACAACTCAAACTCAAATTTATATACTTTCTCTATAACAAAAAAAAAATGTTCATTCATAATGGATCCCAATCAAAGTGACGAAGAACCTAAGAACTGGTCAGATGTAGGTGACGAAATTGACTTATATTTTATGATGACCGCGTATGAATATCAGTGACAGTTGGAACAAGAAGCAAATCAACCTCGCTTGACCCGTAACCCGATCTATCTTGAACGTGAGTTTGCCAAAGAACGTTTGGTGAACGACTATTTCAATCCCGGTTGTATGTACAAAATTTTCAAAGAAGATATCGTATGAGCCGGAAACTATTTCTAGAAATTGTCAAAGGAATTGAATCTTATACTACCGATCATCTTCCAAGTCATTTTGCATTCTTTAGCCAAGCACCCGATTGTATGAGTCGAATGAGTATAAGTGTTATTACGAAGTGTACATATTCAATACGCCAATTGCCATGTGACATCGTACCCGATGCATTTGATGAATATTTGCAAATGGGGGAGCAAACTTCACGTGATTGTCTAGATAATTTTAACAAGTGCGTTATTGAATTGTTTATGCTGGAGTATTTAAGAAAACCAACATATGTTGATATTCAAAGTATTTATGAAAGACATGAGTCTTATCATGGTTTTCCGGGAATGCTTAGTAGCATTGACTGCATGCATTGGGAGTGGAAAAATATTTCGGTGGGTTGGCAAGAGCAATATGGTAGGAGTGATAAAAAATTTCCAATAATAATGCTTGAAGTTGTTGCTTCGCAAGATTTATGGATTTGGCATGCGTTTTTTCGGATGGCGGGGGCAAATAACGGTATTAATATTTTAGAAAACTCTCCGTTATTCGACGATATTCTTGATGACGTCGCCCCTGTAGCACCATATATGGTAAATGGTACCATGTATGAAAAGGGATATTACTTAGCTGACGAAATTTACCCACAATGGGCAACTTTTGTTAAATCATTAACGGTTGCAACTGACGATAAAGATGGTTATTTTAAAAGGAAATAAGAAAGTGAACGAAAGGAAGTCGAACGTGCTTTTGGTGTGCCCTAAGAACGTTGGGTATAATACAACAACCGGCACGTCAAATGGAAGTTACCAATATACGTAGAATCATGTATTCTTGGATTATTTTGCATAACATGATTTTAAAAGATTAAAAGTTTGCACTACGTGAGTATGGCGAAATGTGGGTGGATCTGGCACCACGTATGAGGCAAGAAAGGTGAGTCGACAGATGTGATGTCCAAAGTCGAAAGGCAAAAGAAATACGCGACAGAGAAACGTATACTTGTCTCCAAACATTATGGAGCATCTTTGGCAAAAACATCTTCAAACAACAAGATTCTGAAGAAGATGAATGATACGCTTACAAAGCGCGTTCGGGGTCAAAGGAACTTCCTTTTCGTCAAGCAAGTTTTTCAACACCCTAGGCAGTGAACCTAATCGTTGTAGTGTAGTATTAGGGTAAGCCACGGGTATTGATATCGTTCTCTAGGGGAATAGGAATGCTAGTAAGAAGTTACTACGCTAAGGTTGGGGTTGAGGAAGATTATTTTTTATCTTTTTTATATTTTTTTGAAAATGGAAAGGTACGAATCTCGGGGTTTGGATTTGGGGGTTGGTATTTCTACCGATTACTCTACTTATCTATTCTAACTAACTAAGCTAAGGGTAGTTTATGTCTATTGTTGTGTTCTCGTATGATAGTTAAAAATGTGTTTACTTAGATGTTATTACTCCCTAGTTATCTCCTATTGATGGTTGAATTGTCACGTCCTTATTCTTAACGCGTTGTGTTTCTAAGGTCGTAGGGTATGTGTTTATCCCTAACTCCTTGAAGCTACCAAAGGTTAATGACTACGAAATCTCTACGATTCATAAACTTAACACTAAGGTATTCTTTGGATGTTTAGCCTACAATTCCAATAGTAACTATAAGCTAAGGTTTAACAAAGATTAATCAAGCATTAATAGCACAACGAATGACCTATCGCAATATTAGGTCAATCACAATTAAGATAAGAGACAACCAATCAATATTCAATAACTAGGTTTCATATTACCTAAGCAAACACACAAGTAAATTAGCCGGACATGGAGAACATGCAAGCATACACACAATCAATTGAAGACATAATTGAATCAATGAAGTAAAACACTTGTCTTGATGTAAAATAGGGTATGGAACCCTAAAATACTGTACAAGACAGCCTTGGTTCGGTTTAGGTTTTTACTTCACAAAACTACCCCTCTAAAATTGAAAAATTCGGATTCTATATATAGAGTTACAATTTGCGACGGCGTCACTCTTTAATTGTGACGCCGTCGGGTCGCCGCCATTAAGGTTTCGTCTTGGCCATGTTAATTCTGTGATGGCGTCACCTTATGCCCCTGACGCCGTCGCCGTCTGGATCCAAATCTAGGCCGCCGATGGCTGTGGCCTACTCTTTTAAACCTGATGCCGTCACTTGAAAAATGTCAATTTGCTCTCTGAGTCGTCACAAGATGTGTCGCGATGGCGTCACAAATAAGACCTAAACGCTGTCCCCTTTTAATTCAGAAGATTGAGTGTCTCAATTCTTGACTTTGGCCATTTTCTTCGTATATTCGCGCCTTTTCGTCCGAATAAGTGTCATTCCAGCAATTTGCCTTCCAGAGACCTAAAAAGTGAAAAGGAACGAAATTAAGTAATAACGGATACAAAAGTGATCAATTAAGGGCGTAAATGACCCCTCAAAAAGGTACCTTTTAAATCCTTATCAAATATCCCTACACTTGGTATTTGCTTGTCCTCAAGCAAATGTGCTTTTAGCCAATTAATTTATAAGTTAGGGGTCATGAAGCATTAGTTTAGAACGATTCACAACACATATAAGCCCCGCAAAAGTCATAACAAGCACGAAAATACATACTAGCACCTCACATGGGGTGTTTGGATACTCACATCTCTCGGGTGTATATGAAATATAACAAGTTGGAAATGAAAGATAAACACTCATTTACCGGTCCTAGTACACAGATTACTATAGGCTTGAGACTAGATCAAACCTCCATCGCTTTGGCGTAAGCACCTAGGAAAAACTATCCAAGAGGTCTTTTAAAGGGTTGTAACGTAAGGCTTACGGTAGGGAAACAAAGGGTTTGGTGGGATAGGCGATTTAGTGGTGGCAAGTCAAAAATCTTTATGTTACAAGCATGAGAAGAATGGCGTTGCTAAGCCAAGACTCGACACTCTAAACTCTAGATAAATTGAAATAAACAAACATAAATTTAAAGATATATGTAGGATGGTAGCCCGTATATTTTTTCATTTTTTTTATCACTCTTTTTTTTTTCTTTTTCTCTTTTTTCTATTTTTTTTCAAATTTTTTTTCATACACTTTTACTCTACCATCCTCTACGATAACATCAAAATGATAGGGATTTATAGGCACATCCCTACACTTAAGTTTTATTACTCTAACACTAATTTGACCCGAATTGAAAAGATCAAAACACTTGGAGTACATTATTACGCAAACAAAGGGAATTTGAATTTAACGTTCCCTTCCCGTCATTTCATAAAATTTAACTTTTCCCATGAGTTCCAATCGTCCCAAAACTGTGTACAAAATATATGATTCGACTTAGCAACTTATGCAAGCAACTAGATAATTGAACTAAGGGGTTAGTGTGATAACAATAATGCACTTAAAGTGAGTGAATACAAGGTAGGCTAAGGCGATTAGGGTGTACATTTGGGGGTGTATTGTAAACAATGCTCTTCATTGATATTCCGGAAAACCGAAAAATCACGAGAACCGCGAAAAGGATAGGCTCTGAGGGGTTAACTAGGGGTATCGTGTACTAAAGATGAGTACAACGCAAAGGTGTGGGGGAATTACTCAATCGATGTGGAAGAAGTAATTATATTACGGGTATCAAACAAGGGTTATCCTAATACCTCTTATCATTTGGTTATTCCTAACTACACAAGTGTAATCTTACTAGCGATCTCGGAATGCATCACAAAACAAGTTCTAGAATCTATTATACTACCGGTTCACACTCTAAGCATTAAAGATGAATGCTTTAATTCCTACTAATCTAAGGGCGATCCTCACATTTTGGGTGGAATTTAAGTAGTAAAGGGTTTTTGTGCTAGTCATATAATTTTCTATCCATGAGACGCTTTATTAAGACTAATGTCCCACTCCTATATGTTATGAAAAATTTTAAATTTGGTGCCAAAATTACCCTAACCGATATTTCTCATGGTTTATTACACAAATGAAATTGGACAAAGCAAATAGTCAAGGATAAGCATAGTTTCAAAGTTCCCGTTTTATTTTCCCTCCCTACACTTAAACTGAACATTGTCCCCAATGTTTCCCGAAAGTATCAAAGTTATGATAATGGAAGGTAATTAAAAACGAAAGAAACTAGTACTCCCCTGATTAGCTCGGTAGGATCCGTGTGAAGTGGTGGTTACATCTTTCTTCAAGAAGAATGTTTGAGTGAAAAGCTCCTTCCCATCATATGTATCTTCTTCTTGATAAATAAAACACACTGCGCCGTCGAGGTTATCCATTGGAAACAGTGCGATTTTTTGGAAAAAATTCTGGAACATTTTTATCTTTAAAATCTGGAAAAGCTTCTGCAAAACATCCGTTATGACTCGATACAAGCATTTGACTCGAACAAACACACATGTATATCTTTTAAATAATTGTAATTCTCATGTTCACGTTTTTTTTGAAAACGTGCGTAATCCTCCCTATACTTATCCCTTATGTAAAATACCTTTATATGTAATTAAGACGAGGTTAAAGACAAAATAAAGCATTTTTACAAATTTAAACATGAGAATAAACAATCAATAAAAGATACACGCCACACAAACAAGCAAACAATTAAGCATGGGTTGCCTCCCACGAAGCGCTTTTCTTTATTTATGAGTCTTGTAGCAAGACTCGAAGTCATGCCCCTACGTGACTTCATTACCGTCACCTTCTACTTTTACTAGCCCTTCATCAAAAGGGCGTATACGTTGTATGCTTACCGTGGATTCCTTCCCAACGTCGTCTATTATGATGGCGGTTTTATCTTTTAGATTAGTTTCCTTCACCTTATAAGGCCCAAACCATATCGGCTTGTTTCTACCTCTTAATGCTCTTATTCATGATTTGTACAAAAGTACTTTCTCTCCCTTTAAAAATTCCTTAGGGTTCCTTTGTGTTTGTGCTATTGAGGTAGGATTATCTCCTAACTTTTTATCGTGCTTCCACAATGTTGCATGGAGTCCTTGAACCATAAAATCTCTAAACCCTTTTTCCCAATCGTTAATTTTCTTCCTAACCATACTGTTAGGGACTTGAGGATTCTCATCCGTAATATTCTCCATGATCTTAAGAGGATACCTTGGAACAATAGGTATCCTAGCATATCCCTTTCCGCTTTTGAGTACCATGATGCCCTCACCGCATTTGATGGTTGCTTTGGCAGTGGCCAGAAAAGGTGTTCCAAGAATGAGTGGCATGTTTCTGTCTTCCTCAATGTCTATAATCACGAAGTCCACCGGATAGACAATATTAGCCACCTCTACTAAAACATCCACTGCTATTCCTATGGGGTAGACATATGTGTGATTTGCTAAGGAAAGCCTAAGATTGGTCTTGGCAGACTTTTCCCTAGTCAACTTATTATAGACTGATAATGGCATTATGTTTACATCAGATCCTTGATCAGCTAAGGTATTTATATTATCAATGTCACCTATGCTACATGGTATCACGAAGTTCCCCGTGGTTTCTAGTTTTTTAGTTACTGGTTTTTTTAGAACCAGCTCATACATAGGTCCCATAGGCTTGGTGTCATATTCTTGTTCTGTTATTTTTCCTTCAAGGGCTTTCCTAAGAACCTCATTGTATCTAAAGTTATTCACTTGGTTAACAATGGTTTTTTTATTAATCTCGTGCTTAAGGTAGTACTCAATGGTCTCGGGCTCATCATTAGTTCCAGCCTCTCCCTTCTTTCTTTTCTCAGTTTCCTTCTCCTCAACCTTTCCATCTTCATCAGGCATAATGAAAATGGTGTTAACAAACGAAGTGGGAGGGTAGTCATTGCTTCTTACTGTTTTACCAAGTTCATCAGCTCCGTCATTTTTGCCTGCATCTCCTCCCTTTGCCTATAAAACTCCTCTTCAAATTTTGCTAATCTCTTCATATGAGCTGCCATGTACTCCCTCATTTGTTCCTTAAAGCTCGGTGAGAGTGGTATTGGGGAAGTAGAACGAAAGAGCCATTCGGAATTAAGATTTTGCTCACGACTTGGGGATTCGGAGAAAGGTGTTGGGTGGTTGGCGGAATTAACCATTTCCCGAGGGATTCGTTCGGGGGCTCTCCTTTGCCTTTCAATCAGATAATCAATCATTCCCTCAAGATCACTCATTTGATCTTCAGTGACGTTGGAAGACTCAAGAGGAATTGATATGGCATTAACCACTTTAACGGGGGTTTCAGGGGATTCATTCCAATTTTCGTAGCTTCGATCGACAAGCTCTTCTATAATATCCCAAGATTCCTCTGTGTCGAAGTCGCTAAGCCTTCCTGATTCTTAGGAAAGAGATCAATAATGAGAAGTGTGTAGTATATGGGTAACTCAAACGTGTTAGGTTTGAGCACCGAGATCGTTCCGAACGAGGGTTGAATGGAATTTTAAACTCACGTCGCGATTATCGGGATTTGAATGGGAAAAGGGATAATTTGATGTTTTCTAAAACTACGTGGCAAGGGAAATAAATGGGAAATTACACTACGGGGAATCCTAAATACGAGAATAAAACTAAAATGCAATAAATGAAACGTAAATAAAGTGCAACTACGTCTAATCTAAATCCTAAATATGATCTAAAATTACTTTTAAAATAAAAATGAAATTTGAAACTTAACTAATTTTTATGATTTTTCTTGAATTTATTTGAATTAAAAACTAATTTCTAATTTTTAAAATAAAACTAAATTACCAAAAATTATGAAAATAAGTGGGAAAATTATGAAACTATTTTTAAAAATTCTAAAATAACTAAAAAGATTTTTCAAAATTTAATTTGTATTTTTCTGAACTTTTTCCTATTTTTTACGAATTTAAAACTAATTTAAATGATAAAAATTACTATTTTAACTAAGAAAATTATGGAAAAATATTTTTTTTGCTTTTTATATTTTTCTTAATCTGAGAAAAATAAAAACTTATTTTTTTTAAGCTTTTCTGATTAATTTGTATTTAAAAGTAATTAAAAATTAATTTTAAATGAGAAAAATAGTAAACTTGATGCAGGAAAATTATGAAAAATTCAGGGAAATTTTAAAATAATATTCTAAATCTATGAAAAATACTAAAACCTATACTAGTGTGCAAGAAAAGCAGGCTGTAGTGAAAAGTGCTTATAAATAAGCATTCAAATTAAGCTAATGATCACAAACAAGCACCAAATGAAGGCAGAAGCTAAAGTAAGCTAAAATTACCTAAAAGCAACTAATTCCAACTAACCTAAACCTCTAATTTGCAACTTAAACTGATTTGACTTGAATGACTTATGAAAAAAAATCTGCCTCAACCTACTAACTTTAAGCTATTGCTACAGCTTATCCAATGAGCCACACTAAAAACTAGATAATGAGAACTTAAGATCACCAAGCAAAGAGAAACTGGACCAATTTTCAGACCCTAACTAGCTAAAATGAGAGCGTAAGATGCATAAGAAGGCTGTTTCACACTCACTATATGCTGAGTGTGAACAGGGGAAAACAGCTGTTTAGGACAGCTTATTTAGAGATTATAAGTGCTTCCAAAAAATCCACAAAAATCAGTTTTCAAAAATAGACCAACTGAAGTTGTTTATCCCAAAATTTCAATAGCTTTGGATCAGAAATGAATCATTTAAAAATCAACAAAGTTTGGTGAAAAACAGATTTTCCAACTTTTGACTTTTTTATCAGATTCAAAAATTCACAAGTGGTATAGATATCATACGAATTGAATGCATAACATTACATCATAACTTAATATAGAACATATCATTCATAATAGGTCACGGTTAGAGGTTGCGCCTCATTTCAGTGTATCCACTTTTGCCATTATATCATCATAAACATTGCACCAGGTGAGTTTTCATAGCCCCGATTTATTCAAGTTTATACATTATTTCAAACCTACGGGGGAGAATACATTGCACATCATTTTTTATACGAGCCCAAGTATGTTCAAATTCATTTACATTGCTTAAGTTACCTCATTGCCAATTGAATGTCCCCATTTCATAATCATGAACCGTTAATTTTGGAAGAAGCGAGGGTGAGTGGATAGATCTATTGAGGGTGACTCCTCCATCCGTGTTGGTGGTCCCAATTGGTCAACGGATGCATTTCATTTTTATCATCATTGAGTTCTTTGGCAAAACACACTGTTGGGCGAACATCGAGAACGATCTTGCCGGTGTCATGTGCTTAAGCAATTGTACCATTTTGTGACATAATTGTCATACATAACTTATACTTGCGTTGGTCGTATAAAACATTTTCATAAACTCTATGAACTCACTCAACCATTGTGTTGACAATTTTAGCAATGTATTTTCAGGTATCTAAGGCATATACTTCATGGCATGCATGTGGACTTATCATAGAGTCGCGGTGACGACGCGTCTCACTTGGGTTTTATACTTTAAAAACATCGTTTGGCTTGTAACAAACTTATTTTCCGCACATGTCTAATTTCATTTGGGACCTATCTTTTGTAAACTCTGAATGTTTTATTATATCAAATGATGTTCTTTTCAAACGACACTTTAGGTCGTTCAATATATCTGTAACTGTGATGCTATGACAGTCAATCCCCAGGAATTCCATTCCGCTGTAAAACAGGTAATTTGGGGGTGTGACAATTTGGCGGTAAGAATTTGGGGTATTTTTTATATTATTTCGTTTTAATTTGACCGGGTTAATGGTGGGTTGACCTGGGTTTATGGACCGGGTATGGGTAAGTGGTATTGTTGGATGGGTTTATTTTGGGCTTAAGTGGATAGGGCCTAAGGTGTAAATAAGAGAAATGGACATGGACTTTTAGATGTATACATTTAGCATTTTAGGGACCATAAGTGTACATTCTAAAAATCCAGGGATCAAACTATAAATTCTGAAAATGTCTTCCAAGGATCATTCTTGTCATTCTCAAATAAACCAAGGGCCAATTTTTCCATTTCTGAAACTCAGGGGTATATTCTGCCAATTGATGAAAGTTCAAGGACTGATTCTGACAATTCTGTAAACTTGATTAAATCTTTCACGAATCATCCTTTCAGCATAGAAATCTTCACAAATGCACAATTCGACCTTCGTACCGCTTTAGCACTCTTTATCTCGTGCTTTCGGGTTTTGTCTGATTTGGTTATCTTTGCGTGTTTTGACATATCCGTACTGCACATGCATAAACTCAAGAAAGCAAAGACAAATATTAGCAATAAACGGCTCTTTCTTGGTTATTATGGGTCTGATTTGATAAAGAAATGATATGTGTTTTTGTACATATCAAAATACCCCAAACGAGACCATTGTCGTGTCCCCACGCAATGCAATCAACTCACGTTTTAAAACCAAGGATTTCAATCTCTTTCTACTAAACCTGTGAAGAAGTAGCAAAGATTCCTCAAAAGAGATTAAGAACCCTTAATTCTAAAAAACACCCCGTTTACCTTTTATTTCACATGTAGATATTACGATTAAGCACATTCCGATTATGAGTGACGGTTTGTTGAATCTTTCATGTCGATCAATAACTCCAACATTTTTCAAACGACACGTTAGGATCACGGAGTAGGAAACACAACACAATGTGAAGTGACCATACGGATAGAATACATCGTCTCTGATTTTTTACAAGTCCCCAAACTAAGCGTAAAATCGAAATCATTGTTAAATACGACTTTAGATGCTAACACTACCTATGGAAGTTACTTGTGTAATTACCTTTTACTCCCATTTTCCTAATTTCCTCTATTTATTTTATTTTTGTGAGAAATGAATTTCTTCAAATTTATCGTTTCGATATTTTTTATTCCGATAAAGATATGAAGCTAAGTCGCTAATTAGTTATCCATCTTCCCTCGAAAACCATTGCACACAGGAATGAGGTCCACATCAAGGTCCTAATTTCGCATGATTTAGAGAGATATCTCCCGGATTCAAAGTTTGGCTTAACACTTATTTCAGCACATTTGCATTTTTGCAATTTAAGCCCTTGGTCTTTTCAACCACTAACTCAACGGAATTACCGTTTTATCAGAAGTCTTATTATGACTTTGGATTTTCCTCAACTTTTTTAGAAGTCCATGACAACGGGGGTACCGTCGAACATAGAAAACTTTTATGGCTTTGGATTTTTCAACTTTAATACATTTGGGCTTTATTTCATGTTAATTTTTTGTGCCAAACTCCGAATCCTTTTATAACAATAGAAACAATAGCGGCAAAACTATCGAGGAATCAGTTGTCTATTACCGCAACTAACAGTACCTTGATGTGTACCCAACTCTCATGGGCAAGGATTCTCTAAAGAAGATAAAGAACTAACTATCGTCGAAAACTCAACATCTTTAATTATTTATTCACAGATATGGGGTGAAACAATCTTGTGGGAACAAAAAGCCATAAGTACCTTCGATGGGCTCTAAAGAGAACCATCTACTCCACGCTTAGCATCTAAACTCATAAGTGACTCTATCATTCCTCGATCTCCTAAATTTAAAATCCCAAATAATGAGATCCAGCGGATGCTTAGCCCGATAATTTTAGATTATCTATGGTTAAAGGAACAAGCTAGGGCTCAACACGCCCGGTCAAGTCAGAATTCCATTCCTACTCTCACCAGCGGAAAGCTAACAAGGTGTCAAAACATATATTAACTTAGCAAATGCTTCGTCAAATAATCTCAAGTCTCACATTTTTAAAGTCACTTATTAGAAACTCGCAAATTCTTGTTTAAGCTTCGCGTATTTAAAATTACTTAGGGAAGCTTGCAAATTGTTGGCCTTGTGAGCTAGAATCGCATTTTATAGCCTCTTGTCTAAGCAATTAGCAAAGACTTTTTCAAGAAAAACGCATATTTAAAGAAACTTCTAAGAGACTAGTAAAAACTTTTCGATCATAAACCTAACAAAAGCTTACAAAATTTTTTAAATTTCCCTATTTTTATGCACAATTTTTTATTTTCTAAGGAAAAACGGGGTTGCGAGAATACACGACAAAAAATAAGCAAGTGCGGTCAAATCAAATAGAAGATTACCCACCCCAGACTAAAACGAAACATTGTCCTCAATGTTTAAAGCAAGGGTATCAACGAAAATCTAAAAGCCTTTTATTAAGTATGCTAGAAGATAAACGTTAGTCGATAAGATTTAGGATATCGGATTTCCATAAGCAACGAACATGAAACTCGAGTGGAGAAAAGACAAACTTGCGAGAGTCTTCATATCGGGAACATCCTAAACACAACATCACAAACAACCAAACACGAGAAATCGAAGAGGCTAACCCCTTCACGCCACTTATTAGAAAATAGAAAGAAGATAGAGATAAGCATGGGGTGCCTCCCACGCTTTTTATGACCGAGTCGCTAGCCCGACTCGTCCCCGAATTCATTTGTGCTTGGGGAAACAAGCGGGAAGGATACCCGGATCAAAGATGGTATCCTCACTCCGGAGGGAAAGAGAATGGGTGGGTTGGGAGGGAAAGAAAATGTCGGGCTTCAGCACATAAAGGTTAAATCCTCCCAAACTTGCAAAAGGTTTATCAAGAAAGAATGATCCATCATCCGGCGGTTTTCCGGGCGGACGAAGGGATGACGGATCAAAGAGAAACGACTCCATAGAAGAAGGGTGTCCATGGTACAGAGAAATGTTTCTTAAAGGTTCAAACATGAAGGCATCCAAGAGAGGATCCTTTTTCGGGTTAACTTTGGTTTTATGAATGTCCACTCCGATGAGTATCCCAGGGATAAAAATCTTGTCCTCGGAAAGGAATGAAATCAAAGTATCATCTACGTGAAAATCCTCACGAGACAAGGAATCACTCTCGGATAAAAGATAATGTGGGATCTCAGTATCAACAAGCTCATCAGCAAAAACTTTCTCTTTCTTTTCTTTCTTCGGGTAAAATGGATCATCGTATTCTGTTTCTTCCAAAATATCATCTTCTGGCGGAATCGTGTCAATGGGAGAAAGTTCATCGGTGAACTTCTCAAAGTAAATCGTTGGATCTTGATATAATAAATATTCAATTCGCGCGTTGCCGGCTCTAAAATCAAAGACGTCATCCTCACTTCCCGGTGGAAGAGGGTCCATGCGAGCGAGTTCATCGGCGAACTCCTCGATAAGTAAATCAATGGAAGAATCCTTGAGCTCGGGCTCCGAAGGATTAGTAGACGGCTTGACTTCTTTAATTTCATTTTCTTTCGGAGATAGTGAATAGAGCATTTCTTCGATTAAACGAATATCTCCCCATGTCGATGTCGCATTATCAATCTCCGTGAAATCAATCACTTTTCAAATAAGCCTCAATTTATTCCATGATAGAATCATCCTCCTCAAATTTAGTGAGGGAAGAGGAAGTATCATAAATGATTTGTTTAAGTTCCATATTTAAAGAAGGAGTGGGATTGCCACTCAAAGAAAACTCTACCTTCTTAAGTTCAACACAACAAACAGAAAGCGGAGGTGGGACAAGTGGTGTGCTCTTAGAGCTAGCATTTACCACCACAACCGTTGTAGTCTCCTTTTCTAATTTCTTCTTTGCCAAAGACGATCGTCGATAAACTCTTAACCGTGAAACGGAAAGGCTCGGATCATTCTCGATGGTTTAGGCCCAACTTTTGAAACCGAGTTGGACGTTTTTGGTACTTCCATTAGTAGGAATTCCGGGTCCTTTGTCACCCTGTCATTAATTTTGGCCATCATATTGGTTGGTTAGAGATTTAGAAGTATGGTTAACGCTAAACGCGGACGCTTTTCCAACTCTTAAAGTGATCTCTCCTCATACACATCAATCAACGCATGGCCCGCCCTAAGAAACCCTTCCGAGAATGAGGGGTACCGAGGATCAAAGATCGAAATCAACTACAACAAATCGCGGGGAAATCAACTTCCCACTTAACACAAACACATCCTCGCTATACCTTTGGTTTTGTCGTAGTACGGTCGGCTAGCTCGAGGGTCATACATGTCGGGGTTAGTGGGGGTAATGAAAGCTTTTCATAGATTGATTTTGGCATCAAATTGATACTCGCGCCAAGATCGGCCATGGCGGAGCACTGAATAATTCCTTGAAAATTGCACGGAATGAGGAACTTACCGGGGTCACCTAACTTTTCGAGAAGTTTCTTGAGAATAACCACCGAACAATTCTCATTTAAAGACGTTGTTGCCAAATCCAAAATTTTCTCTTTGTTACTTAACAATCCTTTTAGTGTCGAAACAAACTTAGGCATGGGAAGAAGAGCATCCGGCTAATTTCAAGTGAAGATTTGAAATATTTGAAAGAATTTTTCCATTTGAAGATTTGCTTGTTCGCATTGCTTTTGATCATTCATCCTGATCGGCAATGGAAGTGTTGTTTTGGGTTAGTCTTTTCAAAGACTAACCGAGCATCATCCTTGCTCAATCTTGGACAAACGCGGGTGAATTCTCTCATCCCTTTATTAGTAGGAAGCACCGGGTCCTTTGTCACCCTCGGTCTCACCGTCTCACCACCGAGACGGAGAAGAAGAAATAGTGGTAGAGCCGGGTCCATCGCAAGTAACACCACTTCGGGTAGTGATCGCTTTCATGTCACCTCTCGGGTTGGGAATCGTATTACTCAGAAGAGAACCAGAACCCGAGGGTTGAGAATAAGACGTAGAAGCTTGATTGGCTTGAAAGAAACTAGCCATCATATTCCTCATTTCACTCATCTGCTTGTTACTCGTAGCTTCCATTTCCCTTTTGAAATCATTCCTCATACTTGTGATTTGAGTTTTCAAACTTTTAATGGTGTTATCGGAATTCTTCATGTAAGTTAGAAACTCGTTGTTCGGAGCAGCTTGATGAGGTGGTTGATACGGTTGTTGATAAACTTGAGAATGAGGAGCTTGGTAGTTTTGATTACCATGATTGAGATTAGCTCCTCGGTTTTGATTGTAAGATTGGTTTTGATAACGGTTTTGGTTTTGTTGAGGAACGGGTGCAAAACCGGGTGGTCCCATTTGGTTGTCACGGTATCCTTGTTCTGATTTTGAACCGATTAGCAGCTTACTGGAAGCATTTCGAGATCGCCATCGGTGGCTTGACAATTATAGTATGGATGAGGACCACTGCAAATAACACATGTTTCGGTAACTTCTTTGACTTGTTCGGATTTCAGAATCTTAAACTCTCTCATCATGGAATTAGCAAAGATCGTCAGCCCATTCTACTCATTCCTCTGAACGTAGTTATCATTAATAGTAATCTTAGAAACAACCGGTCGGTTTCTAGACGAGACAACTTTTGAATTATTTTCGATAATTGTTCTAATATCGGCGGGCATACGACTCAAGATGTTACCACCGGCGGCCGCATTAAGCGAATCTTGATCGGACGACGTTAAAGCATTGTAGAACGTATCAATCTGATGAAGATCGGTAAAACCGTGATTTGGGCATTTGCGTAAAAGTTCTTTGAATCTATTCCATGCTTCTCCAAAACTTTCATCGAATTTTTGTTGAAAATTTATGATTTGATTTCGTAACATTGTAATTTTCGAAGGAGGAAAGAATTGATTCACAAACTTTTTAGAAAGATATTCCCACGTTGTAATAGATTGAGGGGTTCTTTTCTAGCCAAGTCCGGTGCCCCTCAAGGGAAAATGGAAATAATCTCAATTTAACCGACTCATGAGTGACGCCCCGAAAGTTTATCGTAGAAGCAACTTGATTAAACCAACGGAGGTGTGCGTGGGGCTCCTCATGATCCAAACCACAAAAGGTTTATTTGAAACCAATTGAATTAGATTCGTTTTTAGTTCAAAATTCTCGGTATCAAGTGGTGGAATAACGATAGCATCACCGTAGCCGTCTACGGGAGCTTGAAGTAACTCGATCATCGTTCGAGTGTCGGCCATGACGACGGTTCTTCAACGATAGTACGTAACTCGGGTACGTCTATTCTATACGATTACATTACGTCGTGATCGAGAACTCGCATGCACTAAAAATTCAAAATCAAAAGTAAATTGGTAAAATAATTTGAAAAAGGAAAATCTTTTTGGTTTTTATATTTAAGAAAACTTTGAAAACACAATCTTTTTGTAACCTTCGCGTCAACCGTGCTCGTAGCTCCCAAAAGTACGCGCAGCGAGAGCGGGAAAGAAGAGGGATCTTTCTTCGATCTGCAATTTAATGTCAAGACTTCCGTTTACCCCCGTATAGGTTGTACTTTTGAGGTGGCCGACGTAACAATTACGTTTCAGTTTCTTTGTTGTTTTTAATTTTATGGTTTGTAAACACTCTAGGAAGAATGTTTTGGTGTTTTTAGATGTTTTTGGGTTTTAGAAAAATATATATATATACAAAAAAGACGGTAACTTCACTCGGGGAAGGATCTTCAAATGCACGTGATTCGAGACGGAAATACGAAAATTCACTACAAGCCCTCCCCGGTAGCGGCGCCAAAAATTGATTCTTAGGAAAGAGATCAATAATGAGAAGTGTGTAGTATATGGGTAACTCAAAAGTGTTAGGTTTGAGCACCGAGATCGTTCCGAACGAGGGTTGAATGGAACTTTCAACTCACGTCGCGATTATCGGGATTTGAATGGGAAAAGGGATAATTTGATGTTTTCTAAAACTACGTGGCAAGGGAAATAAATGGGAAATTACACTACGGGGAATCATAAATACGAGAATAAAACTAAAATGCAATAAATGAAAGGTAAATAAAGCGCAACTACGTCTAATCTAAATCCTAAATATGATCTAAACTTACTTTTAAACTAAAAATGCAATTTGAAACTTAACTAATTTTTATGATTTTTCTTGAATTTATTTGAATTAAAAACTAATTTCTAATTTTTAAAATAAAACTAAAAAGATTTTTCAAAATTTAATTTGTATTTTTCTGAATTTTTTTCTATTTTCTACGAATTTAAAACTATTTAAAACTAATTTAAATGATAAAAATTACTATTTTAACTAATAAAATTATGGAAAAATATTTTTTGGCTTTTTATATTTTTCTTAATCTGAGAAAAATGAAAACCTATTTTTTTTGAAGCTTTTCTGATTAATTTGTATTTAAAAGTAATTAAAAACTAATTTTAAATGAGAAAAATAGTAAACAGTGCAGGAAAATTATGAAAAATTCAGGGAAATTTTAAAATAATATTCTAAATCTATGAAAAATACTAAAACCTATACTAGTGGGCAAGAAAAGCAGGCTGTAGTGAAAAGTGCTTATAAATAAGCATTCAAATTAAGCTAATGAGCACAAACAAGCACCAAATGAAGGCAGAAGCTAAAGTAAGCTAAAATTACCTAAAAGCAACTAATTCCAACTAACCTAAACCTCTAATGTGCAATTTAAACTGATTTGACTTGAATAATTTATGAAAACAAATCAGCCTCAACCTACTAACTTTAAGCTATTGCTACAGCTTATCCAGTGAGCCACACTAAAAACTAGATAATGAGAACTTAAGATCACCAAGAAAAGAGCAACTGGACCAATTTTCAGACCCTAACTAGCTAAAATGAGACCTGTGCAAGATCTGCAAGAAGGCCTGTTTCACACTCACTATATGCTGAGTGTGAACAGGGGAAAACAGCTGTTTAGGACAGCTTATTTAGAGCTTATAAGTGCTTCCAAAAAATCCAAAAAAATCATTTTTCAAAAATAGACCAACTGAAGTTGTTTATCCCAAAATTTCAATAGCTTTGGATCAGAAATGAATCATTTAAAAATCAACAAAGTTTGGTGAAAAACATTTTTTCTAACTTTTGACTTTTTTATCAGATTTGATATTTTGACTAGATTGAGATTGTGAGCTTATAAAATGGAATGAAACTGATGTTTTAAGACCAAATAAGATTGAAATAAGCTAGAGTAACTAATTCTAAACCTATAAGCAAGTTTTTCCAATCCTATATCTAACTGATTTGAACTAAAGATCATATTCTATCTAATTTTGACTTTCAGTTGAAGATAGTGCAAACTAAGGACTAAAATGACTAACTACTAACTAAGAGATACTACTGGATCAGAACTTAGCCAATACCTATATCTCTACCTCAGTTTTAGCTCTTGTACCAAACACTAGTTCAAGTAACTTAAATGCGGATTTTAACTAACAAATTACTTAACTAATGCAAACTAATGCTCAATCCAACTATAACTAACTGCAATGATTTAAACTAACAATTAACACTAACTCAATAAGAACAATGATATGCAGATTTGAGCTCAAAATGACATAAAGTGAATCAAAAACTTACAGCAGTCCAGCCACTATGGCTTGCTAATTTTAACCAAAAACCAACTTCTGATCATGAATAAACTAAAACCAAACCATAAACTGATCCAGATCACTGATTCAGCCCATTTGCAGCTTCTCTTTTGATCAATATTGACTGATGTGAACTGATTTTATGAATTGAGTTCTAAAATCAAACTAAACCTTCAACAAGCTATAAGGAAGCTTATGAAGGGTTAACAAAACAGTAGCAAAACTTATTGTAAGCTTATAAGAAGATTCAACGTATTTTTTTTATTTTTTATTATTTTTTTTGATTTTTTTTTGTATTTTTGATAAAATTTGAGTAACAAGCTGGAATGAACTTTGAAATAAGCTAAAATGGAATTGATAACTATAATAAGCTGAAATCAGAAACAAGTAATTTTAAACAATGATTTATAAGTAAAAACAGAATTTCATTAAACTTCAATACTTGAGAGTACAATAAGGAATTACAAAAAACTTAAAACATTAAAACTGAATTAAAAATACAATTAAGCTACTGAATAAGAAGAGGTGTCTCCAACTTTTGAATGAAGAGGGGTATATATACACGAGCCTCAGCCTTGGAAGAGTCTAGAAACTTAATTTTGTGCTTTCTCTCGTCATATCTCAGCCTTTAGATCAATCCCCATCAATCATCTTTTCATCACAGCCTTTGATTTGACAATCCCACGCATGTGTAGCCAATCAGGAGCAAGGGTGAGTTGTGGATTGCCAACCTGGCATTCTCCATGTGTCAGGATATGTCAGAAAGTACATTTCTTACCCTCAATTTTGGCTAATTTGGCGAATTGAGTGAAATGGTAATTTAGGGTTCATATACCTGGGTAAATGGGGGTTTATTTGGTGGTAAGAATTTGAGGTATTTTTTATATTATTTCGTTTTAATTGACCGGGTTAATGGTGGGTTGACCTGGGTTTATGGACCGGGTATGGGTAAGTGGTATTATTGGATGTGTTTATTTTGGGCTTGAGTGGATAGGGCCTAAGGTGTAAATAAGAGAAATGGACATGGACTTTTTGATGTATACATTTAGCATTTTAGGGACCATAAGTGTACATTCTAAAAATCCAGGGATCAAACTATAAATTCTGAAAATATATTCCAAGGATCATTCTTGTCATTCTCAAATAAACCAAGGGCCAATTTTGCCATTTCTGAAACTCAGGGGTATATTCTGCCAATTGATGAAAGTTCAGGGACTGATTTTGACAATTCTGTAAACTTGATTAAATCTTTCACGAATCATCCTTTCAGCATAGAAATCTTCACAAATGCACAATTCTGACCTTCCGGCTCAGCTTTAGCACTCTTTATCTCTCGTGCTCGGGTTTTTGTCTGATTTGGTTATCTTTTGCGTGTTTTGACATATCCGTACCTGCACATGCATAAACTCAAGAAAACAGCAAATATTAGTAATAAACGGCTCTTTCTTGGTTATTATGGGTCTGATTTGATAAAGAAATGATATGTGTTTTTGCACATATCACTTCCACCGGCGGCTCGATCAATGGATCGCCTTGTGATGAAATCGGTATGGTCATAGAAGATTTGGATTTGAAGCCAAAGATCAATGCCATGATGAGGGACTCTATGGAGTAAGTCCTTGAATCGAGTCCATGCCTCATAGAGAGACTCGCCTTGAAGTTGTTGGAACGTCAAGATATCTCGTCTAAGTTTAGTTGTTCTCCCCAGTGGGAAAATTGAGCAAGGAAACGAGAGGTGAGATCATCCCAACTTGAGGTGGAGCCAGCGGGAAGTCGCTCAAGCCAATTACTAGCTTGGTCCCGTAGAGAGAATTGGAAGAGACGTAGACGCGTGGTCTCCCGAGTAGTAGCATCTAGGTCGATGGAATCGACAATTTTAAGGAAATCCTTAAGATGCTGATTAGGATATTCGGAACGAAGTCCATGGAATGCACATCCGTTTTTGTTAGGAATTGGAAATTCTATAGTGAAGTATCGGTCACCCCTAAATGTAATATAGCTTAAGTCAGGCTGTAGAGACATATCGTTTAGTATGTTATTTGTTAGTTAGTTGTTAGTGTAGCTTAGACTAGTGCAACACCGTGGAGGAAGGACGGGTCTTTACCCACTGTATGCCTGATCCACAACCCGAAGGAGGGTGTGACACTTTGTATAAATAGCCCTCTCCCCACAAGGGAGAGGGTTGGATGTTCATTTGGAATCTAACCTTCCATGAGTTTCTCTTTCTAGAATATCCCACTTTCTCTCTCTAAACCATCTAAATTATACGCCTACTTGTGTTTGTGTTATGATGTGTATGTGAAATCCAATATGTAACAATTTGTATCAAGAGCCATGGTTAGATCATCTCTTACATATCCTTGGATTTCTAGTGGTTTTTAGATGGTTTTTGAGTTTGAAAAAGTTTAGTGGTTTTTATTTCATTTGGTTCATTTCTAGTGTTAAAATTTTAATTTTGATTGTACTTTTGTGTTTAGGATCATCATAAGTGTTTAGGTTTTGATTTGGTAAGCTTGAATCATCGTGGTTGGGTTGTTTTTAGATTGAAAAGTGGTGTTTTTGAGATATTTTTGCTAGCGACTTGAGTCACGGATGTTTAATCTTGGTAGCGACTTGCTTTGTAAGTTGGTAGCGATTTGTAGTTGAAGTGGTAGCGATTTGAGCTTAGCGACTTGTCTATTGAGACAAGCCGACAAACAGTACACTAAGTGGATTCTCCACTACGGGTAGCGACTTGGTGAAGGTAGCGACTTGCTTTCAATTTTGTTAGTGACTTGTACTTAAGTTTCTTAGCGACTTGGTGTTAGCGACTTGGACCTTAGCGAGTTGCTATTTAGCGACTTGACGACTTAGCGACTTGGTGCTTAGCGACTTGCTGTCAAAATTAGTAGCGACTTGCTGTCAAAATTCTTAGCAACTTGGTGCTTAGCGACTTGTCTTCTTAACTCTTAGCGACTTGTTCTTAGAATACTTTGGTGAAGTGAAGCAAGTTACTTATATCTAATATCCATAAACACATCCATCAACACAATGTCTTACATCACTGATCCTTTAATCACCAAAGTACTTTAACTCTATGATACCTCACAGAATAATGAAACAGGCTGCTACCCAGAATGTTCTACCTTGGATGATTCAGCAACTTATAATCAAAACAATTCACAATTTGAGCCAAATTCTAATGAGTCACTCTTGATATTGACAAATGATGCAAGGCAAATGGAATGCAACATTGAGCCCTTTCAACTACTTCATCAGCACCTCAAACTACTTTTATCTACAACTATGGATCGAACAAGCAGTGCTCTCCTTCATCAGGATTTTCCCACCTTGACAAGAACTGTGCTACTTAACTTAGAACAACTGAGGTTTCAAATTACCAAAGAGAAGTTCTCAACTGATGATTCTAATGCAGCTCTTCAAGTAATCTTCGATCAATTTCAGCCATTCATCTAGGAGGAATATTCCTCAGATTTTGATCAAGACATGACTGGAATTTCATTCAAGAAACACACTGGAATGGAAATTCATGAGTTCAGAAACACCGTTATTCAACTTATGGGTAATATGGAAATATACATCAAGGAAGCTGCTCAAGAGAATGACATGCTGAATGAATTGAATGAGTGTCAAGTTATGTTATGTGAAGATTGTGATAGGTTGAGCAATGGATCAGTCGAACAAATGAATGATGACGAATGCAGAATTTCAGTTGCAATAAAGGAGGATGAAGCTAACAATACTGATCTCAAAGACTCAGAGTCAGAAAAGGTTGAAACAGTTTACATGACAACTCCTAGTATTCATGTGGTAAATACTGATGACAGATCTTCAGATGAACAGGTTTCGTGCGATGAGGTACCCTTAACTAATCTAAGTAATTCATGTGTTAATGTACCTGATCTACTTGATTCTAACTCTGAACATAATACTGTGAAATTGTTAGGAATTAGAAATTCCAGGTATTAAAGAGTCGGTCACCTCAAGTATATGTAATCGTTAGAAAGCTCGTAGTCATAGTACTTTTATGTTAAGTAGTATTTAGTTTAGTAACACCGTGGAGGACGGACGGGTCTTTACCCACTGTATGCCTGATCCACAGCCCGTTGTGTGGCGTTTTATTGTAAGACTATAAATACTCTCTACCTTCCAAGGTAGAGAGTTGGAGCTCATAATAAGATTTTTCTTTCTCTTACTAAGTTCCCTAAACCTCTAACTTTCTCTCTCTAAAAACCTCCTTGTACGCCTCTTGTGATTATGGTTTAGTGTGTTTGTGAAATCCAATATCTTACAATTGGTATCAAGAGCCATGGTTAGATCATATCTTGCACATCTTTGGATTTCTAGTGGTTTTTAGGTGGTTTTTGAGTTTGAAAAAGTTTAGTGGTTTGTGCATCATTTGGTTGATTTCTTGTGTTAAAGCTTGGATTTTGTTAGTACTTTTGTGTTTAGAATCATCACAAGTATTTAGGTTTTCAGTTGGTAAGCTTGAATCATCTTGGTTGGGTTGTTTTTGGATTGAAAAGTGGTGTTTATGTGATTTCTCTTGCTAGCGACTTGGTTCTCGGTGTGATATTCATCATAGCGACTTGCTTTACATTTTTGTAGCGAGTTGCAGTTTGTGGAGTTAGCGACTTAGACTTAGCGACTAACAGTACAAGTAGTGGATTCTCCACTACGGGTAGCGACTTGGTGTTAGCGACTTGGTAAGTAGCGAGTTGCTATTTAGCGACTTGATTCTTTAGCGACTTGTATCTTAGCGAATTGCTGCCAAAATTTTGCTAGCGACTAGAGGCTTAGCGAGTTGCTATTTAGCGACTTGTCTTTTGTTTAGAGACTTGGGACTTTAGCGACTTGGTGGAATAGCGAATTAGTAGTTAGTGACTTGGTGCATAATTTTCTAGCGACTTGGGTGATTTTTACTGGTTTCTCTTGATTTAGTAAAATCCCGTGAAAGAATCTATTTCCCGGTTTAATCATAGAGTTATAAAATCCCGTTTAATTTGTCATCATGTCTACCAACGTTTCTACAATCATCTCCACTGTTGCCGAGGATGTTCAAGCAGCTGGTTCGGATACTCGCCACCCATGCTTGATGTGATGACTACTTCTACTCTTGGGCCGATGAATCCCGACAGAAATGTACGTCTTGGAAAGGAAAATGGAGTCAACATTCTCAAATCCATTGATGAAGGACCATATCGGGTTGAGACAACTAGAGACTTAATTGATACAACTGAAGATGGAACAATGATCTATGGAATTGACAGTCCAAAGACATATGATGAGCTCGATGATAAGGAGAAAAAGAGATTCGGCTGATATCGATCTAACATCGTACCAAGGTCTTCCAAAAGATATCTACAAGCTCGACCAATCACAACACCAAAGCCAGGCAAGTGGGATAATGTCAAGATGCTTTCTAGTTCGAATTAACTATGGAAGACAGAATCACAACTCTATGATGAATTTGAACACTTCAAGATGAAACCAGATGAGAGTGTTTATGAGTACTACGTGAGATTCACATGCTTGTTAATGATATGAGGAACATCGTAATGACTATACCTAACATTCACCAACTCAAAATTTGTGAACAACATGAATCCCGAATGGCACAAGTTTGTCACTTCCGTGAAGCTCACTAAAGGATTGAAGAATACAAACTATGAGCAACTCTATGCCTTCCTTCTTCCGAATGAGAGACATGCCATGTTTGAAAAGAGGATTCTTGAACAATTCAAAACAAATCCAGGAGAGACAAGCTCATCAAATGATTCAACTGCCTTCTACTCAAACATTGGAATCACCACCAAGGCATCTCAAGTTATACCCATGAGTGATGGCAATCACAAACTCATTCCTGATCCAATTCAAACAAGTCTTGTCGTGAGTGGGGCACTTCATTTCTCAACTGGCCTCATGGTTAAACAAAACTTGACACTTCGGTCCACATACCAACCGTCTTCACACAACAATGAAATCGAACTGCTTCCAATCTACACAATCATGCTCTAGTCAGAGATGGGAAAGTCAGGTACTGACAGGTTCAAGAAAGACGATACAAACAAGGAAGAGGTGGAGTCGGTAGAGAATATGTAATCAGAATCGGGAAGGAATGGAAATCAAGATCAAGCTAAGCCGATCAAATGCTATAACGTGGTGGTGAGGACACATTTCAAGGCGCACATCCCAAACGTCCACGAATCTTGAGTATTTCAGGATAAGATGCTACTAGTACAAGCTCAAGACAATGGAGCAGCTTTGAATGAAGAGGAGTTACTATTTCTTGCTGAAGGAAATGCCAAAACCTATGATGCTGATGTAGATGAACAGCCGATTTAAGAGATAGGTCACACTCATCAGAATGCCTTTCAAGTAGTGATTGTGATGCATACGACTCGATGTTGATGATGGACCTTCGAAACAATTTTCATGGCTAGCATTTCTCCAATGGTCTCTCCTAAGATCTCATCTCCACCACAAGCTGATCCATCCAAAGACAAACTCATTTCTGATGTACTAAAACTATATGATGATGCTGATGTACAAAAGATGCATGACAAAGTACAATCAAGTGAAACTATTGAATCAAATATTGAAAACATGGGTAATATCAATGTTGTCCCATATGATCAATATGTGAAACAAAGTGAAAGTGAAATTGTATCAAGTGATGCATCTTCTGAAGTCAACAATGACTATGTTTTTGATGAATACACTGCATGTGCCTGATGATCTTTGTTATCTCTGTACTGAATGCCTATAAAGAACGTGTTGCTATTTATGAACATCGTGCAAAATTTGAGTTGACCACCCGTGAGCGGGAAATGGATATCAAATACGTACAATCATTAGAAAAAGTAATTTTTAGAAAAGTATTAAAACAAGAGTTAAACTCCTTACAAGAAAAGCTTTCTAAAACCGCTAAGCAAAAACACGAACTTCAAGAAAATGTTAAAATGCTTAAGCAAGAATTCAAGGCTAAGGAATCAAAACTTTTGAATGATTTTTCAATCTAAAAACTTTGAAAAACAAGCTTGAAAATAAGTTATGCGATAAGGAATACCATTCAGACTTTCATTGATCACTAAGCATAGAGTGTTAAGCGATAAGCATAGCATTCCCATTGTTGAGGAACAAATCAGAGGTAATTAAAAGGCTAGAAATGCTCATAAGGTGCTTTATGATGGTAATGAAATCCTTAAGCCTAGGCAGAAACCTAGTTGCGCTGAGTGCATTGAGGAAGATAAAAATCGATGAAGTCACAAGGAAAATGAATAAGAAGTTAGAAGATCCCGAGTGTAAAAAGAATAACATAACGATCAAACCCCATAATTACACTAAAGAAATTGGATCTCCTTGAATAAGTTTAAGCCTCGGACTCTATAACCCCTGAACAAGTGTTCGGAAAAGGATATGGAAATGCAAAAGCTGAAAATCTTGTTGAAAAGAATCCCCCTTGTAGGAAACTGCCTAAAGCAACTGTATCCTCTAATACACCAATGCACTTAGTTCCTAGATCTATTGCCACTAAAAGCAAGACCTTAATCAGGTCATATGTTATCTTTCAACTATTTGTTGATTTTGAGAAACCTTGCAAGAAAAGGATCACACCACTGGGTATAGCTGAAGGGAAAGGGTTTGAGCAAACTAAAGAATGTTATTTAACTGAGGTCATGCCTTTCTTTAAACAACTAAAAGATCAATTTGAGAGTCTTAAAAGGGGCGCATTCGATATTAAAAGAAATGGAAAAGGAATTTGATGCAATGATTGTTGAGGTTAGTGACTATGAGAGAGAATTAAAATACAGTGAGATTGAAAGGAAGAACTTGCATACACTGAATGAGAATCGATTTCGAATGTATTGCTCAAGATGTGTTTTTCACTTCTACAAATTGTTCTATTAATGCTTCTCAATTTCATGAATTATGTTGCTCAAGTCTCCCATGATCGTGTCATTGAGCTTGAAACAACAAAATTCAATTGCATGAGAAAATAGAACAGGATGATCATGATAACTTGGTCAAACATTATTCTAAATTAGAAGTTAAACATCTTGCTTTGCAATTAAAACATCAACATCTCAAAGAAAATGTTAAAACCTCAAGTATCAAGACATCCTCGATGCTCCGAGTTTGATGCAGTTTTTGAAATTAGCAGTGATGAATAAATTGAGCTCATTATAACACGATCAAAAGATTGAAAGCCCAAATTTCAACGAAAGGTGAAAAGAAGGATGTGACTGGTTCCCATATGCCTCCACCTTTAGATTCTCAGAATTTTCAACTTCAAAACATAATTGATAACTTGCAAAAGGAAAATGATTGTTTTAAAGCCGAAATTTCAAAGGTTAATGATCAAAACAAAGAGTTATGTGATTCATTTAAAGTTAATCATGATAAACAAATTGAAAAGATAACTTCTTTACTTAACGATAATGAGAATCTGAAGCAGGTGAGGAAAGTTGCCAATCCCAATTGCAAATACTCTGTTCCTAAGGTTTCTACTTGTGATAAATATGCTATCGATATGTTATATATTCCCCTTCCCATTAGGAATAATGAACTTTCACATAAAGCATATCTCTATACCTTAAGGAAAGTTTGAAGGGTCTCCGTGAGATTGTTGAAGATGAAAGATTAGAAAAACCTTTTGATAGTACTATAGCCTATGCCTGCATGGATGCCAAACGATCTCAGAAACTCTTAGAGTATGTAATTGTCTGATGAGTGTCCAAATACTCATCATTTTTACATAATCTAAACTGCAAAATCATCTGAAAACACTCAAAAACACATCAAAATGATCAAAATATCGCAAATCAGTGTTTTATGTGTTTTAAATTCAAAATATCAAAATGAAATGTATCAAGTTTGTAAAATTGAGTTTTAGTCCCAGAGTTTTAAAGTTGTCCAAATCTAGTCCTGGAAATTCCAAAAATGTGGAAATTCATCATTCAAGGTCCCTGAAGTATTCTAAGTTGTTAAAAATGATCCTTGAATGATTCTTTGGTCAATTGGCAAGAAAGGTCCCTAAACTTTGGAAAATTACAAAAATAGTCCTTGGACCTTTGAAAATGGATTTTATGCAAAAAGGGTTCTTGTTTTATCAATGTTGGTCAATTGTGTCCTTGTGGGAAGTTTGGAAACATGACATTTTCAGTCCATGAAGATTGGTAAAATTACAAAAATGGTCCTTGCATTACACAAAACCAAAAAGCGGACACCTTATTATTAACTAGGCCCAAAATCCAATCCAAAAGCAAGCCCAAACCCATCTATGACCCGATACTTTTGTTATTAATACTACCCGGTCAAACGAAGGTCAAACCCACCAAAAACGCGCTCAATACCATTCGTGTGACCTCTCTTCCCAATCTCGAAACCATGATGGTTTTCACTCCTTTTTCTTACCACTCCCATACCTTGTCCCTCCATCATCTAAACAACAAAAAGCTTTAATTACACTACCAAAACCAATTAAAGCAAAACACCTTATATGGAAAATTTGCGCCAAAAGCTAGATGGGCGGATAGGATGATTCTAGCCAATCCAATGGCTCGAGTGGTGGGAAAGTCTGGAGACACGTGGGAAGTATGAAAAGCCTATAAAAGAGAGGAGTTATGCAATGTATTGATATATCTAGTGTAGTATTTATTTTTCATGTCGAATTAGTGTAATTTTCAATTTCAGTTTATGTTTTAAGCTTAAAACTTTGTATTTCAAGTTATTATGTTATGATAAAGCTTTTGTGAACCTTAAATTCAAGTGCCAAGTTAAATTCATTTATACAAATTTTTATTTAAGCAAAATTTCATGTTGTATCAAATGTTGTTTTGGTTGTTTATCTGTTAGAATAAATCAAGCAAAAGCTCCTAGAAAGCTCATTGAAGCTTTTAGTTATCTTAAAATTCAGTTTAGCTTCAAAAACAGAAAAAATCACAAAAATACCAAGAAAATAGTAAAAAATAAAAAGGGGTGCTAAGGAAGTGTTCATTTGGGAGCAAGGTGTATCTTGGATGGCCTTGGTATAGTGCTTCTTGGGAAGCTATAGGAATTGGTTTCAGATCTTGGTTCTCAGTTTGGTCCTTGGAAACTACTTGTAAGCATCTTTAACTAACGGTGTTTTCTGTTGTAGTGCTTAAGTAGCTATATTTTGTTTCTTTGTGTTCACTTGTCATATTTTAGTGTGTTTAGGCCTTTAAATCTTTAGCTTGTTCTTTTCATTTCATATTTTGCAAAATTTGGTTTTTAACAGTTAGTGGTATTATCATCATCAGTCTCGTTTTAAGTTGTTATTACCCTTGGTTTAAGCTCATTTAGTTCTATTTAATCATAATACAAGGTCTGTAATCAAGCTTATGGTTTGAAATTGTGAGTTGCTTTATAAAAATTTCACCACATCCATCAAGGGTGTTTGGTTTAGTGTATTCAAAGTTCTTTGGTCATATATGCTTTGTTGGAAATCTATCTAAGGGTCTAAACAACTTAGCTTCAGTCGAAACAAGTTCTTAATAGCCAAAAGTCAAAATTTCATATAAGCTTGTATGTGCCAGTTGTTGGGATTTTAGAATATCAAATCTTGATTTTGTGTTCAAAAGTTGTCAACCTTGCTTAATTTAGTCTTATCTTACCTTAATACATCATATTAAGTGCTCTAGATCAGATCTAATCTCATTTTAGTCAACTTTTGGTTTTCTCAAAAGTCAAAATTCTCAAATGGTCGTTTTTGAATAAACTTGGGAATTCAGAGGGTTCATTATTAGAGTTTAAAAGCTCTTGGGGATTTGTAGTCTAGTTGGTAAAGAAAAATAGAAAAATGGTAGTTCTTTGTTTCTCAGCTGTTTGAGTGCTTTTTAGATAGCTTATTGTGGGGTACCTATTTCAAAATCTGTCCTGTGCACAGTAACAGTGCCCATCTTGATAAGCTCACACTGAGCTTATTACTTGTCCAAATCATGTGTTCTTTGGTTCTTTGGAAAGCCAACTTGGTCATCTTGAAGACCCTAGTCTTGTTTTTAACTTTGGACCTCATTTGCTAGGGCTGCTATAAGCCTAGAGTTTGTCCCATTTTCTGTTTTTCAAGCACTAGAAGCATAAGTGCTTATCAGCTTATTGTAGCTTATCACTTGAGTTTCGTCTCTTTTGGCTTCATTTTAGCTCATATATCTTGTTGGTAGCTTATTTGAGTTTTCGTTTCATCTTTTTAAACTTGTTTGAGCTTATTCCACTAATAAGCTCGATTTCATAACTTGTTGGTCATAAGCTCTCCAAATAGCTTATTTGTGATTTGTAAAAGTTTTGTCTTTGTTAAAGTTTCTTATAATCAGTATTAAAGTAGTTTTCAAAAGAAAATCAGAAAAGATCAAGTTTAATTAGGTGATAGTGTTTATTTAAGCTTTAGCTTTTTGATTTTTCTTTTCAACTTTTTAATAAGCAAATCCTGTTTTTCTATTTTTCTTAGGTTTCTGTTATCACATAGGATTTTTAGAAAAAGTTTCAGATTTTTTTTCTCTTTTAGTATTTATTATAATTATAAATAGTTAATAAATCATAAATAATTAGTAATAAATAATTAAAAAGTCTAAAAAATTTATTTTCTTTTTAAAATTAGTTTTATCTTATTTTAGATTTTTCAAAGTTAAAATTTTATTTTTCCAAGTTTATTTTCTATTTTCTAGTATTTAAGTGAATTTTAAATAATAATTAATTAGTAATAATTAGATAAAAAGTGTGAAAAATATATTTTCAGTTTTAAAATTAGTTTTATAGTATTTTAGATTTTCAGAATCATAGTTTATTTTCTAGCCTTATTTTGTATTTTCTTTCATTTTAGAGTATTTATTAAATAGTTAAAATAGTTTTTAATTAATAATAATTGATTAAATAGTGTTAAAAATAATTTTCTTTTTCTAATAATTTTATTTTAATTTTAGGATTACAAAAATGTTATTTTCATATTTTTAGGTCTTTTATTTCTTAGTTTTCACTTTTTATTCTGTGCGTATACGTAGTTTTTAAAACTTACGTTTACGTTTTTCTCATCTGATTGTTGTGCTTTCCAATTCTTTGTCCAATTCTATTCCAAATCTATCAGTAGTGTAATTTCTAAATCATAACCTTTGCAGATCACTATCCTTAGTGATCATTCCATCATCTGAGATTGTTTTAACAACCATTAGTCTCCGGGACTAAACAGAATCCCTGTATTCTCGATCTTCATTTGCATTTGTGTTCGAGCTGTTTTGAGTCCTGTAGACTTGACGGTTCGACGAGATCAAAACCAGCGGCATTGCCGGGAGGCTTTAGCGTGTGTTTAGCTTTTGAGCGGACCACTGTGCATCTTACGTCTTTTTTGTAAAGTTTTTTGTAAAGTTTTCAAAAATCCAAAAAGTTCATTAACACTTTTCCTGAAGTGTTTTTAAATCCAAAAATATTTTCATTCTTTGTTTTTTTTGCATAATGTTTTTCAAAAATGCCAAAAATATTCCTCTTTACCCTCTTACCCTTTCTGATTCTTTATCCCTTTACCCTCTATCCATTTGATTCTAACTTCTTCTATTCTCATGGAATCATTTATTCCTTGTGTCGGTTGTGGTGAGCCTCTTTATGGTTCCTGCAATCATTTGAATATGCGTGTTATGCAGTGTGGTAATGATATTCAAAACGGGAGTTGTTTGTTTTGTGGTTGAGGAATTCATTTTGATTATGATCTAATCCGAACTCATTTAACAACCCTTCAAACTCCAACTACCCACCACAGCCGACTTTTCTAACTACTTGTGAGTTTTGTGGAGGTCCTCACCAAGGATTTGAGTGTCAATCCGGAAACACGTTTGTCTATGAACGGTTTTCGGTGATGCTCGAGTTTTGGTTATGACCAAATCATATGATTCACCATTCCGGACTCACGGTTTTGTTGTGAGTATGTTGGAGGTTCCCTTCATTTCTGATTGTCAAATAGAACTTCAGTTCCTTGTAACAATAATCTGACTCTCACATGTTTGAAAATTTCCAACCTCGCGTGCTATACGGTTCAAACTCTATCACGAAGTTATGCATCAAAAATCTCCCATGATCTTGAAACCGCAATGAAATCACTTAATGATATGATGCAAAACTTCAAGGATCAAGTGAGTAATGAAAAGACCATAGGAGAATTGCTGGCCGAAGAACGAGAAGAACGAGAGGCTCATGAATCTAGGGAAGAATCATTAATCCTGAAGCGGCAGGCTCTGAGGCGTTCACAATTTCTGGCGACTCTTTATGATGATGATGAGAGAGTTTTATCCTTTTAGAGATAATCTCAACTCCCTCGGTCAGTTGATATTCGGCAGATTGAGATTTCATCTCAAACAAGCTGCTATCACGAGATTCACACTCACTCTCTTATTATGGGGCAGGCATCAGGCAACATTCTGAAAGGGCAGGATAATTCATAAAGTCTAGTGTTGAGAACCTTGTCCCAATCAGAGAGATGGAATTCGATCATATGTGTGATTCTTCTTTCCCCCAGGTGTTCTCAAGATCATTTTGAAACTTTCTCTGATCTTAGCGAAGATTGTGTTTCATATGGAGACATCGAGTACGTTGAGGCATCACTTCCACAATCGATCAGATCCCTTCTTGAGGAGTTCTCCGGTGAACTCACTCACATCAATCCATCTTTGACGAAAGCCATCGAGGAGAAGATCTCATTGATAATGATCGATTCACTCCGACCTTACTCCAAGCAGTCAATAGAGAATGTTGATCATTTTGTTCCCAGAAACATTGGCTTCTACTTTCACTAATCCTCTATTTGAATTCAACTTCAATCACTTCAATTCTCGAGAATCCACTCTTTGATACCAGTTGAGGATATGATGAGCCCACAATGGAACAAGAGTTCCGCAGCATTCATCATGTGAATGATTCTCTTCATGAGGAGTTCTCCGTTGAACTCTCTACATCATATCATTTGAGTATGATTGCTTGGATGGCAAAATCATGATCGGGAGGAAAAATCTCAATTTGCATAGTTGTAAACAAATCTTCCACCCTCCCCACGAGATGCCTTCCAACCCAAGAGCTCAACCAATAAATCCAAACAAGTTGGCTTGGCTTTGATCCCGAGGAAGATCTAGTTATGATCATTATCATAATTCTCCTTCTTTTTCACTCACCCGTTGACTTCCTCTCTTCTTCACCTCTCTCGGAGTGAGGACACTATCTTTGACCCGGCATTTTCATTTATCATCGTGAGCCGGGTGCGACTTCTCTTTATCGTCGTTGTGGAACTTTCGCGTACTTCATGTTTGTCCAACATCTTGAATGAAAGTCCAGATGGAGATTATTTCTTCCTTTGCTTCCATGAACCAATTAATTTGGGGTCGAGTCAAGCTAGTGACTCGGTAATCAAAAACTATTAACGCACCATATGGGTTTCACCCATATTTACGTCTTCTTCTCGTTCTACCACCCAAGTGTGGGGGGTTGCCCCATGTTATATATATATAAGTATCTAAAAAAAAAATCTTTTAAATAATGGCCGTAATATTTCCCTTTTACATTCGGTTTGGCATAGCATAGGTACTTTGAATTGAGGGCAATATTCATTTCTAAGTGTGGGGGAATTCTCACGAATTTCATATATATCTACCCATTCCGTTTTGGCAAAAATTTTTTTTTTGGAGTAAGTGTTTTACACTTTCTCATTTGGTTATCGGTCCGCCTTGTCTAATAGACAAAAGGATTGGCTAATCCGGAGCAAACGCTCTTGGTAAGATTTCTCAAATCCTTTTATATGGCTTGCAATTTGCCCAAATTGTATGGTTTCTCAGACTCCCATATCCTAAAGATAATGAGTTGGCTAGCCGCAGGGTTATGGCTTGTGGTAAAGGCTGTGGAAAAATCCGGTATTGACTCACCAAAGATAATCCTGATAATTTATCTAAGAGTTGGCTAGTCGAAGAATGCGGCTTCGGTAAAGACACATCAATCCGTTTTATGGTTTATGATTTGCCAAATCATTTTGTTTATCGTTGTACCAAGGTTCTTACTTGAATCAAAACAATTGGCTACTCCAGAAGTGATGGCTTTTGGTAAAGAGTTTTTCAAATCCATCAAAGTTTTCTCAAATCATTGCTAGGGACTAGCAATATCTCGATGTGGGATTGATGAGTGTCCAAATACTCATCATTTTTACATAATCTAAACTGCAAAATCATCTGAAAACACTCAAAAACACATTAAAATGATCAAAATATCCAAATCGGTGTTTATGTGTTTTAAATTCAAAATATCAAAATCAGATGAAATGTATCAAGTTTGTAAAATTGGCATTTAGTCCCCAGTTTTAAAAGTTGTCAAATCTAGTCCCTGGAAATTCAAAAATGTGGAAATTCATCATTCAAGGTCCCTGAAGTATTCTAAGTTGTTAAAATGATCCTTGAATGATTCTTTGGTCAATTGGCAAGAAAGGTCCCTAAACTTTGGAAAATTACAAAATTAGTCCTTGGACCTTTGAAAATGGATTTTATGCAAAAAGGGTTCTTGTTTTATCAATGGTAATTATGTGGTCCATTGGGAAGTTTGGAAACATGACATTTTGGTCCATGAAGATTGGTAAAATTACAAAAATGGTCCTTGGGAATTTCACAAACCAAGCGGACACCTTATTATTAACTAGGCCCAATCCATCATCAGCAATGAGCCAAATCTATGACCCGTACTTTTGTTGTACTACGGTCAAGCGAAGGTCAAACCCGCTGGCAACGATACCGATTCTGTAGCAGACTTCTCTTCCGTGAATCTCGAAAACCATGGCTGGTTTTAACTCCTTTCTTACCACTCCCATACCTTGTCCTCCACATCATCTAAACAACAAAAGCTTTAATTAACACTACCAAACCAATTAAAGCAAAAACCATATGGAAAATTGGCAAAAGCTAGATGGACGATATGGATGATTCTGCCAATCGATGGCTCGAGTGGTGGGAAAGTCGGAGGAGACCGTGGAAGTATGAAAAGCCTATAAAGAGAGGTTATGCAATGTATTGATATATCTAGTGTAGTATTTATTTTTCATGTCGAATTAGTGTAATTTTCAATTTCAGTTTATGTTTTAAGCTTAAAACTTTGTATTTCAAGTTATTATGTTATGATAAAGCTTTTGTGAACCTTAAATTAAGTGAGTTAAATTCAGGTTTGTGCAATTTTATGTTTAAGCAAAATTTCATGTTGTATCAAATGTTGTTTTCAGTTGTTTATCTGGATTAGAATAAGTCACTTAAGCTCTAGCTAAAATTTGAAGCTTTTAGTTATCTTAAAATTAGATTTAGCTTCAAAAGCAGAAAAAATCACAAAAATACCAAGAAAATAGTAAAAAAATAAAAAAGGGTGCTAAGGAAGTGTTCAAATTTAGACAAGGTGTATCTTGGATGGCCTTGGTATAGTGCTTCTTGGGGTGTTGGTTTCAGATCTTGGTTCTCAGTTTGGTCCTTGGAAACTACTTGTAAGCATCTTTAACTAACTTGGTGTTTTCTTGTTGTAGTGCTTAAGTAGCTTATATTTTTGTTTCTTTGTGTTCACTTGTCATATTTTAGTGTGTTTAGGCCTTTAAATCTTTAGCTTGTTCTTTTCATTTCATATTTTGCAAAAATTTGGTTTTAACATTGAAGTGGTATTATCATCAGTCTCAAGTTTTAAGTTGTTATTACCACTTGGTTTTAAGCTCATTTAGTTCTATTTAATCATAATACAAGGTCTGTAATCAAGCTTATGGTTTGAAATTGTGAGTTGCTTTATAAAATTTCACCACGTCCACATCGAAGTGTTTGGTTTAGTGTATTCAAAAGTTCTTTGGTCATATGCTTTGTTGGAAATCTATCTAAACAGGTCTAAACAACTTAGCTCAGTCAAGAAACAAGTTCTTAATAGCATAAAAGTCAAAATTTCATATAAGCATGTGCGACCTTGTTTGGATTTTAGAATATCAAATCTTGATTTTGTGTTCAAAAGTTGTCAACCTTGCTTAATTTAGTCTTATCTTACCTTAATACATCATATTAAGTGCTCTAGATCAGATCTAATCTCATTTTAGTCAACTTTTGGTTTTTCCAAAGTCAAAATTCTCAAATGGTCGTTTTTGAATAAAGTTTGGAATTTCACTGAGGGTTCATTATTAGGTTTCAGTTTAAAAGCTCTTGGGGATTTGTAGTCTAGTTGGTAAAGAAAAATAGAAAAATGGTAGTTCTTTGTTTCTCAGCTGTTTGAGTGCTTTTTAGATAGCTTATTGTGGGGTACCTATTTCAAAATCTTCTGTGCGATGCCAGTGCCTCTTGATAAGCTCACCTTGAGCTTATTACTTGTCCAATCATGTGTTCTTTGGTTCTTTGGAAAGCCAACTTGGTCATCTCTTGAGGACCCTAGTCTTGTTTTAACTTTGGACCTCATTTGCTAGGGCTGCTATAAGTACAGAGTTTGTCCCATTTTCGTTTTCAGCACTAGAAGCATAGTGCTTATCGACTTATTGTAGCTTATCAGCTTGAGTTTCTGTCTCTTTTGGCTTCATTTTAGCTCATATATCTTGTTGGTAGCTTATTTGAGTTTCTGTTTCATCTTTTAAGCTTGTTTGAGCTTATTCCTTAATAAGCTTCATTTCATGTGTTTGGTGTAAGCTTCTCCAAATAGCTTATTTGTGATTTGTAAAAGTTTTGTCTTTGTTAAAGTTTCTTATAATCAGTATTAAAGTAGTTTTCAAAAAAAAAAATCAGAAAAAGATCAAGTTTAATTCAGTGATAGTGTTTATTTAAGACTTTTTAGCTTTTTGATTTTTCTTTTCAACTTTTTAATAAGCAAATCCTGTTTTTCTATTTTTCTTAGGTTTCTGTTATCACATAGGATTTTTAGAAAAAGTTTCAGATTTTTCTTTATCTTTTTAGTATTTATTATAATTATAAATAGTTAATAAATAATAAATAATTAGTAATAAATAATTAAAAAGTCTAAAAAATTTTATTTTCTGTTTTAAAATTAGTTTTATTATATTTTAGATTTTTCAAAGTTAAAATTTTATTTTTCCAAGTTTATTTTCTATTTTCTAGTATTTAAGTGTATTTTAAATAATAATTAATTAGTAATAATTAGATAAAAAGTGTGAAAAAAATATATTTTAGTTTTAAAATTAGTTTTATAGTATTTTAGATTTTCAGAATCATAAGTTTTATTTTCTAGCCTTATTTTTGTATTTTCTTTCATTTTAGAGTATTTATTAAATAGTTAAAATAGTTTTTAATTAATAATAATTGATTAAATAGTGTTAAAAATAATTTTCTTTTTCTAATAATTTTCTTTTAATTTTAGGATTACAAAAATGTTATTTTCATATTTTTAGGTCTTTTATTTCTTAGTTTTCACTTTTTTATACGTGCGTATACGTAGTTTTAAAGCTTACGTTTACGTTTTCTCATCGATTGTTGTCTTTCATTCAATTCAATTCTATTCCAAATCTATCAGTAGTGTAATTTCTAAATCATAACCCTGCAGATCACTATCCTGGTGATCATTCATCATCTGATTGTTTTAACAGCATTAATTATCTCTTTGGGACTAGCGACGGGAATCCCACGTATTCTCGATCTTCATTTGCATTTATTATGCGAGCTGTTTGAGTCTGTAAAGACTTGGCCAGTTCGGACGAGATCATGTCTGGGAGTCTAAAATCTAGCAATAGGCGAGATAGAATAGTTGTGCCTTGTTCTATCCCTAAAAACTGACATGTGACCATGATATGCCTTGTTCCATGTCTAAAATTCAAGCAAGCAACACGTGATGTACCTCCTAGAATTTGGATCCCAGCACTTCTAGACGGAGAATGAGAAAGTAGTGAAGCCATGTAATGTTCCCATCGTTACTTCTGAATGTTAAGATTGACACTAAAGTTCTTGAGATTGTCCAAAACCTAGAAGCAATGCAAAGAAGGATAGGATTACGCCAACTAAAAGTGATCATGATAAGGAAGTGAAAGAACACCATAGGGACAAGAAGTTTGATTTGAACAAAAGAATCGTGTTAGTTCTAGTATTAGCTCCAAGCTTACTAAAATTAATTCGAGGCCTTATCCATGCGCAAAACATGTAAAAATGTTTAATTTCGGTAATCATCAGATAAATGTGATGTGTTATTTCTGAGGTCTAAGATTCATAACCCAGTTAAGAAAGCTTGGAGATCGAAAGCAGTTAAGCAATCACGGAAACCTACAGGGAATGTTGTTTTACAATGTAGGATTCAGTGGAAGCCCACATGGTCGAACATTAGCATGGCAAACCTTACCCTTAGCTAGATCCACTATGCTAGAATAGTGCACTGTATATTAAGGTTTGGAAGCCAACTGGTAGAATAATCCCATTAAGCGCAAAATGTCATTTGACTAAGTCTGATGCTTCTACTAGTTCAACTCCTAGGGATAATGCCATTGCATCTAGGGTTTCTGCTGATTCAAAGACTGTTTGTGCTAACCAAAAAGGAACCCATCGCACGTGGGATCCAATGTTTCCAATTCTCTATCTTAGTCTGTTGTCCAAAGCGGGTCGTACAAATCGTCCCTTGGTATTTGGATTGGGCGACTCTAAACTGATGGGCTCTTAACAATGACGTCTGTTCACTTCAGATTCGGGCCTCGTACTTCATCATAATGGTGTCTGCAGATAACACTTCAGGCCCTGTTCTTCAAAGAAAAGAAAAGTGTGCGCTCTTGTGCGCTTTATCTTCACTATGAGAAATTCTCTCATGAATGGCCATACTCATCTACATTCTTCATCAACAAGCTTCATGTTTTTCCACGCTCATTCAGTCATCAAGTGGATCTACGTTCATTGGTGTATTCTCTTATTCTCTTGTTAAATCAAAAATGGCAACTTCGGATGCAATTTTTGAAGGGGAGAAGAGTGAATATACTACATGATTATGGATGTTTGAATAATGAAATGCTCCTCCAATCGCTTCTTGTCAAAGGAACTTTAGATCGGACTTAACAAAAGCAGTTCAAATCGTCCGGAACTGACAATGGAACTGAGTATGTTAATAAAGTACTCAATGAATTTTATGAAAATATTGGAATTAGTCCTCAAAGAAGTGTTCCTCGAACTCCTCAACAGAACGGTGTAGTTGAAAGACGAAACGAACTCTTGTAGAAGCTGCAAGGACAATGCTGATTTACTCAAAGGTTCCAATGGTTCTATGGGCTGAAGATTATTGCCACTTGCTTGTTACACTCAAAATAGATCTCTAATTCACACATCTCACGGAAAGACTCCATACGAACTTGTCCACAATCGAAAACCTGATCTATCATACCTTTGTGTGTTTGGTGCTTTATGTTATCCAACTAATGATGGTCAAGATTTAGGAAAACTAAGAGCCAAAGCAGACATTGGAGTATTTGTAGGCTATGCACCAAACAGAAAAGGTTACTAAATCTACAACAAAAGAACCCGAAATATCATGGAAACAATTCACGTTACGTTTGATGGACTGACGGTCAAATGGCTCTGGACAATCGATTCAGAACCGCACTTCAAAACAGTTCCATTGGTTCATCCCTTGTTCCAAACTTTTCTCAAGAAACTCCATATGTACCTCCATCTGAAGATGATTTAAAAAAATTGTTTGATCCTATGTTTGATGAACTTTATGATCCGAGTACTAATGAGGTGTTGTTCCCTACAACAGAGGATTCCGTGAATCCACTCAATCCCTCAGTCTCAATATCATTAAGTCAAGAAGCGCTGCTGCGATCCTTCAGTCTCATCAACAAATCATCATTCTTCAAATGTACATCATGGAACATTTCGGCATCAATGATGAAGTTAATCCCTTTGCTACTCTTGAGGATGCTCCATTTTAAAACATATTTGCTCCGAATCTTCATCGAACCATCTTCTTCGAGGGACATCGACTCTGCTACTGCAGTCCCTCAACAACTACCACATGAACACCTCAGAAAATGGACTCACGATCATCCATTAGACAACATCATTGGAAATCCTTCTCGTCCAGTATCAACACGGAAACAACTTGCAACCGATGCCTTGTGGTGCTTCTTCAACTCCGTACTCTCTAAGATCGAACCAAAAGATGTCAAAACCGCCATGAATGAAGATAGCTGGTTCAATGCCATGCAAGAATAAATTCATGAGTTTGATCGACTAGATGTATGGGAGTTAGTACACGCTCAGATTGTGCTATGATTATTGCTCTAAAATGGATCTTCAAAGTGAAACTTGATGAGCATGGTGATGTGTTGAAGAACAAGGCTCGATTAGTTGCTAAAGGATACCGTCAAGAGGAGGGCATAGACTTTGAAGAATCTTTTGCTCCTGTTGCTCGAATCGAGGCAATTATAATCTTTTGGCTATGCTGCAAGTAAGAACATGGTAGTCTATCAAATGGACGTGAAGACGGCATTCCTGAACGGAGATCTTAAAGAAGTCGTCTATGTCAGCCAACCTGAAGGCTTTGTGAATCCAGAACATCCTACCCACGTTTATCGTTTGAAGAAGGCTCTGTATGGTTTAAAGCAAGCTCCAAGGGCATGGTATGATACGCTATCAAAGTTTTTTTCTATCTACCGGATTGACAAAGAGCAGTTGATCCAACATTGTTCACCAGAAAGTCAGGCAAACATTTAATTCATGTTCAAATTTATGTTGATGATATCATTTTGCCTCGACTGACCCCAATGAGTGTGACCGTTTTCAAATGAAATGAGTTCAAAATTTCAAATGTCAATGATGGGACAAATGTCATTTTCTTGGGACTACAAATTTCACAAAGTCCTGGAGGCATTTTCATAAATTAATCTAAATATGCTACTTGAGATCTTAAAGAAATTTGGATTTGATTCAAGTGACCCTGTTGACACTCCCATGATTGATCGAACCAAACTAGATGAGGACCACTGAGGGATCATGATTGACCAAACAAAATATCGTAGTATGATTGGATCCCTGATGTACCTCACTTTGCTAGTAGACCGACATCTTGTTCATTGTTTGCATGTGTGCTAGATACCAGGCTAAGCCTACTAAAAGCACCTTGAAGCGGTTAAACGGGTCTTCGGTATCTCCAAGGAACCATCAATATGGGACTTTGGTACCCGAAGGACTCTGGTATGTCACTAACGACCTATGCAGATCTGATCATGCGAGGATGTCAAGATACTCGTCGAAGTGCGTCTGGAGGTGCTCAGTTTTTGGGTGATAAGCTTGTGAGCTGGTCTTCAAAGAAGCAAATGAGTACTTCTATTTCCTCTACAGAGGGAGAATACATAGCCATGTCATCTTGTTGTGCTCAAATCCTTTGGATGAGATCTCAATTAACTGACTATGGCTTTGTATTTAACAAAATCCCTCTGTATTGTGATAATAAAAGTGCTATTGCTCTTTCATGCAATAACGTTCAACACTCAAGAGCTAAGCATATCGACATTCGTCATCATTTCATCAGGGAACAAGTGGAAAAGGGTGTGGTGGAACTCTATTTTGTGAGGTTTGAATATCAGTTAGCAGACATCTTCACCAAAGCTCTTCCAAGAGAACGTTTTGAGTTCATACTTCCACGACTAGGCTTGAAAAGCCTTCAACCAGAAACACTCAAACGTCTTCAGGAAGAAGACGAGGAGTAAAGGTCTATGCTCATCTATCTCTTGTATATATCTATTCGAAAATCAAAATACAAAATTATAAAACTTTCAAAATCCATAAAAATCTGAAAAATTCGAAAAATCTTCAAAAAATATTGTCAATTTGTCATGTTTTCTCGATTCGATAATATCTACGGTCTTTGTGCTGTCATTCAAAGAATGACACGGGACTTTAGATGTTGCTCGAATTCTTATTAAAAATAAAATAAATATTATTGGAGAGAAAAAAAATGGTTTATTGTCATGTCAGGCAGTAACCCGCTTGTCAAAGAAAAACGAGCCATACTTGTATCATATTTTCAAAATTCCATGCTCTGATTCTAAAACATTTATCTGCTGAAAACGAACTGCTATGAAAAAATAACTCGGACTCTATTTTTGATAATCATCCGGATTTATTTGTCAAAATATCTATCTCTCAATCAACAACCTATGTCATTGATTGAGGGGAGAATGATTTCAATTAAATTAAAAAGTTATTTGGCATTCAATTGTTTTCAAAAGATAATCATGCATGTTTAACAATGGAGTTTAAAATCTCAAAATCAGATCCTTATCAGTTAAAGGCTTTCATAATCAAGTCACAATTCTCCTCAAAAGCTTTCAAAATCAATTTAAATCTATAAGAGATCACAAATCTCAAATGATTTGATAATTGTGATAGGGGGAGAATGTGTGATTTAAATTGGATTTAAACTGATAATTCGGTAAATGGTTTTATAAGGATGTACAAGCTCTCCTTCCCACATGTGACAAACGATTTCAAATTTTCCATGCACATGTTGAGTGGGAGCATCTATCTTAAACCTATGATTTGAAACGTGATCACTTATCTCAATGTGCAGGTTCCCTCTAGTATGTGCAAAACTCTTTTCAAATCTCGAGCACATATTGAGGGGGAGCAAAATCATGAAAACCTCATCCTTCCCAAAATGCTTTATCTACTTGATTCGATTAGGGAAGTGATGTTGATATTTTTAGAAAATGGTAATCAAAGAAGTTAATTCTTTCTCTTGCCTCCGTGTGGAAAACTATTTCAAATACTTGATTCACATGTTGATGGGGAGTTCTTCTTCTAAAAATATCAAAAACAATTCAGGTACAAAATGCTTTGATAATATATCACAAGTATCCGGATTGATTTTCAAATGGTTTTCAATTGGTTCCTATGGCAGATGAACAATACCAAATAGACCGACCAACCTTACTTTATGCGGTGATATAAGGATGATAAGGTTAGGTATTGGTTCCCATGATCCGCCAGAGCCGGAGGGATCTACCCACGGACAATCCACTAGATAGTGTAGAGTCCTTAGGTATATGGAAAAAAAGGAGAAAAGTGAGATACGGGAAGAGTGCGGCTGAAGACAGAGCTAGTACTGGAATAAACCCAACAAGGTTCTAGTTATGAAGTCTCGGTAAGCACTGAAGGGGTTGAAGAATGAAAAAGAATTGAATGTGAAAATGGGTGAAAAGAAATAGCCCTCCAATAATTCAACCTTAGGGCAGAAACTGGGTTCAATACATACGCTACTGGTGGTTACTTAGGTAACTCTGGTATTGAAGACAAGACGTCATGAACCCAGTGACGCACTGCACTAAACTTCCCAAGCTACTCAAGTTCCTCTTAAAAGGGCTTGTTTTCATTCTCACGGGGAACCTACATTATCTATCGACTTTCTCTTAGAGATTGTTGATATTGAAGAAGGAGACCCTCTCCCTAGTCTCCGATATAGGATCCAAATATGCACAAATTAAGTCTAGAGCCACGAGATCATCAATAAATCTCATTAGGACACTTTCAATGAAGACTCTCTGTTTCACACAATGTGGAAAGAGAGATTATATCTTGAGTCCTACGCAATATCCTTGTGGTATTGTTGCCAAACATCTGAGTGATGTGTTTACATATTCACTGTGAAGATGGAAAGCCTTCTGGAGCCAACATCTAACAAGCTCCTGGTAGGTGGCATGTGAGATCTATTATACAGATCAACCATGTGACAACTGAACAGAAACAATGGGGCGATTCAATCTTTTGAATCAATCCTGGTTCAGGTTATGGATTGACGGATACCTTTGAAAAACCGGTCTTTTTGCTTTAAAACTCTTTTCATTAGCACGTCGACCGTGTACTAATTTTTCAAATCAAAAGGTGTTTTATGATTGATAATTGATTTTTCATTAAAACCTTCGTTATATTGCAAAAACAATTTCTATTGAGCAATACACGATTGTTTTTCAAATCTCTTTTCATCAATCAGTGGACTTAAATTCGCTGGTTCACTCACTCCGTGTTGTCTTCTTTGAGACGTTCCGGTTTGAGAATAGCTAGAGCAGCTGCGAAACCCTGTCAAGGAAATTCTTCGGAATTCCTGATCACAGGCAGTACTGTTACGGATCACGGGGACCTGTGGGCCGTGTACCTCAATTCATCGAAAGTGATCAAAGACACTTTCATGCGCTTTATTGCTAACTATTGTATGCAGGTACACCCCGGCGTTTGCGGTGATCAGCATGGAGCGGTCAATCCATAGCCACATGCTCGCACAACACATTCATATCGAAAGAAATCATGATTGGTGCATCAATGACTCTGATATTCTAACTCCATGCTTCTGCTATGCTGCTGCCAATATCATGAATCAACGAAAGCTTCCGCTACTCTGATGAGAAGATATCATGATCCAGAATGTGAGCATGTCGGTCCGAAAGTCACAACATCACATAATACCAACACCACAATGGATGTATCATAGATTTTCTATTAGCAGATGATCTCAAAAGCTGGAGCAACATTATTATCACGTGGATCAATAAAAGACCTCCACTTGGATTAACCAAACATGCAATGAGTGGAATCAATGACTACGAGCTCCGGAGCAAAGTACTACATCAAGAATGCAAGATCAATTGTTAATGTAATATTTGATTGTATTCAATGTCATTTTAGTATATGTTTGAGGTAACCTCCCTTAGGGGGATTGTTTGTAGGAATTAGAAATTCAGGTATTAAGAGTCGGTCACCTCAAGTATATGTAATCATTAGAAAGCTCGTAGTCATAGTACTTCTATGTTAAGTAGTATTTAGTTTAGTTACACCGTGGAGGACAGACCGGGTCTTTACCCACTGTATGCCTGATCCGCAGCCCGTTGTGTGGCGTTTTATTGTAAGACTATAAATACTCTCTACCCTTTAAGGTAGAGAGTTGGAAGCTAATAATAAAATTTTCTTTCTCTCACTAAAGTTCCCTAAACCTCTAACTTTCTCTCTCTATAATTCCACTTATACGCCTACTTTGTGTTATGGTTTGATGTGTATGTGAAATCCAATATCCTACAAAGTGACTGTTCTACCTAAAGGGAAGAAAGCTATTTCCTGTCACTGGATCTACAAAATCAAACTCAAAGCTGATGGTACACTTGACAAGAAGAAAACTAGACTTGTAGTGAATGGGAATAGGCAAAGGAAATGTGTTGACTATGAAGAAACCTTTGCTCAGTGGCAAAATGGTGACTGTTAGAGCTTTACTTGCAGTAGCAGCCATGAAAGGTTGGGATATTTGTCAAATGGATGTATCTAATGCCTTTATACATGGTGATC
>OU343224.1:196111288-196212827 GCA_910596185.1 Chrysanthemum makinoi | reverse complement strand
CTTAGATGCTAGACTAACACTGTTTCTACACAGATCCCCACCGTGCATTTGATTCTCACTTAGGTTTGTAAATGAATATGCTTTAATGGGATCACTTTTCATGCGTATGATGGATGTTTAGGCGTTATTGGAATGTCTTAATGGTTATTCTGTTGCATCATTAGGGTATAGTTGCAAGTGATTTTGATGTTATTTGTGTATGTATTGTGAGAGGGATTTGTGTATTTGCCTGTGTTTTCTCTTTAAATTGTAACCGTTCTATATAGCGAGTTGAGTGTGCTCATGTAATGGTGATGAATGATTGTTTGGTTGGAGCTATTTGTTTTTAGAGTAGAAAATGTTCTTGGTAGCGACTTACAACATTATTCCTAGCGAGTTGTTTTGATAAGTGAAACTTGTCCCAGATAGCGACTTAGATGTGTTCTTCGTAGCGAGTTGGATTGTGTGTTCTTAGTGGCGACTTACCAATATTCTTGGTAGCGAGTTAGTTTGCTCATACTTATTTAGCGACTTACCTATGTAACTCGTAGCGACTTATCACTATTAATGTTGGTAGCGACTTGTACTAAGGCCGGCAATTTTGACACGAACCCTGTTAACACGACACGACACGACCTGGTCTTAACAGGTTCGTGTTTGACCTTTAACAGGTTTCGTGTCTTAACAGGTCTGACCTGTTAAGACCTGTTAACATAACAGGTCTTAACAGGTCAGACCTGTTAAGACCTGTTAGGACCTGTTAAAATTAATATATATATATATATATATAAGGCTTGAAATTACAACAGTCAACAAACCCTACTCATATATGTGGTACCCCTATAGCAATGTCTTTCTCTCTCTGGTAAAATAAGATCCAAACCATAGCCGACAACTTGCAACTCGCCACCTCCACTCCACCACCGGTCGTTCAACTACACCGCCTCCACCAAAAGCATCCCCGTGATTTCCTCATCATCTATCACCACATCACGCGCCACCAAAATCCCTTTATTTTAACGCATCTCCACACAGAATCCGCCGTTGGTAATATTGAAGAAGAAGTCGTCGTGAACATCGCCCGATAGACGAGGTAAACATGTCCTTATAAAGTTACTTTTATCACTATCCCCTTCCCTCTCAATCTCATCTCTCGACCCCGATTCATTCAACTGATTCGACTGTTTGATTTCTTAATTAAAATGCTACTCTTGAATCATGTGTTTTTAATGATACTAGATTAAACAGATAAAGATATTGGACCCATTATGTGCTAAGATTCTAAAGTCTAAACTGTTGGGATTTTAGAAGCAGTTAACCAGTAACCTCTACGAGTACGCAGCGGATATTAGATCTAGTTAATACAATTATGTTAACACGTAATTAATAAACACATAACTAATACAATATTAATTAATTAAAAGGGATTAAGAAAAGCTAACCTTGCTTGGCAATTGATCTCTAGTTACGAAACAAGAAACCTTACGAAACCTTAAGTATCTAAAATAGATACCTCTACGGTTGCACACACAAACACTTTAACACGAATACGCCCGATCAAGCTAGTCGTATACGTTTAACCAAACAACCCTTGTTAATACTTGAACCCTCGAATCAAAACAACCAAGAACCTGCTGCCCTTTTGTTTACCCGAGATCCAAATAATACCCGAGAACCACAGCCCCTAGTATCCGATATCGTGTGATAAACAAACCCGATATAACATACCATATGCTCGAGAACAACACTATCAAATCTCTTTGCCTTGGCATTCTAGTCGACCGGAGAAAACACCAAGAAAACCAATCATTGAAAACCTTGAGGATTTATTCAAAGTTGATTGGTCAACAATAATAAAAGAATGTATCCTTTTAATTTGTTGACAAGCAAATCAATACAACTTACACGTCATGTGGTTTTATATGCATGTGCATGACATTGCATGAATGAAAACAATGAATGTGTAAGATCAGTATACGCATGTGATTTGTAGTGAGAATAATATGCACAGTGTATAAATTGTATCATATTAGGGTTATGTGTCTTGTAACATGAATACTAGGATGTAGGGTATAAATAGCCTTTAAAACCTAGCAATTCTTGGGCTCCAAACTTGAGCACCAAGCTAAACCACATTCCTTATTTGAATACAATTCCACTAGCCCATCATTCAATCCAAACGCCCCACAATGTGACCGGCAATGGGCTAGGATAAATGGGTTTCTACCGGGTCTAGTTTAGTCGGGTCATACGCGGGTCAAGTTCAAGTATTAAACGATATAAACATATTCTTTGTGTTTAACGTGTGTGCCCCCAATAGGCTCACACACTTCTAGTCGTTTTGTCGTGTCTATAACTCCCACAAACCAACAGCTCCCACTTGGGAGTTGGTGTGTCGAATGGCACACAAAACTAACGACGGAAACGCCTAGCAAACGCTCTCACTCGCTTTTTAACTAAAAGTGTCTGAGAGAATAGTTTCGTAAAAGTTTCTCAGTAGCATGGTCATTCAATGTCTTGCTCTAATCATCATTTGTTATAGATACCGTTAAACTATGGATTATGGATCTCAAATCATTCCATATAGTTTAACCATTTAGAATCTCGTTATAGATTTTAATTCAGATATACCAAATGTAATCAAGAATCATCTTGCCTTACCCTTTGGGTCCGCCGACATTATCCGATTTAAATCTGGAGAGGCGCCATGGTATCTTTCTGCACATATCAAGTGGAGTAACAAATCCTTTATTGACTACAACTGTTGTGGATGCTGCTTCACATCACTCCGAAATATAGTTTTTATAACTACCTTGTTCAGATAGCGTTTTGCGTATACTTACAAAAAATGATATCCACACATACAGAACTTGCTTGTATCTCAAGTCTAAGGATGAAGATAACAAACCATTTTCAATATTTTACTTATGACAAGGATCCAAAAGTAAATGTTTGAAAGTTGGGGAATCCAATATGCATCTCTAGTGAATACATATGAGTTTGGTGGGAACAATCCGAATTCTCGTTAGAATTATAACCAACACTCACATTTGCCTTATCATAACAATATTCCCATATTGTTAACCGACAATGGACATATTTAGAATAATAAAAATTATTCAAGGATTAAACATGCAAATATAGGATAACAATTATTATATGAATGAATAACAAATACCAAGTATCTTTATTCATCATAAAGTAAAAATTGTCTTTCAATCCCAATTATCCAAATACTAAAACAGATATGCATGAAACTCATTTAGTAAGTTGAAGCCTAATGTTTCCAACATTCTCAACCTTTCTTTAAAAGAAAAACTAAATAGTCATCTGAGTAAACTTTCCGAATACTTATTTCAAATTTCACATATAGTGAGTGATTTGAAATATAAGATGAGTGTCTTATCTCATATGCTCATACTATTGCAAGAATTATAGTATGGAGATGTCGTCTTACCTTGCATGAGGTATTAGAAATCAACGACATACTGACAGTCATCTTTACAGTTTCTAAAAGTGTAAAGTATTCTCATTCAATAATGTGTAATGCAACAATGCTCTATGTTGAGCACAACTAGTTAGCAGATTTTTCATAAATGATAAAATCCTACTACAACTAGTATAAATAATCCTCTAGCATCATTTGTACTTATACAACACTATGCTTTATAATTCGTAAACATTTATAAAAACAATAATCTAAACACTCTCAATTAGATATTGTTGTTGTCAGCTCATTTTGTTCTTATACAAAAGCAACAACTAGTCTTATACACACTATAATATATACATGATGAATCCTTAGTTTAAAAACACAAGGTCTCCATCCATGTAAATTATTCCAAGTGAAATATATCATTGAATACTTGCTTGAATAATATATTGCATTTGTGTTAGACTTTATTTTTTTTATTTGTTTATTCCATATAAACATCTATTCCAAGGTTGTTTGTTTTATTCCCTAAATTTCAAGTGAAGTTTCATTCCAAGCTTAAGGATCAATATCTAGCTTAAATAGAATGATATCTTCATCATGTAAATTTTAAGGAAAAACACAATGCTCCCACTCAATGTCAGATGTACTCAAGAGTTATCTTAATTCAACCAGAATCATATTGTAATTAAATTCAAGATCTCAGCTCTTAGATGCATGATACAATCCAAAATATGGATTGCTCAAATTTTGTATACTACATAAAGATAATATAGATTCATAACCCTTTTGATTACACACCGTCCTCGCAAAAGGTAATCATAAAGAAAGAGTTATAAAATCTAATTGTCATATTCAACATACAAATCACATGTATGACAAATAAATATCTTTATATAATTAATGCGTGTATTATATAAGAAAATTTAATCACAGTCAATTGCTTAAGTATGACTAAAAACTTCTTATAAAATGCCATGCATTAATATGTATACAATTTTGTCCTTGTGAGTCTTTCTTCAAAAGAAACTCATTTCAACCTCAAAGGTTAACTGTTAGGCGAAATAACAATCAATTACAAAACTTGATTTGCCTTTTAATGACTGCATCTTATCATTCATAATTCTAAAATATTTATCAGATTCAAGATGTGATAATGTATTTTAGTAGTTAGCTGATTTACAACAATCTTCTAACTTACATCCCTCAGCATTTATACAAAATATCACTCAAGTGATGAGGCATCCTTTCGGATTTATGAATGAGAGTAATCATTATACTTTGGTCAACATTTTCATGTTTAACCTTAGTATGACATTAATAAGCAGATTTTAGAAGGTTAAGTATTTTGTTCTCAAAAACTTTGAGATATGTATATACTCCCACTTACTTTTATAAGTAGAGACAATTCTCTAAATACTAAGTATTTAAGTAACAATAAATTGTTCCTTATGGAGAACCACAAAATACATTTTAAGTTCTCATCTCTATATTTGTTAATAAAATGCTTCATAAGATTTAACAAATTCAGAACTTAAATCAAGACATAATGGAATTCCTTCCAACAACTCAAATTAAAAACTCTAATTTAGTATCACTCTTTAACCAAAAATTCTAGCAATAGTTTTGTGTTTCGTCAAGCTAGGAAGAACACCAAAACTACAATCTTCAAGCTAGGAAGTGTAGAAAAATCAAAAATCCAAAAGGGTTTATGATTCAATTGGTTTGAATAGTAAAACCTCAAATCCCTAATGAATTAAGGTTTTCAGTTATAGGTTGTCTTGAATACCTTCTAGGTTTGAACTATATTGAGTGTATTCATGACACACGCAATTTCTAACCTTGATATGTTTTGGAGGTAGAGCAATTAAAGCTATCATGAACCAAAGAATGTGAATAAGGTTTGATTCAACACATTAGACATACCATAATGAAGTGGTATCCTATGAGTTATTAGAATTGTGAAACTATATCAGAATTCTGTAGATAACTTAATTCTCTTTGGACCAAATACTTGTCAATTGGGTCAAGCCAAATTGCATATAAAGTATTTACGAACCAAGTGCATGCAATAATGTATATTCATTGAACAATACAAGAACCTTATGTTCACGTGTTCACAAGAAGACAGAACTGTTCAAGTATTATATGTTCATGTGTTTACATGAAAACAGAACATGTCAATAATACATTATTAAGTCTTTGAATAATTCAAAGGCCTTATGTTTATGTGTTAACTAGAAGACATAACAATTTTACTATATATACTTTATGTTATAAGTCATTGATTAATTCAAGGATTTTATAATTATGTTTTAACATGTAAGCATAATTATACTAACAAAAGTAATCATGAACGCAAACTATTGAGTTCTATAGTTAATTTCAAGTTAATTTTTATACTTCAGAATTATGATCATTATCATATAACTATAATTATGTTGACTAAAACATGTAGTCAAATGTTGAAGTATCTTTACACTATATTATGACATTTGAATGTAGTAGGGCAACAAACATCTAGCGTGTTCAAGTTCTAGTAGAATCATTATTAGAATGTAGTAGGGCAATAAACATCTCATGTGTTTAAGTCCTAGTAGAATTCTTATTTTACATGTAGTAGGGCATTAAACATCTGACGTGTTTAAGTCCTAGTAGAATTATTAGTTTCCTTTACCTTGCGGTCAAGAGATACCAATAATATTGTTGTTCCTTGCACACACTTTGAGATTTCTCCCACTTGTGAAAGGTACAACATCATATTATGAAAACAAACAACACGTGATTGATTGTTCAAACGATATGATTAATGTCATATATACCATAAGTAGTTTAGAACCATAACCTGTAATAAGGAATTGTGGATTATTATTCTGTAGATAACAGTTCAGGAAGCGACAGCAGGAAGGCAACGTGCTATCTTATAAAATAAAATGCAATTTTCCTTTAAGCAATGGTTGTTCATATTCGGAAAGTAATGGATTATTTCAAAGCTAGTTTGAAATGATATGGGTGACTAACAGGAAATAAATCCGGTAGCTTCCACTGAAATTGACAACATTACATGAATGATATTTCAGTAATAAAATGCAAGTGCTCCCACTGGATTTGTCAACATTGTAAGTGTTACATTTCCAGTAGAAAACATATAGCAGTTTTACATACTTTCCTATTCTCTTCAATTGCCTACGAGTAGCATGTACTTAGGTATTGAGCAGAGTATATGAAGTTCTACTTATGTAGACAATGGACTAGCCATTATATTATTCAATTAACTTGAATCTTTAGCATGCATTCCTCCTTTATCGTCTACATAGCCCCAAGGGTAATTAGCACTTTAGGAATAATAAGAGTCCAAGAAGATTACCTAGCATATGCTAGTAATTCCTTTACTCTTTGCGGTTTAAACTCATACATCGTGACAAGTGCAGGATGTTATTTATTTTGGTAACTCTAAACACAATGTTTCCAGTTACACAAAATATTCTATCTTTCAATTAACTCTAGACCACGAAAAGGGTAATGAAAGATCATATAAGAGTTTATCAATTTTGGAATCCTATCTTAGTTTGTCAACTAAGGAGAAAAGATAGGTATAAGTCTCACTCTTCTTACTAGGAAAAGAGACTAAGTTTGTCTTTCAAAGAAAAACAAATTTGTTTACGAATTATGTTGCAATAACACAATTAATCAGAACATAAAAAGTTCAAATCTAGTATTTTCGATAATTACATTCTTAAAAGAATTAACTACCCAATTAATTACTAATTAAGACTAAGATCCATCTTTCAACCCCACTTAATTACCATAGGTCTGACCAGTGTGTAAAAAAATAGGACAAGAGGTAAGCGTCGAGCGTTAATTGCAAAATGCAACTCTTAGATTTATGAGACTGTTTAAGGCATTAGTATCAAGTAATAATGTCAAAAGCATGTTTAGTTCTCATCTTATGCCTCGGGTCCGAGGTCTGACCAGGTTAACTCGATATAAGTCGACCAAGTATGAACGTGGAAAAATAACCAGAGGTCTGACCAGTGAGAAATAATTACCATAGGTTGGAAAGGCCCTTAGGTCTGACCAGAGAAGTCAATCCAAGTGCACGTGTTCATAGTTGGGTGGCATAGACTTAATATTAACAAATAGGTATGCACATATAAATGTGGTAAAAGTCGTGTACAAAGAAGCATACAAAACAACTTTGTAACACTAATTTTAAAACTTTGGTAATGACACTGTAGTGATCATCATGGTTCACGGTAGCTCCAATCGAACAAACAGGGAGGCAGAGGACCGTAAGCCAAGCATAACCTTAGACATCCTTTCAGTGAGACTGTGCTCACTTCTTTAACCCCCTTTTGAGTTTGTTCTAGTGGGTGAGCCGTACATCCCAAGTGTCAATAGCGTCTAGTTTTTAAATTCTTGAAAACGTGTTTCATATATTAGGTCACTTTATTTTACAAAAACAATTTTCCACGAATCTAATAGCAGGTCACAATGAGCATGATATTTAGGCGTGTAAATAAAGATCAATATTAATGTTATGGTTACGATATGTATTATTCCATATTGCATACAATTAGGTGTCAAAACAAGTAATAATGCACATATAGGAATCACAAACATACAAGCATAAACATTAATATAAATAACCACATATTGTTCCGAGTCCTCTTGCGAGTCTTCCCCAAACGGAGAACCATAAAACCGTCACTAGGATGCAGTACCTAGATCGCCCCATACATCACTTAGAAAAGCAATTGAGTGGGTCTTGTGGCCGGAAAAACACATAAAGCATGGCAATCTCAATTAACAAGTAATTACGCAATATATGTATTTAATCAATATGTAATTCTAATTATCACAATAATTCTAATTAACAATTAATAAATACAAATTAACTTTTAATTCTAATTAGCAAGTAATTATAATTTAACATGTAATTCTTAATTAACAATTTAATTTTAATTATCAAGGTAATTATAATTCACATGTAAATTAAATTCTAATTAACAAATTAATTCTAATTATCAATATAATTTTAATTTGTGTGTGAGTAGTTATTATTTATTAAAAATTGACAAGTATTGCATGTAATTGTCAAAATTAAAATAAAACATAATAACTAAACTAGGTTTCATGCAGCCATTTTAAAACATGTTTATTAATATCAGAAACGTGTAACCCATAATCGCAAAAACGAGTTGACTCGTGATGCCACTGTTGGGATTTTAGAAGCAGTTAACCGGTAACCTCTACGAGTATGCAGCGGATATTGGATCTAGTTAATACAATTATGTTAACACGTAATTAATAAACACATAATTAATACAATATTAATTAATTAAAAGGGATTAAGAAAAGCTAACCTTGCTTGGCAATTGATCTCTAGTTACGAAACAAGAAACCTTACGAAACCTTAAGTATCTAAAATAGATACCTCTACGGTTGCACACACAAACACTTTAACACGAATACGCCCGATCAAGCTAGTCGTATACGTTTAACAAAACAATCCTTGTTAATACTTGAACCCTCGAATCAAAACAACCAAGAACCTGCTGCCCTTTTGTTTACCCGAGATCCAAATAATACCCGAGAACCACAGCCCCTAGTATCCGATATCGTGTGATAAACAAACCCGATATAACATACCATATGCTCGAGAACAACACTATCAAATCTCTTTTGCCTTGGCTAATGTTCTAGTCGACCAGGAGAAAACACCAAGAAAACCAATCATTGCAAACCTTGAGGATTTATTCAAAGTTGATTGGTCAACAATAATAAAAGAATGTATCCTTTTAATTTGTTGACAAGCAAATCAATACAACTTACACGTTATGTGGTTTTATATGCATGTGCATGACATTGCATGAATGAAAACAATGAATGTGTAAGATCAGTATACGCATGTGATTTGTAGTGAGAATAATATGCACAGTGTATAAATTGTATCATATTAGGGTTATGTGTCATGTAACATGAATACTAGGATGTAGGGTATAAATAGCCTTTAAAACCTAGCAATTCTTGGGCTCCAAACTTGAGCACCAAGTTAAACCACATTCCTTATTTGAATACAATTCCACTAGCCCATCATTCAATCCAAATGCCCCACAATGTGACCGGCAATGGGCTAGGATAAATGGGTTTCTACCGGGTCTAGTTTAGTCGGGTCATACGCGGGTCAAGTTCAAGTATTAAACGATATAAACATATTCTTTGTGTTTAACGTGTGTGCCCCCAATAGGCTCACACACTTCTAGTCGTTTTGTCGTGTCTATAACTCCCATAAACCAACATAAACTGGTAATATAACGGTTTTGAATATGACACGATATGCATGTTAAGTGTTAACAGGTTCTTAACAGGTCTTTAACAGGTTAAACTGTTTATTTTCGTGTCGTGTTCGTGTTTGAGAAAAATGACACGATAAGCTAACAGGTCGTGTTCGTATTTGACCTTAACAGGTTCGTGTCTTAACAGGTTCGTGTGACCTGTTATGCCAGCTCTAACTTGTACTTACAAGTCTGCAACTTGTTAATCTTGTAGCGACTTGGTTCTATCATTTTTTTGATAGCGACTTATCTGTACAAGATTAGCGACTTGCTAGCTCAATTTTCAAGTGGCGACTTGGTATGTTGAATTATTTCAAGGCGACTTGCTATTGTAATTTCATGATTAGCGACTTGATTCAGGTTTTCCTGTAGCGACTTGCCTTGACAACATACTCTTAGCAACTTGCTATAACATCTTTTTTTTGAGCAATTTGTACTTGGTTTCTCTTGTAGTAACTTGGTATGACAACTTGTCTCAAATAACCTGCTATAACATCCACATAAGAGTATCTTGTCTCATGAAATTAGTTAATAGCAACTATGCTTTTAAATAATTTGATTCTAAATCAACTTGTCTTTTGATAACTGTGTCAAATGGAGCTGTTACCTTGAAAACTCTCTAATGCCATTCAAATCTATTTCAACCTGCTTATGGGAACTCTGTCTAAGTTACTAAGTTATTGTGTTTATGTAATGAGGTTGTATACAATGTTGCTTAACTAACCCTATCTAATCTAACATGCTCACAATCATTGTTGTTGTATGTGTGTATCTTTAGATCTTCAATGGCAAACACATCCTCAGCTAAGAATATTACATCTGCTGCTCCACCCAATGTCCTTTCAGACAACGAAATCTTCCCTAAGAATCAATGGGTAGAGATAGGGAAAAGTAATTGTTATGTAGACTTGCAAAAGTTGCAACAAAACCCAACCCTCAAAGTGTCTATTGATATCCTCAAAAACACAAATTTCTTCAGTGCCCTAACCAAGCAATGCACAATTCCCACCATTTACATACAAAAATTTTGGAACACCATTGAATGGGACAAAATCTCGACTCATTATACCTGCAAGTTGGATGATAAGGAATTTGTGATCAATTCGGACATTCTCAGCAAGGCCCTTGGAATCACACCCTGTAACCCCACCATACGATCTGAACCACCACCTAGTGCGGAAGAGCTAATAGTCTTTCTGATTGGTTTAGGTTATCAAGTTGGCATATCCAGGGCCTCTGACATCATCACCGGACACATGTATCAACCCTGGAGAGCAATGACAACAGTTCTCAACTTATGTTTATCAGGAAAAACATCAGGGTTTGATAAAGTAAGGATTCCCATCTTGCAAATCCTATGGGGTATCGTCAATGGGGTGAATGTTGATGTATTAGAACGTATTTGGGAAGAATTCTCGTTGTCAATGAACACATTTATCTCCGATAGAACAAACTTTCAGAATAAAGCTCAGGGACGAAAGAAAGTTAACAAACTTGTGATTCCTAGCATCAGATTCTCAAAGCTTGTCATCCAGTACTTGCAACAGACTCATAACTTCAATCCTAGGAGTGAATCAATTCTTCATAATGCCAAGGATGAATTTGTTCTGGGTAACCTTAAATATGTTGCTAAAGGCATGGATAAAGAGATCTTTGGTCTGCCAATTCCTGATATTCTTCTCAATGACGATATTAAGAAGACGGATCACTTCAAACTGTACAAGAAAAGGGCTTCCAGATCCAGTGTTAATGTTGATGTCTCTCCCACTCCACCACAACCCAAAACTGCTAAGTCTGTTTCTGGTTCAAAAACTTCAAAGACTTCATATGCTGCTCTTCCAAAAAGGAGACGTGAAAGGTCACAACCTTCTGACACTACAACCCAGAAGCAGAAAAGAAAGAAGAAGGAACTGGAAAAAGAAAGCGTTGAGGAAACTGAGGTTTCGAGGGGTAATACGAGGTTGATTGATGAAGATGATGCTGCTCTTCAACTTGGAATCAAGCAAAGTCTAGAAAGTCAAAATGTGAGTGCACCAGTTGGAGGTATAGTGTTTAGAGAACATGAACCTGAGCCAAGCCATACAACCCCAATCACACAAGACAAAGGAAAAGGGATTGTTAGTGTTGATACCGAACAAGCCGCACACATGCTTCTAACATTCTCCTCTTCTCCCTCAAGAACTACCACTCAATTTGAACTGAAGAAAAGAAGTGAATCCTCTTCAGCTCAAGAACAATCTGGGTTGGAAAATAAAATGTCTGAAACACAAAAAGAAACTCCTGCATCAAGTGATACCCAGTCTGATCAAAATGTTGTTGAAATGTTGCAGAAAGACTCACAGGAGAACCTTGAGTCAAGATCTGATGAGACCATGCACATGGAAGAACCAAATATGTCTACCGGTTCTTTATCTTCATTGAAGAACCTAGATACAGACCTCTCCTTCGGTGATCAATTCTTAAATGACAAACCCATAGATACCGAATCTTCTAAGCAAGATAATGATAAAGAGGAAGCCCAATCCATGTTTACTGTCGATATTCAGCAAGACACTTCAACCATTCCACCTATGTCAGCACCTTCTCTCGCAACCGCACTTCCACCTCCCAAACCTGCTCAAACAACCGCACTTCCACCACCTGAATCTGCTAAGGATCTATCCCTTGAACCAGTGGTTACAGTTACTGACATGGAAACTCCACCAGCTTCACCACCTCAAATACTTACATCAGATCAATTGCTCGACAAAGCGGTGAAAAGAATTGAAGCACTTGAAAGACAACTTCCAAAATCCTTTAATGCCCTCGAGAATCATGTCTATAGGTTGGAGCACCTCAACTTTAATGAAGGGGTTGCAGACGCCATTGAAGGCGAAGTTAGGGATGCTGTGGAATGGGCAATGGAAGCTCCACTGCTTAAACGGTTCAAAGATCTACCCATTGCAGATATGAGAGTTGTGCTTTCAGATAAGATGTATGATGCTAACGAGCATAAGCATGAGGTCCATAAGAAGTTATTTGAGGCTCTCGATGAGTCAATTAAGCACGACAATCATGAACAGTTTTTGAAGGACATTGGAGAAAGAGAAGCTAAGAAGAAAAGGAGGACGATGGTGTTGGAGACATTGCGTAAAGGTCCTAAAGATCCTCCTCCTCCTCCCTCGCCTCCAACTGGGGGTGCTGGAACTTCTGGAGCTGGTGGATCTTCTAAAACAACCTCTACACCTCCAACACAACCACCATCATCACCACCAAAACCTCCCAATCAACCTAGTCCATCCGGAAATCAGGAAACATAGAAGAAATCTGCAGCTTGGACCATGGTTGATTCAAGGTTCACACCTACAGTCTCCTCTATTCCTGAAGATCAAGTGTTTAATGAAGAGTCGCATGTCATGGCAGAGTCAGAATCAGATGATGATGATGCATCCACCAAGTTTATCCCCAAGCCATCTGAAGATGATTGGTTTGATACATACATGTCAGGTGAACGCTCTAACCCATCTAGATTTGCACCTTCAAAAGACACCATTCAAAGTTGGCTCACTGAAGAGAGACCTCATACTCCAGAACCCTCATGGTCCATCCCAAAGACTGACACGATGATCCCCGACAACAACTGGGCTTCAACAATTTCTACTAACTATGAAACCCCAGATGAAGAATCTCTCCTTCATGTCACTAGAGATATGGGCAGCTTCATTAAGTGGTTTTGTGAACAGAAGGGAATCTCATCCATCACTCCAAAGGATCTTGAAGGACAAGCTTTTGAAATTGTCAAGGTATTTCACTCTTATGCCAATCAGCTCCAATATCAGATGGAAGAGTGCCACAAGATGCTGAGTGATCAAGTCAGTGAGGAGATTAGCCATTTCAATATGAATAAACCTCTTCCTCTCGGTGGTGAACCTGGACAAATGACCATTCAGTCTGAATTCTTCTTCAACCGTGACTGGACTATCTATTGTGCTCGCTCTCTGAAGAAGACCCAGCCTTATCGATTTCGAAGATGAAAGCTGCTACGTACACTGATCAGGTTCTTGAACAGATGGTACCTGATCAATTCTGGTCTGACAAAGAACATGTATATGACATCGAAGCCTCATATGGTATTTCTCATTGGTGGTTCAAAAAGAAGAATTTCTACATTGAGAGACATGGAGCTGACAAAAGACGAAAAGGTGTTAGATCCAAGCTACGAATTCTAAGTGTTGTCAGTGTAGAGATCTTCCCAATCCATGGCTATGATTATCTTAAGAAGATCGTTCTTCGAAGAGCAGACTAGAAAGATCATGTGATTGAAGAGAACGACTTCAAGCACTTGATGCCCAATGATTTTGAAGATCTCTACCTTATGAACCTACAAGGACACCTTAACCATCTTCCGGTTCGTGAGAAGAAGGATCTCTAGGCTGCTGTCAACCTTTGGATCGGGGGCTTGGTTATACGTAAAAGGGTTGAGGATTTTCAGCTAGAAATGGAAAGCTACCAGACTAGGGTCAACCTTACAAGGCCACAATGGGATGCCTCAGGTCTTGAATTTCACCACGAATATAAAGTTATTGACACTCCTAGAGGCATCATCTTTACCGACAGATACGGGACAAGAATGCTAATGAGATTATGCGAGCTATATAAGTTCAGTGATGGTACACTCAGGATGGTTGAACAAGAATTGAACTCAAGAGTGAAGGAAATCAAAGATTGACATGAAGCCGTGGAACAAAACTAGATTCTGGTCAGAACAGGACTTGAAGATGTGTGAAGATTTCATTGCTGCAATTGGTAGAAGATTAAAGACTAGAATGATTTATCGCAGCCTTGAAAGTTTTGTTGGTGGTAGACTTCGTGAAGGGCATTACAAACTGCTTCAAAGAACTGAATGAAGATATCTTCCGGAAGTAGTTTATGTTTTGTATTTTGATGTGTAAAAAAGTGGTGTAAGTACTATAAACAAATATAATGAATGTAATAGTGGTAGGTTATGTAATGTGGCTTCCCTTTTATATAAAAAGGGAACCTCAGTGTTGTCCACTTCAGATCTTATAAAACTAGACACATTTTTCTCCAACAAATGTTTTGTTTCATACATATTTAAATCACTTGAGATCCAAAATCTCTAAGGATTTGAAATTTTTGATCGGGGGAGAAAATGTGATATAAATATGAAAGATGATAAAAGATGACCATTTCAAAGTGCATACTGCTCTCTAATATGTGCTAAACTTTTTCGAATCTCGAAGCATATATTAAGGGGGAGCATTTCAAAAGGAAAATAAACTTTCAAGGTACAAAGATTTATATGTTTCATCATAATGTACCTTGATCGATTTTCAATCGGTTTCAGTATGGCGGTATGATCGTAAATATGCTTCTAAGAACTTTTTCCTCCTCGTGCAAAAAAATTTCAAATCTCTAGGCACATATTGAGGGGGAGAAACTTTTGAAAACCACATCCTTTCCCATAAAAAATATCTTTATCAAAGTATGAAAAACGCTAATTTTTGATCAGGAAAGTGATGTAGATAACTTTTAGAAATAGTTGATCAAAGAAACGAAGCTTTCATTCTTAAATCTGAGATTTTCAAGTCCTCTTGCCTCCATGTGCTAAAACCATTTCAAAATATATGATACACATGTTGAGGGGGAGCTGTTTCTAAAATTATCAAAAATAATTCAGATACAAAATGTTTTGATAATATATCACAAGTATCTGGATTGATTTTCAAATGGTTTTCAATAGGTTCCAATAGCATATGAACAATACCAAAGAGACCGACCAAATTTACTTTATGCATGGTGATATAAGGATGGTTAGGTTAGGTATTCGTTCCCACGATCCCGCCAGAGCCAGAGGGATCTACCCAGGGACAATCCACTAGATAGTGTAGAAGTCCTTAGGTATGATGAAAAAAGGAGAAAAATGAGAATATGGGAAGAGTGCGGACTGAGACTGAACTAGTACTGGAATAAACCCAACAAGGTTCTAGTAATGAAGTCTCGGTAAGCACTGAAGGGGTTGAAGAATGAAAAAGAAATGAATATGAAAAGGGTGAAAAGAAATAGCCCTCCAATAATTCAACCTTAGGGCAGAAATCGGGTTCAATTCATATACTAATGGTGGTTACCAAGGTAACCTCGGTATTGAAGACAAGACGTCATGGACCCAGTGACGCACTGCACTACAACTTCCCAAGCTACTCAAGTTCCTCTTAAGAGGACTTGTTTTATTCTCACGGGGAACCGACATTATCTATCGATTTTCTCTTAGAGTTTGTTGATATTGAAGAAGGAGACCCTCTCCCTAGTCTCCGGCATAGGAACCAAATATGCACAATTGAGTCTAGAGCCATGATATCATCAATAAATCTCATTAGGACACTTTCAATGAAGACTCTCTGTTTCACACAATGTGGAAAGAGAGATTATATCTTATGAGTCCTACGCATTATCCTTGTGGTATTTCCAGAACATCTGAGTGATATGCATGCATATTCACAATGAAGATGGAAAGCCTTCTGGAGCCAACATCTAACAAGCTCCTGGTGGGTGGCATGTGAGATCTATCCAATAGATCAACCATGTGACAACTGAACAGAAACAATGGGGCGATTCAATCTTTTGAATCAATCCTGGTTCAGGTTATGGATTGACGGATACCTTTGAAAAACCGGTCGTTGTGCTTAAAAACTCTTTTCTCCAACACATCGACTGTGTACAAATATTTCAAAATAAAAGGTGTTTATGATTGATAATTGATTTTCATTAAAACCTTCGTTGTGTTGCAAAAACAATTTCTATTGAGCGATACATGATTGTTTTTCAAATCTCTTTTTATCAATCAGTGAATCTCAATTCGCTGGTTCACTCACTCCGTGTTGTCTTCTTTGAGACGTTCCGGTTTGAGAACGGCTAGAACAGCTGCGAAACCCTGTCAAGGAGATTCTTCGGAATTCTACCTGATCACAGGCAGTACTTGTACTGATCAACGGGGAACCGTGGGCCGTGTACCTCAATTCAACGAAAGTGATCAAAGACACTTTCGTACGCTTTATTGCTAACTATTTTATGCAGGTACACCCCGACGTTTGCAGCTGATCAGAATGAAGCGGTCAATCCATAGCCGCATGCTCACACAACACATTCATATCTAAAGAAATCATGATTAGTGCATCAATGACTCTGATATTTTCACTCCATGCTTCTGCTATGCTGCTGCCAATATCATGAATCAACGAAAGCTTCCGCTACTCTGATGAAAAGAAATCATGATGCATAATGTGAGCATGTCGGTCCAAAAGTCACAACATCACATAATACCAACACCAGAAAGGATGAGTCAGAGATTTAATGTGGCTGATGATCTCCAAGCTGGCTCAAATAACTCATTATCAAGTGGATCAGCCTTATAACCTCCATGAAAGATACATTGTAGTTGAACAATGATGAAATCACCACGGAAGCACAATGTTTGATTACTTTGAAGTATTAAAGTCTACGAGCTCAAGACTGAAGAAACAATAGATTGCTAGTATGCAAATTGTAATTCATAGGGTAACCTCCCTTAGGGGGACATTGTTAGGAATTGGAAATTCTATAGTGAAGTATCGGTCACCCCTAAATGTAATCTAGCTTAAGTCAGCTCGTATACATATCGTTTAGTATGTTATTTGTTAGTTAGTTATTAGTGTAGCTTAGACTAGTGCAACACCGTGGAGGAAGGACGGGTCTTTACCCACTGTATGCCTGATCCACAGCCCGAAGGAGGGCGTGACTCTTTGTATAAATAGCCCTCTCCCCACAAGGGAGAGGGTTGGATGTTCATTTGGAATCTAACCTTCCATGAGTTTCTCTTTCTAGAATATCCCACTTTCTCTCTCTAAACCATCTAAATTATACGCCTACTTGTGTTTATGTTATAATGTGTATGCGAAATCCAATATGTAACAGTTTTGCACCAACCGGATGGTGTCGGATCGCAGGGCCGTAGTTTAGGCTTGGTCGGGAAGCTCAATGGTGTTTCTATAGCCTAGGTGGCTTGGTCTTGAGTAAGCACCAAGAGTACGGCCTCTTGGCGGGTCATTTGGTGGTGGGTTGATGAGTGGTGGTTGATTATCACCTTCCATGATGAAAAGTGATGGGATTACTAACAAAGGTCACGAAGAAGGGGGATAGACTACGAGGAAGCTAAAAATGGGAAAAAAATCTTACTTGATAGGAATCAAGTAAGGAAACCTAAACGAGGTGGACTCCTAACTAGCTATTCTATTCCCCGGCAGCGGCGCCAAAAACTTGATACGCTTACGCAGCGCGTTCGGGGTCAAAGGAACTTCCTTTTCGTCGAGCAAGTTTTTCAACACCCTAGGCAGTGAACCTAATCGTTGTAGTGTAGTATTAGGGTAAGCCTCGGGAATTGATATCGTTCTCTAGGGGAATAGGAATGCTAGTAAGAAGTTACTACGCTAAGGTTGGGGTTGAGGAAGATTATTTTTTTTATCTTTTTTATATTTTTTAGAAAATGGAAAGGTACGAATCTCGGGGTTTGGATTTGGGGGTTGGTATTTCTACCGATTACTCTACTTATCTATTCTAATTAACTAGGCTAAGGGTAGTCTATGTCTATTGTTGTGTGCTCGTATGATGATTAAAAATGTGTTTACTTAGATGTTATTACTCCGTTGTTATCTTCTATTGATGGTTGAATTGTCACGTCCTTATTCTTAATGCGTTGTGTTTATAAGGTCGTAGGGTATGCGTTTATCCCTAACTCTTTGAAGCTACTAAAGGTTAATGACTACGAAATCTCTAGGATTCATAAACTTAACACTAAGGTATTCTTTGGATGTTTAGCCTACAATTCCACTAGTAACTATATGCTAAGGTTCAACAAAGATTAATCAAGCATTAATAACACAACGAATGACCTATCGCAATACTAGGTCAATCACAATTAAGATAAGAGACAACCAATCAATATTCAATAACTAGTTTTCATATTACGTAAGCAAACACACAAGTAAATTAGCCGGACATGGAGAACATGCAAGCATACACACAATCAATTGAAGACATAATTGAATCAATGAATTAAAACACTTATCTTGATGTAAAATAGGGTATGGAACCCTAAAATACTGTACAAGACAGCCTTGGTCCGGTTTAGGTTTTTACTCCAAAAAACTACCTCCCTAAAACTGAAAAATTTGGATTCTATATATAGTGTTACAAATTGCAACGGCGTCACTCTTTAATTGTGACGCCGTCGGGTCGTCGCCATTAGGGTTTCGTCTTGGCCACGTCAACTTTGTGACGGTGTCACCTTATGCCCGTGACGCCGTCGCCTTCAGTCTCTGACGCCGTCTGGATCCAAATCTAGGCCGTCTGAGCTGCGACCCCGTACTCTTTTAAACCTGATGTCATCACTTGAAAAATGTCAATTTGCTCTCTGAGTTGTCACAAGATGTGTCGCGACGGCGTCACAAATCAGACCTGACGCCATCCCCTTTCAATTCAGCAGATTGAGTATCTCGATTCTTGACTTTGGCCATTTTCTTTGTATATTCGCGCCTTTTCGTCCGAATAAGTGTCATTCCAGCAATTTGCCTTCAAGAGACCTAGAAAGTGAAAAGGAACGAAATTAAGTAATAACGGATACAAAAGTGATCAATTAAGGGCTTAAATGACCCCTCAAAATGGTACCTTTTAAATCCTTATCAATGAATAAGTATTTGTAATTCGTATATTTTTTAATTTTTTCGCACGTTTTTTAATTTCCGTATGTTTTTTATTTTATGTATGTTTTTTTATTTTCGTATGTTTCGTACTTTTTTTTTCGTTGTAACTTTTTTTTTAATTTGTATTGTAATTGTTGGAAGTACAGGGTCTAAAGTTGTTAAGTTGGAAGACTTCTATTACCTTGGATGAAGTTTAGTTGTTGTTTGAGAAGAAGTTATAAGTTGGAGGGCTAAAGTGTAACATCTGGCTATATAAGCTCATAGCCTAATCTAGGGCTTTACAACTTGTTTTCTGATATCTCTTTCATTCTCTCTCGTTTACACACACAGTCTTTGTTTCTCTTGTTATTGATATCACTTTGATATCTGTTTGTCTTGTATCATTCTGAAGATCAATCTCTTTATTTGATCTTTATAGTTTGAGTGGTTTGAGTGATATTGTAGTGAGGATTGATTGGTGTCTACCTAGTAGAGATCAATCTTGTCTTTTGTATTGTTTGGTAAGCATCCGTTTGGAGACTTATCTTCTTGAATTGTTATAATAAAAGATACACCAAGGGGTGGTTGGCTGGGTGTAAAAGAAGTTTGTTGTGTGTTTGTTACCATTTTTACATGGTATCAGAGATCACGGTTCTGATCTGGTGGTTTTGAGATTCTAGGGTTTCAAGGGGTTTCGAAGGATATTTGGGGTTTTTTTGCAATTGACGGTGTTATTGGTTAATTGAGGCTCTTTTCTTAACGGTTGTTGTTGATTTAGTCTAGTCAGGCTAGATCTGGTGATTCTTATGGGATTCTTGATTAGGGTTTCTTGAAACCCTAATTTCTGGTTTTTGGGGATTTTGTTCCCTGGTGTTCTTGGGCCCATTCTTGGTTACAATTACGCTAAAGTAAGTGAATCTAGTGTGGTTGTGTTTGGTTCTTTCATTCATTACAGCACTGTAAGTATCATCTCTTCTTTAAGACAACACTAACTTAGTTTAGAAGGTGCAAACGGGACAGTTAACATCTTGATCTACCAACGTGATTGGTACGAATACCTGCTATGGTTGTCCCCAGTCTTCTGACTGGTTTGTTGTTGATCTTGGGTGTGAGTTGTGTTTACTATATTCAGTTATCTTTGTTATTTAGTTTCTTGTTGAGTCTAAGTCGAAGGAGGATAGGATTTGGGCAGTATTGGAAGTTGTTGGTTCTGTTAAGTTCTTGTTATTTGTTGGTCTTGTTGTTATTTTTTCTTGTGACTGTTTCTGTTACTTCTTGTTATTTGTTGATCTGTATATTATTATGGCTATTGGTGATCCTGGTGGTAGTAATTCTGAAGTCTTAATTAGTAATCTTGATGCTGGTAATCCTCTTCATATTCAAACTAATGATAATAGTGGTACTGCTCTTATTCCATTTAAACTTCTTGGGACTGAAAATTATAGAATCTGGTTTGGTGCTATGAAATTGGCTTTGCAAGCTAGGAATAAATACAGCTTTGTTGATGGTACTTGTCTTAAGGAATCATTTGCTACTAGTGATGTCTAATATGCTCAATGGGATAGATGTAATGCTATTGTCTTGACTTGGATTATGAATTCTGTTTCTCATGATGTTTATATGGGATTGGTTTATTCTGAAAATGCTGCATCTGTTTAGAAAGAATTAAAAGAAACATATGATAAAGTTGATGGTTCTGTGATATACAATCTGTTGCAAAAGATTAATTCTGTTAAGCAAGGTGGTAGTTATGTTGCTGATTATTATCATATGCTTAATTCTTTATGGAGAGAATTTAATTCTTTAACTAAATTGCCTAAATGTACTCGTGAGCTTAAGTGTACTTGTGAGGCTAGCACTGAGTTAGTTTTGCATAGGGGTGAAAACGAGCCGAGCCGAGCCCGAGCCTGCCAGAGCTCGAGCTCGGCTCGTTTATATATAAAAAGCTCAAACTCGAGCTCGAGCTCGTTTCGAGCCCCACATTTTGAGCTCGAGCTCGGCTCGTTAACACAAGGCTCGAGCTCGTTAACACGGTTATATGTATAGAAAATATATATACGTATATATTTCTAGGGCTCGTTTAAGCTCGCGAGCCTAAACGAGCTTTTTGTATAGAGCTCGAGCTCGAGCTCGATTATTAAATGAGCTCAAACTTAGGCTCGAGCTCGGGTTCTAGCTCGTTTAGGCTCGAATCGTTTGAGCTTTTTATCGATCCGATCCCGAGCTTTTCACGAGCGGCTCGGCTCGTTTCCACCCCTAGTTTTGCATCAGCAGTTGATGAAACTGATGCAATTTCTTATGGGTTTTGATGATTGTTATCAACCTATGAGAACTGCATTATTAACTAGAGATCCTCTTCCTGAGGTCAAGGATGCTTATGCTGTTGTATCTAGGGAGGAGTCCCACAGAGGGATTCCTGAGTCCTCTAGTGTTTCTGAATCTAAACTTAATGCATCTTCTTTTGTTGCTAAGTCTTTTAATAACAATAGAAGAATGTTTAACAACAATAATAACACTAGAGGTACAAATTCTAATTCTAATACTGCTAATAGAGGTCCTAATCCTAATCTGAATTGTAGAAACTGTGGTAAAATTGGACACACTATTGACAGATGCTATGAAATAATTGGATTTCCTCCTAGTTTTGTTAAAAATAATAATCCTGTTAATAAGCAAAATGTTTTTAAACAAAACTATAATGCTAATACTGATGTTAAACAGAATGAGAATAAGAATTCTTCTTCATCTGCTAGCAATTCTTCTGGTTTTACCTCTGAACAGATGAAAAAGTTATTGTCCTTGATTAGTGAAACTCCTTCAGGAAGCATACATGCTAATATGGCAGGTAGAGCTTCTTTCTTTAATGGGAATGCCTGGTTCAATGTTAACTTCTCTAGATATTTTTATGCTAATTCTAGTCTGGCTGTTAACACTATCTCTTTGGGTTGGATTATAGACTTAGGTGCCAATCAGCACCTGACTGTTTCCACCATTGGTATGACCAATGTTGTGGATATTACTAGTCTTAAAATCATTGTTGGCCATCCCAATTGGACTTTTGCCACTATTAGTCATGTTGGAAATTTGAAATTGACCAATAATGTTACTCTTTATGATGTTTTAGTTGTTCCTGGATATTGTGTGAGTCTGTTATCTGTCAATAAGCTTATCAGAGATAGCAAATTATTTGTTGGTTTTGATGAAGATAAATGTTACATTCAGGATTTGAAAAGGGAGATTGTTCTGGGGACTGGTAGTCAGTCTGATGGTCTTTACTTGTTTGACATGCAGCCTAATATGTCTTTTGGTCAATGCAATATGGTTATATCTTATAATGTGTCTAAACTTACTTGGCATAATAGACTGGGTCACCTTGCTGATCCAGTTCTATCTGTTCTTCAAAAAGATCTTGGTATTTCCAAGAATTCTGTTATTTCTGTTTGTGAAATCTGTCATAGGGCCAAACAGACTAGGGAACCTTTTCCCTTGTCTGATCATAAGTCACAGAATATTGGTGACCTTGTTCATCTTGACTTATGGGGTCCTTACAGAGTTACAAGCAGAGAAGGATACAAATATTTTATGACCATTGTTGATGATTTTTCTAGAGCTGTGTGGGTTTACTTAGTTAAATCTAAGGATGAAGTGTTTGGTGTTTTTTGTTCTTTCATTCGCTTGATTTTAAATCAGTTTGATCTAAAAATTAAAGTTGTAAGATCTGATAATGGAACTGAATTTATTAATAAGAAAATGAATGATATGTTTTTTGATCTTGGTATTATTCACCAAACTTCATGTGCTCATACACCTCAGCAAAATGGGATTGCTAAGAGGAAAAATAGACACTTGCTCAATGTTGCAAGGAGTCTTATGTTTCAAGGGGGGATTCCTTTAAAGTTTTGGTCTGATTGTATTCTAACTACTGTATATCTTATAAACAGGCTGCCATCATCTGTCTTACATGGTAAATGTCCCTATGAGTTGTTATATAAAAAGAAACCTAATCTTTCCCATTTGAGGTCTTTTGGCTATCTTTGTTTTGCTACCATTTTAAATAATCATGATAAAATGTCTTATAGGTCTGAAAAATGTGTTCTTTTGGGTTTTTCTACTACTAAAAAGGCATATAAACTTTTAAGTCTGGATACCAGAAATGTGTTTTTTGCAAGAGATGAAAAGTTCTATGAAAATATTTTTCCACTTAAAATGAAAACCTGTGATTTCACTGATGCAGATGCAAGTGAAGTAGACCACTTGAAATTTTTTGATAGTCTTAAGTCTCAAAGTCCCAATGATGAAAGGGAAGATGCACCAGTTGAGGATGGTAGTTTGCCATCTTCTTATGATGCAGTAGACACAGATACTACTCATTTGCATCATGAAGGTGAGCATTCTGCAACCCAAATTGGTGACCAATACTGGTCTGAGGGCAGTCCCATTCCTGAACAAAACTCTGAAAACATAACAACTCAGTCTATTTTTGAAAATGATGATGTGCAGACACCTGTTGTAAGAAGATCTAATAGGGAGACTAGAACTCCTATTAGATTCAATGATTATGTGATGAATTCTAAAGTTAGATATGGTATTGAAAAGTATGTGTGTTATGGAGGTCTTAACAAAAGTAATATGTGTTTTGCTTCTACTCTAAATAAGTATGTTGAACCTAAAAGTTATGAGGAAGCTGTTAAAGATCCTAACTGGTCTGAAGCTATGAACAATGAAATTGAGGCTTTAAATAGAAATAATACATGGATTGAATGTACTTTGCCTGTTGGTAGACATGCCATAGGATATAAGTGGATTTGGAAAATAAAATATAAGTCTACAAGAGAAATTGATAGATACAAGGCTAGGTTGGTTGCAAAAGGTTTTAATCAAAGAGAAGGCTTTGATTATGATGAAACATTTAGCCCAGTTGTGAAAATGGTTACTGTGAGATGCTTGATTAGTATTGTTGTTAATATGAATTGGCCATTATATCAACTGGATGTGAACAATGCTTTTCTATATGGTGATTTAGATGAAGATGTTTATATGGTTTTGCCTAAAGGTTTTAATGGTGGTGATGACAATAAAGTATGCAAGCTTAATAAGTCTCTGTATGGTCTTAAGCAAGCTCCAAGACAGTGGAATGCTAAGCTTACCACTGCCTTGATTAAGCATGGCTTTGTTCAAAGCAAGTTTGATTACTCTCTATATGTTAAGCAAGAAGATTATATGTTTGTTGCTTTGCTTGTGTATATTGATGATATTGTCATAACTGGTAACAATGAAGCTGAGATTAATAAGTTTAAACTGTTTTTGAGTACCAAGTTCATGATTAAGGACTTAGGTGAGTTGAAGTATTTTCTTGGCATTGAAGTTCTGAAAAATGAAAAAGGTGTGTGTATGACTCAAAGGAAATATTGTATGGAGTTGTTACGTGAGTATTGGTTGCTAGCTGCTAAACCTGTTGATACTCCTTTACCTGAGAATTATGTTTTAAACTGTATTGAGAATGATACTAATAAGGTTTTGTACAATATAACTAATTATCAAAAACTGGTTGGAAAGGTGATTTGTTTGACTAATACTAGACCTGATATTAGTTATGGTGTTCATTGCCTTAGTCAACATATGCATAAGCCTTTACAGTCTCATCTTAAAGCTGCTTTAAGAGTATTGAAATATCTTAAAGGTTCTCTTGGTTCTGGTATGCAATTCAATAGTGTTTCTGATCTTAAGCTTAGAGCTTATGTTGATGCTGACTGGGCAAAGTGTCCTGTTACTAGAAGGTCTGTCACTGGTTTTTGTGTTTTTCTGGGAGATTCTCTTATTTCCTGGAAAAGTAAGAAACAGTCCACTTTGTCTAGAAGTTCAGCTGAAGCTGAATATAAATGCTTAGCTTCTACCACTTGTGAAGTTATTTGGTTGAGCAATTTGTTGAGTAGTCTTGGTGTTAAAGGCTTGTTGCCTGTGGATGTTTATTGTGACAATAGTACTGCTATTCAGATTGCTGATAACCCAGTTTTCCATGAGAAAACTAAGCACTTTGAGTTGGATGTACATTTGGTAAGAGAAAAGGTATCTGCAGGTGTGATCAAGACTGTTAAAATTCATAGTAGTATGCAGACTGCAGATGTGTTTACCAAGTGTCTTGGTCAAAAACAACATAGTGTATTATGCAAAAAACTTGGTTTGGTTGACATGTTTGCAGTATCTCTTAATGGAGGCAAGCAGGCTAAGGTTAAACAAGTTGATCAAGGTTGAAGTCTATCAACTTGAGAGGCTTGTCAAGTTGGAAGACTTCTATTACCTTGGATGAAGTTTAGTTGCTGTTTGAGAAGAAGTTATAAGTTGGAGGGCTAAAGTGTAACATTTGGCTATATAAGCTCATACCCTGATCTAGGGCTTCACAACTTGTTTTCTGACATCTCTTTCATTCTCTCTCGTTGACACACACAGTCTTTGTTTCTCTTGTTATTGATATCACTTTGATATATGTTTGTCTTGTATCATTCTGAAGATCAATCTCTTTATTTGATCTTTGTAGTTTGAGTGGTTTGAGTGATATTGTAGTGATGATTGATTGGTGTATACCTAGTAGAGATCAATCTTGTCTTTTGTATTGTTTGGTAAGCATCCGTTTGGAGACTTGTCTTCTTGAATTGTTATAATAAAAGATACACCTGTAAGATGTTTAGTGATTGATTGATTGATAATCCCATAACCGGGACATACATATACACGATAAACCCTAGGACACAATGGGCTTTAGGCCGAACATGGATACGGGCCTACATATACATACATAGCAAATATACAATACTAACAACACCAAAGGGTGGTTGGCTTGGTGTAAAAAAAGTTTGTTGTGTGTTTGTTACCATTTTTACACTAATGTTTAAGTTTTAATATTATGTTATTTATTAAATGAAATATTAGTTTTAGTTTAGGGGTTGAATTTGTAAATAATTAAGTTATGATAAAAAGTAGTTCGTAGTATTTTTTCTTATTTATGGTTGAAATGTTAAAATTGATGTTACCATACCTAACATTTACTACACCCATGACCCAACGCTCTTATAAAGAATAGTGGCTAAAACAAGATTATCATAATACTAAATCAAAGCAAAATGAAGCCAGTGAAAAGTGAAGACAAGAAACCTTTTGGTGATCAAAGTGTTCACATCAATCTGAAAGTTAAAAGCCAGGTTAGTGTTTATTATGTGGTATGGTTAAAGTTGATATAAAGAGATCTCTAATCTTAAAGCAGTTTTGTTTTTGAAAAAACTCGTATTTGCCAAGTAGCATAATTTTTGTTACTCATTGGATTATGAACTTGGTTCTTCTGTAGGAGGGAATGGAAGTATCTTTTAGGATCAAACGTAACAAAAAGTTGCAAACGCTAATCAACGAGTACTGTGACAAACAATCCAAAGAAACCAAGGCTAGTGTATTCTTGTTTGATGGAAAACAACTTGCAGCTGACAAGACACCCGATCAGGTCGATCTACTCTCTTCTGCATCAATTTTAGTTAGTGTCATTGGATTGATTTGCATTGTCTTTTGACTCATACAACCTCGTAAACATTTTACTATGTTTTAAAATGTATCTTTTTTAAGCATAATAAGGCGTTACTTTTACAATAACGAGTTCTATAAACTATATACAAAACACCACACCCTTTTGACCTGTTACTTGGCCCATTCATTTTACCTACATAAAAAAACAATATATATATATCCACATGTTTCTAGGTAATTAACTCCATTTATTTTTTATGTGTTTGTTTCGGCTTATATACCCTGTTTATGGCTTATGTTTTATTAGCTTATTTTTTGTGGCTTATTTTGAAACTTTTCGGCTTACTATATGTTTGTATTATTTTTTGAGAAGCTAATGCGGAACAATGTGTGTTTTGGTTGCCACAGCTAGAAATGGAGGACGGGGATGAGATCCAGGTCGCGCTACACATGGACGGAGGTGGTGCTAGATCTTCATGGATATAGGACACTCGATGCTCCCAATATCCCTGTTGCCATGCGTTTAACTGTGATAATTTACCTTTATGCCTAGTTAAAGTAGTTGTAGCAAGATATGCAATGAATATGACCATTATCTGAATGATCTATTGTCTCGGGTCTTTTGGTCATTAACTAGAACCTGTTTTATTTTAATGAAGTGTTTTAGTAGGTCAAAAAATTTGTCAAATATTGTTCGAAATTAAGAGCATTTAAAATGCATAATGCATCATATGCAGGTCACCAAGCCCATAGCATAGCATGAAATTATCAACTGTAGTTCATCTTATACAACCATCAACATATCACACGCTAGATCATGAATCCATCAAAATAGCTTAGAGCATAAGGTATGGAGTGCCATTGGTGAGCCGTTGGTGTGACAACCTTACCGGCCAACATGCCAAACTTGTGCCAAATGCACTCTTTTGTGTTTTGAGTCACTCCACTAGCTCAAGCCAAATGCACCTTTTGTGTGTGTGTGTTTTTTATTGTGAGTTAGAAGCATATTTGGTGGGGTATTTTGCGGGACCTACATGTGATGTTAGTGGTGTGTTATGAGGGAGAGTTGTTTAAGTTATTGGGAGTTGTATTATGTAGCGCTGATGTGACATACCAATAACGTGTTATTGGGTCCTTGCATACCTTGTGCTCTTAGCATGTATTCTACCAGGTACAATTAGTATACTATTTAAAGGTGACTAATTCACCCCGTTAACTTCAAATGGATTGATAAATCATAAATGTCATAATTCATTCGTCTCAAAATTATAGTTCATATTTTTTTTAAATGTTTTAAAATAATTGTCCACCTTACTTTTTAAATAAAAACTAAAGATTTAGGGAAAGAATATTTCATTTGAGTGGTTGAAAAATAAAGTGGTTTTTTATTAAATTATATGACTTTTGACTCTGACAATAATTTAAAACGGAGAGAGCATCACTAATGTTTTATCTCTACAAGAACAAACGGGTAAAAACAAGCGAAAACAGGAAAAGTTGAAACATGCCCCAAATGCCCGAGTCAAAAACTCGACATACACTTGTGAAGAGTATCAAAAATCATAGTTAGAGAAAAAAAAATTGTTATACATGATTTAAATTGTAACAGTGGCTAGTTTAAAACTTGTAAATTATTCGGTTTAAAATTATTTTAAGAAAAAAATTTAAAAAGTAAAAATCGAACATCGTAACGAGAGATGGGTGCAACTCGTTATAGGTGCACCTTAGTGTCTATGACGATGCTATAATTGTATTGTAAGGTGCGTTATAGGTGCACCGTTGTGACCATGAGGATCAGTTTGTCAACTTGGGTTTTGATATATATATTTTTTTCAATTTCGTTTTTGTTTTTAGAGTAAAGTGAACCTTTTTTTTTTTTTGTTTATTTTTGAAATAAAAATCTTATTTAGAGGTGTTTTCTAGGTTTTGTTCTATAAAATGTTACTCCACAGTATGGATTAAAAGTGTGAGATGATTTGTACACTCTTAAAAGTTATTGGTACACTTAAATTAATAGTATTTGGACATTTATACCCTCACAGTTACACTTATATTTTCACATTTGTGAGAGTATAAATGTCTAAACACAATTATTTTGAGTGTGTCAATCACTTTTTAGAGTGTACAAATCAACTCCCAAAAGTTAATGTGGCGCGTTTATAAGTAGTTTGAGTTAATGTGGCGCGTTTATAAGTAGTTTGATGAGCTATGATAACAACCCTTTTCACCTAGCACTTAAAAACGTGAATAAGCTGAACCAATGGAGCTAGGGAACATAACATGCTCACATACAAGACTATGACATGACATGTTTGACAAATGACAAACTGGGATGGGATGGGACTCTGTATGTGCAGACTAAGTAATTAAAGATCTCGCTAATCCCCATTTAAGAGAGGGGACACTTTTGTTGAGGATACTCTGGGGACAGAATCACTGATGCTCTTGTCTTGGCCGTTGGATCACTGTCATATTTGTTACTACATTCAATGTAGGGTAATTACTTTTAGTCCTTTTCAATTAAATCTAGGCGAAGGTTATATGTAATCCAAAATTACAAGTGCCGCCTCTTTCAGATTTTTCAATTTTTTTTTAATTTTTTATATATTTTTTTAAGGTTTTGCTAATGGCAGTGAATAACAACAAATTCTTCACTTATCACAAAAATAAAAAGACAGTCTAAATTGATTCAAATGATACGTTTTTCTAGTCCCTTTTTTTTCTCTAACTACCTATCCATTTATTAACTTTTAAAGTATGGTGCCATGAATCTATCTATACTATCTAATAAAACAGAGTTTTATACAACCCTCTAAAGCATTATGTGTAATTAATTATCTGACGTGTCTTTTTTCTCAGACCATAAATATTTTTGTTAAGTACAACATCATGCTAGCAACTGTATTTTCTTCTGTACGCTCCCATTGAAGCTTCCTCTATATGAGATTTGACTTTCAGTTTCAATCTACAATTCATATTCCTTCTCAAATCAGTTCACGATTCCAAAATTAAAAAAAAAAATAAAAAAATCTACAGATTCATAAAAACACCCAAAAGGGCTGTGCAATTTGATTCAACAAGATTCATCATCCTTAAGAAGTCGATCTATTCCAATGGGTTTTTTTCTGTCCAATCATTAGAATCGGTAATTATCGCTTTAGATTTAATAAATTTGCTTTGATTAAGTTCAATTAAATCATTATTGTATCAAAAACCAAAAACGTTTTTTTGGGGAAAACTGTTTGTATGAATTGGGGGAAAACTATTTGTATGAACCGTTTTTTCATAAAGTATGATTTGGTATTTTTAATCTATATCTGTAGGTGATACATATACCCGAATTCAAGAGGTGGTCATAAGAGATGGTCATAAGCTATAGTTGGGTGATTTTGTTTATTTGCAAAAGTCCTTACTAACTTGGTCTATTAGGTTTTAGAAACCGCCTCATATTTGCCTTTTTTGTGTTTATGTACTAGCAGAGTAGCAGTTAAACTAGGGAGGGTAAGAGTGATCACGCGTGAGTCAAAAAGAGATGTAGGACAAAAATTAAACTAATATATCAAAGTATGGGTGAGAGTCTTTTCATCTTCTAAGAATGTACGTTTATTATGACCAGGGCTGTGTAACTACAGCCCGGTCTGTGCTATTGATGAATTTTATAAAGGGTGCATGGATGTTTGTATTAGCTTTGATGATGTTGCAACAAGAAATAAGAATAATAATTTTTAAACATTTTGGATTGTAGTTAAATATTATGCTTATTTAAGCGCAAATGAGTGCTTTTGAGTGTTTTTGTATTTTCTTATAGTAGTGTAAATAATCACTTAATTTTAAACATGGTAATGTAAAGCTATCAATTGACTAATGTTTGTTCATGATAAAACACAAAAATGTTGAATCAAGGTATCACGACAATGACACAGATCAATTAGATTGCATCATATTCATTTTTAATGTTTTTTCATGATATAACACAAAATAATGATGCTTGCTGTTGCTGCTGCAACTTGCTGATACTTGCTGCCGCTGCAGCATGTCTTGCTGATGCTTTCTGTCGTACCTTGCTGCTCTTGCTTGCTGTTGCAACTTATGATGTCCTATAAGAAATTAGGTTCTGTCGGGTTAACCTGATAAACTCTTTATAGTGTTTCTTTAAATGAAGTTAATAAAACTTTATACATAATTTTTTTAATAGTATGTAGCAGAGTTGGGGTTAAGAGTAAGTTGGGCATAATACTTTCGCCTGAGACGTTTTATACCACTCATTATTTAGCACGACAAAATCAGTTTAAAAAAACACATCCAAATAATTTTAAGATATTTATTTAGATATTATAACATTGCTTATTGATAGGTATCCTCTTTACAAGAATCCTGGTAATGAACAAGGATCAGAACTGTTTAAGGAGCAGACTGATGTTGATGGCTTAGTAGGTTGCTTTTGTTCCTGCCTCAGCAGCTTTGTGCTACTGATTTCTTTGCTACTGATTTTAAGGTACAAATCAAAATGGTTCTTATTGTTTTGTTAAGCTATTATGTTTTATTTTCATTTGAACTCTACTAGAAAACCCAACAGATGATAGTGTGAAATTGCTGTTGGTTTTATTACAGAATGTGGGTCGATACTTCAGGATCTATCTCCCAAAGGTTTGCATGGTGAGTGAATATACTGAATCCTTTTTTACGCTTCTTGTCTTGCTAAGAGTATGAATTTATTGCACATATATTCATTCTTATTATTGAGTAATGACCAAAAGGTGGTCTTTGGTTATTTATGACTCATCTACATTGTTGGACTTGGTGATATTTATGTTTTTCTGTTTCATATAGTAGACTACATTGGTAGGAAACGCTATTAGTTGTATACACCTACTTAAATCGAGGTTCCATAAGGATGATTTTTTTTAATATGGTTTAATGAATAGACCCGAAAGTCCAAAAGACTATAAAACTCTGTAAACAACACTTTCTCAGATTAGTCCTAGAAATGTGGTCACAAAATCATTTTCAGTAGTATCATAAGTGATTATGAGCCTAATGGGTTTAGATGTTGCAATGGAAAAATTTATTTCCATCATACTATTGGATGATAAATATAGAAACAAAGTTTGTCATCTTACATTTGGCTACCAAATCCTGAGTATTTCCCAGTCTACTAAAATCATTGGAAAGAGCGACGGATGTAATTTTGGAGTTGTTTCAGTTGAACTATTAATAGGAGAAGACCAATGTATGATGAATGTTCAAGTGTCCAATTTATCACTACAATATTGTGTGAGAAACTTTTTTGTAACTAAAGTTATTACATTGGTCACTTTCCATTTGGAAGTGCGAAATAAATTGGCTTATATTCTCACTGTTCAATGATAATATGGCCAAGAGTCTCCATGGGAAGCAGCGTTTTCGTCTTATCTTAATTAAAACAGTGCTGGTCATAATTGTAATTTAGCAAAGCAATGCAAGTGACGGCGGGCCATATTAAACGTTTGGAAATTGGAAGAAACGATTAGCAAGATTGTCATCTTACTTTTAATAGAGAAATGTTTTGTAGGATTGTCATCTTATTATTTACAGAGAATTGTTTTGTCATTGTCTTAATGTTTATGAAATCCATATCTATTTTGTAATGTAGAAGTTTCTATTAGCAAATGATCTTTTATATCAGTACATTTTGAACCTTTGTTGTTAAGTGTTTAAACATGCTTTGAAATGGCTACAAAGCAAGGGTGCGCAGCGGCTCAACTAGCACTGACTTGGGTGCATCACCAAGGGACAGACGTGGTTCCGATTCCAGGGACCACAAAGGTTAAGGACTTCAACCAAAACGTTGGAGCCTTATATGTAAAGTTAACTCAAGAGGAGATAAAAAAAACACTTACCTTTATTACGGGTAAGTGTTTTCGTAGTTAATGGCAGGTAAAACATTTGTGATGTGCAATCAAAATGTAGTTTCTTTTATTGAATGCATGTGAACGATCTCTTAATGGAACAACAAAAGGGTTAGTTTTTACTTTATTATTATTATTATTATTATTTTAAGTTGGTGGTTTGTTGTGTTTGCTTTAATCTTATTTCGACTCAGTATACATTTTTCAATTGCTTGGTAATGTAGTTCATGTAGATATGATCATAAAAGATCGGCTCAAGTATCGATAAGTGAATCGAATGCCTTAATTTGGATTCCTGCAACAAATACAAGTTGATCAACACCAAAAATTACATTACTTGCTTATGCAACTTCATGTCCTCTTTTGACTATTTGACTATATATTTGATTACGCATATCTCTCATTAGTACGAAGTTTCTTTTTCCCAACATAATATGTATACTAATGTGATTCTTTCTCAGCAGCTATTTGCATAACATATAAGTTATTATCTATTTTGTGTTTCTCTTTAAAATACCCGTGAATTTCACGGGCCTTTTTGCTAGTTTTAAATATTTCCCACGTTTATGAAATTCAAGAGCATGCAAAACTCAATTCAGTTTCGGTACCCATTATCACTTTGGTATCTTAACATTCGAAACTAGTAAAGCCATTTATGAATGATAACTAGTAGTAAATGTCTATTCAATTTTATTAGACTCATGATGATAAAACAAAACATAAAGGTATATCATATAACTAGAAAAAAATCGTCTAGTGCTTCAAATGAAACACCGGGATTTAGCCCCACATTGTGTGGAAAACATCTCTTCTTCGCTTGTGACATATCAGTAGCTTCATTTTCGACGACAGCAACATTTTCCTTCCACGGGCACCTCGGTCTGGTATGTCCTCGTTGTTTGCATAAAGAACATCTATTCTTCACCTTACCCGCCACTTCGTTTCCACCCTTAACGCGATTTTTTCTTGGACGACCTTTAGGCGTTGATTTTGGAGGACAACCAATATCATTTTCTTGATCTGAACAGTTTTCCAAGAGAATGTCGTCATGGTTTATCGTTGTCTCATCCATTGTTACTTCGTTTATCTCGCTACTCCTTTGTAATGAATCTAAACACCAACGAAGAGGCAAATAAACCGGTGGTATCTTGAAACAATCTTTGTGGAGTAGTACCCGAAATATATGACGACAAAGTATTCCCCAAAATTCGAAGTTCTTGCAACTACACATGATAATATTTCCATCCCAAAACACTCTGTGATTTTTACTACCTTCATCATAATATCGGATAAGAAACTCATCTCCATCAACATGAATAACCGAATATCGACTTGCTCTTTCGAATTCTTCTTGAAACTTTTTAAAGGCAAATGGTGTGAAAGCTTGAGAAGCTTGTTCTTCCAATGGCGACTTTGTCTTCAAGAAGTATGTCTTAGTGTAGCTAACATCTTATCATGCGTTTCTCCATTTTCTATTTCTGCAATAGCGAGATCCACCTAAAAGAGTAATAACTCACACAATAAACCATATGTTATACATTCAAAAATAAAGTTTTGCATAAGCATATACATACTAAAGCCATTGAATGATTAGAAAGTGTTCAAGTTGTACCTGTTTAACAAAGTCTTTCAAACTTGTATCAGCAGAAACAAACCTTTTAATGAATGCGTTGATACTCTCTGATCTACTAGTAGATGTCATCCCTCCAAAGAAATAGTTGCGAAGATAATCCGGTGCCCAAGACTTCCTAATTTTGTACAAACCTTGTACATGATTATTGTTTTGCAAATTATACTTTACGACTACTGATGACCAGTTATGCTCAAACTCTTCGATAGAAGTCATTCTGTAAAGCGTATAAAAATCACCACATGTTGAGGTAAAAATGTGTAATTACCCAAACAATCGAGTCCTTCGACTAATCCTTCGGTAAATCTCCTCGGATTAAACTCGTCGGATCTGTGAACACAAAAGCACCACGCGTTAGCCTCGCCTTAGGGTTTTATCCTAGACCCAGCTCGGCGTGAGAATAAGTATAATGATATGTCGAGTAATGTGTGTAAAAGTGGGTGAGAAAATAGTCTACCTTGAATGTTGTTGCTTAGCTCCTTTTATAGATGAGGAGCTTTTGTCCTCACCCGAAGGTCACATGGGCGACAAGACTCTTTTCGGCGGAGTTGACTTTACCCTGTTTGGATTCCGTCTGAACGGGTCAGAGTTGACCGAGATTCCTTTCCTCTTATGTGTGGTGATGTCAGGTATCCGTTAGGCCGAGGATTATGTTTGACCCCTCGGTATATGTTGGTCTAGGTTTGTTTCATCTAAGTTGGTTTGCGTGCTTTATCCGGAGGATTGCATAGTGTGCAGGGCAGTTTTATTGATTTGCCGGGGAGTTAGGTTATTCGACGGTTTGCTGATCTGCCGGGGAGTTGTATGTTGGGACATACGCCAACATGTCCCCCCCCCCAAGTATCATGTGAATGGATGTCTTCATTTGCATGATATTGGGAGTATGTGGCGACCTTCGGTGAGTATTGTCTCGGCCGTTTAACTTTCTTTTCTAATAACCTCCGCCGTTTTTTTTTTTTTTTGATGATGACACGTCAGCAAGACACGTCAGCGATTTGTTGCGACGACGTGAGGACACCTGGCAGTGGGTGGGCCTTGTATGGCGATGATGGTGCCACGTCCTCGTCTGACATGATGAGACGCTTCATCTACCCTTTTTTCTTGCCTATAAATACTGTGGTTTTTCTTCTTTTTACCACAGTAAAAATTTTCATTTACACAACTCGTGTGCGTTATTTGGCCGGACGATTTTATTTGCTCTTCGTCTACTACCCAGGTATTCTTCTAGTTTATCCTCTTTAGATTTTAGGGTTTAATCATTCCCCTTCGGCTAAAATGTCAGAACCGTCCGGTTCTTCACCTGTCCGAGGGTCCGGACCAGTTTCCGAAGGTCCGTCGCAACCAAAACCCAAATTTGATTTGGACAAGTATACTTCAGTCATGACTAATAAATCATTACAGTGGGCCGTGAAGGAATTTGGTATACCTTCCGATCTTCATCCGAGGCTCCCACCGGCTAATTTTACGATGGGGCAACTAGGAGATGATGCTATAGGATTGTATCTAGAATATTTCATCGAAGGTGGAATTTCCGTCCCGTTTTCTAGTTTTCTTTTAGATGTTCTGCATTATTATAAAGTCCATATTTCTCAGTTAGTGCCGATAGGTTTGCATAGGGTTACTCTTTTTGAAGTGTATAGCCGTAGTCTTCACATTATTCCCACGACTTCTTTGTTTCGAGCATTTTATAAATTACATAAGCAAGGGCATTGGTTCACTTTTGCCAAGCGGGATGGTAAGCAACGCAAGGTCTGTTTTCAAGAGATTTTGTCTTCGTTGAAGGGTTGGAAAAGGCAGTTCTTTCTGATCGATCGCCGGGCAGTGCCTTTTGCTATGCCGTGGAGGCATCCGGATTCTGATGTCTCCGATCCTTTTCCGACCGGGAGTTTTCCATGCCTCATGCGGATTTACTGTCGGCTAATGTTATAGATTTGATAAAAATTCAGCGGGTTTTCTTTATGCCGTTGGGTTATCCGCCAAATGGAAGTATCCGGTTACCGCGGCTCTGAAGGATGCCGAGGGGAATGGTATTTGGCCTGTACATTATTTAATTAGTTAAGAGTCTTTATGCTTTCTTGTGACTTAGCATTTTTATGTGTTTTGCAGCTATCACCATGTCTGAGTATCTCATCAAGCCTAGCTATCGCAAGGGGCCGCTATGACCAGCGGAGATAAGTATCGGGAGGGTCAAGCTCATATGATGCATGTGACACTTCCGAGTCCGCCTGGCACTTCGGTTCCGCCGAAAACTAATGTTATGAAAAAGGTTGAGGTGGCTGACCCGAAAGTCTTGGAGGCTAAAGAGAAGAAGAAAAAAGCTGCTGAGGCTAAAGCTGGGGGTTACAAGCCCGCAAGCGCCAGTGGGAAGGTGGTTCCGTGCAGCCAAAACGAAGGAAGCAAAGTCCTATTTCTGTAGTGAATTTGGATTCTACCGCTAATCCGACGCCTCCGGAGGGTCAACAGCTGAATGATCCTCCCATCGTTGAGAAAGAGAATTTGAGGGTCATTCCAAGAACCGGATGGAGAATGCCGGTGCCGATGTTGATGTGAATGCCGGGAGGATCCTCAAAAGCAAAATCCGGATCCGAAGGATGCCCTGAGGTCTCTCAATTTGTTGAACAGCCTGCTCTTCAAGACGATGGTGAGTTGGTTTTTTATTTCTAATCGTTTTCCTCCCCGTTATTATTTATTTATTTGTATGTATGTGTCTTGCTTCATTTTGGTGTACTTAACATTTGCTTTGCATTGTCCCAGCAACTTCTCCTCCTCCGCGCCGCGAAGGTAACGGTACTGCTGGAGAGGAAGGCGCTTCGTCCAGCGCTACTTATGTGCCGGGGTGGTCGATCAAAAAGGACGAAAGGGTTAAGGGATATGAAAACTATAGAGATATGATGGTTCATTTGCCTCCCCCGGCTGAAGAAGAATATCTGCAGACTTTATCGGATCGAAGGCAGAGATCATGGGGTCTCCTGGCCCGGGGCTCTCTTGCTTTCGTCGATTTGCTTGTCCGTTTTGAGAGTCTTGATCTGGAGCATAGGGAGTTGGCCGAAGAGCATAGTGGGTGTGAGGCTGCTGCCAAGGAAAATTTTAAGTTTTTGGATAAAACTTTGGGAGAGCTGAAGACGGCGAGGGATGAACTTGGTGAGACTTCCGCCCGGGAAGAAATTTTGAAAAAACAGGTGCGCACTTTAGAGGGTGAGAAAGCTGAGTGGTCTAAGTTATCTCATGCTCAGGGTGAAAAGATAGCTAGTTTGGAGAAAGAATTGATGGAGGCCAAGGGAGCTTTGAAGAATGAGGAGGAGGAGAATATTGCCCTTCTGAAACAGCGCCAAGAGCTAGCCGTGGCTGCTGGGAATTTAGAGATTGATCGGTCGAACTTGGTCCGTGATTTTATTCCTACTTTCGTGGCTCGCCTCCTCGGCAGTCATGAGTATAAAGCTTCTTTGGCCGCTCCTTTCAGCTTGAGTGGAATGGCCGGATGGTTGGAGGGCGTGTCTATTGATCGCTCAGAAGAGGAGGTGCAGAAGATTTTGTCAGATACTGAGGACTTAGACTTGGATGCTCCTAACAAGTACTTGGCGATGTATAATGAGTTGTTTGTGAAGAAGTATCCTTACGTTGCCAAGGTCCGGAATGCTTGTCACCGCCCGATTGCTGACATTGTGGCTTTGGTGCCCGACCCTGCACCGGAGCCTGTCTTCGTGGAAGAATTAGATGAGGGTAAGGACGGAGAGACCAGTGCTCCTAAGTGAAACTTAGTTATTTTTATTTCTGGATGATATTTTTGTAATGGATATATTGTCGAACAATGTTATTAGTTGAAGCTTGTAATGCTTAGGGAAATTTGTTTTGGGAATCTATAATTGTTTCATGAAATCGTTAGTCGTTCTTCTTCATGTATCTCTCAGTGCGTACATCCGTGTATTATGTATTTTTCCTTCTCTTCTTTTTTTTTTATGTGTACCATTTTACGTTTGTTTCGGCCCTCTTGTTAAGGTATAATTCGCTCGTATAAACCGTTCGGCCTTTTCCTGACACTCCTTTTTGGATATAAACTATTTAATGTCTTGCCTGGGCAACCCTTTTTGGGTATAAACCGTTCGACCTTTTCATGGCAATCCTTTTTGGATATAAACCATTTAATATCTTGCCTGGCAACCCTTTTTGGGTATAAACCGTTCAGCCTTTTCATGGCAATCCTTTTTGGATATAAACCATTTAATATCTTTTGCCTGGGCAACCCTTTTTGGGTATAAACCGTTCAGCCTTTTCATGGCAATCCTTTTTGGATATAAACCATTTAATATCTTGCCTGGGCAACCCTTTTTGGGTATAAACCGTTCGGCCTTTTCATGGCAATCCTTTTTGGATATAAACCATTTAATATTTTACCTGGGCAACCCTTTTTGGGTATAAACCGTTCGGCCTTTTCATGACAATCCTTTTTGGATATAAACCATTTAATATTTTGCCTGGGCAACCCCTTTTTGGGTATAAACCGTTCGGCGTTTTCATGGCAATCCTTTTTGGATATAAACCATCTTTGAACACTGATCACTTTTCCCCGGAGGTCGCGAGCCTACCGGGGAGATCATCTACTAATTATGTTCAGAAAGCAAGTTGTACGGAAAATTGCCCCTCCGACATCCGGGGGGCTAGTCATTTCATTAATAATAATTCAACAATTGCCTCGTGGGCTCTACGGTTACAAAGATTTTCCTATAAGAAGCATTTTCTTAGGTTAATTGTGTTCCAAGTGCGGGGAACTTCTTTCCCTTCGCCGCCTCAGTAGTTTGTATGAACCATTTTCGTATGCCTCTATTACTTGGTATGGGCCCTCCCAGTTGGGTCCCAATTTCCCTAGGCTTTCTTGCATGCTGGCTTCATTCTTTCTCAGTAGACGAAGTCTCCCATTCGAGTTTTTCGCCTTTAACCCTTCGATTATAATATCTTTGCTCCACCTTCTTCTTATACCGGCCTCTTCAATGGTGCCGAAGTCTCTTCTTTCTTCTAAGAGGTCAAGGTTTAATCGCCTCTCTTCTTCATTTCCTTCTTCGGTCATCATCATTGTTCGGAAGGTAGGCATGCCAATTTTCGCAGGGATCACCGCTTCGCCATATGTCAAACCGAACGGTGTTTCACCGTTGCTTGTTTTCAAGGATGTCCGATGAGCCCACAAAACGTTCGGTAGCTCATCGACCCACCCGGATCTCGCTTTTGCCCGCCTTGTCTTGAAACCATGCATCAAACTTTTGTTTGCCCGCTCCACTAGACCATTAGCTTGGGGGTGCGCCACTGCAGTGTTTATCTGTTTGATGTTTAGTTTTTCACACCAACGCTTGAAGGGGTCATGAATGAAGTTGCTACCGTTGTCCGTTACAATTATGTGTGGCAAACCGAAGCGACACACTATGTTGTTCCATACGAATTTTATGACTTCCTTGCCTGTGGTCTTTGCCAGCGGTTTGGCCTCCATCCACTTTGTAAAGTAGTCTATAGCCACGATGACAAACTTTACCTTGCCGGGTGCTTCAGGGAGAGGACCCAATACATCCATTCCCCATTGGAAGAACGGCCAAGGTGACATGATAGAAGTCATGAGAGTCTTCGGTAGTTTAGGAACCGGGGAATGTATTTGGCAGGATTCGCATTTTTGAATAACCTCTCGGGCATCTCTGTGCATTGTCGGCCAGTAGTATCCCTGCCTGATCAGTTTTGCCACCACAGATCTTGGGCCGGAGTGCATGCCACATGCTCCTTCGTGCACTTCCCTAATTACGTAATTGGCTTGTAGTGGACCCACACACCTCAACATTGGACCTAAATATGACTTCTTGAATAACACTCCGTCTTCCATGATGTAATGGGGTATCTTCATCCGCAGGGTTCTTGCTTCATTTTCATCATTCGGCCACTTTCCTTCGGCAATGCATCGGATTATGGGGGACATCCAGTTTTCTTCCTCTTCTTCCACTATTGCTCCAATGATCTTCTCTTCCGTTGACGGTGTTTCCAATATTTCGACAAGTATTTCCTTGGTCAGGTGATCGAATGCCACTGACGCTAATTTGCTCAATACATCGGCTTTTCGATTCTATGCTCTAGGAATGTTTTGTATTCTGAATCGCTTGAAACATCCAATATACTCTTTTGCCTTAGCTAAGTACTTTGCCATGCTTTCCTTGTAAGTGGTAAACTCTCCGTTGATTTGGCTTGACACTAGGTTGGAGTCTACTTTAGCACTTAGAACTTGGATCTTCATATCTTTGGCTATCCTCAGCCCGGCTAGCGTTGCTTCGCATCTGCCTCATTGTTTGTGCGGGGAAATTTAACCGAGAGCATAAGTATATTCTGTTTTGTCCGGGCTTATTAACACCAAACCTGCCCGTAACCCTTCCTGTTAGATGCTCCATCAGAAACAGTGTCCATTCCTCCTCTCAGTAGTTGAGATGTTGCACACTTCCTTCCCTACTTGCTGGTATCTCGTTTATGAAATCCGCCAAGACCTGCCCCTTGACGGCGTTTCTAGGGATGTAGGTAATTTTGTATGCCCCCAACTCGACAGCGTATTTCATTAACTTCCCGGAATATTCAGGCTTGTTTAAAATGTCTCGGATTGGCTGGTCCGTGATAACCTTAATGTGGTGGGCTTGAAGTATCTTTGAGTCTTCGGAACAATGTCGTAGAGCCAGAGCCAATTTCTCTAGAGGGGCATAGTTTCGTTCGGCATCATGAAGTGTTCTACTGACATAATGTACCGGCATTTGTTTACCGTTCCTTTCTACCATCGAACAGCTTTATTGCCTCTTCGGCGTAGCCGCTAGGTACACAAAAGATCTTCCCCGCTACGGGTTGTTAAATTAGGTAGCTCTAATATCACACTCTTCATCTTTTGGAATGCTTCTTCGGCCTCCTCGCTCCACCTGTATTCCTTTTGGTTGTCTTTTGTGACATTCTTTAAAGTGTTGAAGAAAGGCAGAGCTTTTTCAGCTGAACGAGATAAAAACCTGTTCATAGCCGCCAGTTTACCGCTGAGACTTTGCATTTCCTTGAGTGTTCGGGGTGATTGCATGTATGCTATCGCCTTTGTCTTCTTCGGGTTGGCTCTTATCCCTTCGGACGTTACCACATAACCAAGGAATTTGCCTTCTTCGACTCCGAAAGAGCATTTTTTAGGGTTGAGCTTCATGTTGATTCTTCGAAGGTTATCGAATGTTTCGGCCATGTCTGCCAACAATTCTACTTCGCTTCTGCTTTTGATTACCATATCATCAACGTACACTTCCAGATTTCTGCCGATTTGTTCTTTAAAACTTGAATCTACCAGTCGTTGATAGGTCGCCCTGGCATTTCTTAAACCGAAGGGCATCTTGGTGTAGCAAAATGTTCCGTTCTCTGTGTAGAAAGCCGTCTTCTCTTCATCTTCCTTGGCCATCTGGACTTGGTGGTACCCCTTGTATGCATCGAGAAAACACTTATATCTGTATCCCATTACGGACTCTATTTTCCAATCGATCTCTGGGAGTGGGTAGTAGTCCTTTGGACACGAGGCATTGATGCTTTTGAAGTCCATGCACATCCTCCATGATTCGTCCGGTTTCTTTACTAGCACCGGATTGGAAATCCATGTAGGATATTTTACTGCCCGGACAATTCCTGCTTTTAGCCATGCTTCCACTTCGGTGTTGATTGCCTGGTTCTTCTCGGCTGAAAAAGTTCTCTTTTTCTGGGCTATTGGCCTGTCATTCACGTTGACGTTTAGCTTGTGCTCTATGATTCGACGGGGAACCCCTGTCATGTCCGCCGGTTGCCATGCGAACACATCCTTGCTGTTTTTTAATAGTTCCACCAACTGCCTTTTGCACTCCTTGGAAAAACTTCCTCCGATGGTAATCAGCTGTTCAGGAAATTGGGGATTTATCATTACTTCTTCTGTTTTCTGTCCGTGTTCTTCTTTCTCCGAGCGATGTCTTTCGTTCTTGCTTTCCGACCCTTTTTCCATGCAAGTGCTTTTCCGTCTTCTGCATTCGAGATGATAACCGACCGGTAACCAAGGTTTCCACACCCCTCGGTGTTGGGAATTTTAACATGGAATGTATGGTTGAGAGGATTGCCCTTAATTCTCGATGCCCGACCGCCCGTGATGATGTTATATGGAGAAGGTGATCTTATCACTGCAAACGTCATTACTGCTCGGCGGTACAGACCATCGTTTCCGAAACAAACGTTCAAGTCTATCTTTCCTAGGGGCTTTATTGCTTCACCAGAGAATCCCACCAAGGGTGTGTTTGTTTCTCTTAGCTTTGCTCTAATCTCCGGGCAGAGGTTCTGAAAACAGTGTTCGTACATTACCTCCACGGCTGCCCCGGGGTCTACATAAACTCTCCTTATAGTGTATCCTTCCACATCTGCTTCGATTATCAGTGGCTCTTCGGAAATATCCCCCGGTAGGATGGAGGGGAAAACTATTGGGGCGTTCATCCAATCTTCCTCTCGGCTGTGGGTCTTTCGCTTTCTGTCTGTCCATCCTCCGTATACCATGTTTATCACTCTTCCTCTACCCGGCTGATTTTCTCTGGGCGGGTTTCTTCCCCTTTGCTTTACTTCCTTTACCAAATGATCCAACTTGCCTGTCTCCAAGGCTCTTCTTAGGTGTTCCTTGAGTTGGTAGCAATCATTGGTGAGGTGGCCCTTCTCGCCGTGATAGTCACAAAACTTGTCTAAATTTTCCCTCCTTGGCGCTCCTTTCAGAGGTGGGGGTGGTGGTAGGTTTAGTTGAAGCTCTGTTGCTAGAATTTCTTTGGGGGCCTTCGAGAGAAGGTTCAAGTCTATGGGGCGGGTATCGTTTTGGTAATGGTTCCTCCGGTAATCACTTCGATGATCGCTTCTGTAGTTGTCAATCCTTGTCGGGTAGTAGGGGTTATATTGGCTTCGGGATTTTGGTTCTACTCTTCGGTCTCCCCTTCTCTTGTCAGGAAGGTTCGCTGCTCGGGGGTTTCGGTCTTGTTGACTTCCTGTGTATGACTTGCGGCTCCATTCCTCTTTAGGGAGCTCAGTGGTGTTATAGGCATCCTCCGATCTTACGAAATCGTCCACTCTCTTCATCATCTCAGTGACTGTTTTGGGAACTCTGTCTGAGAACCGCTTTACCAATTCCGGGCATTTACTTCCGTTGATGAATGAGGATATCTGCATTACTTCGCACACCGGGATGTAACTAGCCTCGTCGGTCCATCTTTCCTTATATTCCGGCAAAGTTTCGTGAGCCTTTCGCACAATCTTGGTTAGCTCCATCGGATCTTTGTGGCATTTTCTCCTGAGCGCGAATCTTTCTAAGAACTTCTCCCTGAGCTCTTCCCAGCTGTCTAAGCCAAGGTTGTCAAGATCGGGATCCTACCCAGGATCGTTTTCGTCTTTGCAAGATCGTGATCGTAAGATCGGATCGAGATCTTAAGATCCTACTCTAATGTTATTTCTTAATAGTTTATGTAATTTTATACAAATCTACAAATTCTAATACATTATAACCACAAAATACTATGAATGTTTCATATAAATGTTGTCCTAAATTATGATTACAAAATGTTTAAAAAGATTAATATGTTGTTTTCTTAATTCTAAAAACAAACAACCCAAAAATTTGTAGTTTTTTAGTTTGTAATCCGAGAAAAGTAAGATCGGATCGGATTAGATCGTAAGATCGTATGGTCAAGATCGGGATCCTATAAGATCTTAAGCTTGCAAAGATCCTATGTAGGATCCGGATCGTTTTTGCTTTGCAGTATCGTAAAATCGTAAGATCCTAAGATCAGGATCGGGATCCTGACAACTATGGTCTAAGCTGCCGTTGGGCAGTCGTTCGAACCAGGCACTTGCTGGACCATCCAAAGTTTGTTGGAACATCCAACACCATACCGGCATTGGCCATCCGCCATGATTGGCTGCACCGGAGAAGCGATTGACATGATCGTCCGGGTCCGTAGATCCATCGTAGAGCTTTATGTTCTTCGGTAGTTCATGTCTTGGTCCGGCGAACTCGACGATACGCTTTGTAAACGGGCATCTGGGAGCGTCCTTGTACGGTTTGTGTAGATCTTCCACTATCTGTTTTCCTTTCGGATCTTTTTCTTTTTCCGTCTGGGTGGGCCCTTCGGTTTCTTCTCCGAAATCAATCTGTATTGGTCGTAGTGGGCTTTTTCCTTGGGAGTTATGTTGCTGTATTAAGGCTTTTAGTGATGATATGTGATTAAGTATCTGTTCTTCCAGGTTAGGGGGGTTGTTTACTGGTGGTGTTTCGGTCGAGGGACCTGGGGGTGTTTCGGGGGTAGGACCGGCCATTTTCTAGCTTTGGTAGTTAGAATAACGGTCCCACGGATGGCGCCAATTTGTTGAGGTAAAAATGTGTAATTACCCAAACAATCGAGTCCTTCGACTAATCCTTCGGTAAATCTCCTCGGATTAAACTCGTCGGATCTGTGAACACAAAAGCACCACGCGTTAGCCTCGCCTAGGGTTTTATCCCTAGACCCAGCTCCGGCGTGAGAATAAGTATAATGATATGTCAGAGTAATGTGTGTAAAAAGTGGGTGAGAAAATAGTCTACCTTGAATGTTGTTGCTTAGCTCCTTTTATAGATGAGGAGCTTTTGTCCTCACCCGAAGGTCACATGGGCGACAGCGACTCTTTCAGGCGGGAGTTGACTTTACCCTGTTTGGATTCCGCTCGGAACGGGTCGAGAGTTCTGACCGAGATTCCTTTCCTCTTATGTGTGGTGATGTCAGGTATCCGTTAGGCCGAGGATTATGTTTGACCCCTCGGTATATGTTGGTCTAGGTTTGTTTCATCTAAGTTGGTTTGCGTGCTTTATCCGGAGGATTGCATAGTGTGCAGGGCAGTTTTATTGATTTGCCGGGGAGTTAGGTTATCCGGCGGTTTGCTGATCTGCCGGGGAGTTGTATGTTGGGACATACGCCAACAATAGAATATGTGTGCCTCTTCCAAACTTGAAAAGGTTTGACCAATAAAAGGTTCATAATCTGGTGATTGGTGAATTAAAGTTCCACCATCGCCTTCAATGGGAGGCTCGTTCAAATCCAACATTCTTGATGACTCTGAAATATAACTTATGCATCAGGAACTATTCTAAGAACAAACTTTGAGGCCATCTACTATATTGAAAGCTATCTCTAAGAAACCAAAAACACTTGCTGTAAAAAGAGTAATTTTCAGCAGGTATCTTTGAAAACCACTTTTCTTTAAATCACAAAAATCATATACATGTCATGAATCAGCTTCGAATAGAAAAAACAAAATTAAGTATTATGATGTGAGGATAAGTGGAGAATTTGTTGCTATTGACAACCCTTAGGGCTGCCATTAGCATTTCCCTTTTATAAATCAAATGGTTATCAGTAGGCCAAAAGATATATAAGCATATTCCAGATAAAGTTAACAATGTCTTCATTACTATACAAACATTTATGAAACTAGAAGGGTACCCGCGCAATGCGGCGGCGGGTACCCGGTGATTATTTTTGTGACGAGCAAATGTTTTTCAACCTTTCTTATTTTGCATCTCCCAAATACTTTATAATGTAATAGATATATGTTTTTCAAAAGTAGAAAATCTAAATTATTAACAGTGTCTTTTATTTTTCAAATTTTAGCATTAACTTAGTGGTTATAAGTATAGTGAGCTTTTTTTATAATTCTATTAAAATATATTATTATTAGAGGGAGTTACTATATAGTTTAAATGAGAGTTAAATTTTTAAATTTTAAATTAATTTTATAATTTCCTTTTATAGCAATGTTTTTTGTCTTAAAATTTTAAAACTTTCTTTTATAGGAAGTCCCAAATGCTTTATAATGTAGTATAGATAAGACAGTTATTTGTAGTAACATTCAAATTTAACATAATCTTATTAGCATAAAACTGTAAGAAACTTATAAATGTCATTTTATGCAAACAGAGATTTAACGTACAAATAGATCAGACCCAAAAATATAAGTAATATTTTGCAAATTGTATATCAATATCATTTATACATAGCATGCCACAATAGAGTAAGAATCAAATAAGAAGTAAAATTAAAAAGAGAAGGGTGAGAATAAACCACAGCCGCACGTTTCAGATGCACCTAAAGAAATAGATGCATCTCCCCCTAAATTTCTCCTCCTCATTTAAAATGTGTGGCTCAAATTTATTCTCATTCTTCTTATTTCAATTTCTCTTCTCACTAGATCTACTCCCTGCCACAGTAAAACAAAACATTTTTAAAGTAAATATCTAACAAATTGTATGAGGCCTCTACCTAATGTATTCGAAACGTAGTTCAAGTGTCACACATAACATGATAACCGTTTGTAATTTATTTCAGTAAATGTCACATAGATAAGAGGTGCGGAGTGACAATTAATGCATCAAGGCCCCTATGATAACCAGTTTAAAATGCCATTAATTCGACTTGATTTTGGTTCAAATAAACACACATGGTGTAAAAACTATATGATAGAATTCTCAAATTGTTTGTTTTAGTATGGATCTTAAACGATCTTTAGTACATTCACATAATTAAGTATCGAATGTAATCAGCCTACACATTTACTACCGAACCAAAACATAACCCTAGTGCATATCAAAGAAACAATTGAAACTTAAGGTTGAAGATGCTACTAGTTTCATCAAACCACTTGTTTAAATACTGTTAAAAATATATTAACATGAAGATAGTGACCAAACTCTTAAAACTTAGTTTATACAGTATATTTAAAAGCAGCTGTGATGATTGTGATTCAAATCAGTGTTTATACAATTGTGGTCATTATAAAGCAAAAATAATATAAGATGTCAAATAAGTAATATTAGATGTCACATAGTAATAAACGAGTAGGTGATCCCGCGCGTTGCTGCGGAAGTGTTGTGACCCCGTCATATTTTTATGTAGCGGTCCTTTAAAGTTTAATTATGGTACATCGTTAGTCCTTGAAGGACCTAATTTGCAAAGACAATTAAACCTTAGGGACTATTTTCGTTAAATGGCTATACATACTAATTAATGCTACAAAGGACTTAGTTTGCAAGGGACACTTAAACCTTAAGGACTATTTTTGTCAAATTGCTATAGATAGTAATTAATGCTAGAAATATACAAAGGACTTGGTTTGCAAGGATAACTATACCTTAAAGACTATTTTTGCCATTTTGATATAGATAGCAATTAATGTTAGGGGTGTTACTGTAGCAGCAACTTTCTCCCCATATTTAGTATATATATAGAACTAGATTTACACGCGGAGTATACATATCAAGGCTAGATAGCAACTTATCCTATATATTGCCATCAATTAATGAATGGCGATGTTATATAAGCTTATTTATTTGATTTTTATGTTATATATATCTTGCAAGCATAAATCGTTATACATAATTACATATAATCTTCATGTCTAGTAACAAATTTGATTGAAAGAAAACACTTGTCCTCGGTAATATGCGTATATAAATGTTCGTAAAAAGAATACCCCTAGCAACATATATGCAATACATCTTAGTAAGAGTTGGGAACGAGAAACAAAAACACTACAAGCTATAGGATACAAGGGTTGAGATCCTCTAGAAAGTGATCATAATTTAAAAATGCTAAAAAGCCACCCATATTGTGACAAGTGTCCTCTCTTATTTTTGCCAGATCATTTTTTGCTATTTCCATTCTTAACTAATCAACATTATGATCTAACTGATGAACATTACGAAATTTTAAAAAAACTGATGAACATTACGAATTATTTTTAGAAAACTGATGAACCGATGAACAACGTGATTTTGCTTTAAGAAAACTGATGAACAACGTGGTTTTTTTTCTAAACAACTGATGAACAACATGATATCTTTTTTGAAAACTAATGCACTGATGAACAAAGTGAATTTTTTTAAAGAACTGATGAACAAAGTGATTTTTTTTTAAAAAAAATTGATGAACTAATGAACAATGTTATCTAATCGATGAACATTATGATGTAATTAATGAACACCTTTAAAAAAACTGATAAACGTGATAAATATTTCATCCGAAGAAACAATTAACTTCTGTCAAAAAATCTTTTTATACACGATCACAATCAACATTTCCATGACGTATCAATCACTTCTAAAACAGACAACTAAACACGCTTTATTTAATTTGCTTACACCAAAAAGTCTCTGCTCTCCCCTCAAAATAGACAAATCAAGTGCTGTAAATTATTAACCTCCAAGCAGTATTCCAAATTAGTGAACCAAATCAAAACAACAACAAACAATTTGTAATCCCGTTTTTATCAATCCATCATTTACAATAAACAAAAAATATTCTAACAATGACAAACACCTACTAATTTATAATTATGAATCAAGTCGCATTTCATAACAACACACATACGGATACACCATCATCTCCGATAACTTACCAATCATAATCTTTAACTCATCGATCAACATCCTCTCTTTATTCATCTTCTCCGTCGAATCAATTGCTTTCTTCCGCGAGATCTGTTATTTTCTCCGGCGAATACTCCAGCAGATCTGTTGCTTTCTCCGTCGAATATTCCATTAAATCGTTAATCATGATATGATATTAGGTGGTTACGATCTGTTGTTATGGTGCGATTGAGATAGATTGATGAGTTATTGTTTCGATTTTGGAGTCACGAATCTGGTTTTAAGTACCGGAGGTAGGTGGTTGAGTGGTGGCGGATACGGTGGTGGTTATTTATGATGGTGAGTGTGTGTGTGTTTTTATGGTGTTTTTAAAGTATGTGTTTTTTTCAGGTGAGTAAGAGTGGAAATAGTAATAAATAGAAAGCAGATAAGAAGTGAAAAGAAGGAGACACGTGTCATCACCTCCTCACTTTTTATACTTTTTATTTGTTACCTCTTTTTATTTGATCCGCTTTCTAGGATACAATCATACAAGGCTACATGTGGGAGGTGTAACATTCTCCATTATCCCACCGTCATAAACATTTTATTTACTTAGGAATATTAAACCTATTAACAATCTAACATTCACAGTTAAGACAGACATATATAGCATGTAGGTAAGAAAATATTCACAAGCCTAATTTTATATGTAAAAGCTTAATTCTATCATTAAAAGAAGGGATTGAGTCGTAGAATAGCAATGTACTTTTTCAAGTGTTCCGTTTTGGTACGTGTATTTTTTTCAAGATGTAGAATAGCAATATAATTTATATAAGTGTCTCGTTCTGGTACGTGTACTTTTTTTTAAGTTGTAAAATAGCAATGTACTTTCCATAAGTGTTTCAATTTGTACGTCCTACTTCTATAAGTGTTCCATTTTGGTACGTCATCCCACGTACTAAATTGGAACACTTATGGAAAGTACATTTCTATTCTACGATTTAAAAAAGTACACGTACTAGAACATGACACTTATAGAAAGTACATTGTTATTCTACAGCTTAAAAAAAGTACACGTACCAAAACGGGACACTTGAAAAAGCACGTTGCTATTATACGACTCAATCCCTTAAAAGAATATTGTATAACAAAAGAAGATTAAAAAGTCTAAAGCATGTTATGCTCACATCTAAGTGGTTCTATAAACGATAAACATATCGGAAGTAAAATATTACGCAAATTTAGGACATGATTTAAAAGCAAATCAAACAATAATGAATAATGTATCAACTACGAAAATTAAATCAGTACATGTGATAAGAAACTATATTTACGTAAAACATTTAAGTGCCTAATATTGGAGGAATTTTCTTTTGCTTACTCTTATTTTGGTGTTTACTAAGGGATAAATCCCTATCATTCATCTAGTTTGATCTAATTGTGAGGATTAACCTAAGATTTAATGAATAAACCTAAGTCCATGTTTTTTTATTGTCTTTTTTCTTTGGCTTTCTATTTTTATTCACTTTTTTTAATTCACGTTTCTATTTATATATATATATATATATATTTTCACGTTTTTAACGTTTTTTTAATTCGCGTTTCTTTTTTCTTCGCTTTCATACGTTTTCGTCTGTTTTCATACATTTTCATACGTTTTCATCTATTTTCGTCCGTTTTCATACGTTTTCGTCCGTTTTCATACGTTTTTGTTTGTTTTCTTACGTTTTCGTCCATTATTCATACGTTTTCGTCCATTTTCGTCCGTTTTCATACGTTTTCGTCCGTTTTCATCCGGTTTCTTTCGTTTTCGTTCATTTTCAGACGTGTTTTTAAGCTTTCATACGTTTTCGTCCGTTTTCATATGTATTCGTCCATTTTTTTACGTTTTCCTCCGTTTTCTTACGTTTTCATATGTTTCGGACTATCACAAGTGATATTGTGTGATATTCAGAATATCATTTTGTGATATTTTGAATATCGCTTGTGATTTTCTGAATATCACTTTGTGATATTCAGAATATCACTTGTGATTTTTCGAATAACTAATAACTACCACACTTTTATTGCTAATTTTTCGTGTATCTCATTCTCATGATGTTCAACTTTTTAGAGGAGAATTTGATATCACTGATGAAATCACAAATATGTCAGCTTCTTTTATTTTGTTGAATCATGTGTGATATCACAGATGATATCACTTGTGAAATCATCTGTGATATCACGTGTGATATCACAGGTGGTATCACTTGTGATACCACACGTGATATCACCTGTGATGTAACATGTGTTTGAGGTTCTTCAGTTTGTTTATGAAGATGTTGTGCTTTGTTTAGCCAATAGCTTCTTCACTGATCAACCATAGATATTTTCAAATTCCCGTTGTAAAACCTATTGAAATACTCACAATGTATTCATTAAATAGACAAATTCAATCACAACTTCAATAATAAACAACAGTACACTAAATAACTATGTGTTTAAAGCAAAATCAACTTGTTTAAGTTGTTTAATCTAAATGTAAACAAATGAAAACGGAAGAATACGTATGAAATCGTAAAAACACGTCTAAAAACGGATGAAAACGTATGAAAATGAAAGAAAACTGATGAAAATGGACGAAAACGTATGAAAACGGACGAAAACGTATGAAAACGGGCGAAAACGTATGAAAACGGACAAAAACGAACTAAAACAGATGAAAACAGACGAAAACGTATGAAGACGAAGAAAAAAACGCGAATTAAAAAACGTAAATAAAAAAAACGCGAAGTTAAAAAAAAACGTGAATTTAAGAAAAAAACGAATTCTCAAAAAAAAAAAAAAAAAAAAAAAAACGTGAATTAAATAAAAAAAAAACATGAATTTGAAAATAAAAGACAAAAAAATATTTGAACAAAAAAGAAAGAGAAAAAGACAAGAAAAAAAACATGGACTTAGATTTACCTTTTAAATCTTAGGTTAATCCGCACTATTAGATCAAACTAGATGAATGGTGAGGATTTGTCATTTGGTAAGCATGGATTTGCTGGTAAGCAAAATAAAGTGTCTCCCTAATATTAATATCATATTCGTCTATTAGATTATATGAATGAGTGTCTATTAACAAAGAATGCATGCCGATTGCTGAGTCATATGTGTAAAAGGACCGAAGAAGTACCTGTGGAGCGTGGACAAAGAGAAAGAAAAAAAATAAAAACTTTAGAGCGTGCTGATAACGTGTTGTGAACACAAGTTTGAGAGAATGAATGTGTTATTAATGTAGTCAATTAATAGGTCTATATATAGATACAATCAGATAAACGTTAAAGTAAACAATGTATATCTTCTAATAAGATTCAAACTCTAACCAATACTAGAGGATATAGACATCCACATGTATTTATCCTAACATGTTTTATATTCTAAGAACATTATATTATCTGTTTTTAACATATATTAATTAAGATCTATGACATACAATATCATATTACATGATGCAAAATGAGTGTCCGTAATTTTGATAAGTTTGTGGATAAAACTATAAACTAATGATACTTTAAGCTGTTGATTGCTAGTAGTATAACTAAAGGGGCTAAAATGTTGTTGTAGAAATATGAATATATTTTGCGTGTTCACTAAAAAAGCTTTGAACAAAAAATTGTGTTTCCTTGCACGTCATGATTGTTGATAGGAGGATTTTGCTTGATTCTCATCGTTTAAGATTGAGTATAAAAAATTTGCTCAAAAAAAAGATTGAGTATAAAATAAGAACAATACGTCATGATTAGCAAGATGTTTTGTTATCTTGGAAGTAAAATAATCAAACTTAACTTGATAATGGTCAAACAGATAAATAACAATTAGGACCAAAATTGAGGTGTCATCAGTAAAATTATAGTGGGTTTTTCTGATGTCACCAATTAGAGGATGACACCTCAGTTTAGGCTTTTTTTTCGACCTTCCAATTAAGCCTCTCCCTTTGGTTATTAGTTAATGGTTATGTTACATTGTTACACCATGTTTCTGTTACGGGAATCTCAGGAATTTTATCTTTCGTAATATAAAATTTTGTAAAATATATTGATTTTTTAAAAATGAAATGGTCTTTATTTTTTGAGTTACGATTTGTAGTACTTTTCATAAAGCGAATCTCAAGACTGATCCCAAGTCTGCCACTAGTTTGAAGGCCGATGAACAAAACATGAACCATGTCATCATTTATCCATCTTACTAGTTCATGTTTGACATGCTATCTGATAGTGTAACCAACATAATATACAACATATAATATGCATCCTAAATAACTAACTTATATATATATATATATATATATATATATATATATATATATATATATATATATATATGGGATAGGTTGGCTACAATTATTGTAGCCAATTGGCTACAATCCTTCATAAAAATACACTAGCAATGAATCTGGGACCCACAGAAAAAAATCAGGACCACAAAAAAAATCAAGGACCCACATTATATAGCACAAAATTGTAGCTAATTAGCTACAAAAAATTGTAGCTAATATATTCCCATATATATATATATATATATAATATGCGTATGTACGTAATCAGCATGCGATTTAAATATATAAATGTACATGCATGTGCATGGAAGGAGAAAGGAAAAATGGCTGCAAGTGAAATGAAAATGAGTCAAGCTACTGAAAGAAATATCCTTCTAGAAGATGCATTCAATGCCCAATTGTGCTACTTGCAATCCTGCAATATTCGGATAAGTGCACAGCTAGAGAATCTAGCATGAAAAAGAATATATTAGACTGGGATATCTTTGATTTTTATCCGATCTCAAGATTCGTTACTCGCCTATAAAAGGGAGGCCTGTAAGTTGAATGAAGGACACAATAAACACATATCATCTCCTCATTTCTCTATATCTACACTACTTCACTTCTTCTACTAAATCTTCTCCATATTGTTATGAAAACAGGAGCATGAGTAAAGGGAAGATATCCCAAATAACTTTCACTTCTCTCAAACAAAGTCATTCGATCCTAACTCGGAAATGTGGCATAAAACTACCTGAGGGGAATCGCCACCCGAAAAACTATTAATAACCCTCCGTGTCCTTCGACATAATATTGTTAGAAATATGTAACTATCATACAAGTCATCGACTCTCCATAATGATGGTGGATTCATGCCATACACTAGTGGGATAAGATTATCTAAACATTCTTGTGCATATATACTGTTATATGATCAATACTGACTTGATCGTCGGTGGGGGTTCCACCGGGTCCTCTCTAACGGTGTTTATTTGTCTTTGTAGCACTGTTACCAAAGACCCGAAAGTCAAGGTCAAAGCAATTCAGTCGGTCAACCAAGCACCTTGACGACCATGCGGATTTGGTAACATCATTTGGCGCCATATGTGGGACCCGAGCGAAACACTTGCCTCGTGTGCTCATCTTGTGTTGTCACTAAACTCTATATGGCCGCCTATCGTCTTGAATCAACTCATATATTCAGGTAAGTAGACATCATCTTATCTGATAAGGTAACCAATGTCTATTAAAAGTCACTCAAATAAAATATTAAAAATGTGAAATATAGTCAATAAGCCATTGATCACACTCTGCAGATGTTGTGACTATTATTGAAACAAATGCTATAGCTATTACTTATTAGAACTATAGAGAAAAGAAAAGTAGAAAAAAATGGTTCCGATAATATCATTAAAAGTTATGATCGCAGAGGCTTATTTAGATCAGTAGCATCCAAACACTATTATCATTTTAAACCATTAATTGGCGTCCCATTTTAAAACATCACATGCTTTGTCAAAGCAACAAATACTGTTATATTACCAATTTTCATGTATTTAGAGGCTTAATGAGATGAGTAGAGATTCATTGATCAAAGGTAAATAACATCTTTCAGAGCCACTTAGATTAAATGGTAAAAACTATAATGTATCATGACATGATTAATTAATCTCCCCCATAATTAGTGACTGATTCTCATAGAAAAATTATTTTTTTATGTTATGGACCTTTGTTACAACCTCCTTTCAATTTGTTTTCTCATAACAAGTTAACAACAGTTTTAAAAATCTGTGCACTTTATGATAGGACCTGGATGAAATAGTTATCAATCTATAGAAATTATATAGAGTTTGGCTAGCCCTATCTCAGTACTAATTGGCATTGGTGATTATAAATGGGGGCTTTGATCACATGATTTCTTACAGCCACTCAAGTCCGGTAAAAAGACCTATTGGAAATTTTATTCAACCAAGTTGAGTTCCAACTCAAAACCAATTAGCAAGAAAAAGTTTTTATGCACAAGACTATAAAGATCATATAACATTATATGTTAATAAAATCAGTAAATTCTAGTATGATGGGTTATCATGTATATATGTGAACTCTTTGTAACTACTTCAATACAGTAAAAAGGCAAGAAACCAAAGTCATTTGATTAAGTCACTTATGTTTCGAATATTACTAACATCTATAAATATTATCTCTTATGCTATAGCCTTTTTTTTTCTAACCTGAATTTAACCAACCTCTGTGAGGATCCATAATGAATAGTGGCAGTAACATGAATATGTCATGTATCCGCAAAGGCGCAATAAGTTGATTATCAGAAGGTTGCACCATACATGGCACATCCTTAAAGCAGCAAGGCAAGGTACTATCGTTCTAATCAAAGAATCTATATTACTTTGTGGAATGTGGCACACCCGTTAGGGTAACCTGGTGATCCACCTAGAAAACGTGGCATCACTGAACAAGCTAAATATGAGACACAACCATTCAATTCGGCAAGGACTAGTAACCCGCATCGTTACACGTATGAGGTTATGCTACATTAACTGATTAACAAAAGTGTGCAGTATCATTGAGCAGTTTAACCATCAGATGCTCTTTCAAGCTTTTCGAGTCTAACCATGCTTCGAAGCTCATTCCAATAACATCGTCACTCACATAAGTAATCCTAGTTGTAGGAGGTAATAAATTGCTACCGTTGTCACTATAAATACCGACTTGAAGTTCGCTTAGTCGTGATACACCTATACTATGGAGTGGCTATACCACAAGAGGTGCCAAAGATGTAATCCCACAGGGCATCACTAGACATCGACACACCAACATTGTGTAAACTGATACGCTTAATGAAGCATGTGTCATAGTCGCACTAAGCTGAATATTTGGCATGACCATTGAATTGGCCACGGGTGAACAACCCATATAGCTGCGTATATAAGGGTATGGCCCAGGTCACATAAGTCGCCGTTTATTAGTGCAACCACTCGACTACGTGGTGAAAGCCAATATGAATCCAGTAGGCGCGACTCTCCCGTGGAATTAATTAGACCCGGAGGTAAGCAAAGTCTTCTCTCGGTATATAATAAGGTTCACCACAACTAAGTTTTTAAACAATAACAGAAACGATTGTTGATGTTATACTATTCTTACTCAGTTACTCGTATATTGAACCACTAATATATTTTACTTTTATAATTAAGGCTTTGAATAGGAATTACTAAAAGCACACTTATGCTTATCTATTCCAACTTGTGCATACACATAGCTTTCATAAGCATGAGTAAATAGGTGCCTAACCACTATGATTTAGGTGCCACCCCTTTCCTAAACAAAGGTACTATGCATTCGTTATTTTTTAGAAAATGAGGCTATGCAATGAGGCAAATCATACTCAATCCTATTTTTCAAAGAAAATTTGCTAGCTTTAAACCATGACAATCATTGATGCATCCATCCAAATGAAATAATAAACACATAGTGTAGTCTCCTTGAGGCAAGAAAATGAAGAGTTGAACCAAAATGGTGGTTACAACATACTAGCATTAAAACTAAGTTCATGGAAATATGTGTTTCATTTCCCTATCACTTTTTTGTGCTATGTTATTACCTTCAGATAGGTTTCCGTGTCCTATTTTTGATCCACACTCGACGCCCAGCTAAAGTCAGCTATCAGAAAACTGATGTGAGAATTCAGGCGATGAGCATTAGTATCAACCACAAGGATGGTGTCGCTACGCCCCTCACCCGCCTTTTTTAAATAGAGGCGTCGATATGAAAGAGGAAAACTTGTTATTTATGGAGCCACACCCACCATTGGTGGAAAACATTTCAACAAGTTACAATAAAGTACCATCTCATTTTAAGGTCTTCAAAATTATGAGACAATCACTTTATTCCTACAAATAGATCTAATCTAACGAATAGACTTAATGAGTGCATCTAACAACTCTCTTGATTATGAATTTCATTTATATTATATAGAAACACATTTAGTGTTACAAATATATGAGTACCCATGAGCCCATAACTACCAACTAGAATGGTCTCTTGACATGGTTAAAAGAAGGATGAAGGAAGCAAGGATAAAAGGCAACATTTATGCATCATTTCATTATATGTATACTAATCTCATAAGTCTATATGATTGAAAGCACAGTCACTACACAAATACGACGGGAAGATTACACAAACATAGTGTGGGACACGAGTGTTGGGGTGTAGCTCCCAGAACAGGGTTAAGATAATCAAGGTCAGCAGAAACAAATACCACTAGGTGGTTACCGGATATCACTTGGAATCGTGTGATCACTTTCCAAAGTAAACTATTCGACCCTAATGCCTGGGTTACACGAATATCTACTTGGGATAAGACCAAATGCAGTTATAGAATTAGGCACAATTCAATAACCCTTACGCTTATAAGTGTTAATCGTTTTCTGTGTCTCCCTCATGCATAATCAGATCTCCTATTTATAGGAGATTACTCTTAGCTAGTCAAATGGAATTATGAGTATTAATCGGCCCATTAATAGCCTCATAATTATCCCCATTATAGCCGTTAGTGGTTACATGACCAATTAAACATGGTCATTATGCAGTTGTAACTGCCACTTGAATAGGTCAAAACCGTTACAAGCAGTACTTTCATCAGTACTTTCATAGCACTAGCAGTGGATACACTACTTCAGTGGAAACACACACTGCTTCAGTGGAAACACTGCTTATCAGTGGAAACCACAAACAGTACTTTCCATCAGCAGTACTTTCCACAAACAGTACTTTCCACTAGCACTACCAATTCAAACCACAACAAGAGTCAGGGTGTTCATGGACCTTATGGGTGTACACTCCGTACCTCCAAACCCATTTCCAGGTGTGAACTAATCCCACAAGTGCACTAAATTTTCCAACAATCCTCCCCAAATTTAGTTCACTTCCTTTGCATGAAAACAAACATTAAACAAAACATGTGCATAAACGAAAATGTCATGAGGATTGAATTTCCATTTTAGTAAATTACACGTTCAAATATTCGAGAATCAGGGTGTTCTAAGAATTGAACCCTTCAACCCATTTGAATACCTGAAGATAAAATACACACAAGTTTTCAAACACTTAAAAGCTCCTGACACTATACAAGCCATGTGTCCATATCCAAATTCATAAATGTTGTAAAAGCTAAAAGTCCAAAGCTTCCTGAAGCGGCAAAACTTCAACATTTACATAGGTGGTTCCTCCTTATTCATGCTCCTGCCAAGCACTTTTTCAAAGAAAATTAACCATTAAGAAGTAAAGACTTCATCCTCCTTTCAGCAGGTTCCGAGCACAACCTTGGGATGTAAATAAAACATGTGCTCCAGTCCACTGAATGTTCAGCTTTCCACATTGAACTCAGCTCCTAATTTTCCTCAGGAGGGAGTTGGGTGTCCTAGCATTCTGTGACTAAGTTGGACTTAAACCCATCCCTTTAGCAGACTTTATAACCAAGTCTCTAGCTTATCCCTTCGTCAAGTGACTAAGTTCGTTGAGATCTAACAAACTCTATAGAGACCACCCCATTCATGATAAGCTCACGAATCATGCTATGCCTGACACCTAAGTGTCTAGACTTACCATTGTACATCTGGCTATAAGCCTTAGCCAATGTAGCTGCACTATCACATCGGATAGAAATAGGTGCTATAGATTTAGGCCATAATGGAATCTCAAGAAGCAAGTTTTTCAACCATTCAGCTTCTTTACCAGCAGCTGCTAAAGCCACAAATTCATATTCCATTGTTGAACTGGTGATGCAAGTTTGCTTCTTGGATGCCCAATAAATTGCACCTCCACCAAGTAGGAATACCCACCCACTGGTAGACGAATTGTCTTCGTTATTCTGATCCAACTTGCATCAGTGTAACCTTCCAACACCGATGGGTAACCAGTATATGAGAGACTATAATCCATAGTTCTCTTCAAATACTTCAGTACCCTTTGAACTGCTTGCCCGTGATGAGCACTAGGATTACTAGTATACCTGCTCAATTTTCCCACTGCAAAACCAATATCAGGTCTTGTACAAGTCATGGCATACATCAAGCAACCAATTACCCTAGAATACTCAAGTTGAGATACAACTTTGCCATTATTAGGCATTAGCTTCTCACAAGTATCCATAGGTGTACTCACTGGAGTACAATCAAAGTAATTGATTTTCCTTAGTACCTTCTCAATATAATGAGACTGAGAGATATAAATTATTTTACTTTCATGTTTAATCCTTATACCAAGGATAACATCAGCCTCCCCCATGTCTTTCATGGAGAACCTTGATGACAAAAATTCCTTTGTCAGGTCAACCTGATTTTGGTCAGTGCCAAAGATCAACATGTCATCAACATATAGACAAATGATTACTCCTTTACCAGATTCATCAAATTTGCTATATACACATTTGTCAGCCTGGTTAAGAACATAACCACTAGACAAAACCACTTCATCAAATTTTTGATGCCATTGCTTAGGTGCCTGATTAAGTCCATAAAGAGACTTAATCAGTTTACACACCTTTCTTTCATTCTCTGGCATGATGAAGCCCTGAGGTTGGTTCATATAAACCTCCTCATCCAATTCACCATTCAAGAAAGCTGTCTTCACATCCATCTGATGAATAATCAGATTATGAATAGATGCCATAGCAATCAGCAGTCTTATGGTATTGATACGAGCCACAGGGGCATAAGTATTAAAATAGTCTATACCTGACTTTTGTTTAAAGCCCTGAATGACTAGTCTAGCCTTGAACTTTTCAATAGTTCCATCTACCTTCATTTTCCTTTTGAAAATCCATTTGCAACCCAGAGGTTTGCAACCTGGTGGTAGATCAACCAACACCCATGTAGGATCGATATATTTATTGTGTTGATGATTCAGGTGGTCTTGGATGATCAAAATACATGTTTTCCATATTTAGAGAGAGAAAGATAGAGATGGTGTTCTTGCTAGAGACTTGGTTCTCAAATGTGAAAGGTTAGATTGAATGAAGCACCACCCCTTCCATGGATGGAAGGGGTATTTATAGTTACAAAATACACGACCTCCTATCGGCCTGTGGATCAGGCACACAGTGGGTAAAGACCCGTCCTTCCTCCACGGTGTTACACTAAACTAAACTACGCTACAAACTAACTAATTAACTACTAAATAACATAACAAACTACAAATCTACGAGCTAACATATGCTAGACTATAATTGGGGTGACCGATACTTAAACATGGAATTTCCAATTCCTAACAATCTCCCCCTAAGGGAGGTCACCCTATGAAATACATTTTGCATCCTAGCATTCTTTCTATGTCTTTGTTCTTGAGCTCGTAGACTTCAATTCTTCAATTCCGCAATCTTTGAGCTTTAGTAGCGATTCTTCAAAGTTCGCATAGTTTTGTACTTTCAGTGGAGGTCTTAAACTGATCCACATCATTGATGATATTCGAGCTTTTATTGAGATCATCAGTCACAGTAAATCTCTCTGGATCATCCATAGTTGTGTTGCCTTCATGTGATGTTGTGACTTTCGGACCGACATGCTCACACTTTTGAATCATGACATCTTTCCATCAGAGTAGCGGAAGCCTTACTGGTTCATGATATTTGCAGCAGCAAGGCAGAAGCATAGTATGAAATATCGAGCCGTGTTATGTAGATCTGCACCAGTCATGATTTCTTCAATTTAAGTGTGGATGCTGTGAGCATGCAGCTTTGGATTGACTCCTTAATTCGATCAGTGCAACCGTCCAAATGTACCTGCAAACAACGGTTAGCAATAAAACACACGAAAGTGTCTTTGATCACTTTCGTTGAATTGAGGTACACGGCCACGGTTCCCCGTTGATCAGTACAAGTACTGCCTGTGATCAGGTAGGATTCCGAGGAATCTCCTTGACAGGGTTTCGCAGCTGCTCTAGCTGTTCTCAAAGAAGACAACACGGAGTGAGTGAACCAGCGAATTGAGATTCACTGATTGATGAAAAATTGATTTGAAAACACAATCGTGTATTGCTTAAAAGAAAGAGTTTTGCAATACGACGAAGGTTTTATGAGAAAGATCAATTTTCAATCAAAAATACTCTTTGTATTTGAAAAGAGTACACATTCGACGTGCTAGAGAAAAGAAGATTTGCACATCGAACGGTTTTTCCAAAATTATTTTTTCAATCAGAGATACTTTTTGTGTTTGAAAACATAAGTACACATTCGACGTGCTATAGAAAAGAAGGTTTGCACATCGAACGTTTTTTCCAAATGTATTCGTCAATTCATTTCCTGGACCAAGGTTGATTCACAAGTGAATCGCCCCATCATTTCTATCCAGTTGTCACAAGTTTGATCTTTAGAAAAGATCTCACATGTCACCCACCAAGAGCTTGTTTGATGTTGGCTCTAGAAGGATTTCCATCTTCATCGTGAATACTTTTACATACCACTCAGATGTTCTGGCAATACCACAAGGATAATGCGTAGGACTCTTAATATAATCTTACTTTCCACATTGTGTGAAACAACAAGTCTTCATTAATTTTGTGTCCTAATGAGATATTGTGGATGATCTTTTGGCTCTATACTCAATTGTGCACATTTGGTTCCTATGCCGGAGATTAGGGAGAGGGTCTCCTTCTTCAATATCAACAATCTCTAAGAGAAAGTCGATAGATAATGTCGGTTCCCTGTGAGAATGAAACAAGTCCTTTTAAGAGGAACTTGAGTAGCTTGGGAAGTTTAGTGCAGTGTGTCACTGGGTCCATGACGTCTTGTCTTCAATACCGGAGTTACCTTAGTAACCACCAGTAGCATATGTGTTGAACCCGGTTACTGCCATAAGGTTGAATTATTGGAGGGCTATTTCTTTTCACCCTTTTTCACATTCATTTCTTTTTCATTCTTCAACCCCTTCAGTGCTTACCGAGACTTCATAACTTGAACGTTGTTGGGTTTTTTCCAAGACTAGCTGTCTCATCCGACTCTTCCCATTTCTCATTTTTCTCCTTTTTTCATCATTGATCCGCTGCAGAACCGCAAGCGAAATCACTCAAACCTCGCCACTTGTGAATGGCGATCAGAATCGCCTTTAAAACCGCCAAGCACGAATGCAATTTAAGATCGAGGAATATAGTGTTTCCGGTCGTTAAGTCCCACGGAGGATGAATTGGTGTTTAAACAACTTCAGATGATAGAATGATCACTAAGGATAGTGATCAATAAGGTTTTGGATGGATAATTACCTAAAGGAAAGATTTACAAATTACAAATGACTTAAATGCAAATTAAAAGAAATTAAAAAGTTAAAATCTATTAAATAAACGCTATCACTATTTTTACAGATCGATGAACGTTTATTTTATAAAACAAAATAACTTTAATAAACTAATTTAACTAAAACGTAAACTCAAAATATCTAAAAACGTTATTAAAAACGGAAACGAGCTTTACGTTTAAAAATTACGCTGGAGCGCTTAAGCAAAACGTAAATTTTATGAAATAAAAGGCCTACTGAATGTAAAACTAATTTTATTATTACTATATGATAAAAAGAAAATTTTAGAAAACAGATTTATATTTTTAGACTTTTATATTTTTTTTATGAATTTAATACGATTTAATACTAATTAAATGTTTAAAAATACTAAAACTATTTATAAAAATCTGAAACTTTTTTATAAATTACTTTATACTATTACAAAGATAAGAAAAATACAAAACATGAAAAAGCTGGATTAAATAAGCTGGTAATAAGCTAAAAGCTATGTATAAGCTAAATGGACTAAAACGTGGTTAAGTATTTAATATTGCAAACCATGACAAGAAAGACCCAAGGGCGCAGTTGGTTGGAGTGTGTGTGCTGTGTGTGCGCTTTGGCAACGGGAGGTCACAGGTTCAATTCCCATCAGTCCCTTTTTTTTTGCAACTATTTTTTTTTTTGGATTTTTATTTTACAAATCTATTAATTACACTAAAATAAGCATTTTTTATAACTACAACTATTTATGAAAATGACTAGAAAGCTAAGTTTGAGCATATGATTTTATCACAGTGGCATGAAAAGGAAAAAATGAATATGCACTAGTTATTAGCCAAATGGATATTTAAGCTAATAAATAAACATAAGTTAACTAAGAATAAGCTAAACAACTGTTATTAAGCTAAAATGATATCCGAAAAGCAAATTCATTAAGAAATAAGTACTAAATAAGCTCTAAATAAGCTTAAACTTAACTGTATGCACAGGACAGTTTTTTAAAAAAGGGTCTAAAAGAAGCTTGAAAATAAGCAGTTTATAAGCTAATAAGATACAAGCTAGTATTTTTATAATTTAATTTAGCAGCTAAATATTAATATCCCAAAAGGATTTAAGCTAAAACTTAGTAATAAACACACACTAAAATTCTAAACTTTATTCAAAAACGGCACAAAGTAAAATTTGACTTTTTAATGTAAACTAAGAAATTGACTTTTATGAACTTGTGATCTATCCTACTTATTAAATATGTTATATTAAGCTATTATGAGACTAAATTAAGCTAGATAAACAACTTGTGAACTAGTATGCATGATTTAGCAATCTAACTTTCTAACAAAGGGACAATGAATATTATATTAAAGCTAGTTTTGACTTTTTAACTAATAAGCACTATGTTTAATGGTTTATTTGAGCTATTTAGACGTAAGGTAACATGTAACAAGCAAAAACAATGACATTAACAACCTTAAACACAGTTTTAACAATAAATCCAAACACCACTTTATGAAATTGTTGTAAAGCTTTTCAAAGCTTAACAATGATTTAAGCTAAGAAACTGATTCATACATACATTTGATGATAAAAGAAACTGTTTTAAGCATATAAATACTAATAATAACACCAAAGACCTCTAAATTACTAAATTGCAATATTGACGTTGAAATGATGAAATCTAAACAATTGAGAAAACTAATGAACAAGCTAGCAATTTTAAGCAATAATATTACTAAGATACACTAAATAAGCATATAAATCACAAAGATAAGCAGTTATAAGCAATGAAACAAAGGAAATGCCAAAATTAAGGATTGAGCTTACAAATTGAGTCCAAGCTCAAAACAGAGAATCAAGGTCTGAGATCACACCCTATGGCTTCCCAAGAAGCTCTAACCCAAAAAGCAATCCATAAATCACCCTACTTCAGTCTTTTGCACCATCTTCACTTGATTTTTGATTTTTAATCTATTTTTGGTATTTTTCTTGTTTTTCTATTTTGTTGAATAAAACTGGATTTGAATGTTTCTATGCTTATAAGCCTTGTCAAGAGCTTATACAAGCTTAAGAAACAATAACAACACCTATTAACAACATTTGCTTATTTTGAGATTCTTGACATAAAAATCACATAAACTGAATTAGTAAATAAAAACAAATTGAGACCTAGAAAATGTTCTTATTGCACTAAAATATGATTACAAAGGCTTTGAAAGCTTAAACATAAACTGGTAAACTTAAAATATTTAAAACGAGACAAGCTAAATTAAGCTACACTAAGCTACTCTACTCTCTCTCTCCATACTGCTCCTCTCTTGATTTATAATGATCCATTTGACTCTTTGTCAACCTCTGAAACTTTCCCACTTGATTGCACCTTCGACTTCATCATAATCGTCCATTTGGCACTTTGGCGCCAAAAGTGGATTGAGTGGGTTTTTTTGCAATTAATGCAATTTGGATTAGTTTGCAAGGTGGAAAGGAGTTGGTAACCAGCTGGGGAGATAAGGGTGAGGTGGATGAAAGAAACTGCGGGGAGAGATGGTATGGTTTTGGTTAAATGACCATGGGGAGATGAAGGAACGAGGTGGCGGTTTTAAATTTAAAACCGGTTTGGGCTTATATTGACTGGCTTGGGGTTTTGGTTTAAAGGATTGGATTTGGTTTAAGTTAATATAAGGACCTTAGTTGTAATTTCTGAAAGTATAGGGACTGAAAATGCAATATTTCCAAACTTATCACAAGGGTGAATTTTGACAAACTTCAATAGTATAAGGACCAATATTGCATAAAATTCAATTTTTTTAAGTCCAAGGACTAAAATTGTCAACTTTGAAATTCTAAGGACCAAACTTATAATTTTCCAAAAGTTATCATGAAGGACCAATATTGCCATTTATAAATAGTATAAGGTTTATTTTGATTATTTTCTTATTTTTAAAACCTTAGGGACTAATTTTGACACTTTTGCAAACTTGAGGGACCAAAGTTGTAATTTTGTGATTTTAAACTTCAAAGGATTATTTTGAACAACTTGTGAATCCCAAGGACCTTTAATGACATTTTACAAGTTTTTGAATTACCAGGGACTAGATTTGACAACTTTTGTAACTTGGGGGACTAAAACTGCCAATTATGCAAACTTGATACGCTTTTCACCGATTTTGATGTTTTTGCATTTAAAACATATAAAACACTTGTTTGTGATATTTTTATCATTTTGAAGCATTTCTGAGTGTTTTCAGATGTGTTTGGCATTCTAACAAAGACAAAAATGATGAGTATTTAGACACTCATCAATCCCCACACTAAGATATTGCTAGTCCCTAGCAATGATTTATGAAAATTTAATGGATTTCATCTCTTTACCAAAAGCCATTACTTCTAGAGTAGCCAATTGTTTCAGTTCAAGTAAGAACTTTGGTACAATGATAACCAAATGATTTTGAGCAAATCACCAGCTGTCAACGTTTTGATTTGTTTACCGAAGCCGCTTGCTTCGGACTAGCCAACTCTTAGATAAAATATCTTTGGTGAGCCTGATTACCAATTATGGATTTCAACTGCCTTTACCACAAGCCATAAACTTGCGGGCTAGCCAACTTTTCACTAGTTTAAAGATATGGTGAGGTGAACACCATACAATTTTGGGCAAATTGCAAGCCGTAAACGGATTTGAAATATCTTTACCAAGAGCCGTTTGCTCCTGGATTAGCCAATCCTTATGTGGGTTAGACATGGTGGACTGATTACCATTTGTTGTGTTTAGTACATAGTACTTCCACTACAAAAAAATTTAAAATTTGGCCATTTTGGGGGAAAAAGGGACTAAAAAGGTACATTTACGATCAAATTCGCCTTGAGAATTTCCCCACACTTAGAAATGAATATTGTCCTCAATATTCAAAGTATCGGTTGTTATGCCGAAACTTAGAACGTAAAAAGATAACATTATTACCTAAGTGTAGAAACACAACAATTATTCTCTTTTTTAATATTTACAATTTTCAAAGTTTTTTTTAGATCTATATACAACATGTGGGGTATCTCCCCCACACTAGGGTGGAACACACGGGTGAAAACCCATGTTCAGCTACTGTTTTTGATTACCGAGTCGCTAGCTTGACTCGACCCAGAATTCATTTGGTTCATGGGGAAACTGAGTGGAAGAAACAATCTCCATCGGACTTTCATTCAAGATGTTTGGATAAACATTGAAGCACGTGAAAGTTCCACACCGACGAGATATAGAGAGAAAGAGACAGACCCGGCTCACAGATGATAAATGAAAATGCCGGGATCAAAAATAATGTCTTCATTCCCGAAGGAGTGAAGAACAGGAGAAGCTACGGGATAGGTGAAGAAGAGAAAGAAAGTCATGATAATAATCATGATTAACTCATCATCACTCACAGGAGAATTCATGGTTTCATGAATCTCATCAGTTAAGCTCATTTGATCTAGACATATCCCGGGTGTGTCTAGATCAAAGTAGAAATTATCATACTCTGGTAGAGATATGATATGAGTAAGTTCATAGGAGAACTCCTCGAAGGTGAATGAATCATATTCAGAATTGATATGAGTGGGTTCACTAGTGAACTCCTCCAATGTAAATGATTCATAAACGGGGAGAGAATTATGAAAATGAGAAGTGGTATTACCACTAATTTTCTCTCCCATCTGATCAAAACAGAAGGCTTCCATTTCCGGAATAGAATCATCGTAAAAAATGTCACTATCCTTAATGGGGATAGGAGATGAAATAGGTTTTTCTTTGAAAGCCTCGATTTTAGAAATGAGAAGACTGACATTCAGTAATGTTGCACGAAGAGCTTCATCTTTGATTTCAGTGTCAATTTCTTCATCATTCTCTTCTTCTAAGCTGACTAGCTCAGAAGGTAACTCCTCCATATAACTGATGTCTCCACAAGATAAAGAATAGTCCTCATCAGAGAACATCTCAATATGATCATTTTGGAAGAGAGAGGAGTAGGGATATCACACAAATGCTCGAGAATTCCTGTGACTCTTTGGGATTGGGATAAGGTCCTCAACACTAGACTTTATGAATTCGTCCGATTCCTTTTCAGGAACAGTGTCAAGATGCTCATCCCCATGTTCGTGAGAGTGAGTGTGAACCTCGGGTGTGATAGCAGTAGACTGAGGGAGTTGAGAAGGACTAGCAGTTATGGATTCTACAAGTTCCATTATTTCTACCGCTAGTGATTCAGTCATATTCTTTTCTCCCTGTATTTCCACGGATGGAATCTCAACCATGAACTTGATGAATAAAATTGTAGAATATCAAGGGTATCTTCATCATCATCGTCATCAGGAATGAAATGGAATTGAGAGCTAGATTTGAATGCTTTTTGTAGTCTAATTGATTCCCTAACAATGTTTTCAATGGCAATCCGGGAATCTAATTTTAGCAACCGTTCCTCGCTAACAATTCTTCCATGGATTTCTCGTGTGACATAGCCGACTCCTCCTTAAGTTCTTTTAATAACTCAAGACTCTCAAGAGAAGGTCTGTCGTAGTTTCATGAGGAGTTGCTTGAATCATTTGGTATTGTGGAGGTTGGTCTTGATATGAAGAGTCGTAATTGTTACAAGGAAATGGATTCTTTGTTTGACAATCCGAGCTAGAGTGAGGACCTCCATTTCTCACAACAAGAAAACTGATGTGGCTGTGAGTCATATGTGTTGTAGTCATAATTGTTATCGAACCCGCCATAGACAAGCGTTTCCGATTGACAATCGAATCGGAGTGTGAACCATCACAGACTCACAAGTAAGATAACAGCTGAAGTCTCAAAGTGTGGTAGCTGATGGAATAAATCAGTTGTGTTATGGTAGGAATAGGGATCCTGGTTATAGACAGACCCATTTTCTGATTCCACCATGCTAACCGGGCAATTGCCACCATTATAAGGACCACCACACCATTGACAATCAAGAGGGTGAGGATAAGACATAGAAAGAATTAAATGGTTCTAGAGGGTAAGAAATTAAGAATCAAAAGGGTAAGAGGGTAAAGAGGAATATTTTTGGTATTTTTGAAAAACATGCCATAAAAACAAAGAATGAAAATATTTTTGGTGCTGATAACACTTTAGAAAAAGTGTTAATGAACTTTTTGATTTTGATTAACTTTACAAAAAACTGTTTACAAACGATGGTATGTGCAAGAATGGATCTGGAAATGCTTAAAACACGCTTACACCTCCCCCGCAAGCGGCGCTAAATTTGATCCGCTACAGAACCGCCGTTTAAATCACTCAAACCTGCCACTTGTGAATGGCGATCGTAATCGCCTTAAAACCGCTCAAGCACGAATGCAATTTAAGATCAGAGGAATATAGTGTTTCCCCGGGTCGTTAAGTCCCACGGAGGATGAATTGGTGTTTAAACAACTTCAGATGATAGAATGATCACTAAGGATAGTGATCAATAAGGTTTTGGATGGATAATTACCTAAAGGAAAGATTTACAAATTACAAATAACTTAAATGCAAATTAAAGGAAATTAAAAAGTTAAAATATATTAAATAAACGCTATCACTATTTTTACAGACGATGAACTTATTTTATAAAAACAAAATAACTTTAATAAACTAATTTAACTAAAACGTAAACTCAAAATATCTAAAAACGTTATTAAAAACGGAAACGAGCTTTACGTTTAAAAATTACTGAGCGCAAGCAAAAACGTAAATTTTATGAAATAAAAGGCCTACTAACAAAACTAATTTTATTACGCACTATATGATAAAAAGAAAATTTTAGAAAACAGATTTATATTTTTTAGACTTTTATATTTTTTTTTATGAATTTAATACGATTTAATACTAATTAAATGTTTAAAAATACTAAAACTATTTATAAAAATCTGAAACTTTTATAAAATTACTTTTATACTATTACAAAGATAAGAAAAATACAAAACATGAAAAAAGCTGGATTAAATAAGCCTGGTAATAAGCTAAAAGCTATGTATAAGCTAAATGGACCAAAAACGGTTAAGTATTTAATATTGCAAACCATGACAAGAAAGACCCAAGGGCCAGCTTGGTTGAGGTAAATGTCAAGCGGCTTTGGCAACCGGAGGTCACAGTGTTCAATTCCCATCACCCCTTTTTTGCAACTATTTTTTTTTGGATTTTTATTTTACAAATCTATTAATTACACTAAAATAAGCATTTTTTATAACTACAACTATTTATGAAAATGACTAGAAAGCTAAGTTTGAGCATATGATTTTATCACAAGTGGCATGAAAAAGGAAAAATGAATATGCACTAGTTATTATTAGCCAAATGGCTATTTAAGCACAAATAAACATAAGTTAACTAAGAATAAGCTAAAACAACCCAAGTTATAAGCTAAAATGATATCTGGAAAAGCAAATTCATTAAGAAATAAGTACTAAATAAGCTCTAAATAAGCTTAAACTTAACCTGCATGCACAGTAGAAAAAAGGGTCTAAAAGAAGCTTGAAAATTGCCAGCTTTTAAGTTTAATAAGATACAAGCTAGTATTTTTATAATTTAATTTAGCAGCTAAATATTAATATCCCAAAAGGATTTAAGCTAAAACTTAGTAATAAAACACACACTAAAAATTCTAAACTTTATTCAAAAAACTGCACAAAGTAAAATTTGACTTTTAATGTAAAACCAAGAAATGAATTTTAAAGTGAACTTAAGCATCTATCCTACTTATTAAATATGTTATATTAAGCTATTATGAGACTAAATTGCTTGTGGGGATAAACAACTTCAGAACTAGTATGCATGATTTAGCAATCTAACTTTCTAACAAGTGGGACAATGAATATTATATTAAAAGTTTGACTTTTTAACTAATAAGCACTATGTTTAATGGTTTATTTGAGCTATTTAGACGTAAGGTAACATGTAACAAGCAAAAACAATGACATTAACAACCTTAAACACGGTTTTACAATAAATCCAAACACCACTTTATGAAATTGTTGTAAAGCTTTTCAAAGCTTAACAATGATTTAAGCTAAGAAACTGATTCATACATACATTTGATGATAAAAGAAACTGTTTTAAGCATATAAATACTAATAATAACACCAAAGACCTCTAAATTACTAAATTGCAATATTGACAGTGAAATGATGAAATCTAAACAATTGAGAAAACTAATGAACAAGCTAGCAATTTTAAGCAATAATATTACTAAGATACACTAAATAAGCATATAAATCACAAAGATAGCGGTTATAAGCAATGAAACAGTGAAATGCCAAAATTAAGGATTGAGCTTACAAATTGAGTCCAAGCTCAAAACAGAGAATCAAGGTGCGAGATCACACCCTATGGCTTCCCAAGAAGCTCTAACCCAAAAAGCAATCCATAAATCACCCTACTTCAGTCTTTTGCACCATCTTCACTTGATTTTTGATTTTTAATCTATTTTTTTGGTATTTTTCTTGTTTTTCTATTTTGTTGAATAAAACTGGATTTGAAATGTTTCTAACAGCTTATAAGCCTTGTCAAGAGCTTATACAAGCTTAAGAAACAATAACAACACCTATTAACAACATTTGCTTATTTTGAGATTCTTGACATAAAAATCACATAAACTGAATTAGTAAATAAAAATTGAGACTGAAAACAGGTTCTTATTGCACTAAAATATGATTACAAAGGCTTTGAAAGCTTAAACATAAACTGGTAAACTTAAAATATTTAAAACGAGACAAGCTAAATTAAGCTACACTAAGCTACTCTACTCTCTCTCTCCATACTGCTCCTCTCTTGATTTATAATGATCCATTTGACTCTTTGTCAACCTCTGAAACTTTCCCACTTGATTGCACCTTCGACTTCATCATAATCGTCCATTTGGCACTTTGGCGCCAAAAGTGGATTGAGTGGGTTTTTTGCAATTAATGCAATTTGGATTAGTTTGCAAGGTGGAAAGGAGTTGGTAACCAGCTGGGGAGATAAGGGTGAGGTGGAGGTGAAGAAACTGTGGGAGAGATGGTATGGTTTTGGTTAAACAGCCATGGGGGAGATGAAGGAACAGTAGTGAGGTGGAGGTGAAGGAACAGTAGCTGGCGGTTTTAAATTTAAAAACTGGTTTGGGCTTATATTGGACTGGGCTTGGGGTTTTGGTTTAAAGGATTGGATTTGGTTTAAGTTAATATAAGGACCTTAGTTGTAATTTCTGAAAGTATAGGGACTAAAAATGCAATATTTCCAAACTTATCACAAGGGTGAATTTTGACAAACTTCAATAGTATAAGGACCAATATTGCATAAAATTCAATTTTTTTAAGTCCAAGGACTAAAATTGTCAACTTTGAAATTCTAAGGACCAAACTTATAATTTTCCAAAAGTTATCATGAAGGACCAATATTGCCATTTATAAATAGTATAAGGTTTATTTTGATTATTTTCTTATTTTTAAAACCTTAGGGACTAATTTTGACACTTTTGCAAACTTGAGGGACCAAAGTTGTAATTTTGTGATTTTAAACTTCAAAGGATTATTGTGAACAACTTGTGAATTAAGGACCTTTAATGACATTTTACAAGTTTTTGAATTACCAGGCACTAGATTTGACAACTTTTGTAACTGGGGACTAAAGCGCCAATTATACAAAAATGTCACGTTTTACTAGATTTTGATGTTTTTGCATTTAAAACATATAAAACACTTGTTTGTGATATTTTTATCATTTTGAAGCATTTCTGAGTGTTTTCAGATGTTTTTGGCATTCTAACAGTACAAAAATGATGAGTATTTAGACACTCATCAATCATACCTAAGGACTCTACACTATCTAGTGGATAATCCCTGGGTAGATCCCTCCGGTTCTGGCGGATCGTGGGAACGAATACCTAACCTAACAATCCTTATAACTCCATGCATAAAGTAAATAGGTCGGTCTTTTGGTATTGTTCATTTCTTCTCGAAACCAATTGAAAAATCATTTGGAAAAACAATCAAGGTACTTGTGATACGAGATCAAAGCATTTTGTACCTTAATAGTTTTGATCATTTAGAAAACCTCCCCCTCAACATTTGCATATGATTTAGAAATTGTTTAGCACATGGAGGCAAGAGGACTTTGAATTATTTTCTTTGATCACTATTATCATAGAAAAAGCCATTTGATTTTCTTGGTAAAATTCTCCCCCTCAATATGTGCACAGGATAAGAGAAATCATTTTAACACATAGAGGCAAGAGTTCTTATGAAGCACATCCACGAACACAAAAGCCATTTAAGAAACCATTCGCTCCCCCTCAATATGTGATTCGAGATTCGAAAGCGTTTAGCACATATGAGTAACTGCACAATTGAATCAAAATGATCACCTTTTATCAAATTTCATTATTAAATCACAAATTCTCCCCGATCAAAAATATCAAACCCTTTGAGATTTTGGATCCCAAGTGATTTAATATGGTTTAGAAAACATGGGAGAATATGTGGCCAAGTTTAAATACTCATCATGTTTTTGGATAAATCCTCCTCATCAACATGTGCATTGTGTATTTGAAATCGTTTGGCACATGGAGGCAGGAGTGCCTATAAAGGACTAAAACCAATTCCATTTAAACAGATAAGAGATTTAAATCACGATCTCTCCCACGATCAAAAATTTCAAACCAATTGAGATTTGTGATCCCAACTGATTTAAATCATTTAGAAAAGTTTGGAGAAAGACGTGGCAAGATTTAATTTTAAAAAATGACAGATAAGGACCAATTTAATACATTAAAGATTGTTAGTGTCAGGTATGATAGTTTTTAAGAGATCTTTTAGTAAAATAAAACAATTTCACAATCAAACAAGAACAGAAAAAATTTCATTTTGAAACACCTTTGACCTTTGAAGAAAATCATACCATGACATAACATTAAATCTTTAGATCACCACTTTTTGTTGTACAATCCGGACTTTTATGAAGAAATATTGTATGAAAATAATTTATTTTAAATCACTCTCCCCCTCAATCGATGACCGAAGTCGATAATTGAGTGACTTAGGTTTTGATAAAATGTAGTCCGGTGATTTTCAAAATTTAGTCCAGTTTATTTTCAAAACAATATTTTTCCCATTTTCAAAACAATTCAAATTTGTTGAAAAATTGTATTATCACAATTATCCTGCACAAAGACACGTTAGGTGGTTGAGCTGCCGTTGATGTTGTTGCTGAGGGCTTGAAGAAAAACCGCTTGATGCAGTCAGTGAGACTTCTTACGATTGTATGTTGCATTTTAAATGCCAACCGAGGTCAAATTAAGTCTCGTTTCTTCAATCACTTAAAAGAAAACCATCTGCTGATGCAGTGAGACCTCTTACGTTGCATTTATGCCAACTCTCCATGGAAGTACAATTAAGCTTCGTTTCTTCATTTGTCGACCCAAGAAATAGTTGCCCTTTCCTTTCGGCATCCAATCATCTTCAATTGTGGGATCCGGATCGGGAACATTCTTTTATACCAATATACCTGCATACGTTAGTCTACACAAACAGATATATGGTGGTCGACATCACCCAAACAGCAATCGACTAATTAAAGTCAATTCAACATCACAATCAGATCATGCAAATTATGGGAATCATGTGTTTATCAAACTCTAATCATCTAATCCTAACAATCATATCCTAGGCACCTAGTCCTCAACATAGGTTAACATCATTTTCAATTAAGCACGAGGATAATTAAGAAAGTCCGTTAGATGATATAAATTTGAAAACATTCTCCCCCTCAATCAATGACTTATTTTCTGAAAATTTTAAAAGCGTTGAAGTCATTGATTGAGTTTGCAAATTTTATCGAAAACTCTGAATCTGATTTATTCGTAAGCAACTCATTTACCACCATTTTGTTAAAACAACAAATATTTTTCTGAAGAATTTTAGACGGAAAAACATTTGTGTAGGCACAACAGTCCTTCGACATACTTTCCTCAAATTTGTTTTTGGATAAGTGCACGAATTTTGAAAGATGGTTTAGCGCAACACTTTCCTTTCAAGAAGAACGGGTTGCTATCAGAAATAATAGCAAGCCATTGTTTAAGCAGCAAGTTACTAAGTCGAGAATCAGCAAGCCATCATTTTGACATGTTTTGAAAAAGAATATTTACACCTCCCGCTCGAACTTCATCTATGGTCCCGTGCCATTATTGAATGACATTTCTAAGACCGCAGATGTTATCGATACCAGAAGACATGTCTTGAGAAAACATATTTTTGGTATTTTTAAATTTTCAGATTTTTATGAGTTTTTGTTTGTTTTATAATTTTCTATTTTCTTTTTCTTGGTTTTATATTTTTGTATTTTGTTTTTCTGATAAATATATACAAAGATAGAATAGATGATATAGTTTAAGAAGATGATGATACGAGTACCGAGATAAGGATATCGAAGAGCCCCGTTGAAGAAGATAGAATTCATCATCTCTTAAACATTCACCACCAAAGCTTCCAAGGGCTCTTGTATAGAAGAAAGAAATTGAACCATCTGAAAGTGAGACTCTGGCAGCTTCCCCCCAAACCGAAGATCCATTAGATGAGCAGATTCGAAGCTCTATATCAAGCTTGCCTTAGCTAGGTGCACAGAGAAGCACACCATTATCATAAATCCCGCTGCTCCTTTTAAGAACGATAATCGAGATTCTCCATTCGAGGGTATATCATCCAATAGAAGAACAACAACGTATCATCCCACATATAAAAAATCTTCTCAGATTCCATATCCACTGAAGTCTGAAGCAATCCATTCCAAAAGGTGTCAAGAGACCACTTCCCCCGAGTAGTTGAATTGATGCAGTCAGTCTCTTAGACTAGAGCTCACGAACCCGAATACACATACCCGTAGACAAAGAAACTTATACAATCGAAGTAGCCGATTAAGTCCAATAGCCAAAGAATAACCCCGATGTATACTTTTCTCCCTCGAGAAGAAAGTGTATGTAAGCTCAAGAACCCGAAGTACCTGAATGCCCAAAAAGAGAATAACCGATAACATTGAAGAAGCAGTCGAATCAGTTATCTCTGCGGGAGGACTATCTCGCGGATTTCAACTCCGAATAAGTGATTATATCTCTCAATCGAATCGATTAAGCACTCAAGTGAAACAAATTGGGTCCCCAATGTACACAATCTTCTCCCTCGATGATTGTGATAACATCAAAATCATCATACACTTGTGTACCTCTTTCATCTTTAGAAACTAACTCTTCCATCACTTCCTCCACATAGTTGGAATAAGAACACTAAACGCCTTGATGAGTAAAACCTTGAGTTTCTCTGCGGTCATGACATTTGTTTTCCCGGGATATCTTCAATCACTTAGAAGTATTAAGCTCATCAAGTTTACTCGCCATGAGTCAAACCTTGAGTTTCTCTGCGATAATAACATTTGTCTTCCTGGGATATCTTCCATTACTTAGAAGTATTAAGTTCATCAAGTTTACTCGCGTTTAGATATTTGTCTCTTTCCCCCTTGCTGGTTTTGACACTTCAGAATCAGCAACATATTATAAGCTTAATACATGAAATCTGATGAGAAGAACGCTTGAAGTCTTTGTGAGAATCAACTTGCTGAAGAACATAATGAGCAAGTCTAATTGGGGATTAAATCAGACATTTCACCCTCCCCCAATTAGTGCTCTCCCCTAAACCGACAATCTTTATGATTAATGCTTGAATAAGAAGAAGTCTTTAGATAAACAAATGCAACTCTTCTTTAGTCTTCTAACATGTAGCAGAAAATGTAGAACCGACACGACCTTTATCGGTTAAGAATAAGATAGTTAACATCTTCAACACACCAAAAGGCATCCCAATTAACTTACATCTTGCAAATCCCCTTAATTAAGATCCTCCCAATCAAACAAGAATAGAAAGATGTTCATCAAGGAAATCAAGAATCAAAGGCCATAGCGAACTAACACAACGAAATGGTAATACCAAACTACCAATTACATCAAACAAGAACAGAGAGATGTTTCGGAATCATCATGTTGATGTGTACGTGAAGCATTAACCGGAAGCACTTTGTCGATAAGCATATCAGCCTGTGTGAAGATGTCAACCAACGGATCATAGAAGAAACTCCATGTAACGATGACCCGATAAGAAGAAGATCCGTTCTTACATGAGTTTGGAGCCATTTGACCATTTATTCTCATAAATCAATCAACCATGCAGTAATTTCACACTTCTTCTCCCCCTCAAGAATTGCATACGGAGTTGCCATTCTTGATTAAACAAGTGAAACTCATCCAAATGTAGTCAATTCACACTTCCCCCGCAAAAATTAGCACGTGATGTCGCCATCGTCATTATAGTTGAGCAAGTGGAATTAAGAAAACAATCAACGAGTCTCATTCACTTGATAATTGAAGCGCATGGAAAAGCATGAAGCATGTTGATGAGAATGGTCATAAATAAGAAGATTTCTCTTCTTCAAGATAAAGCGCTTACGACACGCATAACTTTTCTTTTCTTTAGAGAACGAGGCATGAACTGTTGTGTTCATACGTCATAATCTCTCTCTTCAGCCTCAACTTTTTGGCAAAACATGTGATCAACCCCATTATCATTCAAGAGGCTCTTTGTAGTGACAACATTGATAAGAAAACCCAATATGATGAATTTGACCTCAAGTAAAATACCCCGAACTCGTGACTTAAACTTGCACATATGTAACAAAAGAGCGGTCTTTGAGACTTCATGCCCAATTGAATCTCTAAGTACTCTATACTCTTCAACCAACCAACCATCAAGTATTAGACGTATATCACCTCTTGAAAATTCACAATTGAATGTGACCTTTGAGTACTACAACGTAACTCCTTTAAGTGATAGTTATTTTGTGGTGGTAAGAGCCCAATTCCCCCAAGTGGTAAAAGAAAAGGTAAAAGACACCCAACAATAACTAGATTTCCATGTCTTCGTTTTTGATTAAGTTCGAACAAGAATCTCGAAGTATCTTCATCCAACCATCCCCGATACCTTCAGATACTAAGTACACTCGCCCGTGATAATTCACTTCAACCTCAAATAAATAATACTGAATTAACGCCGTTGTCACATCATCTGGTTAAAACTCAAATCTAGCCTCCTTGACGTTTTAAGTGAACTCTGATAATGGTTTTCATCCCGACCATGGTTAAAAGCACATAACCCCATAAAACCATGCAATAACCAAACTGCCATGACGAATATCCAAACACACATCCAATTTATGAAATACATCCTTTTATCCCTTCTTCGAAGCAAAAACCGTAGCACCAAAGATCAAGTAAGATCCGAATTACACTTTCTCTTCTCCAAGATGGTTCCATCATTACGGGATTTTACAACTCTATGGTTTAAACCGAGAAATAGTATCTTTCGCGGGATTTTACAACACCAAGAATAAACCGTAAGATAGATCCGGAAATGCACTTCACTATTACCCGGATGTTTCCATTGTCAAGGGATTTTACAAGTCTATGATTTAAACCGAGAAATAGTTTCTTTCGCGGGATTTTACAAAATCAAGACAAAACCGTAAACAATGTCAGCTTGAAGGTTTTATGACAAATTTGGTTTCGGTGAATATCTGTTTTAGGGGAACATGCAGTGGTTCATCAACGGTTCATTATCCGACATCAACAATAACACCAACCATCCAATAAGTAAACACATCATTCACGCATTCTGTCAGTGCCGGTTGCAAGGACCATATGGAGAAATAAACCCATATACCAAACTTGATCATGAAGTAGAATTCCCCTTTATTTGTTACTAAACTTGTACTAATCCTCGTGAAAGAGAAACGGTGTACCCAATGTACAAAACCTCTTGACATATTCTCAATCGCGTGAGACATCGGAAGTGATAGTTACGTTGTGGTTAGAAAGATCACAACCGTAACTAAATAGCCAAGTCTTTATCACCCTCTATAAATGCTCAAACAAGTCATCTTCGTGGAATGGTAGAAAGAAAGAAGACGAAATAAGTAAACCTGTCCGAAAACTTGACCTCAAAGCCAAATAAAAAATCCAAGCAACAACCCCGTAGTCAACCGTGTTTAACATTCAATTCTAGCCGAGACATAATTTTCTACGTGAAACTGTATAAACCAAAGTATCAAACCGTGTAGCCCAACAACTTACATCATCAACTAGCATCAATTTATTTGAATAATCAAATGTTGAAAAACTATAAGACCTTGATAGATCTTGAGCTTCGTAGATCGTTAGTATCGCTTGTGTAATCACAAACAAACTAAAAGAAAATCTCTACAACTTGTATTCTTTAGCGGAATATAAACACAAGTATAAAACATAGATAACTAAGAACTCTTTGATCCTCTATGGATCGTTATATTAATAAATTGTTTAAGCACACATACATAATACATTCTATTGTGTTCCTTTTATAGACAAGGAACCCTAACTTTTTTTCTAAGAAACGTATAACTATGAAACTAAATAAGATATACACAATCACTTCCTAATAAAGCTCATGTATATCCTAACTAATTCTAGAATATACGGAATACTATCTTCGCAGAAACAAACTACAACTAATATAACTTCAGTAGAATCATGTCTTGTGAGAATCCATACACTTCAGCCAAAGTATCCACAAATCAGCATGATTCATACTTCACATAATTCCCAACAATCCTCCCTAAACCGAATTTGACTAGGTTAAGTTCTAGTTTCTTGATAGATCTTTAACCTTGCAAAGACTAGAGGATTGTACTCGAACATCATCACAAAGAAAGAATCAAAACAAAAACAACTCTTTGAGGATTAAACTCTGAAACTCTATATCTTTGCAGGTTAAAGATAGTAGTTTGACAACATGTACATCAAAACATAGTAGTTTCAAACTATTCTCATCACATCCAGGTGTGTTAACTCCTGTGAGAGGTGAATCATTGAAAATAATGGATTTGATGTCTCTTTACCAATAGCCATCACTACTTGAGTAGCCAAATGTTTAAGTTTAAAAACTATGGTACCGATAACCATCTAATTTAGTAGCAAACCAAAGAACCATATAACGGATTTGAAATGTCTTTACCGTAGCCGCTTGCTCGTGACTAGTCAATTCTTAAAATTGGTGAACGATTACCAAATATGGTATTCCACCGCCTTTACCACAAGCCATATACATGTGGGCTAGTCAATTCTTGGATTCCAAATAGGAATAAACCATGGTGAATTGATGACCATACAACACTCAGCAATTAAGCATGGGTGGTTGCAAACCCTATGATTTGGAGCAAACCATTACAGCCTATCAACGATTTGATGTGTCTTTACCAAAGCTGTACCCTTTGGACTAGCCAACTCTTTGATATACACAAAGTACATCACGTGAGTTAATAACCAAAGCAATAATATACAACAAACTCAAGTAATAAAAGTTAGTTAAACAAAGAATATAGTTTTTTTTAACTAAGAAATAAAGAAAACAAATATTACAAAAGATACAAAATACCACAATCAAGATGAACCTTTATGTTGCAGTCGAGTTTTTAATCAATCCAACACATTGTTCTGCATGAAGGTCATCATTGCCAACTGGATTAGGAAGTACTTCCAACTTCGTAAGCATTCCTTCCATTAATGAAATAGACAAAGGATAAGTCTTATCCGAGACATACACAAAATCATGCCACATTTTGTCCAACCACATGGACACATGGCATAGGATAAAATCTCCAACTCTCAATCTCCCACTTATGTGAATCCTTCCAAATAGAATACCCTTTACCATCAGGAGAATGAGAATCAAACAAGACTTGAAGATCACCCAATAAATATAAACCGTAACCCTCGTGGTGAATGAATAGTATAATCTTTAGTGACATGTTCATACAACATCTTCAAATCATGTCTATCCACCAAATGAAAGATTTCCTTCAAGAAGTTGAACGTCAGATAGTAGAATGATCCAAATGATAAACAAAGTGTTAAGCTTCCGGTGACAATATCCAATTGATCAATACAATCATGTGTTCCTTCAAGAAAACATCAACATATCCTACTTTAAAAAGTTGATTCAGTGACCTTGAGATCTAAAGAGATATTCTTGGAAAGATGTTTCCTAGCTAGTCTCCCTGCAGATCTCCGTAAGAACGAAGTTTCCTTTTTAGTCATCCTTTTCTTACTCAATGTATCACCCAAATTATCAATAGATTCAACACTATAGCGTAAGCCTAAGAAACAATAGAAGGTTCAGTGAGATAAAACCATATCATTGAACTTTTCTCCTCAACATCAGTATTAACTACATGAGAACTTAATTTTGGTGCCACATCATCAAAATTATCTACAATCTCAACTGTCTTTGGTCTCTTTGCTTTAGGAACATCAGACGTATTAGCAATCCTTTCCAATGTAGAAGAAGTAGAACCAGATGAAGAAAACTTCATAATCATATTATACTTTCTTATCAAAGCATCATCAGATAAAGATAAGATTTGCTTCATTGACATGCCCGGTAGTGTATACAGAGTACTATGATTCTTCACAATCCTCTTCATATAGCTCTCTTCTCGAAAGCATACATTGGTTTTTCCCTTTTGCTTTATTCCTTTGAGCAACAATAGCATTCCTCTTTGCAAATGCTTCCAGCTTCTTTTATTTTCCAAGAGCCACCATTTGAGCCACAAAATTCTCACTATCATAATAGGTCGCACCTAAAATCGTTTAGCAAGATTAGGATCGAATGCACCTTGATTAGTATAGGCATCCCATTGAGCATCGCAGGATCGTAGAAAATAATTCATCAAGCTCTAGTTGTCTCTCAGAGACAAATTAGAATCGGTGGGCATGAAGAAATTCAGCCAACGCGACTCTTCTGCATATTTTCATAATCAGCAAACATCCTAGCTTGAGCATACCTTTCTTCTTCAGACACCAGATCTGAACCAATCACTTCATCAATCACATTTTCCTTTCCTTTGTTAGAAGAAACATTCACAAAAAGAACTTCAGAAGAAACATCCATATCAACATCAGAAGAAACATGTTGAGAAAACGCTTCAACAGGTGTAGAAAAGACTTCAACATTGAATCAAGTTAAAACCGCCATCAAGAAACACCGTAGAATCATCTGCAAAGGTTGAGAACTTGGTGGTTCTTATACAAATGAAGCTTGACTATGTTCAGCACCAACATCCTCCATTTGAACATCAGTGAACACACTTGCAACAATTTGTCCCTTTGAAGCTTCAGTAGATTCCTTATTCAAATATAGTCTTTTCCTTTTGCTAGTATATCGAATAGGTTACTTTTTCTTTGAAGATTCGTGAGCTTTAAATATGAAGAAACATGAGTTGTTAGAGCCGCATCACCAAGATTCCTAGTGATGCAAGTCGAGTCTCTTCTTGCTCCTCATCAAGAAACCAAAATTCTCCTTTTCCCCTTTTTCCAAGTTGTTCCTCCAAGTTCTTAACTTTCTTCGCAACTCCACAATCTTACCACCAAGATTAGACTTGGTCTCCGCAAGCTCCTTCGAGATCGGCCACCTCACCTCATACATGTTCACTAGAGCATATAAAGATGTAAGTGTAATAGGGTCCTCACCCACCAAATGATTGCTCTATGGTAATGGGAACTTCATTGGGCCTTTCGTAAGAAATATCAACATGCTCAAAGAATGGAACATGATCATCAATCAATCTCAACAGGACTAGGAGTAGGCACCTATTAAACTCGTCTCATCCTCAGCAAGAGGAACTCGTGAAGGTGGTGGACTAGATCTAGGTGAAGGAGTGGATAAAGGTTGTTCATGAGTAACAAGATGTGCTTCAGAAGATTAGAAGGGCCTTCATCTATTGTCGATGGATTCCCATCAGCAGCAAAGAAGTAGAAGGTGGAGAACCAACAACATTCCCTCATCGCCAGATTCATTGCCCTGAGGCAACATAGCCGCTAGCAAAGGATGATGTGCCCCTCATACTTAGTTCTCATTGAAGCAAATAGTTTAGCAGTTAAAGCTCCTATGGGATAAAAGGCTTGGGTTTGGGTAGTAATGTCTAATATTATTTGCAAAACCTAGGGTACATTAAAAACTTGTTCTTTTTCCTAGTTATATTCTCAACCATATTATCAAAAATAAACTTAGAAAAATTATAAGTTAAACCCTGAGATAGACATATAATACCACATCCCAATTGAGTAGAAAATTGATCCCATCCTCCTGATTTATTGCTCATACACTGAAGCAAGCTGTGAACCAAAAACCTCCACGTAGGACACAACTGATTCTTCAACGACATATCAGTTCTTGTACCCTGATATCCAATAGCTCTTAGTCCATCAAGTACCACAGAGATTAGAATGATAAACCCCATTCTCATCATCCAAATGAAGTTGTCTTCTTATCAGCTCCTCCGTCACCACATGCTCGTCTCCGTCAATCATTGCAACAATCTCAGATCACTCCGCTTTGTAGCGTGCGCCCAAAATTGAGTAACCAATGATTCATATATTGCATTCAGAGAATGTGTTAAAGCATAATGAATCTTGGACCTCTGTAAGAATTCTACCATTGGTATATACAACTCATCACCCTTAGCTGTTCCTTAAAGCGACTTTATTATGATCATGCTTGAATTGAAGCGCCATGAGAAAAATCTTAAGTTAGGGTTAAGATTCACACAAGTGGAAGTGTTTTGAACGTGAGTAAAGAGGGAATCGTTTAATTTGAGACGAAGATATGCGAATAGAGAATAAGTAGTAGTTTCCCAATTTTGGTCAAATTGTTGACCAGGCCGACGTAATCTTTGCTACTTTTACCCAATTAAACTTTCAACCGGTAGAAACACTAGTCATTCTCAATAAGAATACCAATAGCAAAGAAATAGATCACGATTCAAGAAGCTTCAGAAATATCTTTTCTTGTTTCACCCACACGCATTAAATCTCATTAAGTCTTGAAGCTGCCTATAAAACAATCCCAATGCACACATAACTCTTCATCAAAAACCCCAAATAACATCACAAACCCTAATTTCATCAATGCTCCAAAATTAACCACAATCACCATGAGTACTAAACACGAGATCATAGATCTCACAACATCATCCTCATCATTAATAATCATCATCATCCAGTGATGTGATTCAAACCCATGGCTTCATTACTTTCCTCAACCATATCCACACCGTGTAAATCACCCTTTCTCCCTTCTTCGTAAGATGATAGTGTAGTGAATCTAAGTGAATCTGTGATGACATGACTCCTATAAGGAAAGAACATCTTACTCCCAACCTCCAAAGACCTCAGCCTCAACAAAGGCCACGAGCCAGAAATCCGCCACTCCCTAAGGATAGAGAGGTGGTTCTTGGTCTTTCTGCACCAGGTTATGGTGCATCATCACACATAGTATAAAGGAAGGGGTTAAGGAAGGTGGAAGGATTGCTTTTTGGTGAAATCAGCAGATGAAGCACAAAGGACATACGTGGTCATCTTCATCATCATCGTTTTCATCAATCCATCCTTCCCATTTTGATCCTTAGCTTCTTCGTCGTACAGGTCATGCATATCCAGCCATCAAGATAGAAGGAATGGGTGGTTATGCAAGTCTTGATAAATGCATATCCAGCAGCTAGTGTGAAAGATATGAGCGATCATGCATATCCAACAGCTTGTTAGATGTTGGAATAGATGATATAACCAAGATACGGATTAGTAGATCATGTATAGCTCTTTTCTTGTAGTTGCATTTGATGTTGATTGTACTGTAAGTCGTAAGTTAAAACTGCTTTCGAATGAATGAATGAACAATTTGCTTCAGTATTCTCTTGAATGAACATTGTAACTTCAAGACATTGTCTTCATTGGAAACAAATAGCTCACTTCAAAGACTTTGAATTCAAGTAGAAACAAGCTTTAGAGCTTTCTTGACCATATTCCAAATTAACAACCATGGTAAATACCAACTTGAATAACTAACCGCAAAACAGAACAAACACAGAGAAACACACAAACCAACAAAGAAAAACAAACTAAGATTACATTAGCTGGTTAGTGTTAGTGAAAAGCAAACAAAAGTATACATATAAAAACCTATACAAAATTACAAATTAACATGCAAAGTATACACAAATCCTCCCCTGAGGTATATGCCTCCCCTGAGGCCTATGCCTCCCCTTAAACTTTGCAGTTAAGTGTTAAGCGTACCAATATGGACCACAAGGTGTTGAAACCTTGGTCCATCAAAAGCCTTAGTTAACAAATCTGCCACATTATTATCAGTGTGAATTTTAACCAATTTTATCAAATGTTTGTCATATGCATCTCTTATAAAGTGGTGCCTGATTTCAATATGTTTTGTTCGACTGTGAAAACTGGATTTTTAACAATGCATATGGTACTTTGATTATCAATAAAAATTGTTGTGTTCATGAAGTTATACCCATAATCCAACAATTGATATTGTATCCAAAGAACCGTCCACACAATTTGTGCAGAAGAACGTACTCGCTTCAGAGATGAGGTAGCCACAATAGTTTCTTTCTTGCATTGCCAAGAAATCAATCTCTTTCCAAGGAATTGGCAACCTCCAGTGGTGGACCTCCAATCCAGATTTGCACCAAAGATAGTCACTATCACTATATGCTTCCGGCTTAAATGGAGATTCTTTTGGGTACCAAAGGCCTAAATGAGGTTGGCCTTTGAGGTACTTAAAGATCTTCTTCACAGCATTGAGATGGGAAGTAAGTGGAGTAACTTGATGTCGAGAACAAACACTCACAAAGAAAAGTAATATCGAGGCCTTGAAGGTCGTTAAATACATCAAAGAACCAATCATAGATCGTCAGATAGATGTACATTCACCGGTGGATCTACTTCATTGTTGGTCTTGACTTTGGAGCTTCATAAGGTGTAGTGGCAGTCCTTACACTCTCCATACCAAACTTCTTTAAGATGTCTCTCACATATTTGTCCCGACGTGATAAAGATACCATCAAGTTTCTCGCTGAACTTGGAGACCCAAAAGAAAGTCATTTCTCCCATGGCACTCATCCAAACTCTCCTTCATAAGCTCCTCAAACTCCCCGCACCAAGCTTCCTTTGTGGATCCAAAAATAATGTCATCCACATACACTTGCACAAGAATAATGTTTGTGGAATTCTTCTTAGGAAAAGAGTTTTATCAATTGCACCTCTTCGATAACCATGCTTGTGAGAAATGATGAAAGCCTAGCATACCAAGCTCAGGTGCCCTGATGTAGTCCATAGAGAGCTTTGACTACCTTGTAAACATGATTAGGATGATCTGGGTCTTCAAATCCTTTAGGTTGAGTGACATAAACCTCCTCTTCTATTTCACCATACAGGAAGGCTCCTTTAACATCCATCTGATATACCATAAAACCCATATAGGATGCATAAGCCAAGAAAATCCGGATGGCCTCAACTCTTGCCACAGGTGCAAACACTTCATCATAATCAATCCCCTCCTCTTGTCTATAACCCCGAGCAACCAATCTTGCTTTGTTTTTAATGACAACACCTCTTGCATCTCTCTTATTTTTCAGAATCCATTTAGTCCCAATTGCATACTTGCCATCAAGTAGTGGTACCAATATCCAAACTTGCTAATTTTGAAATTGTTGCATCTCTTCCTGCATTGCCTCAAGCCAACTTGAATCTTCAAGAGCCTGAGTAACACTGGTTGGTTCCACTTGAGAAAGAAAACAAGCAAACGGACAATGTTCATAGTCTGTGTGATTGTCTCTTTCTTGATTTGAGACATAAGAGATAAAAGCCACTTGACCATATTTAGAACTTGCCCACAGTACCTTGTTCTAACAGGTGCATTAGGATCACCAATAATATTTGACTGTGGATGAGTATTGTAAATCCTTTTTGTAGCAAGTGGTGTTGACTTCAATGGAAGAATCAAGATTAGTCATAGTAGGTTCAAAATCGGTGTCATAAGAAGGTGAGGTGAAGACTCCAGCTTTGGGTTGATGATTACCAAGATCTGAGGGTCTTGGAAATCGAGTATAAGGATCTCCAAAGTCTGTGGACACTCTAGTAGAAATGGGAGTAGAAAGCATATCCTTCACAGAATTGGTGATGATAGGAGAAACAGAATCACCTTCAGCAGAATTGATGTTTCCACTGATTGGTTCACGGCACTCTCCTCAAGATTCCTTTCAAAGCTTCTAGATTAGTTGCATACTCCTGCGTCTTTAGCCTAGCAAGGTCCTCTGCATAATTGGACTCGTCTTCACTCTCATCAGTAGTAACTTTGGAAGTGTCACCAAAAATTGTTAGGAGAAAGAAGGCACTACAATGGGTTGTTCATCATCTTCAAACTCACTGTCGAATCAAGATCCATAGTATCTGCATTGGTAGTTGGAGACTCTTGAGTACTTGCATGTTGGTTAGCCATATGTCTAGAATAACCCAAATAATCAGCTAAGTAATCAAGGTCAAAAGACCAAACATGACCGCCCTTGAACATTAGGTTTGTCTTCTAGAAACCTCGTGTTCAATGTCTCCTCAATCTTCTTAGCGAGATAAATTGTAAACCCTGCGCCTTACTATGAGCGTAATATCCCACAATATAACCATCATCAGCTTTTTCATCAAATTTGCCCAATGGATCACTTGTATTTAGAATGGTCACTTGACAGCCAAAAGGTTTAAGGTAATGAATAGTAGGAACTTTCCCATATAGAAGTTCATATGGTGTTTTGAAGTGTGGTCTGGTAATGGATACCCTATTCAAGTACATAACAAGTTCGTACAGCCAACAGTCCAAAACATGGTGGGTAGCTTAGAGTCTCCAAAGATTGATCTTGCGCTTCTATTAAGGTCCTATTTTTCTTTTCGCCACCCCATTTTGTTGTGGGGTTCTTGGAGTGCTATAGTCCCTTTTGATCCCTTTTGACCTACAGAGTTCTATAAGTATAGCATTCTTGAACTCTGTCCCATTATCACACCGAATTCCTTTAACCTTTTTGTTCAACTGATTCTCAATAAGGGTAATGAATTCTTTCAACACTTGAGATGTTTCATCTTTGGTCCTTAGAAAGAATGCCCAACAAAATCTGCTATAACCATCAGTGATAACCAAACAAAAATACTTTTGATCAATGCTTCTCACTTGAGTTGGACCAAACAGATCCATATGAAGCAAATCAAGAGGTTCGAAATAATGCTCACAGCAGTAACAACTTTGTATGAGGCTCTATGTTGCTTTCCTTGTTGCAGCAACACACGCTTATGATCATTTGTAAAGACTTTGGAAGGAAGACCTTCAACAAGACCCAGTTTAGAGAGCTTGTTTATGGTCTTGAAGTTGACATGGGCCATCCTCCTATGCCATTTAGTAGACTCATCCAAGGATGCTTTAGCCACCAAACAAGTTAAGTCACCTTCTGTTTAACATCGCTTAAGTTGAATGTATAAAGATTGTGATTCGAGGAACTTTCATTGGAATTGAAGTGTCTTCTGGGAGTTTGAAGTCCTTAGATAGCACAAGACATTCATCCTCTGTGAAGAGTACTTTGTTCTTGGTGTCACAGATTTGTGAGACCGAGAACAAATTGAAGTGTTGGAGTTCCTTGACATAGTATACATTCTCAAAGTCCAGTTGAGGTGTTTTGATGGTCCCTTTCCCAGTAATTCTTCCATCACTTCCTCCAAAGGTTACATTGCCTCCTCCTTCAATTGATACAAAGTTATGCATCATATCCCTATTTCCTGACATACTTCTTGAACAACCACTATCAACAATGCCAACATCTTTATGCTTAAGAGGATGATTCTACAACAACAAAAATATACAAAATATTAGTACACTCTAGAGGCTCAAGTCATTCCGACTTGAACACCTTTGTGGATCATATGAATTATGCCATGCAGATGTATAGGATCCACTATTGTTCTTGGGTTTCCATTGAAATTTAGGTCCCTTTTTATTCCAAGAACAACCTACTGAGGACTTGACAATGATAAAGATCCCCAGTTCCCTTCCCATCACCATGAGTCAACATATCCGTGCCAATGACCATTCTTAAAATATGAACTTGTTGGTTGTACATATGGTCTTCAACCTTGGTCTTCTCCAAGGAAAGGAGTATTAGTATAAGTTGCTTGTGGAACATAAGGTGGTATAGCATTAACATTGGTCCACATTGGTCTAGATGTCCTAGAATCACCACACCTACCCATCCTTTGCTCATGATAATCACAATCCTTAATTAAATGAAATTTACTTCTACACACAAAACATGTCTTCTGTTTAGAAGATTTATTCAAACCAAAAGATGTTCTATTACAAGCTGAAGTATTCAAACCAAAACCATGAAAAGAATTGTTTTTAACAAGATATTATGCAAAGAATTAAAAGTAAGTCTGTGAGGCAACTGCCTTGGAAGAGGATTCCTTGGCAAGCAACTCGACATGCTTATTGGTAGTCTTGGGTGAAAGGGTGAAGACTTGGGAAGGTCGACTTGTCATTTGAATCACACTCTGTAGACCCTTGCTCGGAGGACTTGTCACTGTAAACACAAGAGACAAAGTCATTAGAAGAAGTATCGAGGTCCGCAAGTCATTTGACTTTTGCCATATAGAGATGGTGTGATCCATCAAAGTCATCAAGTAATGGAAAGGTCAATGAGGCATAGGTATACCTCTAATAGATCCACGTACAACATGTAGGTCACCTTCTTTGACATAATTAGCTAAACCTGCTGGTGTAGTATTACGCCATCATGCCTAGCTTCTAATCCTACATACTTTTAAAACCTAAACCTATCCAGTATTAGGAGCTTGACTACCATATAGATGACTAGCTAACTTGTCACCATTAAACTAACCATTCTTTATGCCTAGCAATTCTGTCAACTTATCTTGCACTTCTTGTTTTTCTAGCTCTACTTTAGCTCTTTCTTTCTTAGAATATTTTAACTCATTTTTAGCATTAGTTAGATCTCTTTCTAACACACTTATTTTCTCATCATAAGCTATTTGATTCTTCTGAAACCAAACCTTTTGTCTTTCTAGTGTTTTTAAAGCCTGCTTATAAGCTTCAACTTCTACAAAGCATTCATTATATTTAGGTTTCAAAATATCATAAGCTTCTTTGAGTTCATTATAACGCTCACTGCAACAAAACAAACAGCTTTTGTACCGAGAGATGCCCATCAAGGCAATCTGATCATGCCTATCCTCTGAAGTACAACTTGCAATTAAACCAACATTATCAATCACGGGACCATCATTTTCCTGCCATGTTGCTTCCAAATTACATTGTCTGCAAGAGTGACCAAAGCTGCCGATCCCTTTGAAGTTCCAGCCTCCTCGATTCTCGCTGATAAGTAGAGTATCTCGCCTCATCACCAGCCTTTCCTATCTTTGCACTCTCTGGAGAAGTGACCCATCTGTTGACATGTGAAGCACTTGACCTTCCTTTTGTCAAACCTAGCTGGATCTCTTACTTGGAAGCCAAACCTTCCTGCCCTTTGCGCCAAACCTCTTGATATCCATGGACAAGATAGCCACCGCCACTTCAGCTTCATCTCTTCCATCTCCAGTGGATCCACCTGATCGAAATCCTCATAGGCAAGTTCCTGCCGAGGATCATAATCAGCAAAGAAGGATCCAAGCACATCTTCCATGATACCTCCACATTGAGAACTTGATGGAGTGGTAGTGTAAGATGATGATGAGTAAGTTGGACTTGGACCATGACTCATCTTGTGGGTAGAAGCTCCAACTAATGCTTTGTGTGACTTGCAGTGAGATGATGATCTATAAGGACTTCTTACATCATGTTCAAGAGCTTTAAGTTTGTTATACAGATCATCAAAAGTAAGCATATCCAAACCACCTTTTGCTTTTAAAGCAATGCTTTCAGCAAGGTAAAGACCTCAAGAACTTAGAATTACAATCATCATTATCCTTTGCTTGCATTGGTGTACCGATTTAACTGACTTAAAATCTTGTGAAACTTGTCATAGCCCTTATGAATTCCTTCCTCTTCAGAAATTTGAAAGTCTTGAAACTGTTGTCTAAGCATGGACTTTCTCATTCTCCTAGACTCCTCATTCCCACCGAACTTAGCCTTAATTGCTAACCATATGTCCTTAGCATCTTGCATGAAGTGAAAATCACTCAAGTGATCCTCGGGAATAGCTTGAAGAAGAATGGTTTTAACCTTGGTTTCTCTCGAACCGCCATAACTCTTGGCAGCTTTGGGAGGACATAAGTCATCGTTCCAGAAGATCTACAGAGTTTTTCTTCAAATGTTTCCCTTCAATACTATCTCCCATAGATTCCAATCAATGTTGGAGATCCAGCTTTGCATCTTCATCGCCCAAAGATCATACTCTTCCCTTTTTAGGTAAGGAAACTTAGCATTGCTATTAGAGAGACTTAGTTGTTGCAGATGGGTGAAGTTTTGGTTGTTGGTGATTTCAACATCAACATCCGAACGTGCATGGTGAGTTTTGTTTTGGTTGTATGGGTGTTTAGAAAAAACTGTCCTTAGTATCGTAGAGACTCTCACGAGGCTCTGATACCACTTGATGAAAAACTAAGACCTTGATAGATCTTGAGCTTCGGAGATCGTTAGTATCGCTTGTGTAATCACAAACAAACTAAAAGAAAATCTCTACAACTTGTATTCTTTAGCGGAATATAAACACAAGTATAAAACAGAGATAACTAAGAACTCTTTGATCCTCTATGGATCGTTATATTAATAAATTGTTTAAGCACACATACATAATACATTCTATTGTGTTCCTTTTATAGACAAGGAACCCTAACTTGTTTTCTAAGAAACGTATAACTATGAAACTAAATAAGATATACACAATCACTTCCTAATAAAGCTCATGTATATCCTAACTAATTCTAGAATACACGGAATACTATTTCCATGAGAAACAAACTAATATAACTCAGTAGAATCATGTCTTGGGAATCCATACACTTGATATCCATCGGTAATATCAGCATGATTCATACTTCACATAATTCCCAACATCAAAGCTCATCGTCAAGTATCATTATCACAAGTCTCATCATCAAAGCTCTTTGAATCTCCTTAAAAACCCAGTCACACAAACCTCTTATCATCAAGTCTCATATTAGTCAAATCACATCAACAAATCAAATCCATCAAAATTCATGTCAATTCTCATGGTAGCATCTCATATTAGCCCGGTATCATAAAGAGCAATCCGGTATATAGAAGCCCATCACATTCAACATCATATGGTCCAAACAAAAATTCATGAAATATCAATTCAAGCCCATATCTGAGCAAATTGCTAAGAATATGACCGCACCCAAGTCCAATTAAAACATTTGAATTGTCAATTTAATACAAAATCATTAATGTCGGATAAGGACCTTGAGCCTATTAACGATCATTTACTACTTGAAAGCGTGAATAATTATCTTAGTAAAATATGAATGACCAGCCAACCAACATTATAACTTTCAATAATACCATTAACTTGGCCATGTGTATTAAGAATTGCATTATACACGTCCCATGTAAATTAACACCAACAGATATTCCAAGCAAATGTGATAAACACCATGCACGGCCCATGATCAAGGAGAAATAACGTTAGGCCCAAGAGATATTAACACAAAAACCAGCCCAAGTCCATATATTACCCGTTCAACCCATGAGGTCACACGATCAGATCCAAAACCACACTACCCTACTTTTTAGGGAGTATAAATCACTCACATATCACACCACTTAACCCTAAATCTCTATAATATTCCGCCCCTCTCTCACTTGTGCAGACAAACTAAAAACATCACCAAACCCTAATCCGTTCATCATCATAACAATCCGCCTCCCACATCATAAACACATCACACCATTTTCGGATTCACCAATAACCATTCGTACACCATTAAGACCAAATCAAACGCCTCAAATCTCAACTAGTCATTAGAAATGACTATGCCACAGGGATGGTACATGATGATGAAAACGGCTTTAAGATCTTCAGGGAAAGGTCTCGGGTAAGAGTTACACTTGTGATTTGTTAGAAGTATTAGTGATTTAGAACGAACAAAGACAAAAAGAAGGTAACTAGTTGTTATACTTCATTGTTTTGTTCGAATATAAACAGATTGTTTTGAGATCGATGATGAACTTTTTCGTGTTAATAGACCATAGATGGTCATGATGAAACGTTAACCATACACGAAAAAATCTGAGATAGTTCATTTGTTTTAAATCAATTTATCTTTATGAGTCATTGAGTCTTGATGAGGAATATTGTGAAGTGAGTTATAGTTTTAAATTTGTATCCAATATAGTTGTCTTAACGAGACCATACGAACCAAGGGACTGAATATAACAAGGTTGTTATACTTCATTGCCCTTATTGTTTCAGATATACCAGGGATTTAGTTCCCTTGATCATAGATTGATGATGAAAAGCTCGTTAGAAAGACCTTCTATGTTTCTTGATAATGCATACTAACGAGTGGACCTGAGATTGTGATAAATTTTTCATTCATGTGAATATTGATGGACTGATGATAGGTTAATAATAACCTGAGGTCAGGTATGTTGATATTTGGTACGAGTTGTGGTCTAGGTCAGTTCTTCTTCTTCTCCTTTCTATCGCAAAACCGTTTTACACAACTCGCCACGACTAACTCGCCATGGCCAAGTCGCCACGGCCAAGTCGCCACGGCCAAGTCGCTATGACTAAGTATCCACGACCAAGTCGCTAGCCAAGTCGTAGCGACTTGTAAAGACAAGTCGCTATAAAAAATGCAATGCATCTGGACAGTTTTGTGTCAAATCGCTAGCTAGATTTTTATGTTTTCCAATGAATTTTCGGACAAAGTTCCGACCAACTTCATGATAAACCCAAAAAAACATCATAACGAAACATCCTTTTTGACCCATTTGACCAAGAAAAATGACAAAAAGACTCAGACCAAGTAATATCGAATGTAAATAAAAAGTTAAGTAAAGAAGATACTGTTTGGACATACACAAAACAAACATAAAATGACCAGATAACTTTTTGTTTTAAACCAATAGAACACAAGTGTAAAAACTGTTTTACCAAGATAATACTAAAAAAACATTTTTTGACCATGAGAATGATATAAAAACAGTTTCAACAGCTCATATAAATCAATAAAACACAATAACCATGGAACTAAACCACACAAATCGAAACAACACAATAACCTGGCTCTGGTACCAATTGTAGGATCGATATATTTATTGTGTTGATGATTCGGGTGGTCTTGGATGATCAAAATACATGTTTGCCATATTTAGAGAGAGAAAGATAGAGAGGGTGTTCTTGCTAGAGACTTGGTTCTCAAATGTGAAAGGTTAGATTGAATGAAGCACCACCCCTTCCATGGATGGAAGGGGTATTTATAGTTACAAAATACCACGACCTCCTATGGCCTGTGGATCGGGCATACGATTGAGTAAGGACCGAGTCCTTCCTCCCGCGATGTTACACTAAACTAAACTACGCTACAAACTAACTAATTAACTACTAAATAATGTAACAAACTACAAATCCTCACGAGCTAACATATGCTAGACTATAATTAGTGACCGATATTTCAAACATGGAATTTCCAATTCCTAACAATCTCCCTCAAGAGGTCACCCCATGAAATACATTTTGCTTCCTAGCATTCTATCTTTGACTTCGTTTGAGTCAGAGACTTGAATTCTTCACTTCCACAATCTTTTGTGCATTAGTAGCCATTCTTCAAAGTCCGTGATTGATTTGTACTTTAAGTGGAGGCATTTAACCGATCCACATCTTTGATGATCTTCAGTTTATTGAGATCATCACCACAAGAAATCTCTGGATCACCCTTTATTGTGTTGCTATCATGTGAAGTTGTGACTTTCGGACCGACATGCTCACACTTTTGAATCATGACATCTTTCCATCGAGTAGCGAAGCCTTACCGTTCATGATATTTGCAAGAAATGGAGCGTAAGCATAGTTTTGAAATATCGGCCATGTTATGTAGATATGCACCAGCCATGATTTCTTCAAATTGTGCGATACCGAGCATGCGCTTTGGGATTGACTCCGCAATTTATTCAGTGTATCCGCCCAATAATTTAAAGTGTTCTTGATCACTTTCGCTGAATTGAGGTACACGCCCACGTTCCTCGTTGATCAATAAGTATCGTCAGGATCGTAGATTCTCTAAGAATCTCCTTGATCTGGTTTCAAGTACTGTTCTAGCCGTTTCAAACCGAACGCCTCAAAGAAGACAACACGGAGGAGTGAACCAAATAATTGAGATTCACCGATTGATGAAAATGATTTGAAAACAATCGTATCTTGCTTGAAGAAAGAGTTTTGCAATACAATGAAGGTTTATGATAAAGATCAATTTTCAATCAAAATACTTTTTGTATTAAAGAATGAGTACACATTCGACGTGCTAGTGAAAAGAAGAGATTCGCACATCGAATGGTTTTTCCAAAAGTATTTTTTTCAATCAGAGATACTTTTTGAATTTGAAAATGAATACACATTCGATGCGCTAGAGAAAAGAAGATTTGCACATCGAACGGTTTTTCCAAAAGTATTCGTCAATTCATTCCTGGACCAAAGTTGATTCAAGATTGAATTTCCCATCGCTTTCAATCCAGCTTGTCACAAGCTTGATCTTTTAAGTAGATTTCACATGTCACCCACCAAGAGCTTGTTTGATGTTGGCTCTAGAAGGATTTCCATCTTCATCGTGAATATTTACATATCACTTGGATGTTCTGGTAATACCACAAGGATAATGCGTAGGACTCTTAAAATATACTTACCTTCCACATTGTGTGAAAAAACAAGTCTTCATTAATTTAGTGTCCTAATGAGATATTGTGGATGATCTCTTAGCTCTAGACTCAATTGTGCATTTTTGGTTCCTATGTCGAGATAGGAGAGGGTCTTCTCATTTCAATATCAACATCTCTAAGAGAAAGTCGATAGATTATGCCGGTTCCTCGTGAGAATGAAACAAGTCCTTTTAAGAGGAACTTGAGTAGCTTTGGAAGTTTTAGTGCAAAGGCCATCGGTCCATGACGCCTTGTCTTCAATACCAGTGTTACCTTGGTAACAACCAAGAGCATATGTATTGAACCCGCTTCTCTAAGGTTGAATTATTGGAAGGCTATTTCTTTTCACCCTTTTCTCATTTTATTTCTTTTTCATTCTTCAACCCCTCCAGTGCTTACCGAGACTTCATAACTAGCACCTTGTTGGGTTTATTCCAAAGCATTCAGCTCGCCTCACCAAGACTCTTCCCATTTCTCATTTTTCTCCTTTTTTTCATCATACCTAAGAACTCTACACTATCTAGTGGATTGTCCCTGGTAGATCCTCCGCCTCGGGCGGATCGAACTAATACCTAACCTTACCATCCTTATAACTCCATACATAAAGTAAATGGTCTGGCCTTTTGGTACATTTCATTCTTCCTGAAACTAATTGAAAATCATTTGGAAAAACAATCAAGGTACTTGTGATACGAGATCAAAGCATTTTTGTACCTTAATAGTTTTGATCATTTAGAAACCTCCCCTCAACATGTGCAATTGATTTAGAAATTGTTTAGCACATGGAGGCAAGAGGACTTTGAAATATTTTCTTGATCACAATTTTCATAGAAAAAGCCATTTGATTTTCTTGGTAAATTCTCCCCTCAATATGTGCATAGGATAAGAGAAATCATTTTAACACATAGAGGAAAGAGTTCTTTTGAAGCACATCCATGAACACAAAAGCTATTTACATAAACCATTCGCTTCCTCAATATGCTTCAGATTGAAGCTGCTTAGCACATATGAGAGAGCAACACACAATTGAATCAAAATGATCACTTTTATCAAATTCATTATTAAATCACAAATTCTCCCCCGATCAAAAATATCAAACCTTTTGAGATTTTGGATCCTAAGTGATTTAATAAGGTTTAGAAAACATAGGAGAATATGTGGCCAAGTTTAAATACTCATCTTGTTTTGGATAAATCCTCCTCCTCAACATGTGCATTGTGTATTTGAAATCGATTGGCACATGGAGGCGTGAGTACCTATAAAGGACTAAAACCAATTCCATTTAAAATGCATGAGATTTAAATCACTATCTCTCCCCCAATCAAAAATTTCAAACCAATTGAGATTTGTGATCCCAAAAGATTTAAATCATTTAGAAAGTTTTAGGGGAAAGACGTGGCAAGATTTAATTTTTGAAATTGACTGAGATGGACCAACTCTTAGACATAAAGATTGTTAGTACGTGTATGATAGTTTTAAAGATCTTTAAGTAAAATAAAACAAATTCACAATCAAACAAGAAATGTAAAAATTTCATTTTGTAATATCTTTATTCTAAAAAAAATCATACCATGACATAACATTAAATCTTTAGATCACCACATATTTTGTACAAACGGACTTGATAGATGAAATATTGTTTGAAATCATTTAATTTTAAATCACTCTCCCCCTCAATCGATAACCTAGTCGCTGATTGAGTGACTTAGATTTTGATAAAATGAAGTCCCGTGATTTTCAAAATTAAGTCCAATTAATTTTCAAAACAATATTTTCCATTTTTAAAACAATATTGTTTAAAAAAATGTTATCCCCGCACAAAGATAACTAGTGGATGAGCCGCTTTGTTGTTGTTGTCAGAGGGTTTGAAGAAAAACCGTCATAGATGCAAAGGAGACTTCTTCTTACGTTGCATTTTGAATGCCAACCGAGGTCATTAAGCCCGCTTCTTCAATCACTTGAAGAAAACCATATGTCATGGAGACCTCTTACGCTGCATTTATGCCAACTCTCCAGAAGTCCAATTAAGCTCTCGCTTTCTTCATTTGTCAACCCAAGATATAGTTACCCTTCCTTTCGCATCCAATCATCTTAAATTGGGATCCGATCGAACATTCTTATATACCAATATACCCGTGATATCGCTAGTGAACACACATACAGATATGGTGGTTCTACATCACCCAAACAAAGAATCGACTATTAAAACTCTAATCATCTAAACCTAACAATCATATCCTAGGCACCTAGTCCACAACGTAGGTTAATCATCATTTTTTAGTTGCATATAGATAATTAGATAAGCTCGTTAGATGATATAAATTTGAAACATTCTTCCCTCAATCAATGACTTATTTTCTAAAAATTTAAAAGCGCACAAGTCATTGATTGAGTTTTCCAATTTAAGAAAAACTATGAAACTCATTGATTTACAAGCAACTCATTTTCCACCATTTAGAAAACAACAAATATTTTTCTGAAGAATTTTAGACGGAAAAACATTTGTGTAGGAACAATAAATTCTTCACATGCTTTCTCAAATTGTTTTAGGATAAGTGCACCTAAATATTTGATAAATTTGATTTAGCGCAAAGACTTTTCCTTTCTTGAAGAACGGGTTGTTATCAAATAATAGCAAACCATGGTTTAAGCAAGGGTTAGAGTCTCAAATAAATGCAAACATAGTTTGAGACATGTTTTGAAAAGAATATTTACACTCTCCGCCGAACTTCATCTATGGTCCCGTGCCATTATTGAATGACATTTCTAAGACCGCAGATGTTATCGATACCATAAGACATGTCTTTGAAAACATATTTTTGGTATTATTGAAATTTTCCGATTATAGGTTTTTGTTGTTTTATATTTTCTATTTTATTTTTGTTGGTTTTATATTTTTGTATTTTCTTTTTCTGATAAATATATACAAAGATAGAGTAGATGATATGGTTTAAGAAGATGATGATACGAAGTAACTGAGATAAGGATATCGAAAGTTCTTGTAGAAGATAGAAGTCATCATCTCTTAAACATTCACCACCAAAGCTTCCAAGACTCTTGAATAGAGAGAAATTGAGCCACTTGAAAGTGAGACTTGGCAAAATTTCCCCAAACCAATCCATTAGATGAGCAGATTCAAGCTCTATTTCTTACCAAAGTAAAAGAAGCACACCATTATCATAAATCCCTACGCTCCTTTAAGAACGATAATCTAGATTCTTCGCTCGAGGTTATATCATCAACAAGAACAAAAAGAACGATCATCCCACGTATAAATAACTCTTTCAAATTTCATTCCACCTAAGTTTGACGCAATCCATTCCAAAGGTGTCAAGAGACCACTTCCTCGAAGTAGTTGAATTGATGCGCCAATCTTCTTAGACTAAAGCTCACGAACCCAAATACACATACCCAAAGACAAGAAACTTATACCATCAAGTATCGATAAGTCCAATAGCCAAAGAATAACCCCATGTATACTTTTCTCCTCAAGAAAGTGTATGAAGCTCAAGAACCCAAGTACCAATGCCCAAAGAGAGAATAACCGATAACATTGAAGAAGCAGTCAATCATCGACATCTCAAGGGTGACAATCATGATGTCAACACCGAATAAGTGATTATATCTCTCAATCACTTAATTCCCTCAAGTAAAAAACAAATTGAGCATCCCTAATGTACACAATTCCCCTCGATGATTGTGATAACATCAAAATCATCACACACTTGTGTACCTCTTTTTATCATCATAAACTAACTCTTACATCTCTTCCCCACGAAGTTGGAATAAGAACACTAAACGCTTTGATGAGTAAAACCTGAGTTTCTCTCATGGTCATGACATTTGTTTTCCCGGGATATCTTCAATCACTTTGAAGTATTAAGCTCATCAAGTTTACTCGCCATGAGTTAAACCTTGAGTTTCTCTCATGTAATAACATTTGTCTTCCTGGGGTATCTTCAATTACTTAGAAGTATTAAGTTCATCAAGTTTACTGCCATAGATATGTGTCTCCTTCCCCTTGCCGGGTTTTGATACTCGTAATCAAATCTCTTTTGAAAGCCCAAATACTTGAAATTGGCTGATAAGATCGCTAGTCATTGTGAGAATCAACTTCAATAAGAACAGAATGAGCAAGTCTATTGGGATTAAATTTGACTTTTCACCCTCCCAATTAGTGCTCTCCTAACCGACAATCTTTGATGAATGCTTGAATTAAGAAGAAGTCTTTAGATCGTTAAATGCAACTCGTCTTTATTCTTCTAACATGTAGCGTAAAGTGTAAAAATGTGATCAGACTCGACTTCTTCAAGATTGTTCCAGCTAGAATAGATAGTTAACATCTTCATTTCACCAAAAACACAAGAACATCACCAAAAGCATCCCAATTAACTTACATCTTGCAAATCCCCTTAATTAAGATCCCTCCCAATCAAACAAGAACAGAAAGATGTTCATCAAGGAAATCAAGATCAAAATTCAAGCAACACACACGAATGAAAAATAATTCAAGCAAAAAATCACATCAAACAAGAACGTAGATTGTTGGAATCATCATGTTGATGTGCACGTAAAGCATTAACCGGAAGCACTTTGTCAATAAACTCATATCGCCTTGTGAAGATGTCAACTAACCGCCTAGAAGAAACACCATGTAAAGATGACCCGATAAGAAGAAGCTGGTTCTTACATGAGTTTGGTTCGCTGACCATTTATTCTCAAATATCAATCAACCATGGTGAATTATCACACTTATTCTGATTAAACAAGTGAAATCATTCTAATGTTCTATTCACACTTCTTTTCCCCGCAAAATCAAAGACATGATGTCCATCTTTATTATAATCGAAAGCAAGTGGAATGAGAAAACAATCAAGAGGTAGCTCGGTTCACTTGATGACTGAAGCGCATGGAAAAGTATGAAGCATGTTGATGAGAATGGTCATAATAAGAAGATTTCTCTTCTTCGTAAGATACGCGACTCCTAAACGCATTAATACTTTCTTTTCTTAGAGAACTAGGCATGAACTGTTGTGTTCATACGCCATAATGTTAAAGTAATGAGGCCTGAACTGGCGTGAACAGACGCCATAATCTCTCTTTTTCAAATTCTTAGCAAAACATGTAATCAACCCCATTATCATTCAAGAGGCTCTTTGCAAAGGACAAATTGATGAGAAAACCCAATATGATGAATTTGACCCTCAAGTAAACTAACCCGAACTCGTGACTTAAACTTGCACATATGTAACAAAGAGCGTTTGAGACTTCATGCTCCATTTGAATCTCTAAGTACTCTATACTCTTCAACCAACCAACCATCAATATATTAGACGTGATATCACCTCTTGAAAATCCACAATTGAATGTGACAATCGAAAGCACTACAACGTAACTCCCTTTAAGTGATAGTTATTTTGTGGTGGTATGAGCCCAATTTCCTCAAGTGGTAAAAGAAAAGGTAAAAGACACCCAACAATAACTAGATTTCCAAGTCTTCGCTTTTGATAATAAGCTCGAACAAGGATCTTGAAGAATCTTCATCCATCCATCCTCCATACCTTCAGATACTAAGTACACTTGCCCGTGATATTTCACTTCAACCTCAAATAAATAATAGTGAATTAACGCCGTTGTCACATCTTCTAATTAAAAACTCAAATCTAGCCTCCTTGACTTTTAAGTGAACTATGATAATGGTTTCATCCCTACCATGGTTTAATGAGCATAACCCCGTAAAACTTTGAAGTAACCAAACCGCCATGACTAATATCCAAACACACATCCAATTCATGAAGTACACCCTTTTATCCTTCTTCAAGTAGAAATCGTAGCACCAAAGATCGAAAGGGTTCCAGATACACTTCTTTCCTTTCTAGGATGGTTCCATCATTACGGGATTTTACAATTCTATGGTTTAAACCGATAAATATTTTCTTTCGGGATTTTACAAAACCAAGAATAAACCGTAAGATAGATCCGGAAATGCACTTTACTATTACTAGGATGTTTCCATTGTCACAGGATTTTACAAGTCTATGATTTAAACCGAGAAATAGGTTCTTTCGCGGATTTTACAAAATCAAGACAAAACCAGAACAATGCCTTTGAAGGTATTATGACAAATTTGGTTTCGTGAATATCTGCTTTAGGAACATGCATCGGTTCATCAACGTTCAATATCCAACATCAACCATCCAATCAACACATTGGTAAACACATCATTCAC